>OX336335.1:16239865-17439865 GCA_946902875.1 Nematopogon swammerdamellus | reverse complement strand
GCGAGCCGAAACGTGAAGCATGCGCGGGAAATTTAGAGTGGCCACTCGCTAGTCCCGGCCTCGATTAATACCCTCCTCTACCGCCGATGGGCCCGGATATGTTCGGTGAAGCCATCGCAAGCTTAGATCCACACCTTCCTTCCTATAATGTATATGGTCTTTAAAAAGTGGCCGCCATTTTGAACTTTTTAGTTACTGGACCGATTGCTTTCAAAATCGATATCTGGGTGTCTGTATGGGCTCTGAATACGAATCTGTAGTCAAAATTTAAAAAAGTGGTCGCCATTTTGAACTTTTTAGTTACTTGACCCATTGCTTTCAAAATCTATATCTGGGTGTCTGTGTGCTGTGAATACGATTCCGTTGTGAAAATTGAAAAAAGTGGCCGCCATTTTGAACTTATTAGTTACTGGACCCATTGCTTTGAAAATCGATATCTGGGTGTCTGTGTGGGCTCTAAATACGAATCTGTTGTCACTGTTGTCACGTCCTGACTACATCATCAGACCCTCGTCACCAAGTGTATTGGTGGAAGTATGGAGCACTCGTCCGAACCAACCAAATGAGCCTAAACTCGAGGGAGTTACTAGTAACGGTTGAAGAGTTCCATCCACTACCCACCTCCTGATTCCATCATCAGACCCTCGTCCCCAAGTGTATTAGTAGAAGTATGGAGCACTCGTCCGAACCAACCAAATGAGCTCAAACTTGAGAGGGTTACTAGTAACGGTTGAAGAGTTCCACTGTCCACCTAATGACTCCATCATCAGACCCTCGTCACTAAGTGTATTGGTAGAAGTATGGGACACTCGTCCAAACCATCCAAATGAGTCCAAACTCGAGGGGTTACTAGTAACGGTTGAAGAGTTACACTACCCACCTCCTGATTCCATCGTTAGACCCTCGTCACCAAGTGTATTAGTAGAAGTATGGGACACTCGTCCAAACCATCCAAATGAACCCAAACTCGAGGGAGTTACTAGTAACGGTTGAAGAGTCCCACTGTCCACGTTCTGACTACACCAACAGACCTTCGTCACCAAGTGTATTGGTGGAAGTATGGGGCACTCGTCCGAACCAACCAAATGAGCCCAAACTTGAGGGAGTTACTAGTAATGGTTGAAGAGTTCCACTACCCACCTCCTGATTCCATCATCAAATCCTCGTCCCCAAGTGTATTAGTAGAAGTATAGAACACTCGTCCAAACCCACCAAATAAGTCCAAACTCGAGGGGTTACTAGTAACGGTTGAAGAGTTCCACTACCCACCTCCTGATTCCTTCATCAGACCCTCGTCACCAAGTGTATTAGTAGAAGTATGGGACACTCGTCCAAACCATCCAAATGAGCCCAAACTCGAGGGGGTTACTAGTAACGGTTGAAGAGTTCCACTACCCACCTCCTGATTTCATCATCAGACCCTCGTCACCAAGTGTATTAATAGAAGTATGGGACACTCGTCCAAACCAACCAAATGAGCCCAAACTCGAGGGGGTTATTAATAACGGTTGAAGAGTTCCACTGTCCACCTCCAGTCTCCATCATCAGACCCTCGTCACCAAGTGTATTGGTGGAAGTATGGAGCACTCGTCCGAACCAACCAAATGAGCCTAAACTCGAGAGGGTTACTAGTAATGGTTGAAGAGTTCCACTGTCCACCTCCTGTCTCCATCATCAGACCCTCATCACCAAGTGTATTGGTGGAAGTATGGGACACTCGTCCAAACCCACAAAATGAGTACCAACCCGGACGGGTTAAACCCTACCACCTAGTAATATAAGAACGGAGTCATATCCCTTAGTCGCCTTTTACGACATACACGGGGAGAGATGCAGTGGGGCTATTCTTTTAAAGTACCGGCCCCACACGGTACACCAGTTTCTCTGGCGTTTTGATAGACGTATTTGTACATTTCGGCACAATTCAATATTTATATTATTCAAACCGGCCAAGTGCGAGTCGAACTCGCTTGGTTTCTTCTATGGGAATCCCCGTGAATATTTTACTTTTCCTTATTTTTATTATTTGTTGCTATATCGGCCACATAATAACACATATTCTGTGAAAATTTCAACGGGCTACCTATTACGGTTCAAGAGATACAGCCCTCGACGAATGAGTGCGCGTTGGCTGGCTAGCGCGAGAGCGCGGGTCTTGCTTGATTACAGTGACGTCACGCGTAGCCGCGGCGCACTGAGTTTTAGCGGCAGAAACGGCTTATGTTTATTGTTAATATCTCCATAACTAATGGTCCGATTTGGATAATTCAAAAAGATATGACATTCTTATGCCATAAGGAACAACTTCTATAAGGAACAACAAGGAATGGATATAACTTCTATTGAATTTGCTGTTACTTTACTGATCCTCATTCCAAATAATGGTATAAGATTCCGTTCGAATTGTATTAGATACGTCACTGCCAACTCAACAAACACATGCACACCATTGGAATGACGGACAGCCCACTCTGCAGAGCCTGCCTGGAGGCGGAAGAGACACCAACACACATAGTCATGGACTGTAGACAACTGGAGACATTCCGTTTGGGGACCTTTAACTATAAACGGGGGACCCAGAGACCCGAAAGGGCTGCTACGCTTTGTGGAAGAACTCGGCTGGCTAAAATGAGCCTACAACCGGGTTGCTGAGCACAACAGCCTCGTGTCAGTCAAGTGCGTTCAACAACAAATAGGAACTCCAATATAATTCAGTATTTATTTAATAACCTCGTTCATCCTGTCTTTACTTTACTGACAACTAGTGACGACCACTTTTTTTTAAATGTTCACCACAGATTCGTATTCAGAGCCCACACAGACACCCAGATATCGATTTTGAAAGCTATCGGTCCATTAACTAAAAAGTTCAAAATGTCGGCCACTTTTTTTAAATGTTCACTACAGATTCGTATTCAGAGCCCACGCAGACACCCAGATATCGATTTTGAAAGCAATCGGTCCAGTAACTAAAAAGTTCTAAATGGCGGCCACTTTTTTTAAATTTTGATAACGGATTCGTATTCAGAGCCCACACAGACACCCAGATATCGATTTTGAAAGCAATCGGTCCAGTAACAAAAACATTTAAATTGGCGGCCACTTTTTTTTAATTTTGACAACGGATTCGTATTCAGAACCCACACAGACACCCAGATATCAAATTTTGAAAGCAATCTGTACAGTAACTAAAAAGTTCAAAATGGCGGCCACTTTTTTTAAATGTTACATCAATCACGAAATTAAAACACCATGAATATTATTTTCGTACCAAGGAACGAAAATAATATTTGTTGTATTTTAATTTCGTTCCTGGGTGCGAAATTAAAATCATTCACATTTTAACTACACGCCCAGGAGCGAAATGTTTAATGTTTCGTTTCTGATACCATCCCTGACACACACACAATTACATTTTTTTTTTATGGAAACTGACACTGTTGGCTACATCACCTACACATCCATGATGTCAGCCCATAACACCGGATGAACTTGGTGCCACGTCAGTGCTTCCCTTCGATCGTGCCGGCTACACTGACGGAAAACACAAACTATTTACATAGCCGCTTCGACCGACCTTTCATTCAGTGCGGTGGTACCAACCCGGGCGGGTTAAACCCTACCACCTAGTAATATATTATCACCACCATTATGATCTAACACGTGTAAGTTGGTAAAAAAAATCAAATTCTTTCTATTCCATACTAATAAAACTAAAATTGTGGTTTTTCACCATTTCTGAAAGAAAGAGATCTATGTGTTGGAAGACTTTTTTGTTCCTGGCATGAAACTGAAACGATTACTAAAAATTTTTTTGTTACGTTTTAAATAAAAAAATATTTTTTTTGTAAAAAAAAAAATCTTTATTCTTCAAAAGTGATCTATTTCCGATACAGAACCCCCCCTTAGCGTACTCTGAACTAATTTTGAAAGACCTTATATACATATATATACTTAAATTATAAGAAGGGAGTCATATCCCTTAGTCGCCTTTTACGACATACACGGGGAGAGATACAGTGGGGCTATTCTTTTAAAGTATCGGCCCCACACGGTACCATGTTTTTCAAAACTACTTTTTTGGGATCGTTGAATGATATATAGCTCAAATCAGTCGAAATCTCATCTTCGAAATTTTGGACAATCACAATACCTACATCCTTTCTCCCTACAGTCGCTCGAAAGTAAAAAATATCCAAATAGGTTCCCGAACATTTTCATCTGCAAGTCTCGTCGTTGTTTTGTCTCTGGATTTCTTATCTATCACCAAGTTTCGTCATTGACGTCTTGATTTCTAGCAACGAGTCAATTCATTTTTCTTTTTGTATCGGATTATTTGGAAATATGAAAACTTGTTATGTACACTAATATGAAATATAACAAAATTACGCAAATTCTTCATGTTGTTTCTCTCTCACAATTTGACTGAATAACCGTCTGTTATACGCGCGGTCGCAGGGCACCGAGCGGGAGCGGCGGAGGCGCGGCGGGGGAGCGGCGGCGCGGCACGTAGACTCCGTTGGCGGCGCGAGTGGCGGCGCAATCAAAGGCTTTGACAGCCCCGCCATTCGTACCGCCGCCTCCGCCGCGACACAAAACCCCTATGTAAAAACAACCGGTTGCGGTAACAGGTTATTCTTGGCGGTTTTTCGTTAAAGGTTATGATTTTGGATAACAACCGTTAGCTTAAAGGTTTTTAAAGGGTTTTTTAAACGGTTGTTGTTATTTCATAACCGGTATAGTATAAGGGTTTTTACCTAAAAGGTTGTTTTGTAACAGGTTATGTCAAAACCTTTAAGCATTTTAACCTGTTTTCGGTCCCTGGTCGTGAGGACTTCGACACAGGTTCTGTTGTGATCATTAAAGAACGAGCACATTGGAAATAAATCTACGGAATTCGAATTTTTTTCAAAAAGGTTAGGCTACAGGGCAAACCCTTAACCCGATCGTCTTTGTTTAGGCTCAAATTGTAGCTGACTAAATTTTCCAGAGGAACTTTTCTCAATTTTTTTATATCATTCTTCGTTTCCAAAATATCGAGCGCCAAAATCAAAAATTCGGAAAAAAATTAATTTTTTTTTCACTATTTCGGCCATAACTTTTTTAGTTTTTTTACTTTCTCGAATAATTCTTTTTGCACCTTAGATCTCTCGTGAATACGCCTCTTTTGAGATTTTTTTGAATATCATATCTTCACGACTCTCCGAGATATAAGGGAATCGAACTTTTTCGTGAAATCGGAGCCTACACAGGAGCGAACGAAAAAACATTTCCAATATCGACACTGGCCATAAAATGTTGTATGATCATTGGTACAAGGAACAAAAAGGCGATGCGCAGTAAGAGCGGTTGAGAGTTGTGAAGGCAGCAGCAGAAATCATCGTGGAAGATATCCGCACACAAGTGTATGACACAAGTCGGTGTCCCCCCTCGGACGATTTCTTCAACAATGTTGATTCTGTCATCCCTGAGTCACACGCCCGGATGGATAGACATTTCGCAAAACACTGAGAGCTGCCCTGGAAGGGCCGGGCGTCCTAAAATAGCCTTCCTTGCAAGATTAGCAAATCTTTACGATCCAAAAAGAATGTTATTGCCACGGGGTCCTTCATTTGTCTGCAACTGTTCCCAATTGTTTCCATAAGAAAAAAACACGTAAAATTATTGTAACTGTTTGATAAATAAAACCATAAAAAGACGTGAGAACAGTTTATTTGCATTTACCCCCAAAACCCACTTATGACTGTTTTTGGTTATTTGGCTTTTTTGAGAGAACCGCTTGGGCCGACAGGTACGAGTTTGGTTTCAAATGAAAGCTAATTAAATTTACTACAACTTAAGTTCACAGAAAATTTGACGTGGGAGACGTATTTCAGAGGATATATCACAAAAAATTGACTATTTCGAAAAAAAATCCTTTTTGAAAAAAATTGCCTATTTTCAAAGAACGCTATCTTGGGAACCAATGGCTGTATAGAGCTCGTCTTGTTCGCAGATTGTAGCAAATTTAGTCTACTTTAAAAGTATGTATGTGACTATACCGGTCAGATCCTTCCTTCGCAAAGATATTGAGCAAAAACTGAAAAAAGTCCGAAAATTTCATGGTTTTTTTGGTACACCCCCGCTCGCACAGCACTTTGGAAATTGCAAATCTGGTTTTTTAATATTGGTTTAAGTCCTAACAACATATAAAAAATTCAGAACGACACGACCTTTTGTAAGCACGAATGTATATCTTGACTGGACTAATGGGGGTTACAACGAAATCTCACTATACCGTTTTGTCGGGAACCCTATAAATTTAAAGCTAAAGCTAAAATTTTAATCATTTAATAGGTACTTGTTGTTTTGTTTTTTTTTTTACATAAATGTTTTGTTTTTAAATTATTGTTCTCATATCTTAGTAAACAACACCTAACACAACAAAGTTGCTGTTCAGTTGACTCCAGTCTTCAAGGTCGATTGAAAGTCAAAACGTGGAGAGGTCAATAAATGTTGAAACATTCGGAAGCCAGGTACAGGAGCCAGCATATTCATGTTTCGTCACAATGCTCTATGATACGAACGCAAGCGACACTATTTTCGGCTTTGGCTGTCGACTTCGGACAAAGATTAGCCGTACGTTTCCACTAGCTCCACTTTGCTTGCTTTATTTACCTACGTTATTTTCGTCCACGACTGATGACACTTGTCTTTTCGATTTTTGTGTTTGTAAATGTGCGCTAACAATGTTTAGTTCGACGACCTGCAAAGATATAAGAAATGGTGCGGTGCACTCCATAATGTTATCCAACACACATTACATGTTTGTTTATATAGATAATTAAGATTGTTGATCGATAATAAAAGAACATATACACGGTGTTGCAGTTGCCCCCGTAATATTTTTAACTGACATAAGGGGGTTATTCTATATGTGAAACTAAACAACTTCTGCGAAGAAAAAAAAATTTTTTAAACAAAAAAAAAATATTTTTTGCATACAAATTTTAATTACCTATTGTCAAACAGTATGGAGAAAAAAAAATTTTTTTTCTTCAAATAAAAAAGTCGTAGAACAAAAGTTGTTCTATTTCACGTACTGAATCACCCCCTTTCGGGTTTTACGGATGGGGTTGCAACACCTTGTTGAAAATTGTGCCAATTAATATTTTTTTTTAGAATACATACTTGAAGCTTCAACCTTGGTGTTAAACTCAAATTGAAGCCAGCTGGGGCTGGTACCACTGTACTAAACCAAAGCAACCTCGGCCGTGTTCTCCTCTAGTCCAGTATAGGCAGCAATCCTAAGCGACTTCTCTAGCATGGCACCTTCTCGGAGGTGATATTGGCGGATCGTATCATTTGCTCTGGTCCCTCTGACTCTGCCACCAGCATGGATAAATCAGACTGGATTATTCATACATCGGGCAATTGGGGTAACCACGCACGTGCGCTGGGCGCACTGACTACCCGAGCGCGTGCGAACCCGAATTCAGTCGCGTCGGGATCATTGCCATGCGAGCAGTGCGTACGCGCAAAGCAAATTGCCGCATTGCTCTGTTCTTTGGTGCAAAAAAAGGTCCAAACCTTCAAGTGTCAACACCGACGGTGTAAGCTTTTATGTTTAAGTAATAAGATTAAATTAAAATGTGGAAACCAGCAAAATAATTTGTATGAACAGAGTCGGCAGGTATTAAATACCATAGGTCGACTCCGTCCGAGGTCGCAATCTTGTGTGAGAGTTACTGTTTCAAAATTAAAACTTTCGCTAGAAACTTTCCTGTTATAAAATGAACATGTGCTGAGAAGACATGCGTGATGTATAATTTGTTCAATGTTTCCCAATGATCGGGTCGGATCGGATCTGCGCAATCCCCATCCAAATCGGACCACTTTTTAAGAGACATAATTGTTTTATTACTTTATTACAAACAGCATAAAATCATACCGGTTAAACTAGCTTTCTAATAAAAAAACTGCATCCAAATCGACCCATCCGTTTGGGAGCTACGATGCCACAGATAGACGGAGGCGTCAAACTTATGATCCTCCTTTTGCGTCGGGGGTAAAAAAAAATTTTACTTTAATTTTAACGTCAAATGTTAGTTTGTTTACCAAATTATGTATTTACATTTACAAAATTAATTGCTTTACCATGGCTCAACGCGTTAAAATTGTTCAGTTGTTCTACAGAAATAACAAGTCTGTAAGAACTGTGTATCGACTTTTGCGGGAAGATTATGGTCAATATACAGGTTGTTCGGCTCATCGACCGACAAAATTTTTTTGTAGGTAAGTGGGGTCATTTGCAACGTTTTGACATATGATACCTTTTGTCAGATGTCACGTGGTATCGAGATACACTTTTTTTCTTTATTTTTGAAAATCCCAGCTTTAAAGCCTTGTAACTTTTTTGTTTATGATTTTATCAATTGAATTTTACGATGTATCCCTGTTAAAATATTATAGAATAAAAATAGACCCTAGAAAAAATAATATTTGATTATGTTAATACAATGAAAAGGTCTTATGGCCTGCCAAAGTCCCGAGAACGAGTACAAATATGACAGAATCTTAATTTCATAATTCGTTAGAAAAAACTGACAGCTATTGATAGCTTCATTTTCTTTTAAAAAGTTCGCTAGTTTACGCCCTATCCAACGGTATACCACATGTCATACAAATAATTCACTGTGTGGCCAAATGTTTGTCGGTTGATGTGCCGAACACCCTGTATATATTATATATTGGTCCAAATTTCAACTTTTTCGTCCAGTAGATTCGGAGAAAATAAGATGTGACAGACGGACAAACAGACAGACACGAGAGTGATCCTATAAGGTTTCCATTGTTTCCTGTTTACAGGTACGGAACCCTAAAATCAGTAAAACTTTTGTCTAAGGTATACGAGTATATAGCTAAACAGTTTTTAAATATCATCTGTGCGACTGCTTGATGGACAGAGATGGAAAATGGCTACACCACACATTGACGTACATCGCATACGCAACGTTACCTGCGCGCTTGCCATCTTCTTACCCCTTTCGTGGCGACCGCGGTTCTCTTTGCTGAGGACGTTAATGAATAATCCAGTCTGGTTTATCCATGACCACCAGCCAGCCATGAATTGCATTTAAAAAAAGATAAGCCTCTCACATCATCAGTCTGCAAGATGCAGAACCCTAATTCAATTGTGCCAATTGATTAATTAGTCAATAGATAGTAAGATATTAGTAGTAAGTAACGTAGTAGGATATACAGAGTAAGTCTTAGGACTGAATAACAGAGAGAACTTGCATTGATCAGTTGAGATAGAAAGAACTATTATTTATGAAGTGTTTGTTTGATTTTGTACGTTCCCACGGCACCTGGCCACTGCTCCCGACACAGTAATATATTTCTACGGTTTGACTGAGAATCATAAGCTTCACTATCTTTGACTTTATCAATGAAAAACTTATAAAAGATAACGCATTATCTGGCTTTCCACACTTAAAATATGCCTCAACACCCAGGAAAAACAAAACATAATCGACATTTTTTCTGAATTTTTCTAACCTAAAATTGAAAATTCTATAACAATTTGATGTCAATAAAAACGCGCTCTTTGATAGGCAACTAATGAAAGTGTGGCTTGAATCCATGCGACAAATAAAAAAAAAAACAAGAAACCTGGAGGGAAAAAGGACAAGACGTCAGAATATATATTTTTTTCTTCTTGAGTGCAGAATTGTTTGTAGGTGTATTTGATGTCAATGGAAAACGTGTTTTAACATTCTATCGAACATTATCTCTCTTTCTAATAAGAAAAAATCACTGAAATACTACTGGACGGGAATGTGCGCCTATATAATGCGGACAGTTTCGAAGTCCGAGCGGCCTTTCCGAAAAGTATCTTGTGAAATGTTCGATGGCCGATGGGCCGGTCCGGAACGCAAACCAATAATAATGTTTCCACAAAATTATGTTATTTTCCATACAGTAACAACTTAAGGACAAAGCAACATTTTGTATTATTGCATTTTCTTAAAAAAAAAAAATATTCAAGCCTACTTCATTCTATATACATTGTGAAGTTTTAAAATTTTTTTTTTTTCGAGAACCACTCTGTCAAATGAAAACAGCCAATGCATGTTTATTTTGTATTTTTTTTAGACAGGCAGCCTAGGCTGGTACACCTAAATCATTACATTATTATACAGTACACATTAAAAGTTTTTTTGTTTTACCATTATATTGAATTATCTATTTTTAATATATAATAAAAATACTTAATCACACATTTATTACTTCCTCTGGAAGTTGGTTCCAGTCGTCCACCGCTATATTGAGTATAAATTGGTGTTAAAGACTGTGCGACTTACTTAGTTTGAAGGTCTGGCCTCGAAGATGAACGTTTTGGTTCAATGGGAACTTCAGAGGGGGAGACAATACAGTGACCTGCTGTTTGTGTTTTGTTTGTTACAGGCACATTTGGTGAAATACGTTGAAAGTGGCTCAGCAAAATGGCTCCTTGTCGTCAACTGCTGATCTGGTCGGTGCCATCCATAGCCGTGCTGCTTGGCATATTTTGGTTCAGACGAAAGAGAGAATTAGCAAAATCTGACCCTGGGGGGAGAAATAAAATAAGAAACCTTCAAGAGGAACTGGCTGAAGTGTTGAAGGCTGAGGTGGAGGCGAGCAAGCACAACGGATCAGCTCGCTCGGACAATTGCATCGTCGCCAAGTCCAGCCCCATCGACATCCAGCCTAACGGCACCAACTCCCAGAGGTCCTCCCTTGAGCTCACCGACGAAGAAGTCGACATTGAGATTGAAAAAATAATTCTCAAAAAGTCCCTGGAAAGAGAAAGAAAATCGCTGTCGGTCGGAACGGAGAAGAACAACATAATGCGTGAACCCAGCAAGCATGTGGCTGCTACGTTCAGCGCCCCAGTATTATCTCACAACTCGTCCTGCGCAGAGAAGAACTTGACGTGCGACGTGTTTCCAGAGAATACGCCGCGCGTGGAGGTGACAGAGACAAGCGCGTGCGTCGCCCTCAGCCCGCTGCGCGGCGATCCGCTCCTGCACCAGGACGGCACCGACGCACCGCCCTCCCCCCTCCCAGACGTCGAGTGCGCCAGAGTGAGCGTACCAGACTTGACTGAGGAAGTAAATAATAATGAAGACGATATAAAAGAAAAAAATAATAGCACAGTTAGCGAAAATAACAAATGTCCGGTGGAGCAAGCCAGGCGCAGCTCGGAGCGGGACTCCGCTAACCACAGTCCCGCCGACGCCATGCTAGCTAGTCCTTCCATGTGCCACTTCTCCGATAACCACAGTGAGGTGAGTCATCTAGGCATTAATTAGACAATTCCACTAGACTGAAAAAATAATTCTATGGATATATAGGTAGATATGGTCTTCCTGTTAGTGCAGGGATTATGAAAACGTTTAGTTAAGAGTAATATAGTTAGAGCAATGCAATAATGACCGGAACTAGGTTGGACAATTTTGCCCATAACATTTTTAAACTGTTTGAAGGGTTCAGTGTTGATACCGCCTACTATATATTGCATTTCAAGTCTGTGTTAGAATCCTACCCCAGAATTTTTTCAGTCTTAAATAGGAATGTTGTAAATAATGAATATTGCATTGAGTGTTATGTGTATGCGCACGCCGACAGGGCTCGAGCGACAGCGGCAAGGGTTGCTCGGAGGCAGCGTCGCCGCCGCCCGCCAACATCAACCTGGCGCAGTCGCCAGACGGACTGCGGATACACCAGTTCCTTATGCCACAGGCTCTCGTCGGCCTCCTCATAGGCAAGCAGGGAGCTTTCGTCACCCTAGTTAAAGCCAAAACGGGAGCAAATATATTTGTAAGAAGACATCCGGACTCGCTAAAACTTAAGATTTGCGCCGTAGAAGGTACGTTCAAAGCCTTTATTTTTTAGATAATAACATTCAGTTTTTAAAGACAGTCTTTCAGTCAGCGTGTATGCATCCACTGCCGGACGTACGTACACCTCTCCAATTTTCCTCTAGGCCTCCTAGTTTTTGGCTTTCAGCAGTACAGAACCGCTGCTTTCCGCCAACATTACTCGATGTTGTCATTCCGGAAGGTCGTCAAAATACTCATTTACTGCAGCTATCACCTTTTTGGTCGAAAATTTCGAGCCACCTAAGTGTTTTTTTTTTAATTTGGAAAAAGGTGGTAATCATAGGGGCCTAAATCCGGCGAATAAGGTGCGTGGGGCAATAATTCATAGCCACAATTATGGCTTCCAAGACATGTGCCCAAGTGTGAACCCAGGCGTTGTCTTGATGGAACAACACTTTCTTCAGCGGCAGCCCTGGCCTTTTTTCTTTGATTTCTTCCCGAAGTCTTCGCAAAAGGTTGCAATAATATTACGGAAATAATCCCCTTCGCATCCCAGAAAACTGAAGCCATGACTTTGTTGGTCGACAAAACGACCTTAGCCTTCTTTGGAGTGGGTGAGCCAGATCTTTTCCACTGCCTCGATTGTTGTTTCGATTCAGGAGTATGGTGGTGAACCCAGCTTTCATCCATGGTAACGAAACGGGACAAAAAATCCTCGGGATCTGCCTCAAAAAGTTCCAAACAATCGCGGGAAATTGTGAAGCGAACTCGTTTTTGTTCAGCTAAAAGCAATCTTGGGACCCAACGAGCAGAAACCTTATGGAACCCCAATTTTTCCGATATAATGTTTTGTACCCGGCCGTAACTAATGCCTGTGATCTCAGCTATCTTATTGATGGTCAATCTTCGGTCACTCAGTATCAGATCACATATTATATTCGACGTTTTCCTTCGTGGTAGACGTCGAAGGCCTTCCGCTCCTAGGGTCATCTTGAATGCTCTCCCGACCCCGCTTTAACTCATCTACCCACTTTTTGACACTGGAATACGAGGGAGCAGACTCCCCCAATGTGTTCACCATATCTTGATGGATATCTTTTGCTGACAAGCCTTTTTTATGGAGGTACTTCATCATTGCTCGGTGTTACATTTTCTCCATTATTGAAGATCTTGTCAGATAGCGTTAAACAAATAATCATGAAAAAAATATGGCTTGCAGTATCGGAACCAAACTTCGCACATTTATTACTGAAGAATCGTACTAACAAATGAGGGTAGATTTAAAGAAGGGAAGATTTAGGGAATACCTATGTCCGCTCAGCTGATACCGCGCACATATCGCCTCAGAGATACTCCCGCGCGCGCCTCCGCGTCGCCTACCCGAATTTGTGCAAGGTCAAAGTTCAATAACCGTTGGCGCATTCCGATTTCCGTGCGGTCGTTCCGCTATGACCTTTAATAAACTTTCACAATAAATTATTTGAGTGTGTTTGTATTTTTGTTTTATATTTAATAAAATATAAAAATGCTACCCCCTTTTTTATAATTTTAATATGATCTATTTCCGATACAGAACATAGGGGATGGAACGTACGTCAGTAAAAAAAAAGACCTTATACAGGGTGTTTTATGACCATAGGTCATACATATAGCAAACCAGGTACTCCGGAGCCTATTTGGAGCAAAAAAGTTAGATAACATTTTGTTCTACGGTGAACTTTTTTTTTCCATACTAAAGTAAATAAAGACACTTCATTTACGAATTCCTCCCGTGTGAATAGACCGATGAACATGTGCGGGCGTCGACAATGCAGAGCAGAGCGGCAACGTCGCAATGTAGCGAGCGTCGGGTCGGTCGCATCGCACTACTGTAGTATTTTGCGCGCGAAAACTAATTTAATTAATAACTCCTTAATTAAGGCTGACAAAACTTTACTGGGCCTTTTAGACTTCAAATTAGTCAAGGAATTACTGGTTTGCTTTATGGTCATAAAATATACTGTATATTATACAGGGTGTTTGGTGACCGTAGGTCATAAAGCAAACCAGTGATTCCTTGACTAATTCGATAGCTCAGTGGTGCAGACAGTCAACTGTCGCTATTGAATGTTAAGCAACGCTGGGTGCGATCAGTTCTTGGATGGGTGACCGCTGACCGTTGGAGCCTGACCGAGGTTCGGATTCCTCGTAAAACTGTAGGTCCCTTCCCTCCTAATCTTACTTGGTGGTAGGGTTTAACCTGCCCGGGTTGGTACCACCGCACTGAATGAAACATCGGTCAAAACGGCTATGTAAATAGTTTGTGTTTTCCGACCAGTTCAGTGTAGCCGGCACGATCAAAGGGGGAAGCACTGACATGGCACCTAGTTCACCCGGTGTTATGGGCTGACATCACGGACGTTGTAGGTGATGTAGCCAACCGTGTCAGTTTCCATAAAAAAAAAAAAATAAACGAAATTGTAGAAAAGACCCAGTAAAGTTTGGTCGGATATGCTTTAATTAAGAAGTTATTAACTAAATTAGTTTTCACGCGCAAAATACTACGGCAGTGCGACCGACTCGACGCTCTCTATTGCCGCTCCGCACAGTATGAAATTTGACCTGATTTTCGGACATGGTATTTTTATTCCCAAACTAGTTAGTCTTTACTATTTTAAAAGCTAGAGTAGAACTCCCGTGTGTCAGTTACGTATAGTTGCAAAGTTATGAATTTTTGAAAAAGGTAAGTTTTTTTTGGCCGAAAAATAAAAAAAAAATATTACTCCGAGATTATGGAAAATATTAATAATAATATTTTTTTATATACAAGAATGACTATAGCCCCATTTTTTGAAGCAATTTCGAACCTTCTACAGTTAGTACAAAACGAGCAATAATTTATTTTTTATTTTTCATTTTTATTTTTTTTCTCCTAAACCAAGTCGCATTAGCACAAAATTCTTACATTACAAATAACTCCAGACCTTGTTTAATAAGTGCTAAAAAAACTAAAAGATAATCCCGCTTGGTATAGGAGTTTTAACTAAATAATGTTTAGGCCGACAATTTTACAGTCAGGGTTGGCACTTTTCGAATCGTAGTTTAATTTTATTTTTTGGCCGAAAGTGAATTTTTTATTAAATTATGATTAATTATCATGATCGGATACGGTAAAGCGATTTTTTATAATTGCGTTATGCAGTCATTATATTGATATGGTTCCTTTTGAAAATAATGAAAAATTCCCGGGATTAAAAAAAATATTTCTAGTAGTGATATACCTAGTTAGTAACTTTCGATTGTTTTAACGTGCTCTGATGCACGTAGGTATACGTTAGCTATTGTAAACATTCCAAATTATATCAATAAAAACATTGGTAAGAAATTAGCTGTCATACCCCAAAGCTTTTCTGTTAGAAAATGCCTAGAGATCCTCTCATCTCCAACATTAGGTTGCGCCACAGACAGAAAAAGTTGCGAAAGTTACCACTTCCAGCTCAGGCATTAGCATTGCTAAAACCGGCAGATGCCAACACTTTCGCCGAAGAATCTGCACCGAAGGATGCTGAGGAAATCAAAATCGATGCGGAAAATCAGGCGCTTGATGAGTGTCTAGGTCTGGGAGAAGGTGGCCTATTTCTCAGTGCTGAGGATTAACATCATCATCATCATCATCATCATCATCATCATCAGCCCGTATCGGTCCACTGCTGGACATAGGCCTCTCCCAAGGCACGCCACCACACGCGGTCTTCCGCTCTTCTCATCCATCCACTTCAATTGGATTAAGAGGATTAACAATTGTTTTCATTTCGGAAATATTCGTAGCCTATACTCCGTTCATCCTAGCAACTAATGCCGAGCGGTTTCTCGCTCTCGCAACGGTTATTACCCTTCTTTACACAGGACACAACGTTGTATGTGTGAGTCATAGGTGTATGCGTAAGCCATCTCAAAACCATAACGGCGCGTGCGCCGCTGCGCCTGGGAGTTAGTATTGCGTTTTTATTCTGAGTCAACGCATTACAATCAGTAGCCTTTCATAGGCGTCATAGTCATAATAATAAAATTGTTTTGCATATTTTTCACATGTTGTTTTTCACAAAAACTGAATGGCACTATGCAATGCATGCATGCAACACTCATAAGAAAATTACGTTACTCACTTTATAATAATTAATGCGAAAGTAAATTGTTTGTTTGTTTGTTTGTTTGGTCATACATAACTCGAGAACCACTGGTGCTAGACCCATCGTGTTGGCACTCAAACTTCAGGTCTCGGTGAGATCTATCCATCTGTCACATGAACTTTTGTGTTGGTCATAACTCGAGAACCACTGGTGCTAGACCCATCGTGTTGGTACTCAAACTTTAGGTCTCGGTGAGATCTATCCATCTGTCACGTGAACCTTTGTTTTGGTCATAACTCGAGAACCACTGGTGCTACACCCATCGTGTTGGTACTGAAACTTCAGGTCTCGGTGAGATCTATCCATCTGTCATGTGAACTTTTGTTTTGGTTATAACTCGAGAACCACTGGTGCTAGACCCATCGTGTTGGTACTCATACTTCAGGTCTCGGTGAGATCTATCCATCTGTCTAATGAACTTTTGTTTTGGTCATAACTCGAGAACCACTGAAGCTAGACCCATTGTGTTGGTACTCAAACTTCAGGTCTCGGTGAGATCTATCCATCTGTCACATGAACTTTTGTTTTGGTCCTGAAGAGACCTGAAGTTTGAGTACCAAAACGATGGGCCTAGCACCAGTAGTTCTTGAGTTATGACCAAAACAAAGGTTCACGTGACAGATGGATAGATCTCACCGAGGCCTGAAGTTTGAGTACCAACACGATGGGTCTAGCACCAGTGGTTCTCGAGTTATATAGTTATACCAAAACAAAATTTTATGTGACAGATGGATAGATCTCACCAAGACCTGAAGTTTGAGTACCAACACGATGGGTCTAGCACCAGTGGTTCTCGAGTTATGACCAAAACAAAAATTCATGTGACAGATGGATAGATCTCACCGAGACCTGAAGTTTGAGTACCAACACGATGGGTCTAGCACCAGTGGTTCTCGAGTTATGACCAAAACAAAAGTTTATGTGACAGATGGATAGATCTCACCGAGACCTGAAGTTTGAGTACCAACACGATGGGTCTAGCACCAGTGGTTCTCGAGTTATGACCAACACAAAAGTTCATGTGACAGATGGATAGATCTCACCGAGACCTGAAGTTTGAGTGCCAACACGATGGGTCTAGCACCAGTGGTTCTCGAGTTATGACCAAAACAAAAGCTCATGTGACAGATGGATAGATCTCACCAAGACCTGAAGTTTGAGTACCAACACAATGGGTCTAGCACCAGTGGTTCTCGAGATATGACCAAAACAAAAGTTCACGTGACAGATGGATGGATATCATAAATCTACGTGAGGATAGCAGCGGCAGTGACGAGGACCTCTGTGACGTGGGGGAATCATCAGACAGTGATGAATATGGAATTACCCGGTATTACGGCACTGCGTTAACTTAGCCACCTACAATACAATAGAACGAACAGCTGAAACGGTGGCTGAAGTAAGTACATTAGGCACAAAATTTAAATAATATATAATTTTAATATTTAATAATTTACCGTGAAAATATAAATATTTAACATGATTCCAAGCAAAAAATAAACAGGTTTATTGCAAAATTTCATTCATCAAATAAATAAACAATAATAAAATACATTTTTTAAATTAAACTATATTCATAACCTCAGTTCACAGTCACTTCAATCACTCTTTGCGAGAGCGAGAAGTATAGAGAAAGAGAAACCGCTCGGCAATAGTTGCTAGGTTGAATGGAGTGTAAGTATTCTTCAATACTGTTATTATTGAAATTATTATTAATAAATTGGCATCATTATTTTTGTTCATCCCCTGCCTAACCCTAAAATAATAAATGTAAAGAAATATGCAAATAAATATTATATTCCATAAAACGTATCTTGTTTTTTATTTATTATTTTAATTACTCTGTACTTATCTGTAGGTATATTTTAAGAATTTTTTTTACTACATACATACATACATAACGTCACGCCTGTTTCCCAGTGGGGTAGGCAGAGACAACGGATTTTCACGTTAAAATTAAAAATTTCTCACAATTTTTTTTACTGTTGGTCTATTTCAAGTCTTGGTTAATTTATTCATAGATATATTTGGACAAACTATTATTTAGTTGTTTAAAATTTTCGGCCAAACTTGGGCCGAAATTTTATGGCAACCCTAACGAAAAAACTTGAGTAGCTATAACTCCTATACCAAGCGGGATTATCTTTTGTTTTTTCTGGTACTTATTAAACATGGTCTAGGGTTAATTGTAATGTAAGAATTTTGTGCTAATGCGACTTGGTTTAGGAGAAAAAAAATAAAAACGAAAAATAAAAAATAAATTTTTACTCGTTTTGTACTAACTGTAGGAGGTTTGAAATAGCTTCAAATAAGGGGGGTAAAGTCATTCTTGTATATTGAAAAATATAATTATTAATATATTCCATAATCTCGGAGCAATAATTTTTTTTAATTTTTCGGCCAAAAAAAAGTTTGTTTTTCAAAAATTTATAACTTTGGAAGTATACATAACTGACCCACGGGAGTTCTACTCTACCTTTTAAAATACTAAAGACTGACTAGTTCTGGAGTAAAAAAACCATGTCCGAAAATCAGGCCAAATTTCATACTGTGCTCCGCTCTGTGCATTGTCGACGCCCGCAAACGAAGCATACCGCCCTCCCCACCACATGTCACCTCCCTGCGCCGTCAGTTTCCATGGTTACGCTTCCGCCCTGTTACGTCGTCGTCAGCCCCGCCCCGCCAGTATATATGAGATAGCAAGGGGACGGGCTACCCCTGCCATTCTCACCGCCGCCTACGCACTGCAGACGTAGTAATATCGTAATCTCTCGCACCCCCTCTGTGCTCATACTGCGTCTCTCTCGCACTGCGCTTGTAAGTTTCTCCCTCGCACCCGCACCTTACTTTATCTTCGCTCGCACCGGCATCCCCGTTAGTGCGCTCATTCACACACCCGCAGGATCTGCCAGTGTTTCCCTCGTTCGCGCTGCTCCTCCCCACCAGTCACCTCGTTGTTCATCGGTCTATTCACACGGGAGCATTTCGTAAATGGAGTGTATTTATTCAGTTTAGTATGGAAAAAAAAAGTTCACCATAGAACAAAATGTCATCTAACTTTTTTCCTCCAAATAGGCTCAGGAGTATCTGGTTTGCTTTATGGCCTATGGTCATCAAACACCCTGTATGTATACATTAAAATTAAAATTTTGCAGACATCATTATGTAATTATATTATATTTCTGTATTTTATAATTATCTTATCTTTTGCAGGTACGCAAAGTGAGATTGAAGCAGCTGTAGATATGATTAAAAGGAAATTCCCAGAAAAGAGGTTTCCTCACTTCTCATTACAGGAAATAAATGCAGACCTTTATCAAAGACTTATTATTCCTGTGGTGCCAGAGTTCCTACAAGTAAGAGCTCACTCATATTTTAAATTATATTTATTGTATCATTTTTATCCTAAAAATTTTCAGTTATTACAGCATGTACCTAATCGATCATGGGGCATGAAATTTAACGCAGCGTTTTAGTTTTGTTTTAAGTAAGACATTTGGCCTCATAAAACAATATTCACCGTGTAGTTGCAGCTGGTGGAGTCGGTAAACAACGAAACGATAATGACGTGCCTGGTTTCTGCGGGACACTTCTTCCTGCAGCAGCCCCTGCACCCCACCTTCCCCTCGCTGCAGGCCCTGCACCGCCTCATGGCCGCCACCTACCAGTGTCCCGACGTACCTGCATTACCGCGACCCATCAAAGGTATTCATTTGAATTATACCTTCCGTTACTGTGAACTCCTTTATTTCTTATATTCAAATACAGTTTTTGTGTTGCTGTATTATCTTTGTTGAACGTGTTTTCCACATTTGAATCTTTGTAATCTCAATATAAAAAAGGTTGTCTAGAAGAAACCACTTGAAGTGTTAAGTCTGCCTTCGCCTGTATTTCTTGTTTCTTGTCGTGTACTGTTCTTCTTTCAATTGTGCGCAATAAATTTACTCGACTTTCTATTCTATTCAATAAACCATTACATTGCACCTTAAATAAAATAGCAAACAAACGTTAATTCTATATGAGGGGTGCACTAGGCCTCCGCATCTTCAATCACTTATTATTACACCGATATACATTTAGCGGATGATAAGAGTGTTATATGTTTTCATAATCGGCATTAGATGAACTATTTTACTGCCAATTTAGAATGACCGATCGTATTTGACAAGAAATATAATACAGCAATGCTGAAACTTGCTTTCACGAATATTAGACGAATCTATGAAACAAAATTGACGACCTAACCACACTTATATAGATAAATTACATTTGTACTGTGTGGGTCCGGTACTTAAAAATAGTGTTGCAACGGATAGTGAATTGGCCGGATACCGGATACTGGATATCCGGCCCGTGCGCGGGCCGGATAGCCAGATATCCGGCCAGTCGTAGGTCTAGATTTAGTTCGATTAGAATAGATAGAAAATGTCAGCGAAAGTTTGGTCCTGGGCCCGAGCAAGAGCGCCATCGCCAGTGAGGTTGATTCTTATTTAAAAGCACCACGAATTCAACGATCCTGTGACCCTTACGCATGTTGGTCCATGAACTCAAGCAAATATCCGATTTTGTCAACATTTGCGAAGGTTTATTTATCTTCGCCTTGTAGCAGCGTATACAGCCAGAGAGTGTTTTCTGAGGCCGGCAATGTCACGAACAAGCGTAATCGCTTACTACCTAATAACGCCGAAAAACTTGTATTGATTCACCATAATTTGCCACTAGTTAATGTTTTGTTTATTTGTTTGTACCTACTTTCGTACGTAAATAATATAACGTAATGATATGAATGAATAAATAGTTTTCTTTTTGTAAATCAGTATTTTAATTTTTTTAATCAATTATTTCACTATCCGGTATCCGGCCGGATACTGTCAACTATTCGGCCGGATACCGGATAGTAAAAAAATGGCCGGATAGGCCGGATACCGAATAGTAACTGGATATCCGTTGCAACACTACTTAAAAATAATAGCCAAAATAATAGCCCCACTGCATCTCTACCTGTGCATGACTAAGGAATAAGGACAAGATGGCGACCTTGGAACGGTCCTTGCACCGAGTAATGCAGCGGGGTGGCCTTACTTGCTGCTTGATCGATTACTTCTCTTCTTGTTCGAATACTTTGCGAAACGTGGTGGTCGGTGTTGTGCTGTAATTTACGAGTTCTTGCAGCACAACACCGATTACTCTGCTTACCCAGATTTTCGGTATTCAGCGTGAGTGATATGATGATGATGATGAACAATAATAGTAAACAGTGAAGTCACGCCAATAATGTACCATAGGTGACCATGACAGAGGCGCAGTACGAAAATACAACTTTTTATCGAATTTATCATTTTTGCCACGTCAATTCCACATTTTTCACAAAGAAAACCATTTTTTTTTATGTTATCCGGTATGGGTGGCTGCTTCGGAGGGGACAAAGCGCATGCTCCGACCAGCCAATATCACCCCGAGAAGGTAGGTGCCATACCGGAAACTTCCCTGGATTGCTGGCTATACTGGACTAGAGGAGAACACAGCCGAGGCTGCTATGCGGCCATCTTACATCCAGTACGGTGGTACCAACCCAGTCGGCTGCAATTTGAGCCTACCACCTAGTAAGGGGCTAGGGAAGGGACCTACAGTTTTACACCGGTTCCGAACGGTGAAGCAGCAGGTGTAGGTATGCATGTAAATTTTTTCGTCAGAAAAAACTCAATGGTACACGCCGACCGGATTCGAACCTCGGACCTCTCGCATGAGGAGCCGATGCCCAAACCTCTCGGCCACCCGCCGCTTGGCACTCGGCCACCTGCCGCTTTTTTCCCATATTATATACCATATTTTCCCACCTAAACGACACAATTCAGAAACAGGGAAATAAGGCAAAACATATGTACTCACTTGACGAGATAGCAAACAAACAAAACGTTGAAAAAACATCCCACAGACGCAGAGGGTGACTAAGCAGCCTTGGCCGCCCTAGGCCGTTTAGTCCAGCCGCCCTAATTCAGAACAGCCGCCCCTTTCTGAAAAGTTTACAGCGTAGATTCAAATTATGTGAAGTAGTACGAAAATCTGTATTGCGTTCGGTTTAACCTGCCAGTTTAATGGTTTCATTTTTACATTATACAGGGTGTTCGGCACATGGACCGACAAAATTTTTTTGTAGGTAAGTGGGGTCATTTGCAAGGTTTTAACCTATGACACCTTTTGTCTTATGTCACGTGGTATCGAGATACGATTTTTTTTCTTAATTTTTGAAAATTACCAAAATCTCAGCTTTAACCCCTTGTAACTTTTTTGTTTATGATTATATCTGCACGAAATAAAATGTATTTGGTTTTACGATGTATCCTTGTTCTAGGAAAAATATCATTTTTGATGAAGTTAATACCATGAAAAGGACTTATGAAAAGTCACAAAGACGAGTAAAAATATGACAGAATCTTAATTTCTTAATTCATTTAAAAAAACATGACAGCAATTGAGAGCTTCATTTTCCTTTAAAAAGTTCGCTAGTTTACGCCCTTTCCAACCGTATACCACATGCCATACAAATCTCTCACTATGTTACCAAATTTAGGGACAGAGACTAGAACAGTACGACAATAACTTTGTAACAGGGCCACCTTATCGATGGTCGCTTTACTTATTGAGAGGAGCATTTTCAAATTTAGAACATGTAACGGTCGCGCGGGTACTGTTCAATTTCAATTCCAACTAGGTACCACTGCTTCCATTTATTAATGTTTAGTTAGACTCTTGCAAATTATCCCAAATTTTGGCCACATAGTGAATGATTTGACATGTGGTATATCGTTGGAAAGGGCGTAAACTAGCGAACTTTTTAAATGAAAATGAAGCTCTCAATTGCTGTCCGTTTTTTATTTAATGAATTAATAAATTAAGATTCTGTAATATTTTTACTCGTCCTCGGGACTTTGAGAGGTAATAAGTCCTTTTCGTGGTATTAACATCAACAAATGATATTTTTTCTAGAACAAAGATGCATCGTTAAATCATATAAATTTTATTTCGAGCAGATATAATCATAAACAAAAAAGTTACAAGGGGTTAAAGCTAAGATTTTGGTAATTTTCAAAAATAAAGAAAAAAAATCGTATCTCAATAACGCGTGACACCCGACAAAAGGTGGCATAGGTCAAAACCTTGCAAATTTTTTTTTTTTTTTATGGAAACTGACACGGTTGGCTACATCACCTACAACATCCGTGATGTCAGCCGATAACACCGGGTGAACTAGGTGCTATGTCAGTGCTTCCCTTCATTTCGCCCCATTTACACCCCATTTACCTACAAAAAAAATTTGTCGGTCCACTTGCCGAACACCCTGTATAGCAAAAGTATTTTTTTTTAAGTTTTACGGCAATATTTTATCTTTTCGTCATAGCTAAATTATTTTGTTCGCTCACCACTCCCGCACGTCGCACGCACGTGCTCCGGCATGGCACCCTTTCTATTCTGTGCCTGCGCTCACTGCTTCCAGCAGTAGGCGCTGATTGGCCGCCCTAGGCCCGGGCCTAGTTGGCCTTAAGGAAAGTCCGCCTCTGCACAGACGATCACACACTCCAATGTGTTGCTAAGTGTGAGAAAAAGTTACTAGAATAGCAGTATTACGTCGCGTCGCTAAATTGACCGTAAAGCTGACAAGAAAAGGTGCATTTTGGTAGAAAGTATAATAATTATTAACATAGATCAGATGAAGGTACACTCTTGTACCAACACAAACTACTGAAATTTTCGACGCCTGAATGAATGACACTGCGTCACAGATTACTTAATAGTTACTTCGTAACAGATAAATCACTCCATAGAAAATGTTCCTACCTTCGGGCTTTAATAGCCTACTGCTTCACGTCGCCAATCGCTGCGTGCGAAAATGTACCTTAACGATCGAGTGTAAAGTGGTTATTGCTTTGCAGCTGCGCGCAGTTGCGTGGGCGAGCGTCTATGTATACTTCGCGCGGCTGACGAATTTCCACTGAAATAGACCGCCGGCATAGTAAAATGAGACGAGTAAGATAACTGGAGCCAATTTTTAAAATAACTACCTACGCTGCGCCGAGCCACCAGGGATGTCACAACTCACAACACTAACACAATTGACAGGTAGTGAGCCCATTATGGTGGAAATGCAATTCCAGCGAGAGAGATAGAAAAAGAGATAAAAAGAGATGGAGAGATAGAAAGAGAGGGAGAGATAGAAAGAGACAGAGAGATAGAAAGAGAGAGAGATAGAAAGAGAGAGATAGAAAGAGAGAGAGATAGAAAGAGAGAGATAGAAAGAGAGAGAGAGAGAGAGATAGAAAGAGAGAGAGAGAGAGAGATAGAAAGAGAGAGAGAGAGAGAGATAGAAAGAGAGAGAGATAGAAAGAGAGATATAGAGAGAGAGACAGAGATAGAGAAAGAGACAGAGATAGAGAAAGAGACAGAGATAGAGAAAGAGACAGAGATAGAGAAAGAGACAGAGATAGAAAGAGAGACAGAGATAGAGAGAGAGACAGAGATAGAGAGAGAGACAGAGATAGAGAGAGAGACAGAGATAGAGAGAGAGACAGAGATAGAGAGAGAGACAGAGATAGAGAGAGAGACAGAGATAGAGAGAGAGACAGAGATAGAGAGAGAGACAGAGATAGAGAGAGAGACAGAGATAGAGAGAGAGACAGAGATAGAGAGAGAGACAGAGATAGAGAGAGAGACAGAGATAGATAGAGAGACAGAGATAGATAGAGAGGCAGAGATGGAGAGAGAGACAGAGATAGAGAGAGAGAGACAGAGATAGATAGAGAGAGACAGAGATAGATAGAGAGAGACAGAGATAGATAGAGAGGGACAGAGAGAGAGAGGAGAGAGAGAGAGGAGAGAGAGAGAGAGAGAGAGAGAGAGAGAGAGAGAGAGAGAGAGAGAGAGAGAGAGAGAGAGAGAGAGAGAGAGAGAGAGAGAGAGAGAGAGAGAGAGAGAGAGAGAGAGAGAGAGAGAGAGAGAGAAGTACCGTGCCAAGGTGAGAGGTGGCGAGTCTGTCGCCCTTTAGCACGGCATCTCGTTCTTATCCCTTAGTCGCCTGTTACGACATGTATGGGGAGAGATGCAGTGGGGCTATTCTTTTTAAGTACCGGCCCCACATGGTAAAATATAACAGAACAAAAAAAAAAAATTATGTTAAATTTATTAGAACGGACAGACATTGCAGACATGCATTTTTTACGGAACCCTACATTCATTTTGCAGAACTTAGTAGAATGGACAGACATGCATTTGTTACGGAACCCTACATTCATTTTGAAATAAATGCCAAGCGCCGCTAAAGATTTCACTTCAAAAATCGAGTGCTGGGCGACCATCACTGACTACTCGCGAGGGAAGGTGAGAATGCATGTAGTGGTTGTGTACAGACAGCGTGCGCAGGCGCGCGCTTGTGTGAGTGCGAAATCGGCGCGTTTGTATGAAGACGGCTAACTTGTGTGGTTTAACTATGCCGCCGGCGGCCCGTCGGGCGGTAGGTAGTTAGCGCGCGCAAGTACATAGAGTGCGTGAGGCCTGACTGCGTGCACAACTCAACACACACAAAACACGCGATGTTGCAATTTCAGTAATTTTCTCTTATTAGAACGAGTGAGAATAGCCAATTTATAGTTTAAAATCCTAGCGATTTACATCAAAAACGTTAGCAAAACTCCGCTGTCACGTATGTTTCTTTACATCGATATACAATTTGGATGAGGGAATTTAAATTTTAGGCTAGAAAAAATTCAGAAAAAATGTGGTGCGTGAGATGTTGTCCAAAAAATTACTTCTAAATGAGTTAAAACCTCATTTCTTTCACATCGTTTTATAGGTAATTTCATTGGATTTATGTGCCAATAGAGTGTATTGATCTGATTTTTATTATCCATACTCCATACTAATATTATAAATTCGAAAGTAACTCTGTTGTCTGTCTGTCTGTCTGTCTGTTACCTTTTCACGCCTAAACCGCTGAACAGATTTCGATAAAATATTGCACGGAGATGATTTGCATCCTGAGGACGGACATAGGCTACTTTTTGTCTCAAAAAACACCCCTTAAGGGGGTGAAATAGGGGATGAAAGTTTGTATGGGGAACTCAGCATTTCTTAAGTTAGGTATATGACAATTTATATTTGTGCTTTTGGTATGAAATAAAGAAATACGTGTTTCAGCGTTTTTGCTAAATCAACCCTTAAATTAAAATAGGGGTGGATTTCAAAATAACATTTTAGGATTTTATAAAATTTTGTACGGAGATGAAGTGCATCCTGAGGAAGAACATAGGCTACCTTTTGTCTCAAAAAACAACCCTTAACGGGGTGAAATAGGGGATGAAAGATTGTATGGGGAACCCATCATTTTTCAAGTTAGGGATATGAAAATTCATATTTAGGCTTTTAATATAAAATAAAGAATTACGCGTTTAAGCGTTTTTGCTAAATCAACCCTTAAATTAAAATAGGGGATGATTTCAAAATTAGATTTTAGGATTTTAAATTATTTTAAATAATTTTATCCATACTGGGGGTGGCTTTGAAGAGGGGGGTTGAGATAGGGGGGAGGGGTCCGCGGGGAGAGGGGAACGGAGGTTAATTTAATCTCTATCTTCTTTTCTCTATCTCTACTTCTTATAAAAGGAAACGTCTGTTTGCATGTATGTATGTATGTTTGAGGTAACCTCGGAAGCACTTTTAACAGATTTTGATGCGGTTTACACCAATGTAAATCGTAGTTCTTCAGGCTCACTATAGGCTATAGGCTATATACCATAAAGTTAAATAGTCTTAGGGTTGAGCAGTATCAAAGAAAACGGAATTTAGTGTCGAATGGTCGTAATATATGGTGTTAGCAGTTCTGTTGCGTTGCGTTGGTGTAGTGCGTTGGTGCTTTTGGTAGAAGGGACGAATAGAATAAAGAGTAGATTCTAATACTTATAAAATTGTTTGTCCTGACTGACTGATCTATCAACGCACAGCAGGGGGGGGGGGACAAAGGGACGACGACTTTGTATAAAAGTCTTTGTTATTTGAAGTTAGAAACATGAAAATTGGAATTACAACTGCTGAGAATAAATCACTTAAGACGTGTTTCAGGGTTTTTTGTTTCAAATTTTAAAGGGGGGGGGGGGGGGGGGGGGGGGTGCCAGTGGCCTCGCCCTTAGTTACGCACTTTCTTCGAGAAGGTTTACTGTATTCCAGAATGCAGCTTAGCCTGAAGCCTCGCCTTTAGCTACTTAATTTATATAAGAAGGTTTATCGTTTACCTAAACGCAGCTCGGCCTTCGGCCTCGCCCATAGTTACTTACTTTCTTCGAGAAGGTTTATGGTCTTCCTGAACGTAGCTCGGCCTTCGGCCTCGCCCTTAATTACTTACTTTCTTAGATAAGGTTTATCGTCTTCCTGAACGCAGCTCGGTCTTCGGCCTCGCCTTCAGCTACTTACTTTCTTCGAGAAGGTTTATAGTCGTCCTGAACGCAGCTCGGCCTTCGGCCTCGTCCTCAGTTACTTACTTTCTTCGAGAAGGTTTATGGTCTTCCTGAACGTAGCTCGGCCTTCGGCCTCGCCCTTAATTACTTACTTTCTTAGATAAGGTTTATCGTCTTCCTGAACGCAGCTCGGCCTTCGGCCTGACCCTTCGTTACTTACTTTCTTTGAGAAGGTTTATATTCTTTCTGAACGCAGCTCGGCCTTCGGCCTCGCCCTTAGTTACTTACTTTCTTCGAGAAGGTTTCATGGTCTTCCTGAACGCAGCTCGGCCTTCGGCCTTGCCGGCCTTCGGCCTCGCCTTCAGCTACTTACTTTCTTTGAGAAGGTTTATGGTCTTCCTGAACGTAGCTCGGCCTTCGGCCTCGCTCTCAGTTACTTACTTTCTTCGAGAAGGTTTATGGTCTTCCTGAACGTAGCTCGGCCTTTGGCCTCGCCCTTAATTACTTACTTTCTTAGATAAGGTGTATCGCCTTCCTGAACGCAGCTCGGCCTTCGGCCTTGCCCTTAGTTACTTACTTTCTTCAAGAAGGTTTATAGTCTTCCTGAACGCAGCTCGGCCTTCGGCCTCGCCCTCAGTTACTTACTTTCTTCGAGAAGGTTTATGCTCTTCTTAAACATAGCTTGGCCTTCGGCCTCGCCCTTAATTACTTACTTTCTTAGATAAGGTTTATCGTCTTCCTGAACGCAGCTCGGCCTTCGGCCTCGCCCTTTGTTACTTACTTTCTTTGAGAAGGTTTATAGTTTTTCTGAACGCAGCTCGGCCTTCGGCCTCGCCCTTAGTTACTTACATTCTTCGAGAAGGTTTCATGGTCTTCCTGAACGCAGCTCGGCCTTCGGCCTTGCCCTTAGTTACTTACTTTATTTGAGAAGATTTATGGTCTTCCTGAACGCAGCTCGGCCTTCGGCCTCGCCCTCAGTTACTTACTGTCTTCGAGAAGGTTCATGGTCTTTCTGAACTCAGCTCGGCCTTCAGCCTCGCCCTTAGTTACTTACTGTCTTCTTTGAAATACGAATTTCACGCGAGCGGAGCCGCGGGCTCAGCTAGTTTTTCTATATATTTGAGTTTATGAGCTCGCGCTTCGCTGAATCTCCGTGCGGCGAAATTGGCATGGAATTCAAGAGGGAGCATATTTAATTGTGGGAATGCAAAGGGTTATAATATTGGATAATATATTGACGCAGAGGGTTCTATCTGCGCGGCGCCGACGGAGAACAACTGGTACAGAGCGCAGGTGGTATCCACTTCGGAGGAGACGGACACGTCGGTGGTGAAGCTGGTGGACTTTGGCGGCTACCTCACACTTGACAACGCCCTGCTCAAGCAGATCCGCTCGGACTTCATGACCCTGCCCTTCCAGGCCACGGAGGCGCTACTCGCGTTTGTCAAGCCCGCCAATGGAGGTAACCGTCGGCTCTTCTGTTAACATGAAAGCCAATAATAATTCATTTTATCACTTTAACATCGAAATTGTATTGTATTGTATTGTTTATTGATCATTCATGACAGTTAGACTGCGCTCGAACTTGCCACAATTTGTTCTAAATATATTAGGCACTATGCCAATCATTTCATTAAACCCTTAGATTGTTAAAATGTTTTACTACATTACTACTCTCAATCAAATAATTTAAATCCTCTGAACTACGAACAAAATTAGTGTTGTATAATTGCTAGCGAATTATATGGCACTAGAACCTTGTCACCAACTATCCCTTGTCAGAAACAGCCATAAAAGATTTTTTTAGTGTAGGGTTGGAAAGGAAACAGACTATACATAACCCGTCAAACATGGTAATACCAAAAAAAAAAGATTATATGGTATTTTTTATACCCTAAAGCACGCCCATGCAATGCCGCATGCGCGATTTTTTTCTGCACGAAAACCACTCCTACATACAAACAAAAATTATGACTTGATGAAATGAAGCTCCCACACATGAAAATTATGACTTGATGAATTGAAGCTCCCACAGATAGTTTGCCAGGGACCTAAACGCGCGACTTCCAGTAGGACAATGTGCTTTGAATTGGCAGAAACACCTCGGCGATCTGAGACTTGCCAAGGATGACTTTCGAAAGAAATTCTACTCCCTCAATAGCGGAGGTAGAGGTTGGGGAGGGAAACCCATATATGGGTGAAAAATCGACACCCTCCTATACTATTAGGTTAGGGTTAATTTATAGATGATGCTGAGCGTAGCAACGACGACAGCAGTGTTGTGATGTGTACTGGTTGTGTGTAACAGCAGAGCAGTGGCTGCATGTGCAGGTGGTTAGCTACTATGAGTGTGGCGTCTCCCGCTAGAGGAGATGGTAGAGAGTGTTGTGCTGTTTGTGTGTAACAGCGGAGGAGTGGTGCGGGGAGGCGCTGCGCATCATGGCGGCGCTGACAGCGGGCCAGCTGCTGCACGCGCAGGTAGCCGGCTATGACGAGTGCGGCGTCCCTCTCACACACCTCTACCTTACCATCGGCGCCCAGGTGACACACACATTATTATTTCAGTTCAGTTCAATCTAGTACTTTTTAACTTAACTTAACTGGGGGAATGTCTCCCTTCTGATAGTGTACGTAACATGCACAGATTTGCTTAGTTTACCTATGTACGCCAGTTTTTTACCCATTGAGAGATATTCATAAAACTTCTTTGAGGCTACTAAAGGGTCAGAGGCCACATAGCTGCAGTGCCATCGGCAAGTGTGCCTATTTCAACTCCCTCTGTGGTTGGTACGTCTGATGTGAATAGCAGGTATAGTATTGGGCCCATCACGCTGCCTTGTGGCACGCCTGCTTCTATTCCGATCTTTGTTTGACGAAGAAGTGACAAACGCTGAGTTATGAGTTAATGAATTTGTAATAATGAATTGGTAGCTACTTTTTTATTTTGTATAAGAAACCATCATGCCATACACGGTCAAACGCTTGGGAGAATTAAAATACTGCAAGTCAGTTCTTTCCTTTCAAATGCATCGTGTTTTGTTTCTGTACTATTCTATGGATCTGCTCTACTGTTTGTTCAAATTTACACTCTGTTAGGCGTAGAAAGTAAATTGGTATTTTCGCAAAAACCAGATTTAACAGTATTCATTGAAACCATCGAACTTTTTAACAAAAATTATTCCTCATACGAAATTTGCAATTATTTACTCATTTCGCTCTAAAATGTTCCATGTTTTGGTCCACGTGAAGAATTAGATTTATACGGAACATAATATTTTTTTTGCGGTCAATTAAAGGAAAAAACAATTTTATTGTGACTGAACGCAGAGTCTTGCAAAACAAAAACACAATATAACAAAATACAAGAAAGATATACACATATCTAAGATATTTCAGAAACGGATAATTTTATAAATTGAATGTAAAATATAGGATTATCACAGGCTAATTTAATTGTTTCTAATGAATTGTATATATATATCTAATGAATTGTATATAGTATATATTATATAGGGATGTAGGAGTGTTAGAGGATATTTTATACCGGTAGGGGAATTTTGATAGGTAATGTTAAGAGAAGATCGTACAGAGGAGGAGTTTTGTTCTGTAGAGGAACCGAACATTAATTTGTCAAAAATACTGGAAACTGAGAGGTAACACGTGCAAGTGTGTGTTGATGTGTTATATTTGTTTGCAGCAAGTGATATTCCTGAACAGCGAGCTGGTGGAGCGCGGGCTGGCCGAGTGGGACTTGCCGCAGGAGTCGTGAGCATCTTCCTCCCTCCCTCCCTCCCTCCCTCCCTCACACACTGCGCAGTGGTAATCCCCATTGAGGGCGAGTCGAATCGCTCACGTGCCTATTAGCTTACTGTGTCGTAGGTTAGGACCCAATTTCCACATTGAATTTCTCAAAGGGTGCGGGCCCTCCACGAGCGCTTCGCTCCCCTCACAGGACAACGATCGCTCGTGTTAACCTGACAATGCATTGTCATTGTGCAGGCGACGACACCATTTTGAGATTGAGTTTACGATTGAGGTTGTGATGTGAAGACTTCACGACCCACTGTGCACTGCCACAAGCGAAAACTGAATGTGAATTTAATACACTCTTTTGTAGTGTGACTTTGTTGTTGTCACTGCATACAATCTTAAGTACAAACTGTTTTTCTTACAAATAATTAAATACTCCAGCCAAAATGATTTCAATGATTGTGACCGTGAAAGGTGCTCAGGAGATGCGGTGCAGTAACTACTTAAATTTCACTTCAAATTCATTGTCATTGAAAGATTTTATATTTTCGAGCAAGTACCTCGCTCGAGGTAGAGCTCCAATCGTACTGTGTCCGTACAGTGACATTGCACTGTAAACACAGTTATGGGGACTAAAATAAAGTAATATGACTTTGTAAACTGCACTCAATGCATTTATGTAAGATGGTGGAGTGAGAGGTGTGTGCTGGCTGCGTAGTGTACTGTTACCCCTCACTCTATGCTGATACTATTTATCCCGTAGTAGGCGTACCCATACCCTCCACTCAACTGTTGGCAGGCTATAAGTACTTTTGGAAACACTAATACTTTATTTCCACTCATTTTGCCTTACATAACGGCGTAAGGTTAACCACAGTTTTGTTGCTGGTGTACAAGGAACCTTATTGAAATACAATAGTGACACTAATAATTGTAATAGTGGTACACACTGTCTGAACATCTCGTGGAATAATAAGTAATTAATCAAATGCAGTTTTACTTCCACAATAATGTTACATTGTTATATTGCCTCTGTAGATCTTACAATGATCCCAATTTGTGCAGTTCTTGTTACTTATTTGAACAATACTTTTGTTATGTTAAGAAATTGGGCTCTGTGCAGTGAGCGGATATGAATAATTTGGTATATGGTGGAGCGCCAGGCTTTCACATGTGGATGTACCAGGTTGTGCATAATATTTGTGGATAAAATATCGAGAGACATTTAATACTTGTATTCTTGTTAAGGCGCCTAGAGTAGCCAAATAAAGGTACTCGCAAACAAATTCCATCTTTCGCATTACTTACGAATTAGCACTTCGAAAATAGCACTGTAAAGGAGGATCGATAGATATAACTGATTTTATAAGATAATTCTGATTTATACTAAAATGTGACATTTTAGTTCAAAATTTTCATTAAATTTCCTTAACCTCTCAGGAGTCAACGGGACTGCATTGGTCCCGCGCATATAATGTACCGACACTGCCTACGTGGCCACGTTGGTGCCGCTTGCTAAGTATCATCACAATTTGACGATGGAAGCCAACTTTCAGGTCTAACAGTTTGGTACTTTGCGCGGCCAAGAGGCAGAAGCACTACAATTTTGTGCTCTTTACTAAATATTTTTTGTACAGTTCAGGTAGGTTCGGCGCGAGGGCTGAACATGGCGATGCGATGCGTAAATTTTGCTAATAAAAGTGATAAATCTCGTATTTTAGTGTGGATTGAAAGTTTATTGAAGTGATAAATTAGTTATCTCAGGTTTGTGTGTGTATTGATTGACTCAGTAACACGAACACCTCTAAAATGGTAAAATTTCAGGGTTCGCACAATTTTTAAATGAATAAAATATCAGTTTAGTACATGTTATGCATCATAAGCATACCTCGGACTTTTTCTAGCGCTAACAGGGTAGCACTCAATCACTAACAAGTAACACATGCACTACACATACCTATAAGACAGAAATTCACGCGTGCGTAGACACGCATGAGTGCGGTGCGAATAGTCTACACATATTTCTATATTGAATTATTAAATTTAATTTATTATAAAACCAGCGTAACCAACCCAACCTGAATGGACTTGCAATACAATGCTAAATTGACGATTGAAAAGAGTGACCTAAACTTTGTACCTATTCCTTTTCATTTAGTTTAGATTATTTGAACCGTAGGTGTAGATAACAGTGGCGGCTTTGACCCATAAATCTTAGTGAGGCGACTAAAAATCCACCTACATAATATATTATCTTGCTATTACTGTATGAATGTTGTATTTTAGTTTTTATGCCGATTTTTTTTAAAGCATTTATATCTAGCACCGGTTCCATTTTAAAACTTGTGCAAAAAACTTGTTTGTTTACTTAAATTAAATAAAAATCTCTCGAGAAAGTCGAAGTGCGCGCGCGGGATTCGATATATTTTGTCGGGTGAGCCGAGACGTAAATTCAACCTCTCTCAACGACGCAATATAACCGACTGAATGGCGCGTTCGCGCCCAGGCGCTCTCCAATCCCTGCGCCTGAGCGCGCCCCGCCCCTACGCGGCGAGTGGCGACGACGTGGGGCGGGGCCCCGGCCGGTTGGCGTTTCTACACGAGTCGTTATTTGTACAGCGAAGGACGGCCTCATCATCCCTCAAATAGCAGGAAAGGGGTATGGGTATGGGCCTTCGCTGTACAAATAACGTATGAGACGTTATTTGTACAGCGAAGGCCCATACCTTTCTACGAGTCCGTTAACGAGTGTTGCCTACGCTAACCGAGCGAGACCTCCTCCCTGATGAAATGAAATACATAGGTATTGAATTCAAATAAATAACGTTAGTCTCTGCTAAAAATACTTCTAATCAAGTCATTCACACAATTAGTAAGGGTTTTCGATAAAGTAAAAGTACTAGTTCTAGCACTTCTATTCAATAGAACAATTTTCCTCTACAGTATTTGGTCACACTTTATGTGTTCTATTTAAATTCAATCAGTGGTTTATTCATTCCTACCATTATTATTGACTATTTACGTATTTATTTATCTTTTATATTACTCTTACTAATATAAATGTTACTTTTACTAGTAAGTTTCGGGCATAATTTTGCCACCTTGCAGCCTTGTGTGTTCTAACAAAACGAATAAGTAACTCACTAATGAATATACATAATATCTATTCTAGACCAAATATCCCGAGTCTGACCAAAAAAATTCACTACCATTAATGTTAAAAAACATCCCAACTCCAGAGGTAAAACACCCGACTTGGAAACACTAGAAAACGTGAATCGCCTCATCTCGCTCTGCATTCTTGTGGTTAGATATAGGTTGTCTCGTTCGGCGGCATTTATGAGAGCCTCAGTATCGCCCTACAGTCAAAGTCTTCAAGGTCAAACTAGACTTCAAAGCGTAGTGAAGCGTTAACAATCGAAACGGTCCGGCGCCTGACGAAGGTGAGTCACCCACCATGCCGCACGCACGTCACGTCTGTGTGCGTGTGCGTGCTGTGTAGTGGTGATGTCGGCATTTGCACCAACACACCCGCGTGGACAAGTCATGCATGTGTATTGTATGCACTAACACATATTTGGCGCTGAGCCGAGTATTTCGTCGCGCGCGCCTCTAAAGACCCCCTCGCACCACCTCCGCGCGGCACACCCGCCGCCGTCTCCTCGCCTCCACGCCCGCCGCCGCACCGCCGCGCCGCTGCGCTAATGACCAGTTCGGACCGGATAGACTTTTTTTATATTTTCTTTCATGATATTTTGAAATGTTTTTTTTTTCTTTACCTCAAGATAATTAAGTGAGGCGGTGCTTCACTTGCTTCACCTGGGGAACCGCCACTGGTAGATAACCAAAGATTGTATGTACTATATTGCGCTGTACCAACACAAATCGCGCGTGCGTGTGTGTGTGTGCAACGTGCGACCTTGAACGAAGACGAAAATTTCGATGTGTAGAGATGTTCTAACTCAAAATGGCACGCCCCTCCACAACGATTTGGCTTTAATAATGTTAGTGCAGTTGTGTAGTTACACAAATAAAAAAAAACGCACATAATTGGCTAATAAATCGAACAACAGAGCTATTGGTCAAGACGCCACGTGTACATACACTAATTACTACTACTATCAACGCACTGGTGTTAATGAGCGCGGGCAGCTTTAAACTTATCTACGGATCTGTTCTCAGATTAAGTTGACTACTCAGTCGGCTCTGTACGCGTGCTCTGTAAGTATGGGCCGCTCTGCTGCGCACGACTGCGCCGCCCGACGGCCACCCTTATTGTGATTAGTCGGTCAACAGATCCGGGAATTATTCGCCCTTATGTTGTACTAAGTGCAAAAAAGAAAAGTAAACTTTAAATAAATATTTATGATATTTATTTAAAGTTTACTTTTCTTTTTTGCACTTAGTACAACATAAGGCCGAATAATTTTTTATTTCTTTGTATTTTGATATACCCCGCGAAAGGGGGTGATTCTGTACACGACAAGATGCCGTGCTAAAGGGCGACAGGGTAGCCACCTCTCACTTTGGCACGGTCCTTCCGCCGAGTCATGCAGTATTATTTGCTATATCCGCCATAATAACATATATTCTGTGAAAATTTCCACCGGCTAGGTATTCAAAAGATACAGTAGTAGGACAGACAGACAGACGGCATAGGCTTAGTAATAGGATTCCGTGCGGGTACGGAAACCTAAAAAATCCATGTACAGACAAAACATTTCTACTATGTGTACCGAAAAAAACCTTAATATTATATTATAATATAATACATACTTGACTCCACTTAAGTTGACTTGACTCCATCGTGATATGCTGTCGGTACAACTGTTAGCGGTGCGATAGGGAAACAATGGAAACCTGTCTTGAATGGGCTTTTGCTTGCAACAGATGACGCACAGACACGCACACAAAGAAAGATCCTTGTGCTGACGGAATCCTCACGCATACATGTTTAAATAGATGAGGTAGAGGGGCGCGCCAGTTTGAGTTAGAACATCTCTACCTACTTATGTACGCATTGCATTGCATGCATGTAAGACAACACACGAGCTAAGTAGGTAGGCAGTGGCGCGGCGGCGTCGCTTTGATGTCTGTGCTGCTGCGCGATCATGCCAGGCAGTGCGCTGTCTCTCTTTCACCCGTAATATTTGCAAACCAATCAAATGAATAAATATAGTCAGGGCAAAAAGCTAATTGTTGGCAATGGCGACAAATGCGACAAATAATAAAAATTATATAATTTTATTTTCCTTTGAGTCTGGCCCTGTTAACGATGAAAAAGTCCGAAGTATAATCATACGATAAGACAATTTATGGCTATTCAGATGATGTAAAATACAGCATATGTGCTCATGTTTACTTGACGAAAATTGTGCAATTCCGAAAACCTGTCAAAAACAGCATCAACATGTCGCGCTTTCTGCTTCTCAGCTCTTGAAATCATGAGAGGTTAAACATTCTGCCATTTGGTCATAAAAGTTCAGAATAGTGTTTGCATAAACCAATATTTGGCTGGTCTAAGCGCCAGACATTATTAAAACAATATGTTCCAAGCTTTACGTCACCCAACAAACATAGCCTACTAAAGTTACTAATTATGTAATTTTTAGAAAATTGTAATAATTCACATGAAAATAAAATAAATAAACATTTTCACTTGCTTCGTTCATCTACATCTGCAAAACCCATATCCCTGTGTGTAGTCTGATTTTAGTACCTTTAGACATGAAACTATTTCAACACCTAAGCAAAAAGCTGTATGCAACCATTTCCCAATTTTCACAACAGCAAGTTCATGCTGTATCAACCCTTATTTATTATATAGTATATAAAATAAAAGGATGATTTTTAACTTAAATTGTCTGTATTGCATAGTTGTAAGATTCAAAAGTACAACATACTCCGCATTGCAAGGTCTAATGCTGTTATGTTATGAGTATGACCTTCACGGGAGCTCGCTCAAAACAAAATTATCATTCTGGTGGTCACCCACGTCGTCGGTTGCATCTTGCAGATCTTATAAAATAATTATATAAACATTAACCAGGGATCTTCTAACTGATATATGCTTCTGTTTCCGTTTATGTGGAATGTCCGCTAAATTTTTCACATCTACTTCTATTTCCGCATCTGCGCGAATAGTTGGCCGTATGCGAATATTTAGAATGGAACTCTTATTTTGACGCTGCAATGAAACTAAGGCCACACACGTCACGTATATTCGCATGGACCTTGACGCGCGGAGCAGGCTCGTGCAGGTTGTCTTGTCCTTTTCTCGAGCAGGCAGACGTATTCTTTCTACTTGCTCGCTCTACCAATGTATGCACGCTGGGAGCTTTGTGTTTGTACACTTCGCGCACGACGACCCTGCCAACTTTTTTTTTCTATGAGATTTACGGCTCGGAAGCCAGTAGTTTCTAGAGTTGTTGGTTCAGCGCTTTCCGTTTTGTGAATATATGTTTTCTCCAAGGAAAACTTCTGATCAAATGTAGTCCCAAGTATCTGGCATCCTCCCGCTTGGGGACTTCAATTCTATTTATTGTTGCTGGTACTGGTATGGTATGCGCCATGTGTTACGTATAGTGGTGAAGGTCTCTTGTACAGATTTGGCTTCGATTCTACCTATGTATGCTTCCGATAAATGCTTCCGAAAACGCTCTCAATACAGGAAGCGACCACCGATAAGTGCCCATGTTGTCGTTCTGTTCTGTCTTCGTCCCTAATTTTGACCACATAGTGAATTACTTGTATGACATGTGGTATACCGTTGGAAAGGGCTTGAACTAGCGAACTTTTTAAAAGAAAATGAAGCGATCAATTCCTGTTAGTTTTTTTTAAATGAATTAAGAAATTAAGATTCTGTCATGTTTTTACTCGTTCTCAGGCCTTCGGAGGTCATAAGACCTTTTCATGGTATTACCTTCATCAAATAATATTTTTTCTAGAACAAGGATACATCGTTAAATTCAACAAATTTTATTTCATGCTGATACAATCTTAAACAAAAAAGTTACTAGGGTTTAAAGCTGGGATTTTGGTAATTTTCAAAAATAAAGAAAGAAAATTGTATCTCGATACCACGTCACATCTGACAAAAGGTATCATGCATGAGTCAAAACGTTGCAAATGAGCCCACTTACAAAAATAAATTGTCGGTCGATGTGCCGGACTGTATAGTGAGGTTAAGATTTTTTTTCAATTTCATTCACTCGCGAATGTATAAAAACCTCAAATAACACATTCACTTATTTCGAATTTATACACAAACACGACAAACTACTGACTAAAAACAAAAAAAAAAATTATTTAAGGCGACGGCCCGACGAATTCGCGTGCGAACATGCCGTCCGTCAACAAGTGTCGAAATCAACTGAGAAATCTGTTAATTTTTTCCTCTAGGCTGGCGCCAAACTGAATCGGATCAAGTAGATCATATATCTTCACCTTTATTTAAAGTGTAATGAAATGAGCCTTACCCCAATATGCAAAGAGCGTGTATTAATGCCGAAAGTCAGCCGCGTCGCTGTTCCATACGGTTGGAACATGAAGCTCCGTGGTACTTTATCGTGCCGTTCCATACGGATGGAACAGCGACATGTGTGTGGTTAAATATAAAATATTCCCCTGTAAAGTTAAATTTTTACGAATTTAGCATTTAGATAACAGGATACCTGTTACCTAAATTGTGACGTAAAAATGTGTTGTAAAAATGTGTTAAAACTGTGGTAGCCCTGTGGGTAAATGTAGTTTTACCGTTTTGTCCGCTGTAAATTTGTTTGTTCCGTTGTGCCTTAGAACTGCAAAATAAAATAAATACAATATTCAGTTTTGTAAATACTTCACGAATAAATAAAACATCAAATTAAATTTGCATTATAAACACTTTAGGATGGCGTAAAAAAAATTGGACTTGGCTAAACATTTTTAAATAAAAAACATAAAATAAAAAAAATATTTAATCAAATTTGCTTTCTCATTATTGTCTTTGGAAGTAATATTTTTATAAGTTTTTAGCGTCTACAGAAGACAAGTCAGAAAAATATTTACTTCCAGTGGCAAATTCCATAGCATTGTTTATGGCATTTGACATATTCCCTAGTGTTGGCTATCTCCTATCAAACATCCTCCACAACTTATGTCAACCTGTTCTGTGTACGGACGGACTGTGGAACAGCATCGTGTTCATCCCGTCACGAAGAACTAAATTACTTATACTTTTTTTTTATTCTACATCGGATAAGTAATTATTAAGAGCATACTCTACCCTTGCGATTCCGACTATTACTACGAACAACCAAAACCACATAGCTGCAAATAATTCTAATATTGCGCACTATTTATGAATTAGCACTTTGAAAAGAATGATTGATATATACAGGGTCCGTCACTCGAACTGTTACCAATTAAAAATCATGTTATTTGGTTAATTAATTGGTGTGTTAATGTGGCACCAAGTTCAACCCGGTGTTATGGGCTGACATCACGGATGTTGTAGGTGATGTAGCCAACCGTGTCAGTTTCAATAAAAAAAAAAAAAAAAAAAAAAATTAACGTACAATTTATTAAAAATTATGACAACATGCCAAAAAAACATAGAATTTTAAGAAAATCATTGTTATTGTTCAATATAGCCTCCTTTGGCATGGATGATGGCACCAAGTCTTCCGACAAAGGCATCGCAGACTGCACGAAGATGGGTTTGCGGTATTCTGTTCCATTCCCGACGGAGAGCTGCCTTCAGCGTATCCACACTTTCATATCTTTTTGTTGACACGGCTACCTCCAAAATGGACCATACCGAGAAGTCCATTGGATTCAAGTCTGGAGAGTAGGGAGGCCACTGTTGTGAAGAAATGAACAGTGGAACATGGTTCTGTAAAAAATTTTGTGTCAGGCGAGCTTTGTGGGATGGTGCTGATTCTTGTTAGAACATCCAGCTGTTCGTACCGATAAACACGACTGGAGAGCGACCATTTGCGGTCACTGCAGCCCAGACCATATCAGAAGTAGGCGCTTGCTTTCGAAAGGCAACTCTATCGTCCAAATTCTCGTTAGACTTACCCCGCAGCCAAACACGATCATATTGTTTTGTTTGTTTACACACTGTTGGACAGTAAAAAAAATTTCATCGAAAAAAACGATATTTTCCAGCTCGCCACATTCGTGCAAGGATAACATTGTTACGTTTAATGTCCATGTCGAAAACTTACTGTAAAATTAAAATGTTTTACCCGCTCTTTTCGCCCACTTTAAAACAATAAAACAAACTGCCGTTTCACCAAAATTTGGCGCGCTGTCATTATTATTTTGACAGGAAAAACACTGTGAAGTTAGTAACAGTTCGAGTGACGGACCCTGTATAATGAATTGCCATATTTTAGTTTACAAATTGTGTTAAATTTCCATATAGATACTTACATTTGCTCACAAAAGTATTTAGGACTCCGAGCTACCGAGCGTAGAATTGTACCTATAGTACATTTTAAAAATCTGACACTAAAAATCCTATGAATAAAAATAAACATGGATGTCATATAAGCAATTACCATGCATACAAAATGTGTTCTTATTGAATAGTGCACAGTGTCGTCTTTGGCAGTAATTTATATTCAAACATGACTTACTTCAATATTAGAATAATTTAGTTCTAATGTAGAGATGCGGCAGGGCGAACATCACATAATAACTAATGATAATAATAGACATGTCATTTTCTACTACACACTGAAAAGAGAGGTAGAACTAAATTTGTCATGGTTAGCACATTTCCAGGATGAAGTACCAGAGCGTTTCATCGTTGGGAGTCTTAACTGGCAGTTGTCAACGTCATTACCATGCCGACAATCACAAGAACATTTTTCCATTGAATGTTGTGGGCCGGAGTTTCTCATCTCGTGAATAAATGAAAGTAAACTTCTTCCCAATATATATGTATATATATTTTTATGGAAACTGACACGGTTGGCTACGTCACCTACAAATTCCGTGATGTCAGCCCAGAACACCGGGTGAACTAGGTGCCTTGTCAGTGCTTCCCTTCGATCGTTCCGGCTACACTGATATGATGTAATGAAAGGTAAATGAGTGACATTGATGTAAGTAAACAAAGAGTGTGCGCCCGCAATAAAAAGACTGGCAGTCAAATAAGTTCATTCTGCAATTATCGTGTAAAGTACTGTCAAGTTGTACACGACACCGGCGCACTGACATGGCACCATCTTCTTTCTACCTACACAAGGGGCTAATGTATGGTCAAAGATAACAAGACGACAAAAAAAAAAACAAACTGGTAAACTCTGAAACCGCACAGTACAGTTCCCCCAAAGTACAGTCTCGGGTTCTTCAAGATGGACGTGAATAGGCACCTATCAGGCCGGAATGGCATTCGCAACCCACGCATACGACCGAATTTCCGTGGGCGTCGTTAGACACCTTATGGGTGGCTCGAAATGTTTTCATGCATAGTCGTCTGTATGCATTTGTTCCGTGGTTCGGATTCAACGGAAAACTGTAGGTTATTTCTTTTCTTACCTTACTATGTAAGGCTTTAATCCGGCTGGGTAGATACCAATGCAGTGCACTGCACTTAATGAAAAGTCGGTCGAAACGCTATGTAAATAGTTCGTGTTTTCTGTTCAGTTCAGTGTAGCTAGGTCGACCAAAGGGACGCACTGACATAGCACCTAGTTCACCAAGGTGTTATGGGCTGACATCACATGTAGGTGATTTAACCAAGCAGTGGTCTTAGTTTAAAAAATGTCGCTTTTTCTAGAAAAAAAAAAAACAACTTTGCTGCCTTTGACTGACCCCTATTATTACTTACGCATCTTTAAAAACATTACACTGAATAGATTTTTCTCTAACAAGGAATAAAACCAGGTTAGTTTCCTTACCACACTATCAAATTGACACTGCTTTCCTGGCCCTTCTAAGAATGTTCAGTCTCCATTGATTATAGTCTTTAAAAGCCTTTAAATTAAATGATATTAAACTTGTATAGGTTGTACCTTGGTTGTATAAACATTATTAGAAATGTAACTGTTTAACGTCTCGAGCCACATAGCTCCGAGACGGTCGTGCGGCACAATCTCAGGTACCAGCAATGCAATGTTCCTCTTCAATAACATTTCATGTGCGTGTGATGGGTTTCATGTCTGCACTATCCGTGTGGAGTATGTGTGTGAGCAGCATACGTCAACTCAAAACTGCAATAGCAAGTGAAACTGCTAATTAGTATGATACATTTTTATGATATCATTTTGTTGTTATCAACCACCAGTGTACCTAGTTAAATCTGTAACTGAATTTCTTCCTGAACAAAGTTGCTTGAAGTACAATCTGCACTACTGAACTATATCTGAACTATAAATATGTACCTTTATCTACCTATAGTATAAAAATTTAATGAAAACTGCATTATTGGACATTGTAAATAAATTAGACCCATAATTAAGTTAAATTTAGACATTTAATGTAGTTAATATTCTACGGTACTGTTGATATTTAGGACTATTAAACTTTATTTATAATGCTTTGTTTGCTAAATCATGGAAATGACATGACTCAATCGCAATAACTATGTACATTTAAATTGTTCACACGAAAATGTGGACTCTGTCCTAGGCTACATACTTGCATAGTGCGACGTAGACCCTTGAGGCTTTGGAATGTAACATTTGTAGGGTATTTTCCTTTCTTTTTATTATTGGGCAATTGCCCATTTTATATCAATTAGTGGTTATGTTTTTTTACATTATCCTAGCCAGCGTTCAGAAACCAGCTTTATAAGTAAGACTTGAAAACACTATTTTATGTGAGAATAAAATAATGTTGCTACTTTACTACGAATCAAATCTTTCGTCGGTTGCAACTTTACGTGTTAACATAAAGCTATGTTCTTGTGCATTTTGTTTATAATAATGTAATTGTAAATAAAACGTAATATATTTGCGGTTAAATCAATAAAATTGTCGTTTTAAAACAATTTGTGGTTTCAATTGTTAACCGTGTAAATTTGGGTACCTACTATTATGTACCTACCTAGCCAAGCATATGTTGAAGATCTTCAAAAGGATTTGGACAAACAGAAATGCGCCAGAATGTCTAGATAGAGCTGCGTTTGTTCGATTCTTGACTCGTGGTCCCACCAATTTTGTCCCACTGGACTCGTTGCCCCACCAAGTTAGGGTTTGTGGTCCCGCTACAAGTCCCACTGAGGGTCAACTCCCTAAAAATAATGAAGGTCAGACCCGAAAGACAGGTCAAGCTTTCACTAACACTATTTCAAATAATATTCTCCATAAATAAAGCCAGAAGACATAATATAATTACGTACCTTACTTACGTACTTACTTGTACCGTGTGGGGCCGGTACTTTAAAAGAATAGCCCCACTGCATCTCTCCCCGTGTCATGTCGTAAAAGGCGACTAAGGGATATGACTCCCTTCTTATATCACTAGGTGGTAGGGTTTAACCCGCCCGGGTTGGTACCACCGCACTGAATGAAAGGTCGGTCGAAACGGCTATGTAAATAGTTTGTGTTTTCCGTCCAGTTCAGTGTAGCCGGCACGACCGAAGGGAAGCACTGACGTGGCACCAAGTTCACCCGGTGTAATGGGCTGACATCACGGATGTTGTAGGTGATGTAGCCAACCGTGTCAGTTTACATAAAAAAAAAAAAAAGTGAAACCATTGCGCGTGGGTTCGTCGTTTGCTGTAAAATAGCTTTGAGGGGAATGGCTTGGATACAATTCACTGTTCTGCCTCGCACCTGTTCACACGATGCCATATTGGATTGGTTATTTATTAGCGAATGTCTCTACAATACAATAATTGGCCTCGTGTATTGTAGGTACATAAGATAGCTCGGGTGCGGCGGAGGCCAGACGAGGAGTGTGACGCGAGTGGCTGTTCTATGGTGTTTCCCATAAACTTCAGTATAACCTGCCGATTTGATTAGTTATAAACGTAGTCTCATGTAACGAGGCAATCCGCTGACGCACCACAGTAGTCGATATTGGGCACTTGGGGGCTAAACTCAAGTGGCAGTTAGCCACGCACGTCTGGGCACGTTAGCCGAAGAGATAACGACCGTTGGAGTCACCGTGTCCACGTCGGTGGAAAGCAGTGGTTCCGTACCACTGAAGGCCGGGAGGATTGGAGGAAAATTGGAGGTGTATGTCCAGCAGGCTCACAAAGTACCTAGGTTGTTAAAGAGAGGGAGGTATTGTGAAGATTCAAAACAATTAAACAATTTAAGTGATAAAACGTAGTTTTATTTCAGAAAATGTTTTTGTTTTTTCAAACAATTCAACCGCACATTTGTCTTTGTTTACAACCAACGGATGGGAATGAGCAGTTTTTAACATACAAAACTAAAACACACTTTTACGTAAACCTATGTAGCATTTTACTTGTCATTCTTATAGTAACTATACAGTCAGCTGCACAACCCTTTCCCCACGCTTGCACCCGAAATTATACTACAGCAATGAGTTTTGACAAATTTCAGAGCAGTGTGAAGTCAAATTGTTCATACCATCAGACTAAGATTGTGGTCCATTTACAAGGTATGATTAACCTTATGGCTTCCCAAATATTTCATATGCTTACACCCCTTGGCTTCAGTGCCATTTTCGCATTTTGGAAAGTTTAAAGTGTGTTCTATAAGAAAGGCAAAGATTTTTATCCGTGCAACCCAGCATTCTCACTCATTCTAATTAGAAAAATTCATAGAAATCGCAATTAGCAATATTTTTAATTTTTTCTTTTTTTTGCTAGGACCGGCCCTCCGGAAGCCAAGAGTCTAAAAAGAAACGTGCTCCTTTCACACAGAACACAAATTACAAGAAATTCAATCATAACATTTATACCTACTTGCATATCCCAGCGAATACCGAATATATACAATTTTAGATATTTCATAAAATATAAGATTTAAAATGAATGTAATTTCTCTGTAATGAATGAATGGTGTATAATGTGAATTATTATAACTAATAGAACAACCTACACCGAATCCTTGTGCGCTTTATAAAGTTGTTTCAAATAATCTAAGTTACAGTGTCATTTTTCATTGGCATTATTCAATATTGGTTTTTGACGTGACAACGTCTTATAAATTGATGAACACCGGCTGCACGCACGAATATCACGTCACGTTCCATCTGAGCCTGTGTGTGCAAGCGAGAGCGCGTAACAAGCGACAGAGAGGCACAATCGGCCCCAGCGTCGGCTTGTAAAAGTACCAGGGCCGCAGAAATTAATACGAGGTTACTCGTACCATAATATCTGGCCGGTCGGAAAATATTTCAAATTTAGAATATTCATGAAACAAGGGTTGTATGACGTTATCACGTAAAACTATCGTCCGTAAACCGACTTTACAGACAACCAATTTTTTTGAGAATGTTTATTCTCATAAATAAAAAGTGCATAGGATTAAAAAAACTGAAGAACTAACCTATTCTTAACATTTCGTATATATGTAAATAATTTTATATATCTATTTATAAAACATTCAGCATAACGCACCTGTATATTGATTGCTATATTGTATCAAATGAGCAACATTCTCTTTAGAAAACTCAATATAATTTTTTTTTTTACTGAGTGATTTTGTTGTCGTGCCAGTCAGGGGGGTTAACCTTTATCGAAAACTAAGTAGCTTCCAAAAATAATGGTGGCAAAATTGGAAAAACATTTTTGAGTTCTCTATACATTTTGAGGTTAGTTTAGAGAACTGAATTTTTTTTCCAATTCGGCCACCTTTCTTTTTGGAATCTACTTAGTTACAGATTAGCCCCCTGAAATATCCGGCATGGTAACAAAATTACCTGTAAACATTTAATATATTATCATCAGTCAGGTCGTAGTACAACTAACTGTTAATTCTACGGCCATTACACACAATTTATCACAAGATTGTTGTAGGCAGCCAGGATAAAGCTGCGACACCGCACTAGGCGTAACTGCATTGCAAGAGAGCGCTACAAAACCGTGCACCACAAAGGACCATGGGCAAAAATGTATGCCAACAGAGATAACTGTTCATATATTTGTTCTACCGTAAACATTAAGATAGCAATTTATTTTTGTTCAGAATGGAGTTATTTATTATTATATTTGTTCTACCATAAATATAGGGTAAAAGCTTATTTTCTGTGCAGAATCCATGGTGTTATTTTGCTATTATATGATTTTTATTAATTCTAGGTGCAAAAGTTGTAAAAACACATTTTCATATTTATATTATGTATATCAATATAATCCAGTCATAACTGGTTGAACGAGCGGGCATCTCAGGAATGCGTTATAGGTGTGGGGTGGTGCTACTAACTAATTATTGTTTTATTATTTATAATTTTATTGTTTATCTGCTAATGAGTATTTTAAAATACAAATCGCTTTTATTTTTATTGTTACAATAATACATTTCTGATTAACAACTGGATTTAGACGCATCAGCCTAGGCTGCATGTCTAAAATAAATAAATAAAAAATAAAAATAAAACATTAACCTTTTCTTAGAAAGCTATTTACTTGCTTATCATTTTTCTGAAATGGAATTGAACTTGGTACGCTTCTTAGTATAAATAGAAGTACGAACAGAAGCCTTTACAATGACATTTGAATTATCTCTGTTGAATACTTGAGCCCAATTTGACGCGAGTTCCTTTGTTCACAAGTGCTTGCCGCGCAGTGCAGTGTGCTTAACCTGTCACGCGTCTGCGCGGGCGTTGGGAGTATCGACGTCATAGGTTCGCATGCGTAAAAAGAATGCTACAAAAATAATTTTTATTTACGGCGACGGCGCGCAAACACCCTGGATAGTGCCCTGGGGGTGGTGTGCAGCCAAGTACGTCCCAGCGCTAGTGTGAATGATTTGTAAGGAATTGATCTAGGGTGAAGTGGGACCGAGCCTTAACTCCAGACGTCGGCCGAGTATCTCTTCATGGACTCGAGCTTCTTGAGGAACTGCAGCGACTCCGCCTCGCTCTTGCCGCCCTGCTCCACGATCGCACTCAGGATTATGTTGCGCACGTCCACCGCCATCGAGCGCGCGTCTCTGCACACAAACCAGCTCATCAGTTATATATCATGTCGCTGCCTATACATACACACTTCACTCAATATAACCTTCGTGTGGTGTAACAGTCAGCTTAATACAAAAGTTACATCCTCATTATGGCGAACAAGGGCGAACTAATTATCTTTACTAGCTCCAATTATACAAACGTCAATGTTTGCATAAAACGGAGAGACAAAGTTGAACATTTCAAACACGAGGTAAGTAGCGATTGGAGTCGACAATAAATGATCTCAGAGGAAATGAACATACCCGCATATGTAAATATGGCCGTTTTGATTTCCGATTATGTCCCAGAGCTCCTTGGAGTTCTGCTGCAGGAGGTGGGTCACGTAAACCTTCTTCTCTTGGTCCCGAGAGAACGCCAGGTTCAGCTTGACATCGCCGTTCCCGCTATACTCCTCTAGTTCCTGTCAACAAATTACATACAGCTAGATCAGCGTCACCACGCTAATATCCTCCTTGTCACTCTGCATGTGTTATGGAAATGGACGGCAATGAGGAAGTCGATTATTCAGAAAACCTTTGTAAGCAACAGAGCTGCTCATTGTATATTCAAGAGAGGACTGCCGTGACACATTCAACATCTAAAAATATAAAGAACTTTCAACTTCAATAATAAAGTTAGCCCTTTGGCTTTCCACTATATAAATATGCTTACTCCATTGAATTCCTAAGTCAAGGAAAAAGAAAACATGCTCAACATTTTTTCAGAATTTTTTGTAACCTAAAAATTTACAATTCCCTTCTACAAATTGCATATCAATGTGTAGGTAAAGAAACATACTCTTCAAATACTGCATACAAATTACGGTACATCCCAGTGTAAATTCCAGATCTTAATAAAGGTCAGTGGCTAAAAGTGACAGGAGTCAGAATATTATATTGTTTACTCTTACTGCGGATGTGTACTAACCGGTTCTGCAAATCCGGTAAACTCTGGAACGCTCTCCCTATCCATATATTTCCCCCGAAGTACAGTCTCGGGTCCTTCAAGAGGGGCGTGAATAGGCACCTGTTAGACCGGCATGGCATTCGCAACCCCCGCATACGACTGAATGTCCATTCATGTCGAATGTCACGGTTTCAATAAAAAAAACCATAAATCGCCGATTCTCATTCACTTTAATAAGACTAATTCACTGAAATTGCTATTAGCGATATTTTCGACGCCAACATTTGGGTCGATCGGCCCTTCCCGAAGTCTACGGTAGTAAAATATTTGGGGGCCAATCTGCCCTTTCAAAACGCAAAGGATTAAATTAGGTTATCTGGTGGTGGAAGATACTCACCTCCTGATAGATATAGTCTTGGTCCCTGTGCCGACAGCCGAAGTAGAGTATGTTGTCGCCGACGGTGCGTCCCTCGCTCCGCACGAACGCTCGCTCCTGCAGGAAGCCGCGGAACGGCGCGAAGCCCGTGCCCGGCCCGACCATGATGATGGGCGTTGTCGACTGCACCGGCAGCCTATACCACACACCAGAACACTCTCAGTCTCATCTCTCACATGATGATGGGCGTCGTCGACTGCACCAGCAGCCTATACCACACACCAGAACACTCTCAGTCTCATCTCTCACATGATGATGGGCGTAGTCGACTGCACCGGCAGCCTATACCACACACCAGAACACTCTCAGTCTCATCTCTCACATGATGATGGGCGTTGTCGACTGCACCGGCAGCCTATACCACACACCAGAACACTCTCAGTCTCATCTCTCACATGATGATGGGCGTTGTCGACTGCACCGGCAGCCTATACCACACACCAGAACACTCTCAGTCTCATCTCTCACATGATGATGAGCGTTGTCGACTGCACCGGCAGCCTATACCACACACCAGAACACTCTCAGTCTCATCTCTCACATGATGATGGGCGTTGTCGACTGCACCGGCAGCCTATACCACACACCAGAACACTCTCAGTCTCATCTCTCACATGATGATGGGCGTTGTCCACTGCACCGGCAGCCTATACCACACACCAGAACACTCTCAGTCTCATCTCTCACATGATGATGGGCGTTGTCGACTGCACCCGCAGCCTATACCACACACCAGAACACTCTCAGTCTCATCTCTCACATGATGATGGGCGTTGTCGACTGCACCAGCAGCCTATACCACACACCAGAACACTCTCAGTCTCATCTCTCACATGATGATGGGCGTTGTCGACTGCACCGGCAGCCTATACCACACACCAGAACACTCTCAGTCTCATCTCTCACATGATGATGGGCGTCGTCAACTGCACCAGCAGCCTATACCACACACCAGAACACTCTCAGTCTCATCTCTCACATGATGATGGGCGTTGTCGACTGCACCGGCAGCCTATACCACACACCAGAACACTCTCAGTCTCATCTCTCACATGATGATGGGCGTCGTCAACTGCACCAGCAGCCTATACCACACACCAGAACACTATCAGTCTCATCTCTCACATGATGATGGGTGTCGTCGACTGCACCAGCAGCCTATACCACACACCAGAACACTCAGTCTCATCTCTCACATGATGATGGGCGTTGTCGACTGCACCGGCAGCATATACCACACACCAGAACACTCTCAGTCTCATTTCTCACCCCTTTGTCCACCTACGTAACCAGGGTTTCGTAACCTGTTTCGTACGAGGCCTTTTTATTACTTGTACGTAACTAGTTACGATGGAGGAAATATTTTTACTTCTACGAAACCTGGTTTCGAGAGAGGCCTTTTTATTACTTGTACGTAACTAGTTTCGATAGAGGATTTATTTTTACTTCTACGAAACCGTTAGGGAAATCAATTAACTTTAATAAAACATGTTGTAGTAAAGAGCTGATAAGAACAACAAACAATTTGGAAGGCTGGCATAGCCGGAGGTACATCGGCAAAAAAAACAATACGCTTCCTCATTTATTGGAAGTACTAACCAAATAGATGAAAATCAGTGACACATTCAAACAGAAAGTCAAGAAGAGTAAACGCTATCTTGAAATAGACAGCGAAATTGAAAGTGCCATAAATGATTTAAACAACGGACTTATAACCGTGGGCCACTGCGTGGAGATAATTAGCCCTTATGCATTCATATTTTAAAGAACATTTGAGTTTTTGAACACCCATAAGGTGAAGTTTTTATTACTACGAAGATGTTTTTATTACTACGAAGATGTTTTTATTTTAATTGCAGAATAAAGAAAAATTTTTTAATAACAAGACTTTGTATTTTATAATATTACGAGTAAATATTTTAACTGCCATTGTCTGAAAATATATCCAATCCAAATAGTTCTTCATTGGTTCCCTTAACGGTTTCGTAGAAGTAAAAATAAATCCTCTATCGAAACTATAATAGTTACGTACAAGTAATAAAAAGGCCTCTCCCGAAACCAGGTTTCGTAGAAGTAAAAATATTTCCTCCATCGCATCGTAACTAGTTACGTACAAGTAATAAAAAGGCCTCGTAGGAAACCGGTTACGAAACTCTGGTTACGTAGGCGGCCGAAGGGTTTCTCACATCTGCCCGGCTCAAAAACAAGGTTAAAGTAAACTTCTGTCTCACATAAAATGCATTTCCTAGCCTAAGTTTACACAAACAAGTTTATTATCAAGCAGCAGAGGCGCCTGAGATTCTACTCTGAAGGTGAAGGCTACACATGCTTCAACTGTTTCATATTATTTGAACTTTACGTGAGACCACCAGTCCCTCTATGAGAAAGATTAAAAAATCCAAAGTAATTGTGAATTGTCGGCCTTGTGTTTGTATACTGTTGTAGGTATCTCTTTTCTAACAATTTTTCTGTAAATGTAAAGCAATTTTTGCGCAAAAACTAATTATAGACCTGTCTCATTGCATTTGTTTATTTTTTATGAGTACCTATTTATGTTTTTCCCATCTGACAAAAACACCATCAATTATCTATCACAATAGTAGAGCTGGACAACACAACACGATACAAGGTCACAGGTAATAGGGAGACACAGAATGGACTGCTTATAGCCTCAGTGCGGAAAAGTCCTACAGAAAAGATACAAGGCAATGGGGGAGTTACTTTGGGGAAGTTGTTCTGTGTAGCCAATTCTCTGCAATGTGACCATAAGCAGTTGATAGTATATACTATCCGCGCGCGAGCTCCGAGGAATCGGGGGCTCGGGAAGCTGGCGGGTGTGCACCCCGCCTGACCGTCGCTTCACACCCCGCACTCTCCCATTACGAGTGTTGGCCTTGACGCGAGAGCACGCTTATCGATATCGCATTATAGTCATTTGCGCGCATGCTTATGTGAGAACATAACACTACCTCTGACTTTTCTCTGACGAGAATCACGGTAGAAGATTGGTGTGGTTATTATGACCATGTCTTAGTATAAGAGGAACATTACTGGCAAAGGAATGGCCTAATGGAGAATGCTACCGGCTCATTTATTGTTGAAGTATGTGAGGAGAGTGACGATAGTACATCAAATTCTTCAAGCACACATTTTCTGATTGCGACATTAACTAATTATAGAATAATTTCATAATTAATTAATATCGACTAAATCACTGCACCAGGTCATTGCGTAAACATTCCTTAAGCTTCCTCGGAGCTCGCGGGCGGACAGTAACAAGGAAGTTGATAGTATATTATTGTACAACATACCTGAACTGGGACTTGCGTATGTAGACGGGTACGCGCGGGAGGGGCTGGCCGGGGGCGGGCTTGTGCTCCGCAAGCCACGTGGTGGCCACACCCTTGTTGAGGCGCCCGGTTGCAGTCTTGTACTTCACCACTACCGCAGTTATGTGCACTGTGTCTGGGTACACCTAGTCAATATGATTACGGTTATAATCTCCTCTAGTCCACTATAACCAGTAATCCGAAGGGCTGTCTCCGGTATGGCATCCTCACACAGATGCATTGGCTGGTCGGAGAGTGTGCTCTGGTCACTTTGACTCAGCCAGCCATACCGGATCAATTTTGGTTCTATGTAATTTTCGAAAAAAAAAAGGAACAAATTAAATAGGCGCTTCCGAGTTTCATGCTGCCAATGTGCCTGCCTTCATACCAGTGTTACAATAACTACAATAGTAATGTAAATATTGATTCTGTAAATGACAATATATTGATTTTACTCATGCTATACAATATTTCATTACAGACAATAATAGTGAGCATTCTGTAATGAAATATTGAAGTGTGAAGCCTGTGTCTCAATTAGTATCCTCGTGATAAAATCAGAAAGTAACACAAAGAAACTAAAATTACCTTTGTGCTTAATTTATTTTACTTCGACTTCATGAAGTGGTAATGTGGGATTTACACGGGTGACTAAAGCCGCACGATTACCGCTGCAAGGCGAAAATCGACCATCTAAATGTTAATTCGACTAGGCCGCAGGTGACTAAAGTCGCAAGCCATAAAGTAGACTAGCATCCGACTTTAGGCCGCGCGGCGACCGGCCGCATACGGCTGGTGACCAAAATCAACCGTGTAATTGGTCAGTCGCAGGCGATCGCGCGCTGCATGAACCGGCATGTAAAATACCTGTTCTGCTCAACATTTTCGAAGATAATGACCTATTCGCTTGCGATTTCAGTCACCTGTGTAAATGGGGTGGCGATGCGACTTTGTGAAGCGACCAGTTGCACGGCGAAAATCGTGTAAATGCCCCATAAGGGTTGGTGGGAGGCAGATTGTTGTAATTTTCAAAGATAAACTGTAAAGTAAGATGAGGGTGACACTGAAAAGCTTAACTCAAATCATTGATGCTGAGCCATTCTTTATGCTAGTAAATCTTATCCTCCACACTTATTTGTATTGCTTTATGTAATTTTGTTTTTATTCATGAATTTTTTTTTTATGGAAACTGACACGGTTGGCAACATCACCTACAACATCCGTGATTATTGTGAAAATGAATTTAAAAACAACCAAATCATCTCAAATTCTCGACATATTCTCAAATCTAGCAACTAGTCATATTCAAAATGTGTCAAAAAATTTATTAGTCGCTACAGGAGGTACGGGATAGAGTATGCACACCTTAGGACTGGAGGAGATGGAATAGAAGCGCGGCTGGAGGCGCGGCAGCAACTCGCAGACGTGGTCGATGGGCGGGCGACAGGACTTGATGTCCTCGAGGATGTGCACGATGTTGCGACACGCGTCCACCACAAACGTCTGGTACAGCGCCTTGCCCTCCGCCGAGTTCGTCGCCATCAGCAGCAGCTTCTTCTTGTCCTATACAATTACAAATATATTTAATTACCCTTCGTCGTGCAAGGAAGATTTTATATAATAAATAAGAAATTCACAGACAGCACAAATGATAACTACACTACAATAATGCATAAGGACAATTGTTAAGTAACAAAGGAAACTATAATTTTAGTATAATTTAATTAAAATAATGCAATTACTTTTTAATTAATGTAATTACTAGAGAAGACGATTGAAGAACATTGTAAAATAAAATTTACCAATCACATTTCACATGTCTACAAAAAGGCATTAAGTTCTGCAGTTACATTTTCTCCAATGACTAATATGGACTAAGTTGGACAACCCTACCAGGCCTCACGCACTCTATGTACTTGCGCGCGCTAACTATCTACCGCCCGGTGGACCGCCGGCGATCTAATTCAGTGGAAATTCGTCAGCCGCGCGAAGCATACCTACACGATCGCCCAAGCTACTGCGCGCAGCTGCAAAGCAATAATCACTGTACACTCGATCGTTTAGGTACATTTTCGCACGCAGCGATTGGCGACGTGAAACAGTAGGCTATTAAAACCGAAGGTATGGAACTTTTTCTATGGAGTGATTTATCTGTTACGAAGTAACTATTAAGTAATCTGTGCCCCTACTTCTTACTTGAGGTAGGTACAGCAAACAATTATCAAGAAAACAACACCATGTGTACATATCATCTTGCAGTATCTTATAAATCGGGGTAAGCAGAGTAATTTGTGTTGTGCTATAATAACACAACATAGACCAACCTTGAGCCAAGAATTAGGATAAGGTAGTTAACGTCAAGTAGTATCAAGCAGCCAGTAAGGCACGAAGAGAGTTAGTTACCTACTGCACGCCTTGGTGGAAGAGCTGTGCCAAGGTGACGGGCGGACAGCCCGTCGTCGTTCTCATCACCGCCGCACCTTAGTCGCCATGCACACGACACGCACGGGGAGAGATATTATGTAGTGTATTCTTTGAAAGTACCTTAACCCACATGGTCCATCATCAATAACAACCAAAGCACAACAGACCTCCTCGTCGGTGCAGTACTCCGCAAGCTCCCGCAGGATGTGCGTGCGCGGCAGGGCCGTGATCTCTAGGTAGTGCGTGAGCGCAACGCCGAAGGTGGTGGGGCAGGGGAACGGGTGCTTCTTCGTGCTGTCCAGATCCGTGTTGATGAGCGAGAACACCGTGTCCAGGTCCGCACCAGTCAGCTCTCCCAGACGGCTCACGAGGCCGGCATCGTTGATAGGGTACATGGCCAGGTGGTCACCTGCCAGGTGAATGCTTTGAGTAATTTCTGTTCTTTGTTACTTGCGGCACAAAGATATCTTTAAGATATTTTATGAACAACCACAAGATGAAGTATGAGCACAATAATGATAAAACCACAGAGCATCAAATACCTACCGCGCGCGCCCCCTACTAGAGGCGCCCTAAGCGATAATATTTGAAACCCAAAAACTACACGCAGTGCTGCTAGCGCTTCGTATGTGTGTGTGTGTGCTAGTATCGACACTACACACAAAGAGGAGCAAGTTAGGCACACGCACAAAACAAATGCACACGCACAACACACATATGTAAGTCATAGGCCACGCCCACAGGCTTCAACGGCGTTGTAGAGAAATTGCGCTCAGGGCGCCTCTAGGAGGGGCGCGCGCATTTGATGCTCTGTGGATAAAACCAACAACCGTAATTTGTACAGTGTGGGGCCGGTACTTTAAAATAATAGCCCCACTGCATCTCTCCCCGTGTATGTTGTAAAAGGCGACTAAGGGATATGACTCCCTTCTTATATTACTAGGTGGTAGGGTTTAACCCGCCCGGGTTGGTACCACCGCACTGAATGAAAGATCGGTCGAAACGGCTATGTAAATAGTTTGTGTTTTCCGTCCAGTTCAGTGTAGCCGGCACGACCGAAGGGAAGCACTGACGTGGCACCAAGTTCACCCGGTGTTATGGGCTGACATCACGGATGTTGTAGGTGATGTAGCCAACTGTGTCAGTTTCCATAAAAAAAAAAAAACTTTTAACCAGATTTAGACCATTCAGTCAAAGCTGCCTGTTAAAAAAATTTTAAATGAGAATAAAGTGCAATCAACATATTATGTATTATAAGGTTGAAGCCTAACTAACACCCATCAGATTGAAGCCCAGTGATACAACATTAACAACAATACATGTTACATTATTGTATGTATACTTGAAAATCAATGGGTTAGCTAGATTACTGCACACCCAGTGATCACTGTAAAAATAATAATTAGAAAGAAAAGTGCACTATGATAGGAACTAGAGCAAGGAATGTGATACAGAACCATTCAAACTGGGTGGCAGCCGGCTGTGCATCGTAGGCTGAGGACTCAATACATTCGATATTGTACTAATTTTAAAAGTCCGTTCTGGTCACACTAGATTGAAAACCGTATCATGCGTGCATGCGCAAAATAGACTCTCCTAATTGCAACCCTGTTCTCTGGACCAGCTCCATTAATTGATGGAGGGTGAAAGGTTCGACAAAGGAATGATCTGACCCGAAAGCTCAACATGGACATGCCAAACTCTTTTTCGAACTACAAAGGGCAATATGTGATCCGCTCTCACTGAACTGTACAATATTAGTTACATTCTTTAAGGCTTCTCCATCTCTGAGTAGAGAATCGTTGAAGGTGTAAGAGTCACCATAGGGCTGGAGTCGTAATACGGCTGAAGTCCTAAACTAATAATAATTGCTTTCTCTGAAGTAATAAACTAAAGAAAAAAAAATATCTCCAAGTGAATGGTGAATGAGTGCGAGGGCCCTCATGCAGAAGGCAACATGCCCAAAAGGTGATGAGCTCAGAAGTGCTATGTACCGGATTCGTATCTCATCTTGGAGTCACCGATATCCAGCTCCACGTGCAAGCAGGAGCGGTCGCCTCCCTTGTGCAGTTCCCTGTTCTCCTTGATCTGAGCCAAGAACGGGTTCTTGGCATCGTATGGCCTGCAATGACATGCCTTTATTCATATTTGTACTCATCTCATGACACTTACGACAAATACGGAAAAGGTGACGCAAACGGACTTATTACTTATCTAATCACGCACTAAGTTCACCTTGAAAATGTGATAAATTAATAAACCACGTTAACATTACAGTCTGAAATCTCTGTTAATTTTTATATCTGTTACTACCAGACATGTTGAGTAAGAATTGTTATAAAGAAGTGCCTAACACAACAAGTTTCAAAACGAAATTGCTTCAATGGAATTAACTGTATAATCCCAACTCCTTATTATACTTTCCGATTACCTTGGACTTAGCAGGGTAATCACAATGTGTAATTAAATCAATACACACTCTGGCTATTGCACTGTTCGAGCGCGAAGAACTAGCCTTATTATACAGAAACTATACTAAGCAGATAGAATGAATAGGGACTGACGGCTTCTGGTTTTGGAGTGTGTGGAGGCGGGCGATCTCCCCGGTGAAGATGTTGTGCGCGGGCAGCTCGCCCGGCTGGTGCTGCACGAGGCGGAACTGCCGGATGAGCTCCTCCTCGCCCGTGTTCTCGATGTTGAACTTCTCGCACACCGCCGGCCAAAACTTGTCCTTCCACGTGATGAAGTCATCCTCGATGCTAGCCAACCATGTTATAGTTTTCATTTATGCTTTTAAAGATGATGTCCAGAGAATAATAATTAGAAATAACACAATTTAATACTCACATAAAAAAAATGTTATCAAAGACTTTTGAAAACATTGTCAAGAAACATTGTCAACAAAAAATCTAACCAGTGCACCACCAATTTACCAACTTCGATGTACACGCATCAGCTTTAAGCTGCTAGTGTATCTAACCAATAATAATAATAATAAGGAGGTTTCTCTCCCTAGGGCCCGACCATCGGTAGCTTGGGTTCACCCCGCCGCCGGTGGTGGAAACTCCATTTGTTTTCGTATTAATTTTAGATTTTAAGTATGTAAATATTATGTAAAATTAATATAAACAAAATGTGTAAATAAATGGATAAAATAATAATAATAAAAAAATATTTAGAACATTATCCTTATAGCTTACTTGGCATCATCGTCCCCGAGACCGAGCTCGTAGACCCTGGTGGCTCCGAGCTCCTCTAGCCGTTTGTCAATGTACGTTCCGACCGAGTTGTAGTGCTCGTATGTTTTGTTCCCCAAACCGAAAACCTACAAATCATCATCACATTATTAGCCAACTTAAAAACAATCACACAATTAAAATTTACATTGTTTATAACAATGTTATAAAAAAGAGTACCTGGTGAGAATATTGCATTAAATCTGAAGAATGTGACCATCTGCCTCTTTAATTTTTTTTTTCTTTCGAAAATACTTAAGTTCTATGAAACAGAACGCCTAATAATAATTAAAGGGCGAGTGACTGCGAAGTTTGCCGGGTTGACTTAGTGGGCTTATTTTTCATTTTTTTTATGGAAAGTTACTCGGTTGGCTACATCACCTACAACATCCGTGATGTCAGCCCATAACACCGGGTGAACTAGGTGCCATGTCAGTGCTTCCCTTCATTTCATGTCGGCTACACTGAACTGCACGGAAGACACAAACTATTTACATAGCCGTTTCGACCGACGTTTCGCTCAGTGCAGTGGTACCAACCCGGCCGGGATAAACCCTACCACCTAGTAAGGCAAGAAGGGAAGGGACCTACAGTTTAACATGGAATCAGAACCACGGTCAGCCTCCAACGGTCGAGCGGTCACCCATCCCAGCACTGACCGCGCTCAGCGTTGCTTAACAACAGTCGACTGACCACACCCCACTGAGCTACCGAGGCTGACGAATTTCCTTATCCCTTAGTCGACTTTTACGACATGCGACGGGGAGAGATGCAGTGGGGTTATTCTTTTTAAGTACCGGCTCCACACAGTACAAAGGAAATATAACGTTTTTTTCTAATTTTCTTTGCATTATTATAAAAACATACGATCAATTGCGAAATAGAGGAAGGTATATTTCAAAATATCCATTTATTCATCAAATAACTGTTGACAAAGATTTTGAAAAATTTATGCATGTTGGCCTTCAGATTTCGCCAATTTCTGTAAAGAAAATGTATACAGGATAATTGTATATTGAAGGCATTTTCTTTATTGCTTTGATGTCAGAACGATTTACAGTAATATGTTTATAATAGTTATACTTAAAAGATAATTTGTACGGTGATAAAATAAAATCCAAATCGCGTGGTAGCAACCCTAGCAGCAGGAGGCCCGCACATTTCTTAGGAGTATTAGCCGGATGATGCATCTATAGTTTTATATGGTCGAAGGGGCCTACCTATACTAGTTTTCGAGATATGAATTTTCAATTTTTAATTTCACTAAATCTATGCACGCTCTAAGCGATCCGCACCGCAGAAGGAAGGCCCAAGCGGCGCGCGAAGGAGGCGGCGGTGTGGGGTAAACCTAGCACTGCGCGGCCGCGCGCGAGCATAGAGCGCGCTCACACTGTCGTATGCATTTACTTTGTTAGAAAATGGTAAAATTGTAAATAATTCAGATAAAAATAAATATTTTTCATCACTGCACTATACACACGATACATATCACGATCCTTCGATATTCCTGACCGAACCTTGGACAACCTGTATTATACTTTACTATTTCTAAAGGAGTATACTGATATAAATATTGTAAAGGTATGCTTGAATTTATATGAATGATAAATTTTTCAAAAATTTTGTAGTAATTTTTTTTCTAACTAAAATACTCTGGTACTTCTAAACAAGTAAGCCAATTATGGGGAATTTCACGCAAATATTTATCACCTCCACCAGGCAGCGTTCTATACGAGCAGTTATCCAGTGGCGCAGGATTGATTTATGATCCCCTCCGAAAAAGGCTGAAGCCTGAAAAGGCAGCCAAATTACTTTTCGTTAAATACAATAGCACAATCTTAAAATTTTCTTACGAAAAAATTTACTTTTATTCACAATAGCCCGCCCGATCTTAAAATTTTCTTACTTAAAAATTTATTGATCAATAAATTAGATAATAAAAGCATAACCTCTTTTATTCAAGTACTTGAACTAACCGTCTATAAGTACAAGCAATCTTGTTGACATCCGCGTCCGCGGATGTGAGCGTCGAAAAATCCGCATCTGCATCGGCATCCGAGGATGTCAAAAAAATTGCATCCGCAACATCCCAGTATTGTGAGTTTACAATACAAAGCAATTTAAATAAATTAAGAGAGTAATTAAAGAAACATAGCCCAGTACGCAGTACACCCAGTAACAAGGTGGCTTTCGATTAGAGAAGTGATAGAAACCTTGCTTCCAACAGCTATCTCTCAGTTGGCGCGGGATTACTGTATTGTAAACCAGACCTAGCATGTAAACATATTATACTATATTTCTTCATTAGATAAATGCAAAGCCGAAAATTAATGTGATGTGAGATTGCGTCTGACTCGAATTTCAAGAAGTGTACCGCCAATATTACTTACCTGACAGATTCAGTTTTAATATAAATGTAAAACTTCATCTATCAGCGCAGATCAATAGTTTTTTGAAAACACGATTTGATTAACTTCGCTCGATAGAAAAAAATCATGAACATGCCTCTAAATTTAAGTAGTTATAAAAATGTATTTAAGGCAACATGACCAAATCAAGGCTTTGGAAAAAATCTATTTTATTTGTTGAATATAACAAGGTGTGGAACTAAGCTTGCGATGGCTTCACTGAACATATCCGGGCCCATCGGCAGTAGAGGATGGTGTTAATCGAGGCCGGGACTAGCGAGTGGCCACTCTAAATTTCCCGCGCATGCTTCACATTTCGGCTCCCATCAAGCCCTCGTCAGCTAGTCTGCGTTGACTAGGACGCAGGGAAACACCTGTCCCGCTCTCGACCTCCCTCTCTCTACCTATTCATATTCTGTAGGATGCTTCCAGTGACGTTTTCGAAGCTCTCTCCATGTATGAGCTTAGCGTCGATCTTGGTAGCCCTAGATTCTTGAAGAGACTGTAGAGCGACTTCGCTGGTAGTCCTCTTGCTCCGACTTCCACAGCGAAGAGATCAGTCTTGAATCCGTTTCTCACAATCCGGTCTACTAAGTTGCAGTACTTGTTAAGTTTGATGTTGTGGTAAATCCCTAATTGCTAAATCCCTGTTTCGATCCGTAGTTTTGAATAAAAAAATAAAATAGACAGATAAAATAAAATTCATACTTAGACAGATCAAAGTGTATGCCCATTTAGGTAACTATATGCTCTTAATAGTTAAACATGTATAAATATGGACTTATATTAAATCTATAACATCTAAAACATGTATAAATGACTAAACAGGGAAACATGTAATTGGCCATACGCCTTGTATAACACAAAGTACCTACTCTAACTGTTATTGGCTGTATGTTTTCTTAATAAATAAATAAAAAAAAAAAAAAAAAAAAAACCCTAATTTTGTATTGATTGTGTTGCATCCTACTCGAACCAGCGAAAGCGGCGCCTTGAAAGAGGAATACGGATTAATAGGAGTTGACAGGGCCTTAAGACAAAAAATCCACGTCGGGACATATTTTTTCTCTTCATTTTCGGCTTTGCATTTATCTAATGAAGAAATATAAAAGCGAGTACATGCTTAGTACTAACATATAAAAATAAAAACATAATATTATACTATAGTTTGTTTTTTTGGAACAACAACATAACTACCTAATCAAATGCTATAAACTCGAATATTTACCTAATTGTGGATTTGATTGACAAAGTCTTCCGCTAAATATAATTAGAAAAACCTTTCGTTCTCAGCACCACACGTAGCGAATATGTGTGAAGGTGTGTCCTGTGTGTGTACACTTGTAATCTGTGATGTGCATAGTTATGCCAGAGAGAAAATTACTTTGTTTAACTTTATTATGACTTCTAAGTCGCTATATTATTCACTAAAGATTATTCAATTTATAAAAGTAGTATTTTTATCAACTGCAATCACTAGTTGTGTGAAGCGTGCATTTGTAACATTCCTCCATCTTCCAAAAAAACGCACTATAGTTCTGTGCTAAATACACAGATGGAGAGGAAAATGTTACACAAATATTGTCTAAGTAATTATTTTTACATTATAGAGGAACGTTGCTGTTGAAAGTATATTGGAGAGTATGTGTTACAAAAAATCATTTACCGAGCCAGGAATGTGAAACAATGAGGACACTTGTTTTAGGTTAGAAAATATATTTACGTAACGTGGAATGTATTTCAAAGCGTAAGTCATTTCTAAATAGTATTGTTAATATCTAAATAATATTGTTTTTATCTTCATTGTTTTTACAGAGAAAAGTAAAGTATATGATATGATGATATTTGTATTGTAAAATTATACGACATCTGCCAACAGCTGGCAGTGATTGCTGAAACGCCAAAGCAACACAACACAACCAACACAACAGACAGGTCAGTCAGTTAGTCAGACTGACAGTTGACAGACAACTGACTGACGATCTGTCTGTACATAGAACAAGTAGAAGTATGGCCCGTTCACACGCTTCCAGTGATGTACGAGTTACTCTACTAGTGGGTAAATTAGAACAATCATTTACTGGCATCGAAAATTCGTGCCTTGGTCATCGGCCGCCATTTTGAAAAAAAAAATAAAAAAAAAGGCCAACGATGAAAGATGAACGAGTCCTTCATCGCAGGAGAGTTTTGCTGCAGCTGTGACGGACTATGCGAGTTTTCTCCCCAAACAGAGATTACCATTACATTCATTTTTTTTAAACCACCCAAACAGAGACCTGTTTTGGTGGTTTAAAAAAAAATAACCAGGGTTAAAATTGTTTGCAGAATGGCACACTACACCTGCAACGGTTCCTCGAAGAACTGAACGCTGCCCATCCAAACATATCTTTCACGAGAGAAATTGAGGAAGACAACCGAATAGCGTTCCTGGACGTCTTGGTACAGAGAAGAGCCGATGGTTCCCTGTCGCATAGTGTATAGGAAACCGACACACACCAACCGGTGCGCCAACTCTCACCATCACCCAGCCCAGCTTAAATCGGTTGTAACCTCCCTGGTAAACCGTGCACACAATGTATGTGATGAAGAGCACCTTCAAATGGAGCTCAAGCAGGTAAAAAGTGCATTGCAGCAAAATGGATTTAACACGAGGGCTTGCAATATCCAAGGTAAAAGGCAAAGACGAATAGAGGTTAGTAGACAGCCCGCCTATTTTATTTACCATACGTAAAAGGTGTTACAGACCAGATTGGTAAATTACTTCGGAAAATGGAATTCAGAACATTCTATAAGCCTCTGCCTAAAGTGTCTCAAATGCTTAGATCCGTTAAAGATAAGATACCATTGCAAGCCCCAGGCGTCGACAAAGTTCCATGTAGCTGTGGGAAGAGCTACATCGGCCAAACGAAGAGGAGCGTCCATGAGCGAATGTGCGAACACATAAGAGCAGTCAAGAATGGTGATCTGCAGAAATCGGCCATTGCGGAACATCTATTGCTTGGTGATAATAACCACTGGATCCGGTTTGATGAAGCGTCGGTACTAGCGGTAGAACGACACTACACTCCACACCTAGTCAGGGAAGCCATCGAAATCACCAGGCCAGGCACATAAATTTCAACAGGGACGACAGTATGAATTTATCACCTTATTGGCTGCCCGTGCTGTCACAGTACACATATGCAAGATCTTCCGCCAAGCCAGCGTCTGAAGACAAAGTGAGTGTTGTGTGCAGCCGGGACTTCGTACGATGTACGGATCGCGATCTAACACCGCTGCCGAATATTGTGCAACCTACCCACAGCTACAATCTTCGAAAAAGAGCAGTTTGACGTCTGGTACAACGGACACCAGACGTCGGCTCCAGGAACTCCCGCAGTTCCCGATGAAGCCCGTGACGTAGCGGGCGAAACGTCGACTTATGTAAGTCTTTAAGCCTACTATTAATCCGGAAACTTAAAAATGAATACAATGAAATTCTCCACAAAACTGTATACAAGTGAGGATGCACTTATTTAAAAAAGCACAGAAGAATTTTTGACATTGAAAATGTCTTTTCGATCGCTTCGGTATAGTCCCCGATTTCCAGCGAGAGTGCGAATTCGCCATGGTGTCGTGATTTTTAAGACTACGTGAATATGTAGGGTGTCAAATGACGCGTATCGACGAGGGCTACAAGATGTTGAAAGTGAAAGAAAATTTAAAAAGTTTGATAGTTTTTGAGAAAATCGCAAAAAACCGCTTAAAATAGCCGTTTTTAGGAGGTTTAAAAAGGGCACTTTTAAACATAATATCTATACATATAATAAAATCGTAGAGGTAAGAAAGTCTGTACATTGAATGTATTCGGAAAAAAACTAACCAGGGTGGCTTAAAATGAGATACTGAACATGTTAGAACAGTTTTTAAAATTTTTGTTTGTTTGTTTGTTTGTTTGTTTGTTTGTCTGTACGCGCATCACGCAAAAACCACTGAACGGAATTAGACGAAACTTTGTATAGTGGCAGTTTATATGCCGGGTTAACATAATACGTAAAAAAAATAACAAAAATAAAAAAATAATTAACAATTATAAACATTATTGCGCGTTTAAAATCACGTAGTCCAAAGTGCATAATGAGAACTGTCAGCAAATACAATTTGAATAAAATATTCATTCGAAATTTAAAAATAAGTAGATACAACGAAAATGACAGTTCTTCTTTTTTATAACTTGAACACAATAGTCTATACATATCTATTCTTTCTATACATATCATAAAATCGTAAATGCAAAAATGTCTATTTGTACGCGCATCTCGCAAAAACCACTGAACGGAATTTGACGAAACTTTTTATAGTGACAGTGTATATCCCGGATGAACATAATAATTAAAAAATATAATAAAAATCACGTAATCCAAAGTATAGGTAAAAAACTATTTTAAATGTCATGTTGACAACGGAGAACTGTCATCTCGACTTGAGCTGGCCGGTGACAAATTGTTTGATAAATAAAAATAATAATTGAAAGTCGAAGTTATGTCGCTGTCATTGGTGGAATAAAATTTATATATCTGTTGCCCGCGGCTTCGCTCGCGTGAAATTCGTATTAAAAAAAAATAAAGTAAGTAACTAAAGGCGGGCCCGAAGGCGGATCTGCGCTCACGTAAACGATATTATTTCTCGATGAAAGTAACTAAGGGCGAGGCGGAAGGCGGAGCTGAGTTCAGGAAGAAGAAAAACATTTTTGAAGAAAGTAAGTAACTAAAGGCGAGGCCGAAGGCCGAGCTCTAATCTGGAAGACCATAAACCTTCTCGAAGAAAGTAAGTAACTATGGGCGAGGCCGCAGGCCGAGCTGCGTTCAGGAAGAAGCTAAACCATCTTGAAGAAAGTAAGTAACTAAGGCGAGGCCGAAAGGCCGAGCTACGTTCGGATAATTGAAAAACCATCTCGAAGAAAGCAAGTAACTAAGGGCGAGGCCGAAGGCCGAGCTGCGTTCAGGAAGAAGCTAAACCATCTTGAAGAAAGTAAGCAACTAAGGCGAGGCCGAAGGCCGAGCTACGTTCTGACAAATGATAAACCATCTCGAAGAAAGCAAGTAACTAAGGGCGAGGCCGAAGGCCGAGCTGCGTTCAGGAAGAAGCTAAACCATCTCGAATAAAGTTAATTAATATTAAAATTGAGTAAATTTAATTTAAATTTTATTATAAAGTCCACGCTTCTAACGGCAAATATACCGTGCATCCTAGAACCTCGCGGTTATTCCCGGCTGGATGTAAAGAGGCCCGATGCTATCACCTTAGTGCCATGGACTAAGGGTAGTTCTTTGATGTGGGACGCCACTTTTGTTCTCACATTGGCTCCAACTCACGTTAGGACATCTTCAAGAGCGGCTGGCGCGGCCGAGGCTGGGGCGGAGAGCCTCAAACGCAGCAAATATAGAAATATAATTCAAGATTTCGAATTTGTTGCGTTTGCGGTTGAAACCCTCGGTCCGTGGAGCAGTGAAGCCAAAAGAGGCTTGAGCTGGTTGACGCAACTGGTGTCCCGTCATCAAGGGCTTATGTACTTCATTCAAAGGGTAAGCTTTGCCATCCAGCGGGGTAATGCCGCAAGTGCTCTAAGAACATTTGAAAATGCCCGTTTTGATAGTTATTTCAATGTTTGTTAGGTAGGTTTAATTCTTTAGTTATTAATATTACTTTTTTATTTTTATGAAATAAATAGATTGAGTAAACGATATTATATTCTATCGAAGAAAGGAAGTCTTTAAGGGCGAGGCCCGAAGGCGGAAGAGGGTTTTTGGTTTACGTGAACGGAGCTCGGCCTTCGGCCTCGCACTTAGTTCCTTCCTTTCTTCCAGAAGGTTTATCGTCTTCCTGAACGCAGCTCGGCCTTCGGCCTCGCCCTTACTTACTTCCTTTATTTGAGAAAGATTTATCGTTTACCTGAAAGCAGCTCGGCCTTCGGCCTCGCCCTTAATTAGTTACTTTCTTTAAGAAGGTTTATCGATTACCTGAACGCAGCTCGGCCTTCGGCCTCGCCCTTAGTTACTTACATTCTTCTTTGGAATACGAATTTCACGCGAGCGGAGCCGCGGGCTCAGCTAGTTTCTAAATATATATTTTAAACGAAGACTCAATATCTGGGGATATCTTTTTTATTTTTAAATGGTTTTTTTTTTAACAAAGTGACAAATTTGGGAGTTATGATTTTTTTTAATTTTCCTTTATGTGAGTTACGAGTCGTCTTTATCTTGCAATGTGAGTAGTTAAAATGGTTTTCCCGTATGCATAGGTACTTGAAAATTAAGAATTAAATTTTTTTAATATAATATTTTTTTTATTTTTGTCAATTTTTCAAGATGAAATATGTGATAGGTCTCGACGAGATCTTCATTTCGGATGACAGCTGTTAAAATTAAAACGGCTATATCTAGGAAATTAACGATCCTAGACTGTAAGAAATCTCTGTAAGGGATAAGTCCGCCTTTGCACCTTATGTAATTTTTCCAATGTATTTGTTACTGTTACGGTTTAAAACGGCTATAACTCGGAAACTACCATACCGATTCTAGACTACTCGTGTGCTGTGACAAATGATAGGTCTCGGCGAGATCTTCATTTCAGATGACAGCTGTCAAAATTAAAAAAGGCCGTATCTCGGAAACTACCGATTCTAGACTACTCGTGTGCTGGGACAAATGATAGTTCTCGTGGAGATCTTAATTTCAGATGACAGCTACCAAAACGTACAACGGACCGTCTTGAGGTCTCAGTGCGGAGAATGGCCCACCCGTCTTCCCAAGAGGCTGGGCAGCAAACAACAACAACAACGACAGCTACCAAAATTAAAACGGTTATATCTCGGAAGCTACCAATCCTGGACTAATCATGTGCTGGGACATTCTCACTTACATGACAATTGACACTGGCCAAAATGTCTTAAAAAACGATTGCCAATAAAATAATAATAATAAATGATACATCTCGTCGAGATCTTCATTTCGAATGACATGTCAATTTTAAAACGGCCATGTCTCGGATCGTGTGCTGGGACAACTGATAGTGATTCCACTTTAAGAACAGCGGCAGGAGTGGGCAGTGATTCCTACCCCCAGATGATTTTTTTTTATATTACTTTTAATATTCATAATAGGCGTACAGTATGCCCGACTCCGCGTACTGAAGGAGTAAAAGCCGCTCACTCGCACGCGCACAGCGCCCGTGAGCCGCCAGTCAGTATCGCTCTCTCTGGCTAACTCAGACTACTACATTGCAATGTAAGTAATTACACAATACATATGCTCTTTTTAGCTCACTGACCAGAGGCCGACTAATCGCTTCTTATAGCTGATAGTCAGCACGCTCACAGTTGGCGACTCACTATACGCTTATATTTGAATACGCCCTAAGAGTAATTTTCAATGTACCCGAAGATCATGTAATGCATGAGATCTGTGATTTTTTTAGCTCCAGGAAAAATAAAATACGCCCAATATTTTTCCGAATTTCTCCAACCTAAAATTGCCAAATTACCCTTTGCGAATCATAATAGACACACATTCTATATAACCTTAGACTAGAAACCAGTTTACCATCCTGTATAAAAAGAAATTGACACCTGTCAAAATAATAATTGTTTCTTCAAGCCGTGCTTCAAGAAGCAAGCACAAGCAAGCAAGACCTGGGTGGGAATATTTGTGTAAATATAGAAAAGTCAAAGGTTTCTCTATCTATACAGACCAGAATTCTCATTCGTTCTGATAAGAAACATTCATAGAAATAGTGATTTTTTATATATATATATTTTATTTTTTTGGGCCTGCAGGCCCTTTCTTAAGTCAACGGATTTAAGCGGTTTGGGGGCCGGCCGGCCCTTCCGGAAGCTAATAAATTTAATTTAAATTCACTTACCTTACTATCCCTTTACCTGATTACATTTTATTTCCTACAGAAAATTGTAATTAGTGAGATTATTACAAAATGAATATATTTAAATATTTAAATTTTCATTGCCCAGACACTAAACGTCATTCGACCGTCACGCGTCAGAACTCCGAATTCCGCTGCATATCAGCCGAATCCGCCAATAATTGAAATAAATAAAGCTAAAACCTCTGCTCTAGACACTAAAGGCTGTCTGTATTGAATTTTAATCACATCGAAGGAAAGCACTGACATGGCACCTAGTTCACCTGGTGTTATGGGCTGACATCACGGATGTTGTAGGTGATGTAGCCAACCGTGTCAGTTTCCATAAAAAAAAAACATATTGAACTTGAAATACAGAGAAGAGTCTGATTGTTGAACAACCTGAATGAAGTACAAGAAACCAAGTTTGAGCTTGTTCAACAATGTATGAAAATTATAACCTATGCTCGTATGGAATGAATGAAAATAAATTAAGTATAAATCAGATTATAAAAATATTATGAACTTACCGCATAGTTGAGCCCAGATAGGTCTGGTTCTCCATTTTTCAACCACTCATAAAACTCCATAGCATTGTCTGTAGGATCTCCTTCACCGTATGTTGCCATGCAAAATACCGCTAGGGAGTTCGGTATTTCTTTCAAATTAACTAACTCTTCCTTAAAGTTAAAGAAAAATTATTAAGTATTTATTTCAACAAATGTTTTTTGAACGAAATTTGTTTGAGTCAACATTAACATCTAGGTTTTGTAAGTTGACAATAATGGTAGGCATTACTTTAAATAACAAATAATATAAAATGTTACCATATCACATTCTTCAGGATCTGCCACCATGCCCTTCATCTTGTAGCGGATTCCTTCTTTCGCTAGACGCCCAGCGAACTCTTCACCGGTGCCGGTCTGAGAGCCGTAGAACACAACCAAGCTCCTTCCCGATGATTTTAGTTTCTTCACGAACGAGTTCTCAGCTACTGTTTGTATAATTCCGGCTGGCCTGAACAATAATTATTATATCACGTCTTGCACATATAGTGAGTGCGATGTCCGTGTCGACAGACACCTCGTGTTGTACCATGCATCCCGCACCGCGCGTCCATGAGACACTTCTACACTCAAAAGAATATGACATTCCCGATAACCGTTTGATATAAATATTATACATATGTACATACATTTCATGCTGTAAGCATTAACTACTTCCATTTTTTTTAGTTTTTTATCACTTCAGACAGAGCAAATTTCATATATTTCAAGCTTTAAACTTTTTAAACAATTAATATTAAGATTAAAGAGGAGGCTGAAAACAAAAAGGACAAATCCGTTTTGACTAAATTACCTATCGGAGAAATTAATAAAAACTTTTTCACTGCAAGACCTTTATGTTTTATTTCATTATCATCATCAGCCTGTATCGGTCCACTGCTGGACATATGCCTCTCCCAAGGCACGCCACCACACGCCAGTTATGTTTTATTTATTTTGGTTTAAACATTAATAAAGATCACTAACAGAGCATTACATTAATGACAATTTCATTGGACTTTCAGGTTTCGGTTTCGACTTTGTTTTTTTTTTGTGCCCTTTCGATAAAGAAGTTTCGGATTTGTCCCTTTTCATTCTCAGCCTTTTTTTTTTATTGAAACTGACACGGTTGGCTACATCACCTACAACATCCGTGATGTCAGCCCATAACACCGGGTGAACTTGGTGCAACGTCAGTCCTTCCCTTCGGTCGTGCCGGCTACACTGAACCGGAGGGAAAACACTAACTATTTACATAGCCGTTTCGACCGACCTTTCATTCAGTGCGGTGGTGCCAACCCGGGCGGGATAAACCCTACCATCTAGTAATATAAGAATCCTCAATTATATATTTTTTTATATTAGGTACCTAAATGATAACCTAGACTGATTATGATCTTCTTTTGCGGCCCCTATTAAATAAAGTTGAGAACACCTGACCTTGCATACCCCTTAATTAAATTGTGTTTCCTCTCTGAAATCTATACACATTCCAAGTTTCATAAAAATCGCTCAAGCTGTTTAGGATCTACCGCGGCACAGTCGGAGTACAATAAGGACATCAGGCAGAGCACAGAAAAGATGGTCATGGAGAGGATTCTGTGAAGGTATAAAAAGAACAAATGAGGCAGCCAGAATCAAGAAGTTACTCTCCAATGACCGAAAGGGCAATCTGGGAAACCTGAGGAAGTCAGACGGGACATACACACAAGGCGACTCGGAAAGGAACATGCGAGGTATTAATGGAGACCTACTTCCCAGGACTGCACCTTAAGACAGGACAAGGAATGGGTGAATACTATAAGTTTAAAAGATTTAAATATAAGATCAGAGTTAAGTAGGTACCCAAATCAAATCAAAAACCAGTGGTTTGACCAAACAATGTCGCCTATGAAACAGCCTTAGGGCCAGTTTAGGCGACAGTGTCCATCAAATAGCTCGAACTAGCAGGTACAGTGTAGATAAATCTGAGTATAGGTACTATTTGTCATGCGTCATTCATTCTATGTACAAAACATCTTTAATGTATGTAACTGTGCCTGATTAATAAACACTTTTATAATTTTTTTATTAGATTTTGATGTATCTTTTCGATAAACTAATGTTTTAAAATTAAGTACTTTATCTATTTGTTAGTACTTTTATATAAAACAATTATTTAGATTAAATCTATTAATGCCCTATGATTCTAGAAATAAAAAAAATATTTAGACTACATTTTTAATTAATTTTTCGGATCCACATAACTCGTGAACGGGCAACATTGGGCGCGCGCTGATAGTGTAGGATTATAGTCAATAAACCACAGAACAATGATCAAATAGTTTTAAAGCAAGACCTGTTAAGACTTGACCGAAACGGAGCGTTTTATGTCTAATTCCATACATCAAAATTTGAAAATATTTTTTTCCTGGCAAACTATCAGTTTTAGACAAAAATGTTTAATGACAATTTTATTATTCATCAGAATGACGAGACCTATCGATGGGTGTTGCTAAAAAATTTAATTTGTAAAAAAAATCCCTATGTCCCTTATACCACTTTAATTTTAAATTCGCCTATAACTACGAAATTCAACCAAATATTTGGTCAGTTTTTTTACTATTAAGCTAGTCCATGGACTAACTTAAAGCTTATGTTACTTTCATGTTTCGTCATTTTCAGCCATTTACCTTATCATTTTTTTTGGTCACGATAAAGCATCTTTGAACGGGCGTTGCTCCTTAACGCAACCGAATTTTTGGTCAGTTTTTTCGTAAGTCACGTGAGTACAACTAGTACTTACTTGTTCTACAACTTTCAGCCATTTACCTTATCATTTTTTTTTTTGGTCACGATAACGAATTTTTCATGCGCCATATTTAAATAACGCAACCACTTTACGCAGGCAGACCGACATATTTAGCATTAGAGAGTTGCTCTTCATCCTGTGAAACCAGATTCAGCCACTTACGATATCGTTACCAGATTTGTCACGACCTCCCCGTCTATTACTGAGTGTATGTGCATAGACCTGAGTTAACAAACACCTCAGTGACTTCTAATAGAGTTTAGCGGATACGGAATATTTTATTTACAAAATTGGGATATTTAGAATAGGTACGTACAACCGGCCATACAGAAGCTATCGCGTGTGACGTGACACGTAGGCACACTCACAAGTCACAGCGTTCAGTGGCGCTGGCGCATGCAGCCGCGCGCCAGTGAGCATGAAAAGGTTCTAACGTTGCATGTATACATACATGCAAACGTTCCAGAAACAACAATACTATGTGAGTGCATACTTTTATAAGGTAGCATAATCCGAACTGAATGCATCGTACGAACGACCCACGAGTGTATTCATGCTCACACAAGTTTACCCACATCTCTCTTATCATTAGGTATCATTTTAATACAATAAGGATTAGGGCGCATTGTAGAGTAGGTAGGTACATATTTACCTGCGATACACATCAGTCAGTACATCATACTGATTGCATTTCCGATTTATTTTATTTTATTCAGTATAAATGATGATATTATTTTCTGACAACATATTATTTTGTGTATCTACCACAAAAGTTACGAATCATAAAAGTAGGTATTTAGATATACAGTAGCGAGCAAAAAGTTACCCACATTAGGTAGGTACCGACTTTTTATATATTATATGAAATATTATTTCGTTTCAAACAATGCTGCGGCTAAAGAAGGAAGAAGAAGCATTGCTGCATACTGACTGTGAAATGTGAATACAATGATGTTATGTTTTCCCCATTTAGTTACAATAAACAGCAATCCCGGATTTGCGAATAAACATGCGCCTTAAGTAAATGATAAGGATGACTACGTGCCTAGGTCATATAACCTTGAAACATTAATTGAATAATAAGTTAATGGACGAGTGATAAAAATTTAATTTTACATAATTTTTAAATCCGGTTGCGAAACAAAAAATATGATAGGTACTCACTGTATTGAATATTTATTGATCATGATTTCGTCTTTCTTGTTGTCCTTCCTAGAATTAAGCAGCCACCATGCCGCGGCTCCCAGGAGCCCGACGAGCATGATGATATCGAAGGTGCCGAAGAGGGATCCATCACCGTCGCCCAATAACTCCTGTGGCTCTACGTCCGCCATTTCCTGAGGACAATAATTTAAATAATTGTATAGCGCGATGTAATGTATACGTATCTGAGAGCGCGACAGACACGCGACCGGCGGCGGAGGCGGCGGCGCGGCACTGCCGCCACTGGCGATAAAAATCGCGCGCGACTGACTTGAAACTGTCCGAGTGTGAGTGACTCGGTCGCTCTCGCTCCTCGCTAGCTACTCACGTCCCTAAAATCAGAGCCGATATAGGGTTCGGGACATTGGTGGGAGTAAAATTACTCACGTTTCTGCTGCCCGGCCAAGTCGCCCCGATATTTCACACACGTAATCGCCATAATCGCTGCGGGCCATTGCAAATAGCCCCTGCATCGGGATTCGCCCGTTCCGATTTCAATATTATTAGTTACTGCGCCGATTTGCCTACACACATGCGATCTAGTAAACGTTTAAGGGCGCTCCCCGCCACTGCCCTCGATATCGGCTCTGATTTAGGTACGTGAGTAGGTCGCTTAAATAGATTTAATTGACTCGCTTTACCCGAGTAGGCACGCACGCATACATTCGCGCATTCATCTTGCCTTCCTCGACTAGATAGATTAGATTATTAGGATCACGTATACACCTACTTGCGTAGTGAATATACATATGTGTGAAGCAGTGATACTCGTGTGGCAGTGATAAATACACAACTGCCTACTGCTCGGAGGATGCGCACGCGCAGACACCCGCCCGCGCGGCGTGCGGTGCGGGCCACCCACACACCCTGCGCCCCGGCGCGGCGGCGGGGCGGGGCGGAGCATGATGCCCAAATTGCATGTTAGTTGCACTTAGAAGCAAATAAACTCCTGAATGACAAGCAGTACGGATTCCGGAAAGCGCGGTCAACAGGAGATCTAACGTACGTTACGCATATATGGGCAGAAAGATTGGACAATTTTGGGGAGTCGCTGGCAGTCGCCCTGGATATCTCCAAGGCTTTCGATCGCGTTTGGCATCGAGGCCTCCTAGGCAAGCTTCCGTCCTTCGGCATTCCACCCAAACTCTGCACCTGGATCGCCAGCTTTTTGGCAGGTCGTTCCATCTTCGTTACCATCGATGGCTCGAAATCGGACGACTTTCCAATCAACGCTGGTGTTCCGCAGGGTTCGCTTTTTTAACCCCCGACGAAAAAAACGGAGGGGTGTTATAAGTTTGACGTGTGTGTGTGTGTGTGTGTGTGTGTGTGTGTGTGTGTGTCTGTCTGTGGCATCGTAGCTCCCAAACGGATGGACCGATTTGGATGCGGTTTTTTTTATTAGGAAGCCTGTTTAATCGGGATGGTTCTTAGCTATGTTTGTAATCAAGTAATTAAGTAATTAAGTAATAAAAAAAATTATTATCTTCAAAAGTGGACCGATTTGCATGCGGTTTTTTTTAAAAAGCTTGAAATAAAAGTTAAATTACAAATTTAAAAAACCCCCGACTCTTAAAAAGTCAAAAATAATTCCCGTTTACTTACTTAAAGGAGTCGGGGGACCGCTAAGTAAATTAAATATAAAGACTCAAAAGTTGCGCGGGAATTTACTTAGCGGTCTACCGACTCCTTTAAGTAAGTAAACGGGAATTATTTTTGACTTTTTAAGAGTCGGGGGTTTTTTAAATTTGTAATTTAATTTATATTTATAAACGATCTACTGTCCTTGGGCATGATACACAGCTATGCAGACGACAGCACGGAGCACGAGGGCTATGTTAAGGACTGGAAGAGTAGAGATTCGCGGCACAGGGAGGCTCAACGTTCAGTTGTTTATAAGGTCGATAACGTTCTCGGAAAAGTAGCTATATGGGGCCAGGAGAATCTTGTCGCCTTCAACGTTAGTAAGACTCAGTGCTGCGCATTATCTGCTAAGGTCGATCCCTTTCCTTTCCAAGCTAGTTTCCAAGGTAGCGTCGTACCTGTCTCGGAGCACCTGGACCTCCTGGGCACGACTATATCCAAAGGCGTGAGTTTCCGGCAACTAATCGAGTCTAAGGCCAAAACTGCATCCAGAAAATTGGGAATACTTTTCCGCAATCGGCGGTTCTTCTCACCGGCGCGGCACAACTATTCCTGTTGTACAAAATGTGTTTAGGCCGGTGATGGAGTACTGCAGTCACATCTGGGAGGGTAGTCCGCATTATCTGCTTGCGTCCTTGGACTCGATACAGCGACGAGCCATCCGTCTTGTTGGTGACCCGAAACTTACAGATGGTCTGGAGTCTCTGAGTCACAGACGATTTGTGGGTTCGCTTAGTCTGTTTTACTATATTTTTGTTTGTCTGTCACGTAGCGTTTTATAGACGACTCTGGGATGGAACCTAATATTATCCATCATATGCCCGCAATGGGGCAATGAAGGGGGGTTGGCGCCCAGGTCGTCCATGTTTGAGTTGGATGCGAAAAGGCGTGCAAAGATATTCGCCTTTTCCTTCGCGAGTATAGCGAGCGAGCCATCCGGACGCTCCAGCGGAGGTGTAGCAGGACGACAGAAATTCCGACCGATGGATATGGCGAGAGACCAGAAGGCGCGGCTACCCGAAGGGCTACGCGCAAGTTTCGCGCCAATTCCACGGTCGTGCCTGAACTTGGCCAAATTTTGCGTTGACGATCAAACCAAGGTTTTTGGCGGCCGCCGATGGGAACGGCAGAGGTAGGAAAGAAGAAATTCATACCCTGTGCGATCACATCGACGACCGATTGGGCACACAGGGATGGGTCTGGAGAAGAGAAGCAAACGTCGTGCCAAGGGTATGCTCCCAGGAAGGAACGGAAGTCATCCCATTGTTCTGACCGGTAGTGTCAAACTGTTCGCGTACTACATTCACGTGCTTCCGCGAAGTGTACAGTTGGCACAGTTGAGCGTACAAGGCAATGGTCGGAGTTTCCGAGGGGAGCTTCAACCCTCACCTTGTAACCATTTGGCTCGCTAGTCAGCACAAGGTCCAACAAACTAGGTCGATGAGCAGGGTTATCAGGTATCCGAGTGGTTCCGGACACCAACTGCGTCAACCCGTGTGCAATGAATGCCCAAGTTGTAAGTCTCCCTACCGGCATGGTCAGTGATGGGGGAGCCCAACCAGTCTTGGTGTTTAGCATTGAAATCACCCAGCATCACTAACTCCGCCGTAGGGAATTCGCAAAGCAATTTGTCTGCCGTACTGCTGAGATGCTCACAAAATGCCTCTGTTATTGACGCACTGAGGTTAGGGGATCTGTATGCACCCGCGTAAATCCTCACCACATGGGGAAGATTCGCGCGGATCCATAGCACAGGGAAAGCAGGATCCTCAAATCGGGTGAGCTGGGTATAGGAGACACTAGATCCACCTCCCTTCGCTATGAAACGTTCCTGAAGATTGTAACCAGGAACGTCCAGGTAGGATGTGTCCGCAGGAAGCCCGATCTGGGTCTCCGTAAGAAAGAGGAGGTGAGGCCTTGCCGTCTGCAGATGGCAGGCGACGGAGGAGAAATTCGTGTGTAGACCTCTTATATTTGCGAGGTCTACCTTAAATTTTGAGGGAGAACGGGCCGCTGAAGGTATACAAATTTTTCTGTTTTTGGTTCGGCTCATGATTTGGATGGGTTTGATTCATGGAGCGTATCAGAATGTGCCCAGGGCGCGGTGATGCCTTGTGCAACTCGAATTGACTCAACCAACTGACGCAGAGAGCGAGAGGACCCCCGGCCCCTCCCCCCCCCCCCCCCCCCCCCCCCTTCCAGGAAAACATGTGGTCTCCCAAGAGTTTGTATTACGACGTAATACAAACTCTTTGATAAATTCAAATATTAATAATTAGGAATTGTATATACAGTCGTGGTCAACTAATTAAGGACACTGTCCAGATAAATGGAATTGTGAATTTGATTTTGTGTTTTCAATTAATTTAAAAATTATTTGTTATTTATTTAGTCTAAATAATGTTAACCATTTAAGGGTTCGTTATTTAAAACAATAATATCTCGTTGATCAATAAAACTCTTTGAATTTTCACTAATACAATAATACAGTGCTACATGTTCTCACAATATGGACTGGCCGTTTAATAATAAGGACACTGGTATGTATGTTTGTTTGTTACTGGTATGTAGGGATAGGGACACTGGTAATTTATATTCGATTTTCAAAATTTAAAAATACATAATTGACTTTCTCTTATTCCCATTAGTGCGGCATAGTTTTGGCGGCAATCTGATTTAATTTTACTCTCATTTTAATTATTTTATTTACAAATAAAGATGGGCGGAAATAAAAGCTGCGATGCAAAACAACGAAAAGTTATTATTATTTTTTCCTAGCATGGGTGGTCATATCGAAAGATTGTTTATTATTTAAATTGTTCAAAAACTATGGTGTCAAATTCTGTGCAACATTTCAAATGCAATAACACGACTTTAAATGTGCCCAGAAAAAAAAGATCAAGAAAAACAACTCTCCAAGAAGACAGAACGATGACCAGGTTAGCCAAGAAAGATCCCTTTTTATTAGGCTCTGTTTTAATTTAAACATGAAGTTTTTGGAGCAGATCTAACAGCTCGGGTATCTGAGAGGACTGTTCAACGAGGTCTGGTAGAAGCGGGGTTGTTCGGAAGAGTTACTCCCGTTGTTAAAGAGAGAACATCGACATGCACGTTTGGCATTTGCACGTAAATATGGACATTGGACCTACGCCCACTGGCAACATGTGCTGTTCTCTAACGAAACGACGGTTAATTTGATTTCTTCAGATGGAAGACAATACGTACGGTGTCCTGCAAAGGCAGAAATGAATCCGAGATTTACAAAAAAGCAGGTTAAGTGAAACACGGCGGAGGATACATAAAAATTTGGGTCTCATTTTCTGGACGTGGAGCCTACTCTACTACCTGTGAGGAAAATTCGAGGCAATTTAGACCAATACCAATACAAGGCGATATTAGAGAAAACTATGCATCCCTATCTATGCTTAAGAACATCTTCCTATTATATGGACGGATCCGAAACATACCGCTCGATCAGTCAAGTCGTTTCTCATCAGTCAGCCAGTCTCAATGCTAGATTGGCCAGCAAATAGCCCGGACCTTAATCCTATCGAGCACGTTTGGTACGAAATCAAGAAAAAAGTTGCAACGTATCGTACCACAACTTTAGATGAACTTTATGAAGCTTTTTATGAGACTTGGGCAAACATTCCTGTGGAAACATATCGGAAATTGATATCCTCAATGCCACATCGTTGTCAAGCAGTCATTAAAAACAAAGTTTTTGCTACTGGATATTGATTTTCCCAGCAATAGAGCCGGGATGCTCTAGATACCCTGTTCTAAGTTTGTAAAAAAAATAAATGCTTCAGTTTCTTAATTTAATTTTACTTTTCCGTCCCTAATTAAATGTCCAGCAAAATCTTACGTTAAATACGTATTTTAGCTTTGAAATCAAATACGTTTTCTGCTGCTTTTTATAATACATTCACATCGATTTATAGATAATAATAATTAAAGCCTGTGACTTTGATAATAGGATTTCATAAATCAATAGGATTTTGTATTAATAAGCCCCAAATCGTGTTATATCCTTTGTATACTTTAGTGTCCCAACTGTGTCACGACTGTATTTATACCTCTGTGATTTATACACATGTACACACTTAAAGATTTATGTACCTATCTACTTAGATCATTTGGGGTATCTATGATTTAATTTCCGCAATATACATATAAGTAATACGTAAGTATACGCGACCTTGTGTGAGCCTGGACTTGTGTGAGTGAGACTATAGTCACAGTATTATTTTACTATTGTATTATTATTATAGGCCTTCTACTCTGTTGGGTGGTTGGGACAACTCAGCTTACCTTGGTTGAGTTGGGATGGAAATCGATCGTGTGGAAGTCTGTTGACAACCGAATTTTCGATGTCACCTTGATTGTGGGGCGGGGCATTTGGTTGGACGTGGTTGCGACTTGCGTGCGACCGCTGCCATCACGATCAGGGTCAAAGAGAGGGCGTTGAATCGGGACTCGACCGTGTAGAAGCCTGTTGCTGATCGCTTGCGCGTCAGTTGTGTTCAGTCAGTCGAGCTAGCAGGGCGTGCGCGTGTTTCAAGAGGGCGAACGAGCGGGTGCATGCAATTTTAAGAGAGTTCATTGAGGGAGTACCATGTGGGGTCGATTTAGCTCAAGTTTAGCTCACTTTAAGTAGGTAATAGGATAAATAATATGAATAATTGCAAACTTGAGACTCTTTATAAGCTTCAATTGCAGCGCTAAAATTTTTGGCAGTTATTGCTGAATGATAGTTTATACATGTACTATAAATAATAACCCCATTACATCTCTCCCCGAACATGTCGTAAAAGGCGACCAAGGGATAAGGAGAAGGTAGAGCGGCGGGTGGCCGAGTGGTTTAGGCATCGGCTTCTCATGCGAGAGGTTCGAATACGGTCGGCGCGGCGTGTCCAATGAGTTTTTTCTGACGAAAAAAAAGCAAACCTACACTTTTTTTTTTGTGTAAACCAGCATGGGTGGCTGTGCCGAGGGACCAATGGTGCAGTCGACAGAGCCAAAATCACCTCTCCTCGCAAAACCACGCTCAGTTAGGTGCCATGCCAGCAGATTTGCGGACTGTTGCTAGGCTGTCTAGCCCGTTAATACGACGCTTGAAGACACCCAGGAAATAAATTCGCTGGAAGACAGTTCCACACTCTAGCGGTGCGACAAAGAAACGATTTTGAGAACCGATGGGTTCTCAAAAGCCCAATGTCAACAACAAAAGGGTGTTGAGTCTCTGTGCGACGAGTCATGCGGAGATAGGACGGGTGGCAGGGAATAAGGGATGCTAGAACACCTGCTGCTTCACCGTTCGGAATCAGTGTAAAACTGTATGTCCCTTATCTTGCCCCTACTAGGTGGTAGGCTCAAATTGTAGCCGACTGGGTTCGTACCACCGTACTGTATGTACGATGGCCGCTTTGTATACTATAGAACAATAGCCTCGGTTGTGTTATCCTCTACTCCAGTATAGCCAGCAATCCAGGGAAGTCTCCGGTATGGCACCTACCATCTCGGAGGTGATATTGGCTGGTCGGAGAATGTGCTTTGGCCCCTCCTACTCAGCCACCAATACCGGATAACATAAAAAAGGTTAGACAGCTTATGGGTGGCTCGGTGCCATATGTCGCGCTTTCAATAGAAAAAAAAGGTTGCTAAAGGGCGACAAGGTAACCACCTCTCACCTTGGCACGGTCCTTCCACCGAGTCATGAAGCAGATGGATCTTCGTCCCTTAATTGCTGCTCGATAGTTATATTGTCCTAATAGATTACTAAACGTGGTAGTCGGTGTTGTGCTGTATTTTACGAGAGTCCTTGCAGCACAACACCGATAACAGTATCTTTTTTCGTAATTAATGGTCGCACCATTTCTGGTGTGCCGGTCCATTCTGAGGTCTTTTAAGTCGAATTCTGTCAAACAAAAGGTTTAAATGAGTCAATGTTTTGCGCTCTTTCAGCCACAGTTTCATTCATTTTCTTTTCTTTGTTTTATTGTTTTGCTCACTTTCACATAAAAGGGCTAAAGCTACTCTATGTTGAAAGGCAATGTGCCATACGCGAGACGTCTTGACCGCCCGCGATTCAATATATAGCACTGATAAGTTGAGTCAACCACGCGATCGTGTAGATGCTCGAACAATTTGGTTGACCCAACCAAGGTGAGTTTAGTTGATCCAACCACCCAACCGTGTACAAGACCTTTTAAGGGCGCAAGTTCCGCGAACTTTCATTTCATTCCTACCGGCGAGATCGCTCTGTCTACGGCCTCGGCCTCGCTCGCGGCCGCGGCCGCGGCGCGGTGCGGCTCGAACACGGCCTCGCGAGAAGCCACGATCGATTATTTTCTTGGTCTCTAATCGGACATTACCTACCCTACCAGCATTCAACAATTTATCTATACTAAGCATATAGAATTTACCATCAACTACAAATATAGCAGCAGGTACCTACATTATGTTGTTATCTTGATTACAGTGACGAACAACAAAATCAACGAGCAGCACTCAGCAGTCAGCTACGAGCAGACGAAATAAGTGGGCAATCGTTAAAATATGCGCATGCATGACGCAATCCGGGTCATGTCAAGCTTCATTCAAGGTGACGCGAATCGGCGATATAGGTACAGTACAGCACTGGGCGAGTTCTCACTGTCAGCATTTGGATTACATACAGTACAGTAGACGCGCAGTTAGTTAACTGAGATTACGTAGGCAGGTATGTGCCTACTACGTATTATGTACGTGTTGTGTATATTATATACCTACATACAGACATGCCCGCGTTATCATTTTCCGAGTCACTTGCTTACAATAATTCCGGGGGTGTTTCGCGTCGTGCGTGCATGAAGCTGCGTGTCAACTGCGCGCGGCTGCCGCGCGCGCCATGTTCGAGCGCTCCAGCAGCACGATCACGTAGCGCGCGGCAAGTTTTCCATAGTGTATCGACTGAGCGCGGCTGCCGCGCGCGGCATCCGATCCAGTGTTCGTCGGCTCCCATGGATGTTGGACGGAGTCTATTTCTCTCTCTAAATCTCTATCTATCTATCTATCTCTCTTAGAGCACAACACCGAACACCACGTTTAGCTATGTGTTCGGACAAGACAACTATGAAGCAGCAAGCACTGCTGCAAGACTAGGTGGAAGGACCGTGCCAAGGTGAGAGGTAGCTGTCGCCCTTTAACACGGCATCACATTTGGTGTTCCACAAGACTTCTTTGCGGCCATGTATCTGTATAAGCACTCGGCTCCTCTCATTATCCATGGCTAGACAGACTGTCGCCGGCACGCAACGAACACACGAAGACCGCCAACGTCCGTCCCAACTGCGCGCGCGCCAAGCACTGAGTGAGAATCCTTTGGTGCGCGCCTAAAAACCGACAACGGGTTGGAGCGCCGCGCTCCATGTTCGAGCGCTCCACGACGCGCGCTCCATGCTCCAACCGGTATCGACTGAGCGCGGCTGCCGCGCGCGCGCTCCGATGTTCGAGCGTTTGGAGCGCGCAGTCGATACGCGGCTTGACTTGACGCGTGACTTTGTTCGCGTCAAGCCTGCCACACACGGAGACTCCACTCCACATGATTCCAACAACGTTTGACGCCAAAAACGCAAGAAAAATCACCGTGTGTGAAATCTCACTTGGATTGCGTGGAGTTGAGACTGACTTGACAAAGAGTCTAGATTCGCTCAAAGACAAGCAAGAAGGAAAGCTTTATTATTGTAAACACCTGACTAGGACTACACATGTTTATTTGAATTGAATCAGAATAATTTATCATTTGTTTATTTGTACCTGTATTTAATTTCTAATAGGTACTTATTTTCTGCTACTGACATGTACGAAATATATTCCAATTATGTATATTAACTTTGATTTAATTTTCTGTTAACCAACATTTTACAACATATTTTTAGACTTTGTAGAAAAGAATATGAATAACAGGGTCAGGAAGGAGGAAGGGCGGCAAATCTGGCATAGCCCATAGGCGACAAAAGTATAAATCCGCCACTGCACCCATTTTAATCCATATATTATCCTAACTGACAAAGCTAACTGGAACTAACTGATATATATAATACCCCAATGGCTATGGCACGGTGCTTTATTTTTTGAGTGGTCTGAAGCATTCTGAAGCGTGCACGCAAACGAAAAAAAAGATGTAAGCGAAATGCAGCGCGGTAACAGAAGACTCGCAGATAGGTACAGTGGCAAATACCACCAGGTAGCAAGCTCACACCATTTTACTGTTATCTCTGCAGATCTCGACCCAAATACATCTATCTATCTGTTCGAGATCGACGCTCAGGGAGCGGTGGACTGTAGTGTTTCTCTTCTTCTGGATCGGCGAAGACACCCAAGTTACTCGGTCAGCGACTCGCGGAGAGGAAATAGCGACGCGAAATAAAACACTCGTGCTCTATCAACTATAACGGGACGGCCCGCCACCGGGGCAACTCGGACTTGAACGACAGGGGGCTCAGTGAGCACAACGCGACGCGGAGAGAGAGGGACGGCGGTAGCGCAGTCGAGCTCGCTCTTGATGTCAACCGCTTCGGCGGGAAAGCTCTGGTGCTCGCTGCGCTTGTTGCTTGAGGTCCGCTCTCTCCCGCTGCTTGTAGTGTACTGGCGCGGGCGGCGGCTTAACGGCCCCCTTTTATAACCTGCCTGGGGACGCCGCGAGCAACAGAATGTTGCACCCACGCGCCGGGCAACAGAATAGTGCACCGCGGCGGCGGGGCGGCGGACCGTCGTACTATTGCGCTCGGCTCGGTTGTGACTCATATCTGTCGCTCTCGCCTCGAGTTACTCCAGTAAAAGGCCGTCCAATAATATTATTTATTCAAATAACTTATGTCTAACCTATTCCATATTTTATCTATCTTATTTACTATAATCTATCGCTACGCCTATCTCTATCTATTTCCTAACCTAGTAGCTAATTTACGCACTAACTTAGTCTACGGTTTTTAAATACGTTTATTTCTTATATTTATCTTATAATTAGCTTATATCTAAACTTACAAAACATATATATTTACACCTACTCTAAAAATGGAACTATGCTACACGCCGGCCGCTTCCTAGCTACATGCTACTCTAGCTAGACCGGACAGGACTGCAGGGCTTGTCGTCGTCCGTAACATTCTCCCGCCGTCGCAGCTCTGCTCGATCCGCTTCGGTGGGAAGGACGACGATCTTCTTCACGGGCCTCCTGAAGAGGCGCCCCGCAGTCAGCACGTCGACGAAGCGCGTCACTCCGTCCGGTCCAGGGTGCACGGCTGCCACTCGTCCTCGCGGCCAGGTGTTGCGAGGGAAGTTGCCCGTAGTGGTGACGCAGTCCCTCCGCCGCCCTCCGGGGTCTGCCGCGCCTTCGCGGCTCCCGCCGGTGCTGTAGCCAGGGCAGGAACGGTCTGTCTGCCCGGCGGAGGAGGCGGCGTACTGCGACGCGGCGGCGGCGGCGTGCTGCGACGCGGCGGCGGCGGCGTGCTGCGACGTTGCGGCGGCGGCGTGCTGCGACGCGGCGGCGGCGGCGTGCTGCGACGCGGCGGCGGCGGCGTGCTGCGACGCGGCGGCGGCGGCATACTGCTATGCAGCGGCGGCAGCGTCGTACGGCCAGGCAGCGGTGGCGGCGGTGTACGGCGGCGCTACATCGACAGCGCGTTCGCGCTCGGTCGGCTGAGTGGGTTGTAGCGATAGCTCCCGCCGGTGCCGTTCGTCGACTTCGACTCGTAGTGGTGCGGCGTGCGGGCGGCCACGCGATAGCGGCGGGCGGGCAGCGCGGCGTTCGTGTCCGCGGCGGCGGATGGCGCGGCGTGCGGCCCCGCGGTAGCGGCGGCGGCAGCAGCCTGTGGCGCGGACGCCCACGCAGCGGCGGCGGGCGGTAGCACGGCATGTGGCCCCGCGGTATCGGCGGCGGCAGCAGCCTGTGACGCGGACGGCCACGCAGCGATGGCGGGCGGTAGCGCGGCGTGCGGCCCCGCAGTATCGGCGGAGGCCGCAGACTGTGGCGCGGTGTACTGCCACTCAGGGGCGGTGGGGGTGGCGCGGCGTGAGACCGCGCGATGTCAGCGGCGGCCGCAGCCTGTGGCGCTGTGTACTGCCACACAGCGGCGGCGGGCGGCGGCGCGGCGTGCGGCGGCCCCGCTGTATCGGCGGCGACGGCAGCCTGTGGCGCGGAGCACGGCCACGCAGCGACGGCGGGCGGCGGCCACGCCGCGCCGGCGAGTTGCAGCGGCGCGGGGGTGGTGGCGTGCGGCCCCGCCGCGCCGGCAGGTTGCAGCGGCGCGGAGGTAGAGGCGTGCGGCCCCGCCGCGCCGGCGGATTGCAGCGGCGCGGAGGCGGAGTTGTGCGGCCACACCGCGCCGGCAGGTTGCAGCGGCGCGGAGGTGGAGGCGTGCGACCACGCCGCGCCGGCAAGTTGCAGCGGCGCGGAGGTGGAGGCGTGCGGCCACGCCGCGCCGGCAAGTTGCAGCGGCGCGGAGGTGGAGTCTTGCGGCCACGCCGCGCCGGCAGGTTGTAGCGGCGCGGAGACGGCGGCGTGCGGCCACGCCGCGCCGGCAGGTTGCAGCGGCGCGGAGGTGGAGTAGTGCGGCCCCGCCGCGCCGGCAGGTTGCAGCGGCGCGGAGGTGGAGTCGTGCGGCCACGCCGCGCCGGCAGGTTGCAGCGGCGCGGTGGCGGAAGCGTGCGGCCCAGCCGCGCCGGCAGGTTGCAGCGGCGCGGAGGCGGAGTAGTGCGGCCCCGCCGCGCCGGCAGGTTGCAGCGGCGCGGAGGCGGAGTAGTGCGGCCACGCCGCGCCGGCAGGTTGTAGCGGCGCGGAGACGGCGGCGTGCGGCCACGCCGCGCCGGCAGGTTGCAGCGGCGCGGAGGTGGAGTAGTGCGGCCCCGCCGCGCCGGCAGGTTGCAGCGGCGCGGAGGTGGAGTCGTGCGGCCACGCCGCGCCGGCAGGTTGCAGCGGCGCGGTGGCGGAAGCGTGCGGCCCAGCCGCGCCGGCAGGTTGCAGCGGCGCGGAGGCGGAGTAGTGCGGCCCCGCCGCGCCGGCAGGTTGCAGCGGCGCGGAGGCGGAGTAGTGCGGCCACGCCGCGCCGGCAGGTTGCAGCAGCGCGGAGGTGGAGGCGTGCGGCCACGCCGCGCCGGCAGGTTGCAGCGGCGCGGTGGCGGAAGCGTGCGGCCCAGCCGCGCCGGCAGGTTGCAGCGGCGGGGAGGTGGAGTCTTGCGGCCACGCCGCGCCGGCAGGTTGCAGCGGCGCGGAGACGGCGGCGTGCGGCCACGCCGCGCCGGCAGGTTGCAGCGGCGCGGTGGCGGAGTAGTGCGGCCCCGCCGCGCCGGCAGGTTGCAGCGGCGCGGAGGCGGAGTAGCGCGGCCCCGCCGCGCCGGCAGGTTGCAGCGGCGCGGAGGTGGAGTCTTGCGGCCACGCCGCGCCGGCAGGTTGCAGCGGCGCGGAGACGGCGGCGTGCGGCCACGCCGCACCGGCAGGTTGTAGCGGCGCGGTGGTGGATGCGTGCGGCCCCGCCGCGCCGGCAGGTTGCAGCGGCGCGGAGGTAGAGGCGTGCGACCACGCCGCGCCGGCAAGTTGCAGCGGCGCGGAGGTGGAGGCGTGCGGCCACGCCGCGCCGGCAGGTTGCAGCGGCGCGGAGGTGGAGGCGTGCGGTCCTGCCGCACCGGCGGATTGCAGCGGTGCGGAGGCGGAGTCGTGCGGCCACGCCGCGCCGGCAGGTTGCGGCGGCGCGGTGACGGCGGCGTGCGGCCACACTGCGCCGGCAGGTTGCAGCGGCGCAGTGGTGGAGTCGTGCGGCCCGGCCGCGCCGGCAGGTTGCAGCGGCGCGGAGGCGGAGTGGTGCGGCCATGCCGCGCCGGCAAGTTGCAGCAGCGCGGTGACGGCGGCGTTTGGCCACACTGCACCGGCAGGTTGCAGCGGCGCAGTGGTGGATGCGTGCGGGCCGGCCGCGCCGGCAGGTTGCAGCGGCGCGGAGGCGGAGTGTTTCGGCCACGCCGCGCCGGCAGGTTGCGGCGGCGCGGTGACGGCGGCGTTTGGCCACACTGCACCGGCAGGTTGCAGCGGCGCAGTGGTGGACTCGTGCGGCCCGGCCGCGCCGGCAGGTTGCAGCGGCGCGGAGGCGGAGTGGTGCGGCCACGCCGCGCCGGCAGGTTGCGGCGGCGCGGTGACGGCGGCGTTTGGCCACACTGCACCGGCAGGTTGCAGCGGCGCAGTGGTGGATGCGTGCGGCGGAGCGGCGGTAGGGTCGTGCGGTTCGTCCTGATTGCGAATCCAGCTCTCCAGTCGGCCCCTCTGCAGCTCTTCGTCGCCTTCCTCGTCACTCGACGATCTCTCCGACTCCATGCGGTCGAGCTGCTCGGCCTGCAGGCGCTCGAGCCTCGCCTTCACAGATCTTGTGCGCGCACTCGCCTCGTCCATGCGCGCTCTTGCCTCGTCCATGCGCGCTCTTGCCTCCTCTAGTTCCACTTGTGCGAGCTCTTCTTGAAGCGCGAGCTTCGCTAACGTGCACTTTGATTTTGCCGACCGGGCGGAGCCTGCTCGACGTCCGGTGGAAGCACGAGAGCGCGACGTGGCGACCGAGTCAGCGCACAGCGCGGTACGTACGCTCCGAGCGCTGACGTCATCGCCACGCGGGGCGGCGGCGGGCGCGGCACGTTTCGCTTTCACTGTTTGCGCGGGCGCGGCGACGCCTTCGCTGCGCGTGACGCCGGCGGTCGCGGTACGCGGAACTTGCACTGTCGCGGCGGGCGCGCCGACGTCCTGCGTGACGTCAGCCTTCGGCGCGATGCCGGACGCGAGCACTGACACACCGACGCTATCACGGCGCGTGACGTTGACAATCGCGGTACGCGGCACTACACTTTGTACTCGCACTTGCGCTCCGATGTCGTCGCGACGCGTGACGTCGGCCAGCGCGGTAGGCGGCACTGTACGGTGTGCTCGCACTTGCGCTCCGATGTCGTCGCGGCGCGTGACGTCGGCCAGCGCGGTAGGCGGCACTGTACGGTGTGCTCGCACTTGCGCTCCGGTGTCGTCGCGGCGCATGACGTCGGCCAGCGCGGTAGGCGGCACTGCACTTTGTACACGCACTTGCGCTCCGATGTCGTCGCGGCGCGTGACGTCGGCCAGCGCAGTAGGCGGCACTGCACTTTGCACTCGCACTTGCGCGTCTGTCGTAGCTAGCTCGTCTTCCGTTGTCGTTGTCCTTGGCTCGGTGTCCGATGTGTCGGGCGGCGATGTCGCGAGCTCCGATGACGCGGACATCGTGCCGTCTGTCGGTGGCACACGCGGCGCGTCACGCGACGACTCTCCTCTCCGCAGCCTCGCGTTGGTCGACCGAGTAATGGGCATCTTCTGATCCGGCGTCGACAGGGCCAATGTTCGAGATCGACGCTCAGGGAGCGGTGGACTGTAGTGTTTCTCTTCTTCTGGATCGGCGAAGACACCCAAGTTACTCGGTCAGCGACTCGCGGAGAGGAAATAGCGACGCGAAATAAAACACTCGTGCTCTATCAACTATAACGGGACGGCCCGCCACCGGGGCAACTCGGACTTGAACGACAGGGGGCTCAGTGAGCACAACGCGACGCGGAGAGAGAGGGACGGCGGTAGCGCAGTCGAGCTCGCTCTTGATGTCAACCGCTTCGGCGGGAAAGCTCTGGTGCTCGCTGCGCTTGTTGCTTGAGGTCCGCTCTCTCCCGCTGCTTGTAGTGTACTGGCGCGGGCGGCGGCTTAACGGCCCCCTTTTATAACCTGCCTGGGGACGCCGCGAGCAACAGAATGTTGCACCCACGCGCCGGGCAACAGAATAGTGCACCGCGGCGGCGGGGCGGCGGACCGTCGTACTATTGCGCTCGGCTCGGTTGTGACTCATATCTGTCGCTCTCGCCTCGAGTTACTCCAGTAAAAGGCCGTCCAATAATATTATTTATTCAAATAACTTATGTCTAACCTATTCCATATTTTATCTATCTTATTTACTATAATCTATCGCTACGCCTATCTCTATCTATTTCCTAACCTAGTAGCTAATTTACGCACTAACTTAGTCTACGGTTTTTAAATACGTTTATTTCTTATATTTATCTTATAATTAGCTTATATCTAAACTTACAAAACATATATATTTACACCTACTCTAAAAATGGAACTATGCTACACGCCGGCCGCTTCCTAGCTACATGCTACTCTAGCTAGACCGGACAGGACTGCAGGGCTTGTCGTCGTCCGTAACACTATCCACTTAGGGAACATCTACGGAAATGACGTTGTATTACAATTTCAAATACGTGGGTATTTGAAATTGTAATAGTTTTCTACGAGTATAATAAATAACGTTTCGGAGAATTAGAAATGTTATCTCTAAAGGCTATGTTAGGTTAGGTTACTATGTTTACCTTTAGGATATAGGTAACCATAGCACAGATGACCCAATAGTTACTTCGTAACAGATGAATCACTCCATAGAAAAAGTTCAATACCTACGGTTTTAATAGCCTACAGCTTTACATCGCCAGTCGCTGCGTGCGAAAACGGCGAAAAGTACCTAAACGAAAGAGCGTAAAGTGATTATTGCTTTGCAGCCGCGTGGCCTTGAAGCAAACTCGGTGACGCTAGGGCTGCTACTTTCGATAAAAATATAAATTCATTACACAATATAATATTATAAAGAGGAAATATGTGTGAATGTTTGTTCGTGAGTTACAGCACATCTTTAGAAATGTTTTTTTACTATAAGATAGGTAACTATATTTTTTGTCAAAATTTAAAAAAAGTGGCCGCCATATTGAACTTTTTAGTTACTGGACCGATTGTTTTCAAAATCGATATCTGGGTGTCTGTGTAGGCTCTGAATACGAATCCGTTGTCAAATTTTAAAAAAGTGGCCGCCATTTTGAACTTTTTAGTTACTGACCGATTGCTTTCAAAATTGATATCTGGGTATCTGTGTAGGCTCTGAATATAAATCCGTTGTCAAAATTTAAAAAAGTGGCCACCATTTTGAACTTTTAAGTTACTGGACCGATTGCTTTCAAAATAGATATCTGGGTGTCTGGGCTCTGAATACGAATCCGTTGTAAAAAATAAAAAAAATAGGCCGCCATTTTTAACTTTTTAGTTAGGTACTGGACCGATTGTTTTCAAAATCGATATCAGGGTGTCTGTGTGGACTCTGAATACAAATCCGTTGTCAAAATTTAAAAAAGTGGCCGCCATTTTGAACTTTTTAGTTACTCGACCGATTGCTTTCAAAATCGATATCTGGGTTCCGCAGGTGGGTTCAAGAACCGGTTCGTAAGAACGCTTTAAGAACGGTTCTTAGAAACGGTTCGAAAGAACCCTTTTGAGAACCAGTTTGCATGATGGTTTTGAGAACCGGTTCTCGAACTGAGCTGCATAACCTGACTCGTTTAAGAACCGGGTCATAACTCGAGAACCACTGGTGCTAGACCCATCGTGTTGGTACTCAAATTTCAGGTCTCGGTGAGATCTATCCATCTGTCACCTGAACTTTTTTTTGGTCATAACTCGAGAACCACTGGTGCTAGACCCATCGTGTTGGTACTCAAATTTCAGGTCTCGGTGAGATCTATCCATCTGTCACGTGAACGTTTGTTTTGTTCATAACTCGAGAACCACTGGTGCTAGACCCATCGTGTTGGTACTCAAACTTCAGGTCTCGGTGAGATCTATCCATCTGTCATGTGAACTTTTGTTTTGGTCATGACGCGAGAACCACTAGTGCGAGACCCATCGTGTTGGTACTCAAACTTCAGGTCTCGGTGAGATCTATCCATCTGTCACGTGAACTTTGGTTTTGGTCATAACTCGAGAACCACTGGTACTAGACCCATCGTGTTGGTACTCAAACTTCAGGTCTCGGTGAGATCTATCCATCTGTCACGTGAACTTTTGTTTTGTTCATAACTCGAGAACCACTGGTGCTAGACCCATCGTGTTGGTACTCAAACTTCAGGTCTCGGTGAGATCTATCCATCTGTAACGTGAACTTTTGTTTTGTTCATAACTCGAGAACCACTGGTGCTAGACCCATCGTATTGGTACTCAAACTTACCCTTTTTGCCTTATTTAGAACCCTTTTCGAACCGGTTACGACCCGGTTGTTTTGAACCTTTTTCGGTCTCTGATTCAGAGCACACACGGACACCCAGATGTCGACTTTTAAAGCAATCGGTCCAGTAACTAAAAAGTTCAAAATGGCGGCCACTTTTTTTAAATTTTGACAACGGATTCATATTCAGAGCCCACACAGACACCCAGATATCGATTTTGAAAGCAATCGGTCCACTAACTAAAAAGTTCAAAATGGCGGCCACTTTTTTTTAATTTTGACAACGGATTCGTATTCAGAGCCCACACAGATACCCAGATATCAATTTTGAAAGCAATTGGTCCAGTAACTAAAAAGTTCAAAATGGCGGCCACTTTTTAAAATTTTGACAACGGATTCGTATTCAGACACCCAGATATCGATTTTGAAAGCAATCGGTTCAGTAACTAAAAAGTTCAACATGACGGCCACTTTTTTAAATATGAATATTATTTTCGTACCCAGGAAGGTCGGCAGCCCTTTGAATTATGGATAGCTGGCAGTGCGCCGGGCGGTAGGTAGTTAGCGCGCGCAAGTACATAGAGTGCGTGAGGCCTGACCATAGTAGCCTAAATATATAAGGTGTTTTTTTTAACTGACAATGCGTAAAGGGGGTGTTCTGTTATCGGAACTAGATCATATTAAAATTATAAAAAAGGGGGGTAATATTTTTATATTTTATTTTATAATAAAAAAAAACTAGCAGACTCTCGATACATTTTAACACCTTTTGCTAAGAAACTATGTTTCTATTTCTAACAATTACTGAGATAATAATTGTGAAAGTTCATTAGAGTTTAAATTCAAGGAACACGCGTTGGGTAGGTAGCTACCTACCTACGTAACTTCGCACATTATCTGTGCTACGCACGCTGCGGTTAATGAACTTCGCTTCGGCCTTGACACACATTAGTAATTTCAATACCGCGCAATCAGCTGTTCGGAAATCGGAGAGCGTGCGTAGGTACTTACGTATGTAATGTAATGTATGTATTGAGCACTCGTTGCCGCCGCCGCCCCGGCTTCGCGCCGGGCGGGAGGAGCGAATGCACGTTATGATTTCGTATCCCGAAGCATTCTGAAGCGAAGTCTGCGTCCCGCGCAACTATTGGCTAATCGTGGCGAGCGCACGTCCGAAGTTTTTTTGTTTTGTTAGTATGCCGCCGCCGCGCCGGTACGCAAGCAAGGCCGAAGTTCCTTCCTTTCCATTCCGAGACGGGGGGCGGGGGTGGGGGGTAATACCTATGTCCGCTCAGCTGGATAGCGCGCACATATCGCCACAGAGTATCGCCGCGCGCGCCGCCGCCGCCGCGCCGCTTCGCGCCGCCACCCGAATTTGTGCCACTACGTCAAAGTTCATTTACCGTTGGCGCATTCCGAACTTTAACAAACTTTCACAATTATTATCTCGGTAATTATTAGAAATAGAAACATAGTTCCTTAGCAAAAGGTGGTAAATGTATTGAGGAGAGTCTGGTAGTATTTTTTTATTATAAAATCAATTATAAAAATAAAATATAAAAATATTACCCCCCTTTTTAATAATTTTAATATGATCTATTTCCGATACAGAACACCGCCTTTATGCATTGTCAGTTAAAAAAAATCTGTTAAGTGCGAGTTTTACTCGAGCACGGAGGTTTCCGTATCTATCCTCTATCAATAACCGCTCAATCGGAGAGAAGCCTCAATGAGGTCGATTGCACTTTACGGTGGGAAAATGACAGCACCTAACAATGCAATGTATAAAAGCCTGTGGCGCCATCTAATATTCAATAGTGTGACTAATAGATTTTTCGGTACGTTTCTTGTATGGCAGCCCCCCTTAATTTTTAACATTTTCTTATTTTTCTTATTTGTTGTTATATCCGCCATAGTAACGCATAACGCGGAGGCTTAGTAATAGGCTTCCGTACGGGATACGGAAGCCTAAAAAGACCTTATATATTTCCCCCCAAGTACAGTCTCGGGTCCTTGAAGAGGGGCGTGAATGGGCACCTGTCAGGCCGGCATGACATTCGCAACCCCCGCATACGACCGAATGTCCATGGGCGTCGTTAGACACCTTATGGGTGCTTCGGCACCATAGGTCGCGCTGTCAATAAAAAAAAATCAGAACCACTGTCAACTTCAACGGTCGTACGGCCACCCATCCAAAGCACCCTAGTAGAAAATATAATTAGATGAAAGCGAAGCAGCGGTTACGGGACCCTCGGCACGTGAACATAGTTCACTTGACCACTTTTTTTATTGAAAATGCGACATGTGGCGCCGCACCACCCATAAGGTGTCTAACGACGCCCATGGACATTCGAACGTATGCGGGGGTTGCAAATGCCATGCCTCTCTTGAAGCACCCGAGACTGTACTTGGGGGAAATATAGAGATGCAATCCCTGCCCAGTGCACGTGGTGCGAAGGTGGAAAGAGGACGGCATGATTGCGTTAAACAGCAGCGATAGAATACACTTAGGGAGCCGACTGTGGGAGCCGATATCTCCACGGAGTAGAGTTCATTGGTTAGGTAGAGATGTTTAGGGCTAAATATTTTTTTTTAATTTTTTTTTTTATTGAAACTGACACGGTTGACTACATCACCTACAACATCCGTGATGTCAGCCCATAACACCGGGTGAACTTGGTGGCACGTCAGTGTATCCCTTCGGTCGTGCCGGCTACACTGAACTGGACGGAAAACACAAACTATTTACATAGCCGTTTCGACCGACCTTTCATTCAGTGCGGTGGTACCAACCCGGGCGGGTTAAACCCTACCACCTAGTAATATAAGAAGGGAGTCATATCCCTTAGTCGCCTTTTACGACATACACGGGGAGAGATGCAGTGGGGCTATTCTTTTAAAGTACCGGCCACACACGGTACAGTAATATGCATAATAAATAATATACAAGTATCAATAAAATCTTATTAAATAAATGACGTCACTTAGTTAACACATATTAATAATGCGATAAAGGAATGCTGAACAACTATGACTTGCAAATATCAACTAAATTTAATTTTCATTCTGATTCAAAGAAATTAGTTCTCAGCGGCCTAATCGTATGACCGCTGAACCAGTAGTGAGTCCCAGACTTTTTGGCATTTTTGCCGCACTGGTGGCTCCTCACTGGGATACAGGGCATTGAAAGCATTAATGGCCTCGTTCAAATGGCATATCTCAGGTGGAACACTGTTTGAGAATAAAATGGTAGTGACCAACTCTGACACGCCATAAGCCGAGGCCAAGAAGGCCGGAATGCCCACATCGGACACACGGCGCACTCCCAGACCGCCAAATTTTATGGGTAAGGAAGCCTGCAACCATTGTGTGTTGTCTAATTTAATATTCAAAATCAATTCCAAAGTAGATTTAATTGAAATGTCAATTTTCATAATTTCATTTGGAAAAAGCCAAACGGGGGTCGTCCTAATAAGATAAACCAATTTTGGTACAGCAAAGCAAAATTTTAAAAGAACATACGCAACGTGGGACTGCAGCGAGGGAAGCAAATCGGACATCCGCTCCATCACTACTAATTTTGTCGGCCAAAAAAACTAAATTGATAATTTTTAGAAATCTTTCCTGCATGTATGTATCTATGTATGTTCCACCATAACTCTTAAACCGATTGTTCGAATTCGATGAAACATAGTACAAGCATATTTAACTTTAAGGGATAGGCTAAATAAAAGTAAGTTCCGGTTACGCTAAGATGTAGCTCTCATACAAACCGAATTGTTCCGCGCGTTGAAATAAAGGTAACGCAGGAACGCAGCTAGGCCTTCTTTCTTTCTTCTTCTTCTTCTTCACGCGAGCGAAGCCGCGGGCAAAAGCTAGTAACTTAATAAAATGGGAATAAAAAGTTATGTTTGCCGTGTCCAAGTATATAAAATAATGTATTAACAATTAATCTGAAACAGAAATGAAATTTTGTTAAATCTTAACCTTGCATCCAATCGTAATAAATAAAGCGGAAAATGTTATGGAAATAAATTAAGTCAATGGAAAATACCGGCGGACGCGTGCGACGTCTTCGATTATATGTTCGCTTATTATAAGTCAAAAACTACTCTATCGATTCACATGGAACATTTCACTGGCGTTTTCTGGCACATTTAAGGATGGCTATATTATTTTGCCGGGACGTGAAGCTGCGGGAACAGCTAATAATTAACCCATCGCGCGCCGGAGGGCCTATATGGCCCAAAATGGCGCTTAATAAAATGAAGTTATAATAACAGAGAGATATAGAGCTTGATAGCGACAGCAGGCAGAGTGAAGAGATGAAAGTGAGCGAAGTGACCAAACGACTTTCTAAGTTTCCTCGGATACAACCTGACCCCTTCGTTAGTGTTCCTGTTCCTACACCGCACCGCCTCCGCGGCGGAACTCCCCACATTATAAAATGTAAATCAGTTGTGTAAAATTAAGTCGTCATTTTAGAATATTCACGCTACAATTATTAATGTAGAGTTGAGCAAAGTTCAATCTGGGGTGCCGTACACCTTACCCCTCAAAACAGGATAACAGGATAATACTAGCTTTCGCTAATATTTTTATTTAGATAAAAGGAGTAATTTTGAAATTTTGTTCAACTTTTTCATAACAAATAAGGTTGGTTTATAACAATTCAGGTTATTTGTATTAATTTTGTTCATAGTTCTTTAAAACGCCTATTATAATGGGCTATATTTTGTAACAGGCCACAGGCAGCCCGCGGCCGCTAGTGTTAAACAATGCATTCATTATGTTCAGCAAAGTCCAGAAACTGGGTTGTACTTAAGTTTTGCTCATTTCAGGAAGCAACTATACTAAAAAGGTTGTGAAATAGGTTAATTCTATGTGAAATGATGCTAAACCTTACATGGACACCTAACTGACTGCCTCAATTAGTTGACATTCATCTACCTATGCTGACTTTCAGCAGCTTATTCCACAGACACACACAGATCGAGTTAAACATTATATCTGCGGCACGGCGAGAATACATACTCAACATGCATCGTGCCGTGCGTGTTCGTGCTGGTCGCAAACGATTCAAAAGTATAGAAGCAGTATCAATTCGTCGTGAACGTGAAGCTATTAGGCAACGTGAATCAAACGTGAATCAATTACTTACTGGGTGGTAAGGTTTAACCCCGATAAACCCCGGTTGGTACCACCGCACTGAAAATCTCTCTCACACATCTAGACTCATGCACGTATCTTTATCACCATGCCCCATCTCATGTAAATTGTGTGAATCTATTTTCATGTTTAGGGACTAAGTAAATTGTATGACAATAACAATTCAATTTATTTTTATTCTTTGGTTGATTTGGTGGTCAGTCTGTGACAAGGTGCGAGACAGTGTATTGTATACGAGGTAGACGGTTGGAGCGAGGCAAACCTGTTTGAGAGGCTTCCTAGAAGGAAAACTGTAAGATAATATTACCTACCTTCTTCGTAAACACTTTGAACTTCATCAAGCTATCATTTGTCTTATTTCTTATATAATATATAAGAAATAAGACAAATGATAGCTTGATGAAGTATATTGACGATAATATAACAACAATGACATATATATTATATATGTCATTGTTGTTATATTATCGTAAGTGAGGTGAATGTGAATATACATATATATATCTATTTATTTATATATATATAAATCAATTGCCGTGAGGTTAGTCTGGCAAAACTCGAAAATGGCTCAACCGATTTGAATAATTTTTTTTCGTTTTGTTCGCCACAATCACAATACAGGGTAGTTTAGTAAAAAAGAAAATTAGGAAAAATAATAGGGTCCCTTACCGGATACGGAACCCTAAAAAAGCACGTGAGCGGAGCCGCGGGTTCAGCTAGCAAATTATAAATAACGTGTAGATTTTTAAATTTCCTCTAGCCTTCTTTTTATTACGGTTCAGTAGCTACTCAGATCAGTAGGTAAAGTAAAGGAAGTATTAATAATAGTATACGTACTTATGTAAATAGATACACTTATAAGCTGGTGCAAATACATACACTTATATTATGATAAGAATGACAACTTGCTATGGTTCATTGAGATATTTGACAATTTTATAATTAGTTTCAATTTAAATTTTTTATATATAAGTATATAATTTTTTTTTATATTTAAAATATTCGAAATACGTCCCTGACCCGATAACCGGCCAGGCACTGAAGATGACATGGACTCTGAAGGATCGGACCTGGTCAGGCGACTGGTCTTCGGAGAGTTAGATAGATAGAAATACTTTATTGCTCCAACAACACATTTTACAGAAACAAACGAATGTAATTTACATAAGGGGCAAAGGCGGACTTTTCCCTTACCGATATTTGAATGTTTGAGAGTTGTATGTTGTGAGATATAAGTAGGTAGTAGCAAAAAACTTGAGTGTGGGAATTTAAAATATAATATAAGGAAAATAACTAATGGTAAACTATAATATACACTACATATAAGTACATTACTAGTTAATTAAAAATATTTTTTTTTTCAGGTTTAATCTGCGATCAGTCATCAACTATGAGCAGATGGGTGGAGTGTTGGTTTGTCGCTCGGAGCTGATGATGCCGTGAGCATCTCTCCTCTTGAATGATGCTAGGGATATATTTAATTCCCTAGTTCCATTATGTCGCGCCTTTTTAGACGTCTGACATAGTCCGGCATGGTCAGTTGGACAGCAAGCTGGTTCGGGTGGTGTTCCAATCGGGATCTGTACTTCGTCGCCATCGATTTGATCTCTTCCTTTATTGTAGGCACATTGAGTAGGCTATGCACCTCTTCATTTTTAATGAACCAGGGTGCATTGGAGATTTGCTTCAGTATGTAGTTTTGTACCCTTTGTATGCAGCAGATATTTGACTCGCTAGCAGAGCCCCACAGCTATATGCCGTACGTCCATATCGGCTTAAGCACTGTGTTGTAAACTAGTAGCTTATTGTCAGTAGACAATCTGGAGTTCCTTCCCAGCAGCCAGTAGAGACTTCTGTACTTGATGTTTATTGCATCTCTCTTTGTTTGAATGTGCTTCTTCCAGGTCAGTCTACGGTCTATGTGCATTCCCAGATATTTCACTGCATCGCTGTGGCGTAGTACACAATCACCTAGTTTCACTGGAGGACAATTTTCTTTTCTCAGCGAGAAGGTTACGTGGACAGACTTTGTGGCGCTCGCTTTTATTCTCCATCTTCGAAGCCATGCATCTATTTTGTCGAGTCCATGCTGTAATGAAGCAGATGCTTTTTCTGGATCTTTGTTGGATGCCATGGCAGCTGTGTCATCTGCATATGTTGCAATTGTTACCTCGGGACACTGTGGGAGGTCAGACGTGAAAATTGTGTACAAGACAGGTCCCAAAACTGATCCCTGGGGGACTCCTGCTTGTATATTGTGAAAGTGTGAGGTACAATCTTCAAAACTCTACTTCTAAAATACTTTAAAAATCTACAAAACTTCATTCAAACTTATCTACACTACGAAACGCTTGAACAAAAGTTTTAGTTGTGTTTAAAGGTGTTTTTTTTTATGGTAACTGACACGGTTGCCTACATCACCTACAACATCCGTAATGTCAGCCCATAACACCGGGTCAACTAGGAGCCATGTCAGTGCTTCCCTTCATTTCATGTCGGCTACACTTAACTGGACGGAAAATACGAACTATTTACAGTTCGCGCGCGAGCTCCGAGGAATCGGTGTTTGTGGAAATTAATTTATTATAGAATTTGTATAGAATTTTTATGGAGATTCACATTTTGTGATGATTATACTATACTAGGCGAGTTACTTATGTATAATATAAATGTATACATGTTACAAATGTATAATATAAAAATTCTATACAAATTCTATAATAAATTAATTTCCACAAATACCGATTCCTCGGAGCTTGCGCGCGGACTGTACATAGTCGTTTCGACCAAGGGACCTACAGTTTAGTTTTCATCAATAAAGTAATTATACCTAGTTACCACCGGTTCCATTTTAAAAGTTAAATTTCGTGCAAATATAAATTTGTTTGTTTATATACTTAAATAAAATAAAATCTCTCGAGTTGTAAGGTAAGTGTAGTTTTAGTTTAGAGAAAAAAAAAAACACACAGACAAAGATCGACTCCTGCGCTCGCGCGGGATTCGATCTATTTGGTCGGGTGAGCCAAGACGTGAAGTCGACCTCTCTCAACGACGATATATAATCGACTGATCGGCGCCGGTGCGCGCGACGCAGCGGAGGCGCGATGGCCGTCTGGCGTTCAGTGTTGCTTACGCTATCCGAGCAAGACCTACCTGATCAAATAAAAAATCTGTTAAGTGCGAGTTTTGCTCGCGCACGGAGGTTTCCATATCTATCCGCTATCAATAATATCCGCCAATCCGCTCAGGTGGCATCGTCTTCGAATTTTAATTTCGAAGATATGTAGGACGATCGGAGAGAAGCCTCAATGAGGTCGATGGCAATTGACGGTGGGAAAATGACAGCACCTCAATGAGGTCGTTGGCAATTGAGCGGCTATCTTTTGTCTTTCAACAATACAATGTATAAAAGCCTGTGGCGTCATCTAGTAGCGTGACTAATTGATTTTTCGCACGTTTGTTGTATGGGAACCCCTCTTAATTTTTAACATTTTCTTTTTTTTATTATTTGTTGTTATATCCGCCATAGTAACACATATTCTGTGATAATTTCAACGGGCTACCTATTACGGTTCAAGAGATACAGCCCTCAGACAGACGGACGGACGGACGGACAGACAGACGGCCGAGGCTTAGTAATAGGCTTCCGTACGGGATACGGAAACCTAAAAAGGTACTGAATTCGAATTAATAACGTTATCCTCTTCTAAGAATACTTCTAGATCAGCCAGCCATTAAAATTAGTAGGGTTTTTCGACTATTTCTTCTATTCAATAGAACAATTTGAGACCGCCGTGCCAGAGCGTTCCCAGCTCAAAAGATAAGCTTGGCCATTCAGCGGCGGAACGCTGTTTCGGTTCATGGGAACGCTTTAACCATCCCAATAGAGGAGTTATTTATTTTAATTTAGTTTTACTTTGATTTTAATCTGTTGTTATTTTTCCATTTTAAATTTGTTTTTATTAATTACCAGTGTATTTTCAATAAATAAAATAGTCAAACATGAAGTATCAATTTTTATCTACAGTATTTTGTCACACTTTGTGTTCTATCTAAATTCCATCAGTGGTTAATTCCTACCATTATTATTGGTAATGGTTATTTCCATCAGTTAGGTATGTATAAGTATATTTATTTACTTTTTATATTACTTTAATATTAGGTACTATTACTAATATAAACATTACTTTCACTAGTAATTTTCGGGCATAATGTTGCAGCCGGTGCCTTGTGCCTCGTCTGCTAGTCTACGTTGACTAGAACGTGGAGCAGAACAGTAGTCCCGTGCTCGATTTACCTCTCTCTACAGATCCAAATTCTGTATGAGACTTTCAGTTCGGCCTATGCAGTTTTTTCTCACTTTCGCTATTTCACGAGAATAGCCAATCGTTTGGTTACTTGATACGCCTGCCTGTGTTACAGTGTTGGCAGATGAAAATTATTCGCAATTAATGGGGAAAATTCGACATAGATACTAGCAAAGATTACACTGTAATTTTTTTAAACCACTAAACCATTGATTTATAGAAATGTGCAAAAACCAAACAGGCCGCCGCAATACTTTACATTTTTTTTTACCACTCAATAATTAAAGAAAAGCTCAGGTAAAAATTTAACTCTAAGTGTATCTACCTACCTTATTTCCATTTTTAAGGCGAGGGCAGGGGGATCGTCAGGATCTTTCATAAGAAAAAAAAATCATTTCCTCACTTCCCTAGGAGGAAACAGGTTCCAAGCCCCCCTCCCCACACCTCCCACCTCCTTGCACCTTTATTCCTGCAGCATATCGAAACTTATTTTATGTTCCTAAATGCATTTGTGGTAACATTTTAATAAAATTCAATTAAATGCCTCGATAAACATAAGCATACATAGTACACATAGATACCTACCAAATGTTCTGAGATGACGTAAGAAAACTGTTAACTTAGTAAAGTAAAGTATCTATTTGAATGTGACGTACGTACGTAGGTAATTAATTAATATGTTGACTTACCACGTTGGTCAAGCTACTTAGCAAGTTAGGTAAAACTTGTAGGTACACATAGATACAAATTGTTGAAGTTATCAGGTAAGTTATTTGATTTATCAAAATAAGCACGTCGTGCCTTATTATTAGCTATCCACACGCGGAGGAAACGAAATTACAAACAACGAAAGTATAAATTATACCTTGGAACAAGTTTCTTGCTTGGAAACGTAACAAACAAGGAAACTGGAAACTGCACTGCACTTGAGAGAGAAACGCGACGCGCGCGCTCACTCCACTCCAAAGAATATAATACTGCTCCCCAGTCCCCACCTTAAAAGTTACTATAGGACTACTCCACTCCCTCCACTCCACAGATTACAAAGATATTTTTTTTGGGCTTTTTTATCCTTACGGAAAGGCAAAGGTCGTTTGACCGTACAGCCAAGTCTTTTGTTATGTTCTTGTTCTTTTTCATTTGAATTAGTTATTTATTCCTTCTTTTCATAGGTCTTTGTTTGTTGAATTGATAGTTGGTTCAAAATATGGTCAGTTCTTGCGGTTCATTCGAAATTGCGAGTTTCGCAAGAATTTTTTTTTTTTCACTTTTTTACCTTTTTATTATTTTTTTGTGTTTATATACTCACTCAGATAAGTGTATTTTGAAAGGCACATTCGTGACCTAAATACTTTTTGAATAAACGGATGGAAAGGAATGACGGGGTGGAAGGCGATGAAAACTGCATGGATGGTAATGAAACACTATGGATGGCGATGAACTCTTTGAAAAATGTGATGAAAAAGCCTTGAAGGTAATGAACCATTTTTGGACAGTAATGTAATTTCCTAGTGATTTATGTCTTAGGTTGCAATAGTTTTGAAATGGTTGAAAGTAGATAATGTATACGGTTAATATTCATTTTATTTGGTTTGACGGCGCCAATCTAGCCACCTTAAAGGAATCGCCACTGTGGCTTAGATACATTGTCTGCAATAAATGATTTCATAAGAAAAAAAAAGAACATACAGTAACTGGAAAATTAACACTAAAACTACCAACACCTAATCTAAAGATTAATTTGATGAGCGATTTTTGTAATTTGCCCCAGGGATAGTGCCGAGGATGCCGGCCGCGTTCCCCCTCTGGATAGCCAGGGTAATCCTTTGCGAGAAGTAGACAGGGCTTTAGGGATGGCCTCAAAGCGATGACCTATGGCGGCCGCCATCAAATGGCTTGTCTTCAATCAATGGGAACGCGATGGGAACGGTCGGAATGATTTATGGCTAGAGGGCTCAAGCAAGACGGATTACTGTAGGTAAAGCCTGACCAGGAATATATGAGGGGCCGCCATATTGCGGAATTTCGTTGGAACTAATTTCTTACACTGGCCACAATTATGTTTGATGCTTGATAATCTGTTGTCAATGTCAAAATTGCTTCTGAACTAACATTTGGGTGAAACGTTATGTCATTGTAGTGAGATTGTCATGAATTGGCCGCCGTAATGTACAATTAGGTAATTATTTTTTGTTCTATCTAGGTGTATCTCTAGCATCTATTTTTGGATGTTTTATTTAAACATACAAAAAATGATTACTTAAATGAAAATACTTTGAAAGAGTTCATAAGCAAGAGATGTAATGTTATATCGATTGACAAGTTGTTATTATTTTCAAAGTTTTTGACACTTTGACAGTAAAAGGTTTTTTATATGGCGGCCACACAGCTCCCCTCCGAGTGAGGGCGTTGCGCAGACCTCACGAAATATCTGGTAGGACGCCGTACTATTCTTCCCGAACGTGTTGTTGTTGGAGTCCCTTCGCCTAGTTCCGGTAGACTGGCGTTGACTGGTCTCTGCGCCGGTGTTGACGTCATCTTGTGCGCCAGTTTGGGTGAAACTGGGTTGACTTGAATAGGGGTCGGTTTAAAATCTTGATCATCTGATGAAATGAATGCAGGTTTCAAGCGGTCGATAGAAATGTGTTTTTCTTTACCTTTGATTAACAGCTTGAAAACTTTGTCCGACCTCTCGATAACTAGATAAGGTCCATCGTATGGCCTTTGAAGAGGCGACAATACGGAGTCGCAACGGACAAATACGTGCGAACAGGTACTTAGATCTTTATGCACAAACACTGATTGTTTGTTATGATGAGAAGCTGGAACAGGTCGGAGTTGTCCCATGAATTCCCGAAGTCGGCAGACAAAATCCTGCGTACTGGGAAAATCATGATGTATATTGCTTTCAACAAAATCTCCTGGCAATCGAAGGCTAGAGCCGTAGACCATTTCCGAAGTAGTTGCTTGCAGTTCGTCTCTGTAGCTCGTTCTGAGGCCAAGTAGTACTGTAGGGAGGACTTCTGTCCAATTGTTTGTTGCGTGGCATTTAATTGCAGTCTTCAGAGTACGGTGAAATCGTTCAATCATGCCATTTGAGGCTGGATGATATGGAGTGGTATGAATGTGCTTTACACCAAGTAATCTTGCTAATTGGCTGAACAGGTTTGATTCGAATTGTCCACCTTGGTCTGTAGTGATGCGCGATGGAACTCCAAATCTTGCAATCCACCCGGCGTATATTGCTGCGGCGACAGTCTCTGCCGTCATGTCTGGAATAGGAATGGCTTCCGGCCATCTCGTGAACCTGTCGATACATGTGAGGAGGTATCTATAACCGTTCGACGGAGGCAGAGGACCGACGAGGTCTATGTTTAAGTGTTCGAACCGCTCGTTTGGTTGAATGTCATAATGACAAGTCGGACTGTTGACGTGTCTGTTTATTTTTGATTTTTGACAGTCCATACATTCTTTGATCCAGACAGTGACGTTTTTATTCATAGATGGCCAGACGAATTTCTCACGGACAGCTCGAGCAGTCGTTTTGATGCTCGGATGGGACAAACGATGAATGGAATCGACGATGATTTTCCTGAATTGAAGCGGTATGAAAGGACGGGGCCTCTCCAATGATACATCGCAAATGATGGTGGTGTTGAATTCCGGCATAAATATTTCTTCTAATATTAGTGAACACTTACTGGACTCAAGAAGATGTTTTAGTTCATTGTCTGTTTTTTGAGCCAGTGCTATTGCTGAATAATCAATACTTGACGGTAATGAAATCGGCGAGATTCGAGATAGTGCATCTGCAACAATGTTGTCCGGACCGGACAGATGGCGAATGTCAGTTGTAAACTGGCCAATAAAATCTAAATGTCGCATTTGTCTTGGGCTACAGTTATCATGCTTCTGTGCAAATGCAAATGTAAGAGGCTTGTGGTCCGTAAACAGTGTGAAATTTCGTCCTTCGAGCATATGCCTAAAATGTTTGATGTTCGTGTATGCTGCCAGCAATTCGCGGTCATAGGTGCTGTATCTCTTCTGTGTTTCATCTAGTGGCTTTGAGAAAAAACTTAGAGGCTGCCATTCCCCTTGATTCATTTGTTGAACTACTCCACCGATGGCCAGATTTGAAGCATCTACCATTAGGGCTAATGGAGCATTGTCTTTTGGATGAGCTAAAATTGAAGCTCTGGATAAATCAACTTTCAACGTGTTAAATGCATTCAATGCGGTCGTTGTCCATTCTATTGGCCGTTTGTCATTCTTTTTGCTCCCCTTCAGGTATTGATTAAGAATGACCTGTGTGTTTGCTGAATGAGGAAGAAATCGTCTGTAATAATTAATCATGGCCAGAAATCTTCTTAGCTCCAGTACCGTTTCTGGTTGCTTATATGCTAGAATCACTTCAACCTTTTCAGGCAGTGGTGACACGCCATCCTTCGTAATTAAATATCCCAAGAAATTTACAGTTGCTTGACCGAAATGACATTTTGCGTTGTTAATGATAATGCCATAGTCCTTGAGACGTTCGAACAACTTTTTGAGATGATCCATATGGTCAGCTTCGGTATCAGATGCGACGAGTATATCATCCAGATATGTGAAGCAAAAGTCGAGTCCACGTGTAACTTCGTGCATGAATCTTTGGAAAGTCTGCCCAGCGTTACATAGACCAAATGTCATTCTAGGGAATTCGAATGAGCCAAAGGGTGTTGTGATGGCGGTCTTCTTATCATCTTCTTCTACAGGTATCTGATGGTAAGCGCGGACAAGGTCAATGGTAGAAAATATTTTCTTTGCATGTAGAATGTTAGAGAAGTCTTGAATGTGTGGAATTGGGTATTTGTCAGGAACTGTCGTAGCGTTAAGACGTCGGTAGTCCCCACAAGGTCGCCAGTCGCCGTTCTTCTTTCGCACCATGTGTAATGGACTAGCCCAATTGCTCTTAGATGGACGACAAATACCTTGTTCTATCATGTAATAAAATTCTTTTTTGGCTATTTTAAGTTTGTCAGGAGCGAGTCTTCTTGGCTTTGCAGATACAGGAGGTCCAGTAGTCTGAATATGGTGTGTTACATTGTGTTTAGAGCTCCTGTTTGCTAGTTGCTCATTTGTGATTTCCTTGTACGCCGCCAAAAGTCTGTGATACGGTGAAAGGAAATTTACAGTGGAGATACCAGTGCAGGGGGTATCTGTTAACTTCCCATTTGTAAACTGTGCTGACTTGCTCTCAATCAGACGACGTCTCTTCATATCAATTAACATGTCATGGTAATGCACAAAATCGGCACCTATTATTGGTTTTGAAACGTCGGCTATTACGAATTTCCATGAAAATTTCTTGTGTAGTCCGAGATCAATTTCTAATATTTTGTTACCATATGTTTTAATAGTCGATCCGTTTGCTGCGTAGAGCTCGAAATTCGAGTGCCCAATTATTTTGTCTTTATATGTACACGGAATTACAGACAAATCTGCTCCTGTGTCAATGAGAAAATTCATTCTGTTGATTTTGTCGAATATTGTCAGGCGATAATTTTTTGGCACAATATCACCCATCGCCCTTAGTGATTGCCTATTGCGTTTTTTTCTTTCGTGAAATTGCATGGATTCGTACATTTTTTTGCTCGCATTCCAAAATGTTCGTGATACCAACAAAATTGGGATTTTGAATTTGTTTGTTGTTTTTGCACGGTACTTTTTTTAAAGTTGATAAACTGCTTTTCGAGAGCATCGACTTGGTTGGATAGTGCTGCAATCTGCTCTTGAGCACTGGTCGACGTTGTTTCAGTTTCTGTGATGAACTGTGGAAGTGTCATGTTTTGCGCAGCCATAAGCTTATCGGCAAGAGCTGCCAACTTGTTCAAGTCACAGTTGTCGTCATTCGCGATGAGTATCGGTTGAATACAGTTTGGGAGACGCTGGAACCAAATCGTCTTTAAAATGCCCTCCGTGTGCTCATTGTGCTGCAGAAGTTGCTTCATTTCCAGAAGCAAATGGCTTGGTTTTTTGTCACCCAATTCTAAATCAAATAGTCGCTTGAATTTTTCGGATTCTGTTCGTTGGAACTGATTAATGATGCGTGTTTTCAATGCCTGATATTTCCCCTCAGCGGGTGGGTTGACAATAATGTCACTTACGTATGTCAATAGTTGTGTCTCGATCGACGATACCACATAATGGTATTTAGTATCGTCTTCTGTGATTCGAGCTGTGAAGAATTGCGATTCCAATTGTGCGAACCACAACTTTGGGTCAGCCTTCCAGAACGGTGGTATTTTAATAGATACACGAGCGATGCTTTTAGACTCGGCCATGTTCTTATTTCGGGGTCACCAGTTTGGATGTTTTATTTAAACATACAAAAAATGATTACTTAAATGAAAATACTTTGAAAGAGTTCATAAGCAAGAGATGTAATGTTATATCGATTGACAAGTTGTTATTATTTTCAAAGTTTTTGACACTTTGACAGTAAAAGGTTTTTTATATGGCGGCCACACATTTACCGAATAGCAAACAAAAGAGGGACGTAAATATTATTCGTTCTGAACAAAAAACACTTTTTGACTTTACAGAAATACGAAACGTTCGAATAAAAATAGCTTAGGTTAAGTTTTTCTGAACTAGAATTTTTATTAAAAAGTTTAGTGTTTGAGCAAGGTCGATTAATAATTTTTTTAATAATTTTTACACTTTGCTTCAGGTCATATCTGCAGATACATGGAAAAAATGTTGTGAACATGTAAATGTCAAGGCTAGTTCTTTTTACATTGACATCAAAATATATATAAAAGATGCATTAAATAAAAATACATTTTGTATAACTTAATGTGTATTTCAGTGCAAAAGTACATTTTGAATAAAAACATCGGCCAATTCAATATGTGCGTACTATACTGAATGTTGCTATATAAATCTAAAAAGTGGCTCCATCTTGACAGCTCTCTTAAATTCCTGGTCAGGCTTTAGTAAGTTTGTTTCAACTCGTCTCGTCTGAAAGAGGCATATCCATAGACTAACCAAAATCTAGAAACGGATCCGATTGTCAATGATTGTCTTTTCCGCTGTGCCTCCATCTTTTTATCGCGATGCCTCCCAAGAAGCAAGCAGAGAAGGCAGGTAAGTGTTATTTCAATTGCCGATAAAGATATCAAATTTAGTTCGAAACCAACATTTAATGAATTATTTCTGAGTGTGGAATTAATTCACCTTGTGTCGGAGACGTCCCCAAAAATAGTTGACAGTATTGACATGTCATGTAGGCCACGAGGTCCGTGGGCATTTTCCCTCTTCATCAGTAGTATCTAATAATTTAGATTTTATTTCATAGATGGTTACAACATCGCCTTAACAGTGGCATTCTTGGTCACAAATCAGTAGGCAACTGATTTGTTTCCAAGAAAGCAGTGATAATAGGTTATGTTGGTCTTTTTCTAATCACGTACCGGCCAATTCACATGTAAATATGTATTGAAATTATTAACTAATAATTTAGATTGTGTGCATGTTTTATAAGAATTTTAGTTTCCGATTTCGACACTTAGACTAGAAACATTTCCGCCATCAGCGGTGAACTAGGTGCCATGTCAGTGCTTCCCTTTGGTCGTGCTAGCTACACTGAACTGGACGGACAACACAAACTATTGACATAGCCGCTTCGACCGAACTTTCTTTCAGTGTCATGGTGTCAATCCAGTCGGTTTAAACTCTACCACCTAGTAAGGTAAAGGGAATTGGACCCACAGTTTTACATGGAACACGAACCAAGGTGAGCCTCAAAACGGCCGCGCGGTCACCTATCCAAGATCTAATGGCGCCCGGGTGTACTTAATGTTCACTATCGCATGTCGGTTCATTTTACCATTGAACTTCATAAGTTTGACGGCTGATGCTTGGTAATTGCTAATGTGTTGAAATATTTTTAAATCTTGAGCAAGCCCAATTTGAAAGTATACCATTGTCTGCTGTTTGCCTATGTGATGTGCGCTAGTGATTGTGTATACTATTTAATTGCTTGAAACTTATTTCAGCTTCTGCCAAGCCGGCAGAAAAGAAGAAGACGCCCGCTGCGAAGCCGGCCACGGCGGCAGCGCCTGCTGCACCCGCCAAGGCTGCGTCGGCTCCGGCAGCCACTAAACCAGCGCCTGCCAAGACTCCGGCTCCCGCCCCAAAGGCAGCCTCCGCTCCCGCCCCCAAGGCAGCCGCCGCTCCCAAGCCTGCCGCCGCTGCCAAACCGGCAGAGAAGAAAGCTGCGGCCGCCCCCACGGCGAAGCCAGGTTCCGCTAAGGCCGCCGCACTCAAGACTAAGTCGAGCGCCAAGCCTTCTGTTAAGAAAGCGGCTGCCGGTAAACCGGCAGCCAAGCCGGCCGCTAAACCCAAGCCGGCAGCGAGCAAGCTGAAGATTGCCCCCAAACCCAAGAAGACTGGAGTGAAGGGCCAGAAACCGAAAACTGCAGCGAAGCCGGTTGCTAAGGCTCTTAAAGCTCAGAAGAAGGTAAATCAATCACTAATAATTTGATCGCCAGAAAATGTTAAACTATTGAATGCCAGCAACTACGCCGGAGGCCCACTACACAATATTACGTAGTATTTAATTTTTTTTTTTTTTATGTGAACCAGCATGGGTGGCTGTGCCGAGAGACCAATGGTGCAGTCGACAGAGCCAAAATCACCTCTCCTCGCGAAACCAAGCTCAGTTAGGTGCCATGCCAGCAGATTTGCGGACTGTTGCTAGGCTGTCTAGCCCGTTAATACGACGCTTGAAGACACCCAGGTTAAAGGTTTCAGGAAATATACTCGCCGGATGACAGTTCCACACTCTAGCGGTGCGACAAAGGAACGATTTAGAGAACAGATGGGTTCTCAAAAGCCCAATGTCAACAACAAAAGGGTGCGGAGTCTCTCTGCGACGAGTCATGCGGAGATAGGACGGGTGGCAGGGAATAAGGGATGCTAGTTCCGCAGAGCAGTTCTATACAGTTAAATGGGTATAAAGTGAATTAGCAACCCATATTGAATAATCTACCCACTTTCTAAAAGAGTAACGTTATGGTAGGCAGTTAACCTTTCGTATGAGAACTGCCTTCGTAAAACGCCGCAACCTTTTTGCGGGCACGGTTCATTACGCAAGGAGAGAAAAAAATATATATATGAACACCTGTAGCAAATTTAACATGGTTTCCTACAAAGTTATCTATACTTTTGTGTTGATTCCAAATTGCAAATAAAGTGAGGATATTTTTGTTTCTATTTCACACACTCGCAAATGGATAAAGACTTCCAATAATAACACATTCTTACCAACACAACTAATGAATTATTTGTTTTTACATGGAATTTAATGTCTTACCCGTGCCATTTGCGAAAATTGTCTGTCATTTTTAATGTACTTACGGCATAGTGCACGTGCTCACGTGCTCAACCAATCCCGTGTCAGGTGATAGTCACTCGGCCGCCTCCCATCTGTGGCAACGTCAATGAATAATATGACCTGCCTGAGCCGCTCAGGCTGAGCGTGAGCGAGCGGAGCGGCAAAGTGCGCTCCCGCCACCGACCGACCGGGTGTCCGCGGCTCGCGCCTTCGCTCTCTCTTACCTCCACTCGTTCGGTCGACCGACCGTCTGACAAGGAGCGACTTGTGCGGCTGAGCGGCTGAGATGTTTTGCTCAGTTGTTCGGAGCTTGCTCAATCGCTCACTTCAGTGACGTATGTCGGTTCGGTCGGTCAGTCAGTCTGACCTATAGTCCTATAGTCTGTCAGTCTTTGAACAAGACTATTACACGCCTGAAACTCTAGGGGGTAAGACAAGTTTTAAAAAAGTCAAAAATAATTTCCGTTTACTTACTTAAAGGAGTCGGTAGACCGCTAAGTAAATTCCCGCGCAACTTTTGAGTCTTTATATTTAATTTACTTAGCGGTCCCCCGACTCCTTTAAGTAAGTAAACGGAAATTATTTTTGACTTTTTAAGAGTCGGGGGTTTTTTAAATTTGTAATTTAACTTTTATTTCAAGCTTTTTAAAAAAAACCGCATGCAAATCGGTCCACTTTTGAAGATAATAATTTTTTTTATTACTTAATTACTTAATTACTTGATTACAAACATAGCTAAGAACCATCCCGATTAAACAGGCTTCCTAATAAAAAAAACCGCATCCAAATCGGTCCATCCGTTTGGGAGCTACGATGCCACAGACAGACACACACACACACACACACACACACACACACACACGTCAAACTTATAACACCCCTCCGTTTTTTTCGTCGGGGGTTAATTATGGTAAGCCAAAGGGTTAATAATAATATTTTACTTTACATCAAACTAGCTATAAATCAGAATTACCACTGTCATGCAGCACTTAGATAGAAGGTGTTAAACTAAGTTTGCGATGGCTTCACCGAACATATCCGGAATCCATTGGCAGTAGAGGAAGGCGTCAATCAAGATCGAGACTAGCGACTGGCCACTCTGTAGTTTTTCACCACGACAATTACACCAAAGCGACGTATGTGAATGTCCTTCCACCTAATAGAAAAGGAGCTAAAATATTTATAAATAGAAAATGTAAACATATCTTTTAACATCAATCTATTGGTTGACAGGTGATCAAGGGTGAACATGGCACTCGCGTGCGTAAGATTCGGACTTCGGTCCATTTCAGGCGACCCAAGACTTTCGAGGCGCCCAGGCATCCCAAGTACCCCAGGAAGTCCCTCCCAAAGAGGAACCGGTGAGTTTCTTGGTCATAGTTTCATTTACTTGAATATATTCATGGATGACACCCACCTATCAGTGTTACAAGCATGTTAAAGCACTAATGCTGACTAATTTAGTTTAATTTTTTGGAGATGCGTTGCATATGCCTCTATCACTTTTATGTACCTATATGTATGTAATTTTTTACTCATCTTATGTTGTAATAAAATGTTTGGTGCCAGTCCATGAGAGTAAAAGCTTAGGCAAAGGTTTTACAATAATAATTAGTTTTTATATAAGGTCTTTCATTAGTAGGTAACGATACGCTAAGGGGTGTATGTGTATCAGATACTGATCACGTTGGTATGGGAACGTATAACTTAGCGTATCGTTACCTACTAATGAAAGACCTTATATAAAAAGTATCCTCAAATAAAATGATGAATTGTTGTGGGAATCTCATTGAAAATCTTTGAAAACAACATTTACCACTCTGATCATACATTCATTTAACTCGCAAGTATATTAATGTTATCCAGTGGCTAACATACAAACATTATATGCAGAATGGATGCGTATAACATCATCAAGTATCCGCTGACTTCCGAGGCGGCGATGAAGAAGATTGAGGACAACAACACGCTGGTGTTCATCGTGCACACCAGCTCCAACAAGCACCACATCCGCACCGCTGTCAAGAAGCTCTACGACATCAATGTCGCTAAAGTCAACACGCTCATCAGGTTCCTAACACGCTCACACCTAAAGCGAACCCTTCTATATGATCTAGGCAACTCTTCCCTTCATAAATTGTTACTTTTAGTATCTAAGGCCCACTTGCACCAACACGAGTTTAAAGTTAAGTAGCGAGTTATGGATTTAAACGCGGTTCCCACAGTCAAAGGGTGCTAGCTTAAACTGGTTTAGCGAGTTAAACTGGTTTATATATTAAATCTGTGTTGGTGCAAGTGGGCCTAAGCTAAATTTCAGTAAAACTCTAAGGCTTTGTTGCCCATTCTTCTTTCAAGACAGCACTGCTGAAGCTGTGAAATAAATGTAGCCTTCTAAATTGTAGTTTTCCAATTGCAGAGTGTCTTAATTATAAAATATATATAACATTCAGTCTATATGAGTAAAGCTAAACAACAGAAATAACGGGTCAGTATCCGTGGTCAGACTGGATAGTTAGATTGATCTGACCACGGACACAAAAAGGTGTCCGTGGTCAGACTAGTCGATCTGACCACGGACACTATCATAAAATATTTATTTTCGGTATCCGTGGTCAGACTAATTGGGAAAATGAAATGAAATGAAAAAAAAAAATATTTAAGACAAAGAATTAAAAATAGTGTCTTTGAATTTTTATTACAAAATAAAATAACATAATAATTTCATCGTAATCGTTTCAGAAAATGTCCCACGTTTATGTGACCATTCATCAGCATGGTTTGGCAGTTTATTATAAAATTATCTCTCATTAATTATAAAATCCTTTTTGCTGATCCGCCTTCTCTGATTTTTATAATGCATCATTTTCTAAACACTGCAGAATATATTAAGTTGGGATATTTTCTACCAATCAACCGATTTATTTTGGGATGCCAACCCTCCATAAAGTTGGTTGTTCTATGGCGTTCACCATACACCGACCACAACTTAATCCTTTATTTTTATGGAAACTGAAACGTTTGGCTACATCACCTACAACATCCGTGATGTCAGCCCGTAACACCGGGTGAACTAGGTGCCATGTCAGTGCTTCCCTTATTTCATGTCGGCCACACTGAACTGGACGGAAAACACGAGCTATTTACATAGCCGTTTCGACCGACGTTTCGTTCAGTGCGGTGGTACCAACCCGGCCGGGATAAACCCTAACACCTAGTAAGGAAAGAAGGGAAGGGACCTACAGTTTAACGTGGAATCTGAACCACGGTCAGCCTCCAACGGTCGAGCGGTCACCCATCCAAGAACTGACCGCGCTCAGGATTGCTTAACCCTTCGCGTGCGTCCGACGCACAGCCGTGTGCCGGCTATATTATTCCTCTAGTATGCCTCCGGCACACAGCCGTGTGCCGCGCATAGTCGCCAACTTCAGGCAGCTAATGCAACGTAGCATGGCTGCTGTTTTGTATGAATTTAGGTTCAAATTAATTGGACGAGTTGTAGAATTGATTTTGGCCCTCTACACAACGTGTCTCGATAAAAAATTTTTACGTACTGAGCTCGCTAGTTGTCGCCGGCGTGAGAGAGATGAGAGCTCGCGATTGTTTACATTTTTCGTTGCTTTCCGAAATGTGTTATGTATAAGTTTGTGAGTGAAAATGAGTGCAGGGAGAGTGTATTGAACTGATAAATGTGTTCCTAGCAGTTTTATAAGTGCAGTGTTTGTGTAAATCGACATAACCTAAAAAAAAATTTTTCGTTCGTGTTCACCAGTTCACCACACCATATCTTCTAGATATAAGGTAGAAACGATATTGTTGTCTATACCAATTAGATAGATAATTTCGTGCAGATTCTGGTGATGTATAACACTATAAATAGGTCTTTAGTGGTTTCTCCGGAAAAACGAGAAATTCCTAACCTCTTCCAAACTACCCAGAAAAAAAAAAAACGGCCGACACGCGCGGGGGTGTGCGCGCGCGCGGGGTCCAACATTCGAAGGGTTAATAACAGTCGAGGTCGAGCTACCGAGGCTGACAAATCCATTCCGTATTTCTCTTATTATTATTATTAGTCTGACCACTGTCGGTGTATGGTGAACGAACGCCATAGAACAACCAACTTTATGGAGGGTTGGCATCACAAAATAAATCGGTTGATTGGTAGAAAATATCCCAACTTAATATATTCTGCAGTGTTTAGAAAATGATGCATTATTTTATGCTGTCAAAATCAGAGAAGGCGGATCATCAAAAAGGATTTTATAATTAATGAGAGATAATTTTATAATAAACTGCCAAACCATGCTGATAAATGGTCAGATAAACGTGGGACATTTTCTGGAACGATTACGATGAAATTATTATGTTATTTTATTTTGTAATAAAAATTCAAACGCACTATTTTTAATTCTTTGTCTTTAATGTGGAAAATGTAAAAATGTAAAAAAATTTTATTTTTTTTTCATTTAATTTCATTTTCCCAATTAGTCTGACCACGGATACCGAAAATAAATATTTTATGATAGTGTCCGTGGTCAGATCGACTAGTCTGACCACAGATACCTTTTTGTGTCCGTGTTCAGATCAATCTAACTATCCAGTCTGACCACGGATACTGACCGGAAATAACGTAGGTAGATGTTTAAAATTAATATTTATAAACTATGATGATATATTTTGTGGGAATCTCACTGACATTATAATGATAATATCAAAACACATCTCTGATAAACACGCCGAGTGTTCATTCAAATAAACTTAGTGTTTATTGTTATTAAAAGTATAATTTTTATTTTCAGACCTGACGGTAAAAAGAAGGCATATGTTAGACTCGCACGAGACTACGATGCCTTGGATGTGGCTAACAAGATTGGCATCATATAAACATTCTTATTATTAAGAAAATTAAAAAAAATTTAAATAAAACAAATTGAAGCATTTTATTTAGAAAGTCTATCCAGCAGAATTATAAATAGAATAAAAACAGTTGTACAGTTACAAGAAATATAGTACAAGAAAATACAGGAGTGTGCGAAGGAACACACATTCTGACCGACAATCACTACAAGTTATTTCGTCCAGTCGAACTTTGCGTGAAAAAGAATACGGAAGGAAGAAGCATAACAAGCTACCGAGGCTGACAATGCCTGTGGTGCAGCTTGCTAATAAAAAATTTGCACAAAGAGCCCACTTCTTCCTTGGGCCCTTTGTGATGGATGAACAAACTGGATCCTTTAACAGGATATGATGTGTGGACATAGATTAAAAAAATTAATTCATAAATGTTGCTACTGTTGCAAATTGTATCTTAACACATCCAAATCAAACAGCCTTACACGCACACACTAAATCAGCAAGCATTCCATGGACACATTCATCCTCACTCGCACATTATCAAGGTAATAAATAACTCACACAAATACAACTACATAAAAACTATACCGTAGACGGAAAAAATATTTCTGGACTTCATAGTTCAATTATTACTAAAACGAGACACCGCAGTTATGGTAGTGTGCATACCGTCTCAGAGATCGCAGCGATATTGTGTCATCCTTTTTCCACGTGCAGTAATCCTGTATCGCTTGCCTGCATGCTCCACGCAAACATTTGCGTGTCCAAAACAAGCGATGTCGCACGTAGTTGATCAATAAATTGCCGTTTTTTTTTATGTAATCCGGTATGGGTGGCTGAGTCAGAAGGGCCAAAGCACATGCTCTGACTAGCCAATATCACCTCTGAGAAGGTAGATGCCATACCGGAGACTTCCCTGGATTGTTGGCTACACTGGACTAGAGGAGAACACAACCGAGGTTGCTATGCGGCCATCTTACATCTTCATACAGCTTCAACGGCTCAAAACTATGGAGGTGGTTTGACAGGAATACCTACATTTTAGCTTTAGTAATGTCTACTAGAAATAAAGATAATAATACTAGAAAAACCCACAAACCGAGGGTTCTGTAGTAATACGATGGAGGTGTGGCTTTGAAGTGGGGAAATTTGCTAGCAAATTGCTAGTAAGCTTATTGTGTAGACCGAGTTAAAAAATAAATTTTAGTGATATAATGTTTTGCCGGATGCTTAGTTTGTTTAGTTAACTTAAAAAATAAAAGAACAGATTTCCATACATTTAATTTTTCATGCAAAATTAAAATTTACCTTTTTGTACCACAAAAACATTGATTTTGAATAGACATGTATGCAAAAACGACACGGGCTGCCTCTACATGGTGCCTATTAGGTTACGGTTAATTTATAGAAGATGCGGAGTGTAGTGACGCATTTTCTATAAATTAACCCTGATAATTTTTTTTAAACCACCAAACTGGTTATAAAAAAATTTAACATTCCTCACCCCCCGCCCATCTCCTCCCACTTCAAAGCCACAACCTGTCGGGCCGGAATGGCATTCGCAACCCCCGCATACGACCAAATGTCCATGGGCGTCTTTAGACACCTTATGGGTGCCTCGGTGCCAAAACACAAACAAATCTGTAAATAAAAATCATGTTTAGGGCTTTCTGGTATTTTGTTGACTTTATTTAGCTTTTTAAATTGCCATCTAATCTAGTAAAAAAAAAATATTATAAAAGCATTCTTTTGGGAATCCAGTGTTTCCGTTTTCATAGGTGGTGATGTAAAAAATATAATTTTAAAGAAGCCATCTCCACTTTATCCAAACAGATTAAATGTATGAAGTGAAAATTTTTACTTTTTCTTATAAAATATTGTATGTGAAGGGGTTTTCACTCTTGAAATGTAATGACAGATGCTCTCGTATGCTTCTTAGTCTCACTTTTGCACGTTTTAATGACGCAAGCCAACATTTGTGTAATATTATTCGACGTTGAAGGAACTGCTCTCGCGCTATTACGGTTCAAGAGATACAGCCCTCGGACAGACGGACGGACGGACAGACGACAGAGGCTTATTGCCATAATTAATATATCATTTTTAGGCTTTTGTCTGGGCTACCGAGCTTTTAAGGGTACAATTAGGTTAAGTACGGACGAGATGTTCAACTACTTTAAATCCACATATACCACCCCGGAGGCAGATATAACTTACAGGGATCCACCAGCTCCAAAACCCAAAGAACCTGCTCTAGCATTTGATGCTGATTCACCGACGATGGAAGAGCTGGAATACCACATAAAAAGGAAACCAAATAGTTCCGCCCCGGGACCCGATGGCATACCATACATCATATACAAAAAATGTCCATCAGTGCGGAAACACATGTTGAACATCTACAAAAGAATTTGGACGAACAGAGAAGTGCCAGACTGTCTTGGTAAAGCCCAGCGGCGACTCCTCTCAGTTGGCGAGGTTGGCGCCGCCAAACCAAATAAAATCAATGACACCATTAACCCCTGGCGTGCGTACGGCCCCGCGGGGGCGGTGTCATTTGCTGTGTCGGTAGTGCGACCTGCCCCCGCGGGGCGGCTCGGACGACTTCATACAAAATAATTTATTTCTATGTCAAAAATCTATCTAATCTCTTCTAGCTTACGTATAATTACTCATGAAAGAATAGGCTAGCTAAAATATACACTTCCGTGGACCTGTCACTGTCAAATATATTGTTTGATGCGATCGTTCATTCAGTTGTATTGTGGTGGCGAACAGAGTAGGTGCTGCAGTTGGCTCGTAACTTTTTAAGAGTTTTTAACGTGAAAAGTGAGTGTTTCCTTGTGCGAAATAATGGACGGGTAAGTAATCTTCATTTTGCAATAGTTTCGAACAGTTGAGAAACGATTTATTCGTGAAATATCGTAGTTTTTGCAAACCTCTAGAAAAAACCGTTACGAAAATTTTGAATTTGAAACGGTCGAAATACTATTTATTTTCGCCAAAACCAGTGAAAATCGATTGAAATAGTTGAATTATTTCATTGGAAATGCTGTAAAAACTTTATATTGGTCCTAAATACGACTAATAATTCAAATTTTCGAAAAATACAAGCTAGGTCATTTCCGGCGCCCCCAATGGACCGGTCGCACCCTCGGGCGTGAGGTCACGTGACTACGTCGACGAGTGTGCTCCCAATGTATGGATATAGCGGCTTCATTTAATTAAATAATATTTCTTTATTAATACTTTGTGTGCGTGTTTTGATCGGTTTTTACTTTTGGCGTAATTTGGAATTATGAGTATTTTTTTTTTTTTATATTGTTAAGAGTTCTTCAAATATATTTATTTATAGTTTGTGGCCCTTAAAATTGTTTATTTAACATTGAAGCCATATTTAATACTGCTCACAACGGCGAGCAAAGTATTTTAAATATATATATTTTTTTTTATGTAAACCAGCATGGGTGGCTGTGCCGAAAGACCAATGGTGCATTCGACAGAGCCAAAATCACCTCTCCTCGCGAAACCACGCTCAGAGACTTGAGGCACCATGTTAGCAGATTTATTATTATAGTTTAACTATTTCCATTTTAAAGTCCGCGTACTCGAGGTGGCCGACGCGGGCTACGGACGCGCGGGGGACGAGGCGGGCTGCGGACGCGCGTTGGACGAGGCGGTGGCGGCGGACGCAGTGACGCGTTGTCCCACGACGGGGGAGGGAATGTCGAACCGGTCGCGTTCTATGAGTAAGTACCAGTTAGTTTTAATGTATTTATGGGGCGTGGATTAGTAGAGGTTCCGGAAGTTAGCAAATAGCTGGTAAGCTTATTGTATAGAGATCCAATTGAGAGATGAATTTTGGTAAAATAATAGTTTGCCGGAAATCAAGTCCCCTATGACGACGTTCGACGAGTTATCCATAACTAACTACAAAAATAATTAAAAATAAAATCGGTGCATTTAGAATCTCCTCCTTCTTTTGAATACTTTTAAAAATTGTCTATTATCAGTGCGTCCGGTGACCCTGTCGACGTGCCCGTCGAGGGCGAAGGGAGAGGCCAAGGGAGGCGAGGCGCTGCTGCAGTGGCGGCTGCAGTGCGCGCGCGGGGTGGCGTGCGGCGGTCGGAGAGGCGGCGAGGCGGCCGCGCGTGGAGGCAGAGGAAGGCATGATCGGCCGGTTGCCTCACATGAGTAAGTAAATTTGGGTAATTGCTATACAAAATAATAAATAATGATAAATGATGAATAAAAAAATATTATTTTCGTTTCAGTGTCCACCTTGGCCACATCGACGACCTTCCGTTAGTCGAGGGTTTGGAGGTGCCCCTCCACCCCCCTAAGCGCCGCCGATGGGAGCAGATAAGGTGAGTGTAGTTTCGTGTGACATGTACAAGTTTTTATTACATCAGCTTAGGGGCCGAACGAACATGTATTTTTTCAGATTCGGCCGAACCCGAACCTGCACCGAACTTTTTTTAAGATGTTCGGCAGAAGCCGAACACGAACGTATCCAGATTCCCTTAAAATGTCCCCAAACCTTTCAGTCGGCCTCTACATCAGCTAGTATCCGAGTTTACGTGTGTGTTGTTTTAGGGTGACAACGGGACCAGCGACAGCGGAAGCACCCCAGCCAATAGCGCCGACACCGCCACAAGATTTGCGTCCTCGGGTGGTTGTGTTAGTACACTGCAGGATTTTTTTTATAAACTCTGGATAGCAAACATTGTTAGATAAGCAAACGTAGTGTGGGACGCCTGCCGGCTAAGTAGATAGACAACCTAAAAAACGTAGCCGGGAGTGGATGGATGAGAAGGGCGGAAAACCACGTGTGGTGGCGTGCTTTGGGAGAAGCCTATGTGCAGAAGTGGACCGATATAGTCTGATGATGAATGTTTTATTAATAGAAATATTATTTTGAAGGCATGAGGGGCCGGCGTGGTCAATGGTGCGAATGCGGCTGCCGCTGCGACCATCCGCCAGCGGAGGCGAAGCTGCAGTGGCCGGAAGCAGCCGCATGGCGTTGTCGGCGTCTGTCGACGGCGTCCAGTGGCTGTCGCCCGAACCGGCCATGTCTCCGGTTCCCGGTGCGGCGAGCGGCAGCCTCCCTCCTGCTGCTGACGGCCCCACGATCGTCCCGCCTTCTGCTGCATGGTGAGTGAATGTTGACTGTCATTTATTTTCTTCTTCTGTAGCTCTTTCTATCTCCCCACTGCTGTACATGTGCTTCCTTCGCTGTTACGTGGCGTCATGGGCAGACATCATGGATGTTGAAGGAGATGTAGCCAACCGTGTAAGATCTATAAAAAAAAGGCAGACCGAGATTGAGAAGCCTTATTTTGTGGGGCTTCGCTTTCTCAATGACATTTCGGCGTCAATCATTTTAACACCGTGATTGTTTTTCAGTCCCGCTGAGCCTGCGGTGACCAGCGGAGGCGAAGCTGCAGTGGCAGGAAGCAGCCGCATGGCGTTGTCGGCGTCTGTCGACGGCGTCGAGTGGCTGTCGCCCGAACCGGCCCTGACTCCGGTTCCCGGTGCGGCGAGCGACAGCCTCCCTCCTGCTGCTGACGGCCGCACGACCGTCCCGCCTTCTCCGGCATGGTGAGTGAATGTTGACTGTCATTTATTTTCTTCTTCTGTAACTCTTTCTATCGCCCCACTGCTGTATGTGTCCCTCCTTCGCTGAATTCTCCGACGTACTAGATGTCGTCCCACCTGGCGGGCGGTCTTTCCACACTCTGTTTTCCTATCCTTATTGGTTATTGTTCTTTGTCAGTTTCGTCGAATGCGGTGGCAGCGGCCAGAGCACCCCCTCGTCGTCGATTCGTCGTCCTCAGGTCTCTCGACTCACAGAAGGGCAAATTGAGAATATGGTCAATTTGGGTGAGTTGTTTTCCTTTTATAACTGAATAGAGTTGAGAGTATGTGGTTTACGCGAACGCAGCTCAGCCTTCGTCCTCGCCCTTAGTAACTTACTTTAATCGAGAGTATGTTTTCGCCTTCGACCCGGAAAGTTTTAGATAGAGTATATCGCTTTAGAGGCCCACCGAACGTTGGCCCCAAAAATAAAATTCGGCTTGCATTCGACTACGGCCGAACTTTAGACAGTGTTCCGAACCGAACTTGTTCTATTAAAGTTTGAATATTAAATGTGCGTTTTACTACTCGTATAACTAAGTGTGTTATACAAAAAATTAAATTGTTTATTGTTTCAAAAAAAAAATACGCCCAGAAGTTGTTTAGATTCACATATAGAGTAACCCCCTGATGTTAGTTAAAAATATTGCGGGGGCAATTGCCACAACGTTTATATGTGCATATTTTGTTCTCCCCAAGGAAGCGAAGAGGAGCTGAGTGACGACGACGACGACGACGGGATCCCCCAGCCCACTAAACGCCCGCGTGTGCAACGGCTTTGGAGGTATATTACGGCTACTAATACCACCGACGAAGAAGTAGATCAGTGGTTCGCCGAAGAAGCCGAGGGGGTCGCCGAGGGGGTCACCGGGGTCACCGAGGGGGAATACCTGCGGGGGGGGGGGACCAGTCACCTTCCGATTTTGCAGCGCCGACGCCTGTGGCGCCGCATATAGCTTCGCCGGAACCACAGTTGGCGGAGGCAGAGGATGTCGTAGGTCCGGCAAGCCCCTACGACTTCCACTGGGGACCGTTCCCGGATCTCCCGATTCCACCAGCGGAGAGGAGGGAACCGTTCACCGTCACCAATTGTGGGCCGACGAAAGAATATGCAACGCCGTACGAGGCATTTGTTGAGATATGGGACAGACCTATAGTGCAGCGCATTGTCGATGAGACAAATAAGTACGCACAGGAGGTGATGAACCAGAAGTTCGACTTGGGCCAGGTGTGCGAACGCAGTAGGCTTGCTGCATGGACAGACACTGACGTTGATGAAATTTATGTGTTTTTTGCGATCATTCTCGGAATGGGAATGATCGTAAAAAACAAGATTGCTGACTACTGGAGAAACTTAAATAACTTTTTTGGCACACCTGGCGTGGCTGCGCAGATGCCGCGGGACCGGTTCCAGCTCCTGTGCAGATACATTCACTTCAACGATAATGCGAGGCTAGACTTACGGACAGCCAACCGAGCGCAGGCGAAGCTTTTTAAGCTCCAGCCTGTGCTCGACCACCTGAACGGAAAGTTCTCGTCCCTGTACGTGATGGACCAGAACATTTCCCTGGACGAGTCACTATCCCAGTGGAAGGGCAGGTTGGAAATCAACCAATTCATTCCAAATAAGGCTGCAAAAGTAGGTGTAAAAACCTACGAAATTTGCGAGTCCCGGACTGGGTACCTCTGGCGTTTTGAAGTTCACGCCGGGTCAGAAGGACCCAACCAGGAGGATTCCCCCATTGGTGGGGCCATAACCCAATTGGTTTTGAGGCTCCTGAGTGGACTCGAACGCCAGGGGTACACGCTCTGGATGGACAATTTCTATAATAGTCCAGCTCTCGCAAGATTCGTTAAGACGCAAGGATTCGACCTTGTGGGCACGCTCAGGACCAGCCGGAAGTTTGTGCCCGCTCAGATTACTGAGCTTTTAAAGCGTCAGATGACTGTCGGGCATATCGCCGGCTGCACTTCGGGCGACGTCGACATCGTGGTCTGGCGAGACAAGAATCGTGTGGCTATGGTTTCAACATACCACGGTGTCGCCGCCGTCGAACGTGGGGGTGTCCGCAAGCCAAGTATCGTTGCGGATTACAATCTGTGCATGGGAGGAGTAGATAAAAAAGACCAAATGCTTGCGGGCTATCCTATAGAACGCAAGCGGGCCTCGATCTGGTACAAGAGGTTCTTTAGGAGATTGATGAATGATAGCACCTTCAATGCGTACATTTTGTACGGGCCACGAAGGTGCAAGCATTCAGCATTCCGTGAGAGTTTGGTGAAGGAGTTGCTTGAACGTCATCGGAAGCGTCCCCTTCCCAATCCCATAGAGCTTCATGTAGCAGAACGTCCGGAACACCATCGGATTTTTCCGAGGGACACGGTGGACCACATGCCCCGTGAATACCCTCTCATGCACAGCGAGATGCAGAAGAGAAAAATGAGGCGGCAGTGCTTAGTGTGCAAAAAACGCACGACCACCTACTGCCCGGGCTGTCGCGAAGCGCTTTGTGCGTTTACGTGCCACCCGGCATACCATCTAGGTACCTAGGTAGCCTCATTTTTCGTGGACAAGCTCGGCCTTCGGCCTTGCTAGACTTAGGTGGGTTCGGCCTTCGGCCTTGCTAGACTTAGGTGGGTTCGGCCTTCGGCCTTGCCGTGTCCAGATGTGTTCGGCCTTCGGCCTTGCCGTGTTCAGGTGCAGTACAAACGAACAGATAACATATTCAAGCCCATTTAGGTATATGCCACCGCAAATTACTGACGTGGATGTATTTTTTTTTTGTGACTTCTTTTTTGTAGATGAGCTCGGCTTTGTGCCTTGCTCGATTTATCTGTACTCGGCCTTTGGCCTTGTTAAAGTCGGGCGTAGTACAAACGGACAGACAACATATTCTACAATGTGTCGTCGGGGCAGCGCGTTGAAAAATCGGAATGGTGGCCAGTAGGGCATGTAATGTTACACGCAAAATTTGTTTCGTCATGTGACAACAAAAAATTATGACAACCCATACTGAATATGCATATGTCTCAATGAAATATTGTTAATGTTGTGTTCTTTATGGTGAAATAAATATCTGAATCTGAATCAGTTACTTATGGTGTGCCCCACCAAAATTAGTTATACTTACTTACTTTCAACCTATTTAATACTTTTTAGTATTAGTTTTTTTAGTCTGTTCAATGTTTTTTATACAATACTATTTCGTTTATTTGTATGTAAATGTAAATGTTGTTGTAATTTAAAATTTTCATTGTATCGCTTTTACCTTGTGCCTTGTGAGAGGCCTATGTCCAGCAGTGGACCGTTGCGGGATGATAATGATGATGATGATGATGATGATGATGATGATGATATATCTGATAATATATATGATGATATATGATGATATAATAAAAACATTTACTTACTGACGGTTTTTTTTATTATGCAAAAATCATTTCAAAAATGATTTTTGCAGTAAGTCCGCCTTCTGTAACCATTTTAAGTATGGTATTTTAAAGATTCCCTATCAATCCTAATCATGTTTAAAATGTTCTGTAAAATTTGTTTCGAAAGCCTCCTCCATATCATGTTATCCATACTACACAATAAAAATACGATTTTTTTTTTTATTTCTGTAATTTTCACTGAATTGTTTTTAAATATTTTTGTACAGTGTGAAAGTTCTTTTTCACGTAACGAAAGAGCAAATTTAATGAACTTTTTTTATGTGTACTTGTGATTTAAATCAATCCAGTGGTTTTTGCTCTAGAGTCGCTGTTGCCAAGTGCGTCATTTTGGCCCTTGTTCCATTTGGCTTAGTTTTGTTTACAAACCCAACATCCAACACGTGCCATGCTCTGATTCTAAGTAGTTGAACTACCCAGGCTTGTGAAAACACTTACATCAAACCATTCGAGTGGACCATTCAGCCGAAATTAATTTGTAAACATACTTGACATTAACGACCGCGGGTGACGAGCGTCATTTGTTTGTTATTGTTTGGGACTGTGTTGAGACCAAAATATCCTGAATGAACAATTAAATATTGATAGGAAATGGTAGATTAACAGATAAACTTCAAATAAAACACAATAGAAGCACGATATATAGATTTTATTAGCAAATATGAATATTTTATTACGAAAACGGGAAAATTATATCCTTCGTGGACTTGGACCCAGTTTATTGATGGTAATATTAAACCCAATTAGACATGATACCAATGAAATTACTAGAAAATTTACTGTACATTTCGAAAACATAGGCTTTTCATATACGTTACCTAGAAAAAAGTCTAGAAATATCCTCTTGAACGCACCGGGGCGAGCGCACTCTATTTGGCCGAAATGGCGTCGCACTCAAGGGTTGACAGTTGACCATATCGCTTCGCACTCGAGGGGTTAATACAGAAGTATCAGGCTAAAATAAATGTGAAAAAATTTCGGAGTTATATTATTTATGTCATATAATCCACGATTAATAAGATAAAACGTCAATCCCGTACCCGTTACATAATTTGAAATTTCGCGCGCGTCAAACGCGGGCGACGACGAATGACGACACATCAAGGCATTCATTGGCCGGTTAGCTAAATTTTGAAGCGCCATCGTATTCCATACAAGGCGGAAGCGACCGATGTCCCCCCCCCGTCCCGCGCGGACCCGCTGATCAGCCTTTCGAGTTGGCGCAGCGGGGAGTGCATTTAGTGACGCGGTAGCGAGTAGAGCGAGCTAGCGAGCGAGCTAGGTGTGTGTGTTGCGTGTGCGGGTGTGTGCGCGCTGCGACCACACGAGTATTCTTGTGCTGTGCGACGTGCGATGCGATGCGACTAGCGAGCTAGGCTAGGCGCATTGGGCTCGCGAGTTGATAGCTGCATATATTCCGTTATGTAGGTATAGACTTTGTATGGATGAATCCTGTGCAGTGTTGTTAAATTTAAAGTGATTTATTGATAATTATAATGGCAAACTCCTACCGAGCTATCTACGGAGCACTCAAGGACAAGAGAGACTCAGGAATTTGGCACTCTTACATATCTGTGGAAAAGGAGTTGCTAACAAAATTGAGGAAGAAAGAAGATTTTCACGATCGAGTCATCGAAAATTTCTTGTCTGTGGAACGAAGAGTGGACTTCATGTACAAATAAAATGTAACAATTCAAGCTTGTATGCCTGTCTCGTCGTCGTCGTGCCAGAGGAGACGTCGCTGTTGTCGCCTGCAACTTGACAGCTTTGACACAACCAGTAGGTACCTATCTACAGACAAATAAATCGTAAGTGAGCAAAATAAATCATTTAAACGAAATATTATAAACTATCTATATCGTAATCGTCTTTCAGTTTTTGAACTCATTGTGGTAGAAATAAATTAACGCGTAGGTACCTAAGTTATTAAATTATGAAAAAAAAAATCTTTAGCCAGAGCCAACCCAATATTCAGGACCAGGAGTCGCCGCTGGTAAAGCCGTGTTTGTTCTTCTACCAAAAAAGAAAGAAGTTACTGATCCCAAGGATATTAGACCTATAGCCCTTACGAACACAATTTCGAAAATATTCTTCTCCATTATACAGGCCAGACTACTCAAACACATGTGTACCAACGACTACTTACCGAAGAAGTACCAGAAAGGTTTTCTCCCAAGAGTTGCAGGGTGCCTCGAACATAATTCTTTGCTGACTGAATGTCTTAGAGATGCAAGGAAGAATGAGAGACAATTAACTGCCACGTGGTTAGACTTTGAAAACGCCTTCGGTTCGGTGCGCCATGAGTTACTATTAAAGGATCTAGAGTGGTATAATGTGCCACCTCTGATCTGTAATATAATAGCCTCCTACTACAAAAAACTTTCCTTTGTAATACAAGTAAAAGGCGAAACGGAGAAGATACCGGAAATTCGTTACGGCATAGGACTTTTCCAGGGTTGCTGCCTCTCTCCTGTCACATTTAACATTGTTATCAACATTCTAATTGATACGCTTGTCATAAAAGAAAACAAATGGGGATACAGGTTCAAATATGGAGACACATATATGGCGGCCATCCTGGCATTTGCGGATGATATTACGCTGTTAACCCGCAATCCAAAACAAAATCAGGCGCTTCTTAAGGTGGTAGATGACTATTGTGAATGGACCAAAGGGATGAAGATAAAACCAGCGAAGTGCTACTGTTTGAGCTTAACCAGGAAAGGTTCAAAGTTTACCTCGAGCAATCCAGGTTTGACAGTAGCCGGAAAACCAATCGCAACCGTGGCTGATGAAGCTCCTTTTAAATTCTTGGGCAAAAGGATCACCAGCAGAGGAAAGGAGCATCCTACTGATGATATTGTCCAACTTTTCGAAGAGAGCCTCCGCCAAACTGACAATCTTCCCCTCCTGGGTACACAAAAGGCATGGATTTACGATAACTACCTGACATCAAAACTTTCATGGCCATTTCTCGTCTAAGACTTCACAAAGCAAAACCCTACTAAACTAGACTCGTATGTGACCAGATTCCTGAAATCATGGTTTGGACTGGCTCACCCGGCTGTCTCGTCAACGCTGTACAGATCTCACAACAACTTTGGACTGAACATTAAGAAACCGTCGATATTTTATCAAAAGGCGAGAATAGCCAAACGATGTATACTCAAAGACTCCAATGATAGCGCTATTCAAGCCTTACCCAACACATCACTATCAGATGAACTGGAATCGAGACTCGACTTCTACAAATCATTCCAAGTTGGTACACGCACCAATAGATCTGGATTGGGCATAGAAACAGCAAAGTCTGATAAAGAAATACTGAAAGGTTTTGCTCAGGAGGACATGGAACAAGGCTTCAAACTTCACTCCTTAAACCTAGAAATGCAGAATGATTGGCTAACAGTGGGCGACTTCTGCATCCCTCCTGCATTGAAGTGGAAATCCATAATATACAACTGGTCCCCTGAGCTGCTTAAGTTCTACTTAAATGCATTCCAGCTTACTCTCCCCGACCCGAGTAACCTAGTTAGATGGGGGAAATCTACAAATAGACTATGCCCGTCATGTAAGGAGTTCGTAGGCACGGCCAAACATTTGTTATGCGGATGCAAAATACTACTTGAGCGAGGCCAGTATTCCTACCGTCATGATAAAGTCCTCCAAATCATCAGAGAGGCCATCAACCTGTCAATTGCACGGACCAGGAAAGGGCAAACCAGTAGCGGCTTCCAGAAGGTCAACTTTGTGAAACCTGGAGCCAATAAGCTGCCCAAAGATAGGACTAAACCTTCTTCAATTTTGGGAGCAGCAAAGGATTGGGAATTGTTGATGGACACACATGAGAAGCATTACCAAATGCCTTCGGAAATCTGTACCACAGCATTAAGACCGGATATACTCATATTCTCAAAAGCGACAAAGCATGTAGTACTTGTTGAACTTACAGTTCCATGGGAAAGTAACATACCGAAGGACCACAACATCAAACTTAACAAGTACTGCAACTTAGTAGACCGGATTGTGAGAAACAGATTCAAGACTGATCTCTTCGCTGTGGAAGTCGGAGCAAGAGGACTACCAGCGAAGTCGCTCTACAGTCTCTTCAAGAATCTAGGGCTCCCAAGATCGACGCTAAGCTCATATATGGAGAGAGCTTCGAAAACGTCACTGGAAGCATCCTACAGAATATGGATAGGTAGAGAGAGGGAGGTCGAGAGCGGGACTGGTGGTTTCCCCGCGTCCTAGTCAACGCAGACTAGCTGGACGCTAAGCTCATATATGGAGAGAGCTTCGAAAACGTCACTGGAAGCATCCTACAGAATATGGATAGGTAGAGAGAGGGAGGTCGAGAGCGGGACTGGTGGTTTCCCCGCGTCCTAGTCAACGCAGACCCCTGCCGGGTTACTGTGTATTTTTTTTATGGAATCCGACACGGTTTGCTACATCACATACATTTTTTTTTTATGGAAACTGACACGGTTGGCTACATCACCTACAACGTCTGTGATGTCAGCCCATAACACCGGGTGAACTAGGTGCCATGTCAGTGCTTCCCCCTTTGATCGTGCCGGCTACACTGAACTGGTCGGAAAACACAAACTATTTCCATAGCCGTTTCGACCGATCTTTCATTCAGTGTGGTGGTATCAACCCGGGCGGGTTAAACCCTACCACCTAGTAACGTAAGAAGGGAAGGGACCTACAGTTTTACGTGGAATCCGAACCCCGGTCAGCCTCCCAACGGTCGAGCGCTCACCCATCCAAGTACTGACAGTACCCAGGTATATGTATGTAGCTCATTGGTGCGATCGGTCCTGATCTTAGATCACAACCAACCACACCAATGAGCTACCGAGGCTATGAAGTATAAATTCATTTCACTGTTTAATTCTGAAAATTGTGAGGTTGAAGGTTAAGAACATGTGTGGCCAACCAGCGGTCCACCGGGCATCAACCTGCAGTCCACTGGGTATCAATCTGCTTGCCCGCGGTGAATGCAAATTTTTTTATTATACTAACTAAAGAACAGTCCATTGTTCCTCATTCTTAGCGCCATTAACAAGCAAGTTTTATATTTCAAAATTTGGCCTGGCTGCCAAAGGTTGGCCACCTATGGTTTACAAGGAGACGAGATTCATACAGCAATGCAATGTTAGAGCAATGATATCGAGACTTCGTGATTAACTCATAAAACACAATAAAGGAAGATCAAATCAAATCAAAATATGTTTATTGTCTTTGCAAAATGTACAACTTAACGCCGTAGGCGAAGATCCCCCCGTATTTTATTTCTCTATGGCTTAGAGGGACTTTATTCATCAAGATAAAATGTAAAAATAGGGCTTATAAAGAAAAAATTTAAAACTACGTAAGTATGTTACATATTTAAAGAAAAACTATTGCTAAAGCAACAATCTAAATAATGTATCAATATACTTACTTAAGTAGACCAATACCGCGTTTTACGCAAGGGATGCGTTCCAGGGAAAATCACGTTATGAAAATTTCGTGAATAATCGGGTTTGATAAATAACAGAATATAATACATTATCAATTTACTATTTTTACTATTGATACATATGTACATGACGACTGACTTATGTATGGAAAAGCAGTAAACTGGGTAACATACACTCAGCCTTTTAATACATTTTCAAACTGAATAATAATGCACATGCACTCAACTATTTATTATACATTCTGTCAAATAAATGCCCGAAATTATTCATTATAACAAGTAAGGCCCGATGCGCAACAAAAAATTTGCCAATCTGTTGTCGCCAACAAAGACGCACAGACGGCAACTGCTGAGAAATTTCACTCTTCAAGATGGTTTTACCAATGTAATCTGACACGTCTTCCGATGATTTTGGATGATTATGAGTTTCATAACATCACAATATCATTAACACAAGAGGAGCGCCAGGCACAGTTAACTAATATTATAAACAAGAAAGTTTGTGAGGATGGATGTAGTTATGGACCTTTGTTCCTTTCACGCAAAAACTACTGAACGGATTTTGATGAACCTTTAGAGTAATATAGCTTATACATCAGAATAACATATAGGTAGGCTATAATTTATAAAGATATTGTGTGAATTGGCCAAAATAAAACGATAAATGTCAAGTAAGTCTTAAAAAATTGTGCCATCTGAGAGCTATCCCAGCGTATGCCGCATAAACCGACAGCATCGTTATAGCCAAAATAGTGAACCATAAATACATTTGAATTGGATACTGTATTTACAATGCACATTTTATAGTATTAAATTAATTCTTATCAAAATAAATACTTTTATTGCCTCTGGTATTTAAAGTAGATAAACTTTGGCTTTTACACTAAGTATTTTGGACAAATAGTTTAAAAGTTACGACGATGAGAATGTCTTAAGAGAAGCAGCGTGCTGTATGTCATGCAATGGCGTCCAGCAGCGCGCAGTGCGGGTGGGGCGTGGGGCAGCATGATGTATATATAGCCTATAGTAAGCCTGACGAACTACTCTTTACATTGGTGCAAACCGCATTAAAATCTGTTAAGTGGTTCCGGAGTTTACCTCAAACATACAGACAGACGTTCCCTTTTATAAGAAGTAGAGATTATTATGGCGAGGCGCGGCGTGCAGCCCTCGTCGATATCGCCGTGTCGCTCGATGGTAATCTTGTCAGTAAGGAAGCAGAGAAGATGCTTAAATATCTGGATCTGCAGCACGAGGTTACCCAAATGTGGCCCGTCGATTCGACAATTGTTGTGTTCATAGTCCATAGTATCGGCGCATGGGCTGATAGCGAAGAGTCTCGATGACCACCCTGAGAGGTTCTCGCTGAGTGGTTGGGTCAAGGGCCACATCCAGAAAGCACCCTGCTCAACACTGTATGTATTGTCAGGAGGTTTCTCTCCCTGTGGCCTGATCCTCGGTAGCCTGAGTTCACACCGGCGCCGGTGGTGGAAACTCCATTTGTTTTATAGTACTTAATTTTAGATATACATTTTGTGTTTTCTATAATAATTGCCATCTATAATTTTACAAAAAAACACAGTTGATAAAATATAATGATAAAAATTTACATTTTAAGACTGGCTCCAAAGGACTTTGTATCGAGAGCCGTTAAGAGTTTAATTAAAAAAAAAATTCACCCAAACTTTTGGCGCGAACTGGCAATCAGGTTATTAGCTGGCATAAAGTGGTCTCTGCAATTTTTAAAATGAATAAAAATACCAAAAAAAGAATTTACCTCAAAGTTTATGTTTCCAATGAAATTCCTTTTTTAGAATTTTTTGGAGATGTTGGTAAAGCTGTGGTAAAGACCTACTGTGGATCAGTATTATCGAAAACATGGGCAAACAAATGGTACATAACATTCAAAGAAGGGCGATAAGCGGTTGAAGATGAGACTTCAGGTCGACTCTTTTTTTTCTTCCCAGTATTGGAATAGGACCTTAGCTGCGATGCAACTATGCCAACCCAATCGTACCTATTCAATCCAAAGCATCTGAACGACCTATTCGCAATTTTAGCTGATGTTTTGGGCATGAAACGAAAGAGCACCACAAACAGGTCGCTGAAGGCACACACATGAACAAGCAATTTGGGCCCTAAATTTATGAAATTAATCATAACGGGTGGAGAGACCTAGGCTTACGAGTTTAAAATGCAAACCAGCCATTAAGCTTCAGAATGACCTTAAGTTAAAAGGTCAAGAGATTTTGTGTCCTCTGTCTCCACGTGTTGCTACACAGCTGTTATTGTGGGCATTTGCTGTGTAGTTTGAGTTGGAAATGTATATATAGTAAGAGTAGATTTAATTGTTAGAATGTGTTGTGTGAAAGTATGGCGATTTGTTATTTGAACAGTAGCACCATCTCCCCATCGGGATATAAACGGGAGACTGAATTAATCTCCTGCTAATGCTGCCCCATCGCACGATGGTGAAGTAGTGGCGGAGTGAAATTCTTTCTCCAATTTCCGACTCACACCTCCTCGCGGTATATCCTGGAAACTTAGGTGCGTAATACCGTAGGTATTACAATCCTAAGGCTGACGAGAGCGGAAGACTCGCCAAGACGTTTGGCCAACGTGGCGATTTATGGCCAAAACCCTCCAACATGAAAAGCAACACAGTACCTCGGCCCCTAGTTCCCAGCGGCCCCGCTATTCCGGATCATCGTGGTGGCGGTCCTGGTTCCGGCGGGGTGAGGGGTGCTAAGAATCCCTGGGTTAGATCTGGCTGCCACACCCAACTACACTTGGCTACTCACAATATACGGACCTTGAGAACGCACGAGAAACTGGTCGAGCTAGAACAGGAGCTGGCTCATATAAAATGGGACATCCTAGGTCTTTGTGAGGTCAGAAGAAAGGGCGAAGAGACTGAAGTGCTACGTTCCGGCAATCTGTTTTACTTCAGAGGAAATCCCCAAAAATCGGAAGGTGGAGTGGGATTTATGGTGAGGCGCAGCCTCGTGAACAGCATCATCGAAATCGACAGTGTGTCGGACAGAGTGGCCTACATCATCATCAAGCTGAACAAGCGGTATCAGCTGAAGGTGGTGCAGGTATACGCTCCCACGAGTTCGCACGCTGACGACGAGGTGGAGCAGTTCTACGAGGATGTATCCAAAGCCTTGGAAACCAACAAATCTCACTTCCAGTACGTGATGGGAGACTTTAATGCCAAACTGGGCAAGCCTCTGAAGGGAGAGAGAGCAGTAGGTCCGTACGGTATCGGTGCCAGAAATCGACGCGGCCAGATGTTGGTCAACTATCTCGAAGCCAACCAGCTCCACGCCATGAATACATTTTTCCTAAAAAAGGAGAAAAGGAAATGGACGTGGGCCAGCCCTGACGGTTGTACGAGAAACGAGATAGACTACATACTGGCGGACAGTAAATCGTCATGTATAGACGTTACTGTCCTTAACCGCTTCGATACTGGCAGCGATCACCGACTAGTGCGAGGTACGCTGAAGTTAAACCTCAAGATGGAACGGCGCAAACTCATTCACAAACCGCTGGCCAAGCTGAACATACCGGACGAGACGCTCGAAAATTTCGAAGCGAAACTCGAGGATGCTTTTAGCTTGGTGCCACGAGATGAGGATGCCGACATCGACAAGGTGTATACGGACTTCGTATCCGCACTAACGGACACTGCAGAGCAGCACTTCAGCAAAAGTCGACAGGCACCCCGCAGCAAGTTATCCGCAGAGACGTTGAGGCTCCTGGAAACACGACGGAATATGAAACCGGAGACCCGGAGCAGTGTCGTGCACAGGAACCTCAACAAGACCATGGCAAGTCCATTCGCCGTGATATTCGCCGAGAGAACACGAAATTGGTTGAGCGCATTATAGAGGAAAATCGAGGCAGCAAAGTGTTTGCCCGTGCCTTCTCTACCGGCGCTAACCAAATTTCCAAACTCGAGCGAGCGAATGGGGTTGTCACCGCAAGAAAGCCGGATATACTTAAGGCGGTGGAGGAATTTTATGGTGAATTGTATTCCGCAGCAATTCCTGCCCCGAGTCCAAGCAAACCAGTCGACTCTGATAGGCGTGCGCCGCTCACTAGACACTACACGGAGGGTCTGCCCGAGATTAGTGTCTATGAGATAAAGGCTGCCTTGAAAGGACTCAAAAAACACAAGGCTCCAGGTGAAGACGGGATAACGACGGAGCTTCTAAATGCTGGCGGACGACCGATCTTGAAAGAACTGCAGAAACTTTTCAATGCAGTTCTTGAAAGTGGTGTAGTTCCGGCCGCATGGCGAAATAGTGTCGTTGTCTTGTTTCACAAGAAGGGGGATAGGGCGAAGTTGAAAAACTATCGACCTATCTCACTTCTCAGCCACGTGTACAAGGTCTTTTCGAGAGTCATCACGAGTCGGCTGACACAGAGGCTGGATCAGTACCAGCCTCGTGAGCAAGCTGGATTTAGGAAAGGATACGGCACCATGGACCACATATTTACTGTGCGACAAGTGGTGCAAAAGTGCGAGGAATACAACAAGCCGCTCTTCCTAGCCTTCGTCGACTATGAGAAGGCGTTCGACTCAGTTGAAAAATGGGCTGTCGAAAACTCCCTCCTGAGGTGCAGAATCGACCACCGCTACATCGAGGTACTCCGAAATCTGTATCGGTCCGCGACGATGACTGTGAGGCTCCACGAAAATACCCAACCCATCCCCCTTAGTAAGGGCGTAAGGCAGGGGGATGTGATCTCACCCAAGCTCTTCACGAACGCATTAGAAGATGTGTTCAAGACGCTTGAGTGGGACAACATGGGTATCAACGTGAATGGAGATCTTCTCAGTCATCTGCGCTTCGCCGATGACATTGTCCTTCTGTCAAATTCCCGAGATCAGCTTCAGACCATGCTGGAAGACCTCTATACAGCGTCGATGAAGGTGGGTCTGAAGATGAACCGGGACAAAACCAAGGTCATGGCGACCGAGGTTATGACGGGAGGACAAATCGTTATTGATGGAGAAGTGATCGAACAGGTTGAAGAGTACGTATATCTCGGTCAAATTCTGCGGCTTGGTAGACAAGGTCTGCTAAAGGAGGTCGAGAGACGAATTCAACTGGGTTGGGCTGCCTTCGGAAAGTTAAAATTCGCCCTGAGGTCTGATCTTCCGCAAAATTTAAAAACCCGTATATATGACCAGTGTGTCCTCCCGGTTATGACGTACGGGTGTGAAACGTGGACACTGACGGTCGGTGTTGTCCAAAGGTTGAAAGTTGCCCAGCGAGCAATGGAGCGAGCCATGCTGGGAATAACGCTACGTGATATGGTGCGTAACGAGGCAATCCGCCGACGCACCAAAGTAGTCGATATTGGATACCGGGTGGCTAAGCTCAAGTGGCAATGGGCTGGGCACGTCAGCCGAAGAGACGACGACCGCTGGAGTAACCGTGTCCTACACTGGCGGCCGTGGACAGGAAAACGGAGTGTGGGAAGACCACCCGCCAGGTGGGACGACGACATCAAGTACGTCGGCGGAAAGCAGTGGTTCCGTACCGCTGAAGGCCGGGAGGACTGGAGGAAAATTGGAGAGGCGTATGTCCAGCAGTGGACGCTTACACGCTGACTGACTGACTGACTGACTGACCATCTCCCCGGGTGATTGTGAATATTTTGTTCTCTTGGCCGCGTAGCATCGTAAGTGGTTATCGATTTTACATGCAACTGTGCTAGGGGTCGCCACAACCTAAAGGTATGTACCAATCTAAGGATTTGTTCAATATTGATTCATTTTAAAAATTGCAGAGACCACTACACACAGCTAACTAAACTGATAGACAGTTAGGCTACATTTTACAGGTTAATTAGGTACAGTGTTACCTAGTTACAACAAAATTATTTTCTTCAAGCATTTTACGCAGGCTGTTAAAATGGAACATTCCTGGTATTTCTTTGACAGCAGTATATGTACATAGTCAATTATAATAATGATTGTTATCAGATTTAGACTGTAGTGGTAGCCTTCTAAACGGAAGTTGTCCAAATTCTCTATCAACGCTATGTTGATTATTCATTAAATCATAAATGTTACCACATTCACTATTAGTCTTGGTAGAGCAACCAGCATTTGTACCTTGACAAAAAGATCCTATATTTATAATTGGTGTGTTGCAGTTACTCACTGGTGTAACTTGCTGGTTGGGCACATTTCTTCCTATGTATTGTGCCGGTCGCTTCCCTATTACCAAAGGAAAGCATTCATCTGGTATACTCGTCAATGAAGTCTCTACCCTTCGACAGCGCCCCAAACATTCTTCGAAATGGTCGGACAGATATTTTAATTCCTGCGTCAGTATCGGGTTGTTGTGAGTTTTCGAGTCTTTATCGATAATTTTTAAACCATCTGTTGAATTAAAAGTAATTTTTTCACCTTCATAAAAAAATACTTCAAAATCAGTCCCATTTTCCATAAGCTGACATTTGGCTTTCGCAGAATAAAGTGTAATTTTTGGTGTTTTCGCTTTGACTAGATCTACAAATCGAGCGGCATACAAGTACTTCTTCCAGTGCTTCTGTGGAAGATTATGGTACGTGAATACCTCATCGGGAGATGGTTGGTGACTAATCATTTCACTTTGAGATGACAATAGTCTACCCTTACCCCCATCGACAGGATATACCACGACCTTCATTCCATCTCTTGATATTTTACAAACATCAGTAACTGTCTCTTCTCTGTCTTTACCTTTTTTCTTTATAAACTCTACTACAACAGCGTCGGGCTCAATTTTTAGAATTGCATTACGTGTTCTATGTGAGATAGGGGTTAAGCGATCTGCACAAAGAGGTGGCACTCCAATGCTCGTTGCGTGTATATTGGTAGGCGCAGAAACATTCTCCTTGTTATCAGCTTTTTTATTAAGTTCATCCTTGTAATCACGGATGTGTAATGGGTTAAATTCATACATTTTATTGTCTGTAGGTGAAATATTTTGGGGAGCAAAGTTTAATTTGTCCTTTGCACTCCACTGCGTGGAGGATTGCTGCGGTTGCCCAAAACTGTGTGAGCTGTTGTCGCACGACTGAGTCACAGGAGTGTCGTGAATACCAGTTAGAACATTAAAAGACAATGGTCTCTTCTCAATTTTACCCACATATGGTTCCAGACTATTTTGCCTGTGCAACATAACTAGCTCTGCGTTAGCAGATGCCGCACACTTATCTTCAGGCCGTGTCCTATTGTGTTGCATACTATGCAAGGTTGTCTGGAATCCCGAATCTCTCGATAAATCCTGTCGTGCGGTACTCAGTGCGCTATCACATGACATGTTTAAGAAAGGATGTTCCAGGATACCGCACAGAGAAATTCTTTTTGATGGATCTCGACAGATCAAACGTTGGAGCAAGTCTTGTGCGTAGTGCGAAAGCTCCTGTGGAATCTTGTAATCCACATTGATGACTCTGTTGAGAGTTGACTTGACATGTTGCGTATGGAAGGGTGGAGAGCCGACAAGAAGAGTGTACAGCATGCAGCCCAGGCCCCACACGTCGGCCGGCAGCCCGTGGCACTCTCTGGAGGCCACCTCCGGCGATATGTAGTTGGGAGTGCCGCACATCGTTACATGCTTCTCATCGGGTGCATTGAGTTGAGTTGCCAGTCCGAAATCTGCTATCTTCACTCTCATGTCCTTGGTAAGCAGCAGGTTGTTTAAAGAGAGATCTCTGTGCAGTATGTTGTGAGAGTGCAAGTAGGTAACGCCGGCCACTACTTGCTTAAAGATGTCTGCCGCGGCCCGTTCTGAAAGTCCACGCGTGCCTAATCTGAAGTGTTTGGCGAGCTCGCCGTTGTGCGCTAGTTCCAACACGAGATATACATAATGCGCGTCCTCGAAGAACGTGAACAGCTCCAACACGGCGGGATGCTTCAAACGTGAGTGGATGGTGACCTCCTGCCGCACGCGACCCACCATGCCAGCGCTCGCCATCAATGCTTTGTCAATCATTTTGATGGCCACGAAAGATCCTGACCTTAAACATTTAGCCCGGTACACGTGGGCGAATCCACCCTTCCCCAAGTGTTCGAGGATCTCGTACTCCTCAATTTTTTCACCAAACATACCCATAATCAATGTCTTCCTTTGAAGTATAAACTACGATATTCGCTGATCATAAACAAATCTCAATTCATATCCACACGCCAGGCACTTGGTGTAGTCGTATGTATCCATTATCATTGCTTCGTATACTGAAATAAAAAAGTGTATTTTACAAATAATATAAATTAACTGTACCTATAGTAGGCCTCCGTTACTCGCTCAAGGTTGCACGTTAAATTACTACTGCTAGGCGTACTGTCCACGATGCAAGTAAATAGTGGGCTGGCGCTAGCTAGAGCAAGCGCTTGCACGCACCGCGCAAAGTACCTACAATGTATCACTTCGAAGTTAACAAACCTTTTTAACAACAATCTTTTATTTAAGCTATGTACTAAAACTAATAAAATAAGGTTAGATTTTAGAATTGTTTTCAAAAAGGTTGTTTACCAATAAATTTTATTGGACATTGATAAGCAAGTACCTACTTGCCCAATTTTCTTTTCAAATCACGAGTCGAGTTTTTTGAAAACTAATTGAAAACCTAAACTGATTTTATTCGTTTTAGTAAATGGTTTAAATAAAAGCTTGTTTCTAAAAACGTTTTCTTATTATTTTTATGTTATTATCCTCGCATAACCCTAGCGTATTTGTTCTATGATGCGCTCACGTGAAGATCGCTCAGCGGGCAATGCATTCCCGACTCTGCATCCATACACTTAATGAACATTTGTCCTTGCAGCTAGTGCCTATTATTATTTGATTTTGTAGGCTATTATAGGGTAGGTATTTTCGTTTTCAATGTAATATTTTTAATAAAAAGGAAACTTTTTATTGGTCAAGTAATATAGAAATACATTGTAACTATCTTAAAATAATTAACATATTCCAAAAATTACGCATTCCACATAAAACTTTCATCTAAATGACCTGATGACGGGAAAGTGCCCATAACGCTCGCGGCATTGCCCTTCTGTACAGCCATGCTGATGTTTTTGTATGGGATTGAAGTATCTGTTACAGAATAACTATTACCTCATCTGTGCCTATAGCTTCCGCTGTAGCAGTTCATAAATTAGAGCTGACATTGTTCAAAGTTGTTGCAAGTTACCAAATGAATTTTGAACACTGAATTTTTTATTTCAACAGATGAGTACCAATTATCAGAAGTTATATTTTTTTTTATAATTTGATGAAGATAAAAGATTAATAATACAAACCTTCTTCACCACCCATTTGGCATCTTCAATGCTTTTGTTAATAATTTGCTGAACTCTTTCCGAATCAGGTTCAAATCTGTGTTGCTTGTAACTCTGCAAGTTTATAAAAAAAAATACATTCCACAACTTTACTAATTCATGACACTTTAGGATATTTAATTATGAGGCGCTATTCAAATTCAGTCACCAGTAGCGGCGGACATCCGCTTCTCTCCTAGCTACTTAAACAGGAACAAAGGCTCCTTTACACAAGGCATTTACTTAAGATTCTGTGTAGACCCAACATTATTTAGGAATGTCAAAATTATTTAACTGGTGACAACTACATAATAAGATCATACCCAATAATTTTATTATTATTTATTCGTTTATTGACACATTTCTTTTTTTATATTAATTTTACATAAAAAACTTAAATCTAAAATTAATATAAAATAACAAAATGGAATTTCCACCACCGGCGGCGGGGCGAACCCAGGCTACCGATGGTCGGACCCGAGAGAGAGAAACCTTCGGACAATTCGAGCGGTGTCGAGCAAGACCGCCTTCTGCATCTGACCCTTGATCCAAGCAAGTGGCTCTAGTGAGAGCCTCTTGAGATGATGGTCGAGGCTCTTCGCTATCAGCCCATGCGCAGACACGACTATGGGCACAACGATCGTCGAGTCCACAGGCCACATGTCAGTAACCTCATGAGACAGATCGATGTATTTTAACATCTTGTCGTTTTCTGCCTTCACAATGTTCTCGTCATGCGGCACCGTGATGTCGACGAGCGCTGCGCGCCGCGCCTCCCGGTCGATTATCACTATTTTATTATCCTTTATTTCACATATTGAAAATTTTACATTAATTTTATATATATTATACAAAAAAGTAATAAAAATACACAAAATTAATATAAAAATTAAATACGGTAATACCGCCGGCGGCGGGAGACAAGCCTCCAAGCACGCCGGCGGGTGCAGGCCGTGGCTACGGAGCTCTCCGGGACGACGCGAGGCAAGCTACGAGCGATAGGTGGTGGTACTAGACACGTAGGCCACCACCACCCCCATCTCGGAGCTCCGTATCCGCCGGACTGCACGGCGACGTCGTCGCGCAGGTCTGTAAACGTCTTCATCTTCGCGCGCGCGTCGCCTCATGGGTGCACTACACCACCGGTAGCGGGGGCACTAGACGGGACGCGAGGTCCCGATGGCCCCAAGCTGGCCGGTGGTGGACGCCGCCCTCACCGTAGTTCTTGTGGCTCGGCCGACGTCAACACTCCATCTTAGTCGTCGATGAAATGCACCGACGGCGTGGAGCTGGGTGGTAGGGTGTGCGTGTAGTTTATTATTATTATTAGCAGTAATGAAGCAAGAAAGGGCCAGACCAGAGGTGGTAACCGTGTCGATATTGAGCACGAAATACGACACACAAAGCGTGTTGGACTCGAGCCCGGTGGACCGCGCTCTAGGCGACCGTGCTACCGCTACCGCGTGCGTGCTATAATTTAGTGGCATCCTAGCGGACCCCGCCGTGCCGAGCTGTGCTAGCAACAAACACGAAACACGGTGCAGGTCCGGTTTGGTGGGGGGAGCACGCACCGCGACCGGTAGCTTGACTTTGTGTGTTCGTGCTGAAGGCCGTGTTCTGGGCTAGGTCCAGTACCACCTCTGGGCCAGACCTTCCTAGCTCCTAATTCAGGAGAAAAAAAATATGCAAATTTTCTCAACCTCGGTACGAGGAAAGTATGCCAGTATCTGGCAACACTACTAGGAAATAAATAAATATATGTCTATGACAACTAGGTTCTAAGAGTCATGGCAGCTCTCTTTCTAAGCTAGAAAAGGGGCGTGTATTTGCTTTATCAACATAGACTATGAACACTTTAGATTTCCCGCTTGAAGTATCAATATTCAAAGTTTTTTTTTATATTTATGTATGAAACATATACTTTTAATTTATAGGAAACTAAGAATGTAATAAAATACCTTATTTGGAGGTTTGAATTGAGTTCAACCTGTAAATAAAAAAAGTGTGTACCTAATGTTTTATGAATTTACCAAAACTGTCCTATTTAAATTATTTTCTTTTAAAATGTTAAAGCAAACATTTTAAATGAGTCGAAACAAAGTTGAGCTGATCGCGGGGAATATTGATTTTATATTCAATGCAAATCATGGAATGTATAGGTATTTACGAGCCAATTTAATAGGTGGAGACTCAACAGGTTAATAGTAAATGTAAAATGAAGTAAAATTTAGTAGGCACCTACTAGTGTAATATGAGTGTGGCTTTATACTGGGGAGCCGAGGTCTCAAACAGGGTACAGATATATTCGCCATGTGTCAAACTGCAAAATTTTGAGCGTGTTGCAGTATAGTGCTGAGGTATCTACTTGCTTATGTTTTTATTGCTGAAAAAGTCCACATCAAACGTTTTGCTGAAGGTAACCACAAACCATAGTTTTTTGTAAATTTTTCAATAACCGCTGACTATATTTCGATAAAATTTGAGACGAGGACGACCTCTGAAGTATGACCTACCAAAGAAAAAAATTATTTTCAAAATCGGCCACAATTGACGGAGTAATCGCGTAAAAAACATAAAAAAAACATACAGTCAAATTGAGAACCTCCTCCTTTTGAAGTCGGTTGAAAAAGCGGACACTTTCATAGTCTGCGGAGGTATAAAACTTTTCCGCGGACAAGACTTAAAAAAAGAGGACTGTCCGCGGTAAAAGCGGACACCTGGCAACCCTGGTCTCAAATCGCTGGTAAGCTTAGGAAGATGTTGAACTAAGCTTGCGATGGATTCACCGAACATATCCGGGCCCATCGGCCGTAGAGGAGCGTGTTAATCGAGGTAGGGACTAGCGAGTGGCCACTCTAAATTTCTCGCGCATGCTTCACGTTTCGGCTCGCATCAAGCCCTCGTCAGCTAGTGCGTTGACTAGGATGCGGGGAACCACCAGTCCCGCTCTCGACCTCCCTCTCTCTACCTATCCATATTCTGTAGGCTGAGTTAAAAGATGAATTTTAGTGAAATAATTTTTTGAGTCTCCTCATAGTTTCGGAGAAAAAAAAAATAAAGAAACAGATTTTCCATACAAAATTAATTTCATACAAAAAAAACACCCCTCTCCCATCCGGCAGAGGGGGTGGAAGTAAGACAAATACCCACCCCCGCCCCGGCTTCCCAGTATAAAGCCACCCCCGTAATATGTACCTTTCTAAACTAATATTAAAGCGGAACCTCTTCTGTAAGGATCTATGCGCGTGCGGCAGTCGTGGATACACATGGGGGTTTCACTGACTTTTCTGGCACGTCTATGGAAGGATGGTTTAATAGGATATTTTGCCTCGATGATAAGCCGCGGGAACAGCTAGTAATATTGAAGCATCATCATCATCAGCCTGTATCGGTCCACTGCAGGACATAGGCCTCTCCCGAGGCACCATATTGAAGCTTAGGTATAACCAAGAGTTCAAATATACCTGTTTTATGGCGAACTTGTAGTGTTTACACGCATCGGCAGGTAGACGCTCGCATTCACGTAGCAAATGCCTGTAAAGCTGCCGCGCGGTCATTAACGGCGCAGGAGTTTTAGAACCCGATCGGCACAGGAACGAAACAAACATATCAACGGCCAGAGCATGTACTCTGTGGCCAGAGCCAAAGACTTATATAAATAACCAGTAATCTGTCTAAGTACTTATGCTATGTAAAATATCTAAGCAAAGAGATTACTTTTTGTTGCTTTTTGTGTATGTTTCGAAAAAACACGCGCAGCACAACGAAGCAGACGTTGACATTACTTATTTTTTTTTTTTTTTTTTTATATAATTCGTCTCCTCCCGAAACAGGCAAAACTCATTAGAGTATACAGCCATTTCTTTTGTAGCTTTAACGTCTGTTGTATAAATTCTCGGCCCGCGAGAACCACAAAAATATATTTTTTTAATTACAACGACGACGCGACTAATTTCCGCCATCCGCCATCTTTTTTTTGTTAAATTTGTCCCTATAAAGGTTATTTTTTGTCAACCATACAGCCTCTTTAGTGTTAGTTTTCTTTTCGACTGTTGTAATTCTGCGCGGCAGAGGCGGACTGTTGCCAACTCAAATTTTGAAATTCTCCTAGATTGACTTCGAAAATCTCCTAAAAATCTCCTAGAAAATTTTCATCCTCATAAAAAATTCTCCTGTTATTCAAATTATAAAAATTTCACCACATTTTTAGTGTTCCTTATTCGTACGGGACCATATTACTAAGCCTAGGCCATCTGTCCGTCCGTCTTTCTGTCTTACATATAAAGAGCTGTATCTGTTTCAGCCTGAAAACCGGTCAAGTGCGAGTCGAACTCGCGCACCGAGGGTTCTCTGTCAGTCAGTCAGCGTGTAAGCGTCTACTGCTGGACATTCGCCTTCAATTTTCTACCAGTCTCTCGGCCTTCATCGGTACGGACCACTGTTTTCCGCCGACATACTTCATGTCGGCGTCCCACCTGGCGGGTGGTCTTCCCACACTCCGTTTTCCTGCCCACGGCCGCCAATATAGTACATGGTTACTCCACGGTCGCCGTCCCTTCGGCTAACGTGCCCAGCCCACTGCCATTTTAGCTTATCAACCTGGTTTCCAATATCGATTACTTTGCTGCGCCGGCGGATTGCCTCATTTATTACGCACCATTTCGCTTAGCTATACTCCAAGCCCAGCATGGCTAGTTCCATCGCTCGGTGGGCAACTTTGAAAACCACTTTAGTCAGAGCGCACGTTTCACACCCGTACTAGGAGGACGCACTGGTCAAAATATATACGGGTCAGACCTCGGGGCGAATTTTAAATTTCCGAGGCAGCCCAACTCAATTGAATTCGTCCCTCGACCTCCTTATGGAGACCTTGTCTACCAAGCAGTATTTGACCGAGATATACGTACCTACCTACTCTTGCTTCAACCTGTTCGATCACTTCTCCGCCAATAACGACTTGTCCTCCCGTCATAGCCACGATTGCCATTCTAACCACCACGTAATTTCGTCTGTTTTAATTATTTGTTTTATTTTTTATTTTTAACGACATCAAGTTTGCCACTTGTACGTATTACCGTTTTTACGTTAGAACAAAAACAAACAAATATATATATTTTTAAAACACGTTTCTTGTATGGGAAAGCCCTTAATTTTTTTCTTATTATTTGATAGGATGTCCGCCAATAATAAATAACACATAATCTGTGAAAATCACAACCAGCTACCTTACCAGGCTTAGTAATACTACTGATTATTACAAAGAATACATGTAAATAACATTGATTGATAACAAAATGTTCGTTCGGTTTGACCCGCCCGGTAGTCGGCTGGTTGGTTGATCGATGCACGCAGCGCACACACTCACAGAGTGTCACGTTATCCTATCCAAAGAGCAAGAAGGTGAACCTTGCTCTTATCAAAAGACAAATCCTATCGTATATTGTGTGACTTGAGAAGTTAGTTGGTTGATTCACAGGCAGTTCATTCATTGTGTTGTCACCGTACATTCCGACATATTTGTTTGTTACTAGTAAATATATGTTTTAATTTTAATCCCGTGTTTCTCACTCCTAAATCTCCTCCTGAGTGATTTTCTTTCTCCTAAATTTTCTCCTACTCTCCTGACAGGCAAAAAGTTCTCCTAGCACCACTGAAATTCTCCTGAATTTAGGAGAAAATCTCGTAACATGGCAACACTGCCGCGGTGTAGTGGTATTATATTCTTTGGCGTAGTGCGTACATACAAGGTTTGACAACTGAAAGCTCTGACGGCTCCTGCGGATCCTGCGATCCTACGGCTCGGGTTGACTCGGCTCGAAAGTAACAAAAAACGACATGCACCGCCTCAACATTAGGTTAGGGTTAATACAGAGAAGATACGTCGTCGCGTAGCGACGTATCGCGATTTGATTTTTCCATCATTCGAGTGTTTGTTTAGTATTTTATCACCGTACATCACTGTAAATCGTTCTCAAATCAAAGGAATAAAGAAAATGCCTTCAATAAACAATTATTTTCCAATCACAACTCACGAAAATTAACAAATCCCTTCATGCAGGTTGTTTTTTCCGCCCTTGCAACACCAACTATCGGCATCTCGGTCTCAGTCATGCATGTCTCATGTCATGTATGACGCGCTTGCGATTTTACGCTCCTCGCTTGCTCGCACACACACACGTCGCTGGTTGTCACTTAGTGGCTGAGGCTGGGCTGGGCTGTCAGTCTACCTACACCACAACCACATTAACTGGGCGACATCGTGCTGGGCGGAAGACATTTTAATATTGTATGTAGATGATCGACAGGGTTAGCTTGGAAGACGAGAGAACATACACCGGTGAATGAACACTATACACACTCACACCCACCACACCACAAATGCATGAGTTGCATGACTGACAGAGACCCATAGTGAAGTACTTCAATAGGATATACGTATGCTAGAAAGAGATACCGGCTTTTCCGTTAGTTGTGTCGTTCAATGTCGGATATCACGACGCCATGTCATTAAAATTAGAAGTAGATTTAAATTTTATTAATTTTTTATTTGACGTATACATATTGTATATTACATCATACATAAAATCTCTAGTTAGGTTCGTAAGTATCTACTATCTGCGATATTTTTAGATTTTAGTGTACCTATTTCTTTTTATCGTTTAATTTTAGTATTTACTGTATTGGGCAAACAATTGCGAACGCATTGACGGATGTTTCGAAATTGACAGCTCAGGTACTCTAAGTTGTTCGATTTAGAGTACCTGACTTCAGACGCAGGCAGGGGGAAAGCTGATGGCGCCAGTGTTGCCATGTTAGGAGATTTTCTCCTAGATTCAGGAGAATTTCAGCGGTGTTAGGAGAAGTTTTTGCCTGTCAGGAGAGTAGGAGAAAATCTAGGAGAAATAAAATCATTACAGGAGAAGATTTAGGAGTGAGAAACATATATTTACTAGTAAGTAACAAACAAATATTTCGGTATGTACGGTGACAACACAATGAATGAACTGTTTGTGAATCAACCAACCTCTCAAGTCACACAATATACGATAGGATTCCCCTTTAGTTTTTAGTTTTCCCCTTATTGCTCTTTAGATAGGATAATGTGACACTCTGTGAGTGTGTGCGTGCATTGATCGACCGACAAGCGACTACCGGGCGGGCCTAACCGAACGAACACTTTGTTATCAATCAATGTTATTTACATGTATTCTTTGTAATAATTAGTAGTATTACTAAGCCTGCGTCGATAGTCTGTCCGTCAGTCCGCACTACTTTAATGGCTGTATCTTTGTACCGTAATAGGTAGCTGGTTGTGATTTTCACAGATCATGTGTTATTTATTATTGGCGGACATCCTATTAAATAATAAGAAAAAAAAATAAAATTAAGGGCTTCCCCTTAGAAGAAACGTTTTTTTTTTCTAAAAAAAAATCTTTTTTGTTTGGTTTTGCTCTAACGTAAAAACGGTAATACGTACAAGTGTCAACTTGGTGTGGTTAAAAACTAAAAAAAAAAACAAATAATTAAAACAGACGAATTACGTGGTGGTTAGAATGGCAATCGTGGTTATGACGGGGGGACAAATCATTATTGGCGGAGAAGTGATAGAACATATTGAAGGAAGAGTATGTACGTATATTTCGGTTAAATACTGCTTGGTAGACAAGGTCTCCTTAAGAAGGTCGAGGGAGCAATTCAACTGAGTAGGGCTGCCTCGGAAATTTTAAATTCGCCCCGAGGTCTAACCTGTATATATTATGACCAGCGCGTCGTACCGTTTATGACGTACGGGTGTGAAACGTGAGCTCTTACTAAAGTTGTTTTCAAAAGTTGCCCAGCGAGCGATGGAACTAGCCATGCTGGGCTGGCATGGGAGTATAGCTAGGCGAAATGGTGCGTAATGAATGACTAATAAATGAGGGGACGACGACCGTTGGAGTAACCATGTACTTTGGCGGCCGTGGACAGGAAAATGGAGTGTGGGAGACCACCCGCCAGGTGGGACGCCGACATGAAGTATGTCGGCGGAAAGCAGTGGTCCGTACCGCTGAAGGCCGAGAGACTGGAGGAAAATTGAAGGCGTATGTCCAGCAGTAGACGCTTACACGCTGACCGACTGACTGACTGACAGAGAACACTCGGTGCGCGAGTTCGACTCGCACTTGACCTGTTTTCAGGGTGCAAAAGATCAGGCGCGGTCCTAGGTTTTTCCGCGCCCGGTGCAGAAAAAAAAATTGGCGCCCTTTGTACGTTCTTATTAGCATTTGACATGTTATAAAATATTACCTATTCGTGAAAATAACTTCTACCTACACAGTTTCTCTATTCTATATTATATATAATATATCCTTATATACAGGGTGTTCGGCACATGGACCGACAAATTTTTTTTTTTTAGGTAAGTGGGGTCATTTGCAAGGTTTTGACCTATGACACCTTTTGTCTGGTGTCACGTGGTATCGAGATACGATTTTTTTTCTTTATTTTTGAAAATTACCATAATCTCAGCTTTAACCCCTTGTAACTTTTTTGTTTATGATTATATCTGCACGAAATAAAATGTATTTGGTTTTACGATGTATCCTTGTTCTAGGAAAAATATCATTTGATAAAGTTAATGCCATGAAAAGGACTTATGACCTCCCAAAGTCCCAAAGACGAGTAAAAATATGACAGAATCTTAATTTCTTAATTCATAAAAAAAAAAACTGACAGCAATTGAAAGCTTCATTTTCTTTTAAAAAGTTCGCTAGTTTACGCCCTCTCCAACGGTATACTGGTGTGCCACACAAATCTTTCACTCTGTGGCCAAAATTAGGGACAGAGACCAGAACAGAACGACAATAACTTTGTAACAGGGCCACCTTATCGACTTATTGAGAGCGTTTTCAGGAGCATTTTCAAATTTAGAACATGTAACGGTCGCGCGGGTACTGTTTAATTCCAATTCCAACTACTACTGCTTCCATTGTTAATGTTTAGACTCTTGCAAATTATCCCTAATTTTGGCCACATAGTGAATGATTTGTATGACATGTGGTATATCGTTGGAAAGAGCATAAACTAGCGAACTTTTTAAATGAAAATGAAGCTCTCAATTGCTGTCCGTTTTTTTTATGAATTAAGAAATTAAGATTCTGTCATATTTTTACTCGTCTTTGGGACTTTGGGAGGTCATAAGTCCTTTTCATGTTATTAACTTCATCAAATGATATTTTTACTAGAACAATGATACATCGTAAAACCAAATACATTTTATTTCGTGCAGATATAATCATAAACAAAAAATTTACAAGGGGTTAAAGCTGAGATTTTGGTAATTTTCAAAAATTTTGAAAAAAAATCGTATCTCTATACCACGTGACACCAGACAAAAGGTGTCATCGGTCAAAACCTTGCAAATGACCCCACTTAACTACAAAAAAAAATTTGTCGGTCCATGTGCTGAACAGCCTGTATAATTCTTCTGTACGTGTGTTTTTCACCTAACTCCGACTAAACGGCTGGACCTATTTGGTTGAAATTTTGTGTGTTTATTTGAGGGACCCCTGGATGGTTTGAAAACACAATCGCAGCCGTATCGAATAGTAGCCGGGCGCGGCCGAAGAGCTCTGGGCAGTGCGGCGCGGCGCGAAAAATAATAATATACACCTTACCAATGGTAGGTAAGGTACCTACTAAGCGCTCACCACAACTCCGGCCCAGGCAGGATCACCCAGCACTAAACACACACACCAGCTAAAGCTGTGTCACCAGCTCATCATGCACGCACAAACCACTAGCCAGCACCAGCCAGCACCGACCAAAACAAAATGCGCACTAATTGCATTAATTTGGATGCACGCACATGTACCCAGCAGCGTCCGAAACGAAAAAAAAAACGCGCGAAAGTTCTTCAAAAAATACCATATATTAATTAATATTCAGGAGTAAAGAAAAATGCAAACCGAATTCCATCAAATTTCGTAACTGCTAAGGTCTATTTTTCTTAAAATAATAACGTGGTTGACAAGTCGTTTGGTGAATTGATACAGATAGGGGCACCGAGTAAGTGGAATAGAAGATATGAATTTCGTAGAGATGACTGAGAGGTATCTAGCAAGCGGTTCGTTGCTCCAAACACCCGAAATAGCTCTATGTTTGACGGATACATATTTTCGTAGGTGTGAGTGAGAAACGTATAGGTGGAGAGCGGCGAGGGCGCGAGACTGCTCCACGTCGCACCAGCGCCCCAGGCATTTGTGCCAGTGCGTGCAGCCATAGCCGTCGTTGTCGTCTCTATATCCAAGCAAATAGAGACGGCTATCGTGCACCGCTACCGCGCAGCGAAAGCACTGCACCGCCTCCGCCGCGCCGCGCGCCGCCGCCACGCATACACGTGTGTAGGTGACGAGTGGTAGGCGCGCGGTGTCAAATAAAAAAATGTATGAATGGATAACAGATGGGCAAAATGCAAGGCCGCGTCGCCGTCGTCCCTGACGACGATGACCGCCTTATAGTAATAATATAGATATAGTGATACTAGGTCGGCATAATGCGCCTCAGCAATTGAGCGCCCGGTTCTATTGATCCATTTGCTCCTATGGTAGGTCCGGCCCTGCAAAAGATACAGCTCTTTACAGGTAAGACAGACGGACGGACGGACAGACGGCCTAGGCTTAGTAAAATGGTCCCGTACGTATAAGGAACACTAAAAATGTGGTGAAATTTTTATAATTTTAAGAACAGGAGAATTTTTTAGGAGGACGAAAATTTTCTAGGAGATTTTTAGGAGATTTTCGAAGTCAATCTAGGAGAATTTCAAAATTTGAGTTGGCAACACTGGATGGCGCTTCTTGTTGTTTTATTAGTTCAATGGGTCGTTCTCAGTCGTGTTCTCAGTGAGGAAGGAACTATGGCATTCCACCTTGTTGCGAAGCGTAGACATTCAACGAATTAACGCCAAAAATAAGACTGCTCTGGTTAGACTAGACTCTTTAAACTACCTAGTGTGATTGATTGATAACGTGTACAGACAGACCGACCGAGTAAAGTGCCGACTGGCGAGTACCGAGTACTCGTCACGTGTAAACAAACTCCTGTAACGGTTCATTCTATTTGACAGCAGCGGTGTGTGTGTGTTGATTGATTGATCGAGTTTTGTTGATGGATGGTGTAAGTGAAATGGAACAGTGGTTGGCTGATGGTGATTTTTGCCAAGGTGGGATTTTGTCGGATACTATCTCGGATGTGAGTTTTGACTTGTGTGTGTTGGCTTTGTTCCTAGGACAAAATCGGTACAAGGTGGCATCGTAGCGCACGCTCGATTGAAGTTATTATAAAATGAACTAGTAGTGCGGTCACGGGCGAGACATGTAGGCAGCAGCGCGCGCGCGGCCTTTGTGTTGGTGTTCTGTTCCGGGCGCTCTGTGCTTCGGTAGACGATGGCGTTGGTCACCGTGCAGCGGTCACCGAGCGTGCGGTCCGACTCACAAGACCGGGTACGTTCCTTGCATTCATATCCTAATTAGGTACATCCAGCGAATGCCTTCGTAATGGACAAACTGGTCCAGTTGTCCGCTTATTAACAGTGTGGATCCGATAAAGATAAAAGTAATTCAGTCAATGCATCGGAACACAATTTCTTAAATGTAGCCTTGAACAGGTGGAACCAAGTATTGTTTCTCGCCATACTAACACTATAGGTTATATTCTCAATTCATAATGACATATAGGTAGGTATTATGTGAAGTGGCGTTCTAGGGAGGGTCTCATTTAATTCTTTGCACTTTCAATTAGAACTTTGTATAAACATTTCATAATATACAACGTACATTTTACAATGTATATTCGATGATACAGACAGTGTAGTGCGAGAGCGCTGCGGTCTGAAAGAAGATATATTGGCGGGGATTGAGAAAGGTATGCTTTGGTGGTTTGGTCATGTTGGAAGAATGGATGATAGGAGACTAACGAAATAAATTTATGGAGTGAATATGAGTGGAAGAGCCCGGATAGCCGACGAGCCCTGGACTCGTACTCGAAAAGGGTCAAGTACGTATGATAATGATAATGATTTAACGTGTGAGAGTTAGGGTCCCTGAGCCTTATTGTCACTGCGACCTATAGTCTGTTCCAAATAAGCCCGGATAAAAAGTCATTGACCTTTGAGTGCTATCTCCCTTGCACAAACGTGAAACGCTAAGCGCCGTCTCTCTCCTGCGCCGGTGTCGTGGCACAAGAAAGAGAAGGCGGCGCTTAGCGCTTCACGTTTGTGCAACTCAAAGGTCAATGACTTTTTATCCAGGCTTATTTGGAACAGACCATAGGAAGATCCATTGTGATCTCTCAGAAGTTTAGAGCTCACCCCCCAAGTTCGATTTCCGCTATGAAGCGAGTTATATTCATTGGGTAGAGTGCCTCTGTATTTGGTATGGGTTAAAAATATAACCGCCAAGAATACGGTCAAGTACGTAGTAGTACCTACCCGTAACCGACGAGCATGAAGAACATTATGAGAGTGGAAGAGGCGGCAGAGGTGTGTCAGGATCGTGGCACGAGGAGATCTGTTGTATCTGCCTACCTCACTGGGGAACACGTGTGCGCTATGTATATTTTTTTATAGAGAGCGCAACGTATTGTGGCTCCGAGCCCCCCTTAAAGTTTCTGACGATGCCCATGGACATTTGGTTGTATGCGGGGATTGCGAATGCCATGCTGGTCTGACCTAAAAAGGTGTGCGTATTCACACCTCTCTTGAAGGACCTGGGACTTGTTATAATATATGTGCTGTACTTACCTATATATTTTTTTCACGACAAAGAAAGTTAAGGCGACATGATACTTGGGACAGTAGGCGACATGATACTTGGGACAGTAGGCGACATGATCCATAAATGACCAGGGGCCTTATTCTGAAACCTAACGCCTAATCGATCTCGCTTAGGCGAGAGCGAATATCGCTTAGCTCTATTTTGTATGAAAATTCGTATTCGGAACGCCACTATGACGTATCGTCGATCGCCGCGAGAGCGAGACTCGAGACCGACTCGGCGGCAGCCGAGACCCTCTCGCCAGACGTCTTTAGTCACGGACGATATCGACAGTTCAGTGTTACCAACACTTACGAAATGTTTGTACTACAAGTATTTAATAATGTATGAAAACCGCTGAAAGCGAATGAATACATGTAGAGAAATGTTTTTAAAGGTGTTATAATCAGGTACGGTCACTAATATATGCAAGATAAAACAAATATATTTTTACGAATTATTTAAATTTATTATTTTGGGTAAATTTTGTATTTATAGCTGTCAACATTCACTCATTCGTGGTGGTCACACACTCTCATGTCGTTGCGTATTAGTTTGCGTGCGTGTGCAAAATACAGACACACAGACAGACGGTGACGAGAGTGCCGCGTTTGCGTGCGTGTGCAAAATACAGACACACAGACAGACGGCGACGAGACGAGAGCCGCTCTCACTGATTAGGCGTTAGGTTTCAGAATAAGGCCCCAGCAGTTATTTCATGAATTTTTTGATAAATGCACTTATTTTAAAATGTGGCTAAGTAAAATCCTCGGCTAGGAACCAATGTAAAATTTTACAATAATTTAAACAGGTTTTTTTATTGCTTCCGAACTAGGTGGCTCTACCCGAGGTCCAAGCCTCAGGCGCAGCCAATTTCACCGCCGAGAAGGTGCCAGTGCAGCTTGGAGGTGGACTAATTTTGCTGGTGAAAGGCTATTAACCCGCGATTTGAAGATCCGTGGATTGTAGGAGTTCGGAAAGATATTCCCCGGAAGCCCCTTCCACACCTTTGCAACACATGAACAATTTAGAGAATCAGAACTCTTCTGTCTACTACTAAGGGGTGTTCTGCGAGAGGATGGTGGGTTTGGCGAAGGCGAACAGGAGGAGGAGGGATAAAGGAAGCAATTCCGTCAGAGCAGCGGCCATAGTAGTACCAATAAAACAGGCTCAATGACCCAATGATATTTTATTAGCTTTGAGGTTTTGCTTTAGAGGTTGCCGGTCCTTTGTGAGTACAGTAGAGGTCCGCGCCCCGCCGGCGTGCTGCCGCCGATTATTGTCGGCGCGCCGCCGCCGGGTCAGTGAAATAAGTCGCGCCGGCCGACTTCAGAAATTTTAAAATGCGCGAGTGACCGCGACCGCACAAGCAAGGAGCATAGCATCCATCTCTATCAGCTACTCTATAGATAATATTGTAATTTTTTTAGATTTAGAGCTTGCCACACTTTCCAAGTGGGAGTTTTGAACAGAACGCAGCATTGTCTGTGGTCTGGAATCGGGGAAATCCCGTCACCTTTTCACATATTAGGTACGACGATGACACGAGGTCGACGCCCGCCGCTCGCCCGCCGCCGGCCATTTCTCGCGCTTTCGCTCACCAGAAGACAGTCTCGCTGTGCTCCATTTTGTTTTGTAATGAATGTAATACCTAAGGAAGGTGTGGAACTAAGCTTGCGATGGCTTCACCGAACATATCCGGGCCCATCGGCAATAGAGGAGGGTGTTAATCGAGGTCGGGACTAGCGAGTGGCCACTTTAAATTTCCCGCGCATGCTTCACGTTTCGGCTCGCATCAAGCCCTCGTCAGCTAGTCTGCGTTGACTAGGACGTGGGGAAACCACCAGTCCCGCTCTCGACCTCCCTCTCTCTACCTATCCATATTCTGTAGGATGCTTCCAGTGACGTTTTCGAAGCTCTCTCCATATATGAGCTTAGCGTCGATCTTGGCAGCCCTAGATTCTTGAAGAGACTGTGGAGCGACTTCCCTGGTAGTCCTCTTGCTCCGACTTCCATAGCGAAGAGATCAGTCTTGAATCCGTTTCTCACAGTCCGGTCTACTAAGTTGCAGTACTTGTTAAGTTTTATGTTGTGGTCCTTCAGTATGTTACTTTCCCATGGATCTGTAAGTTCAACAAGTACCACATGCTTTGTCGCTTTTGAGAATATGAGTATATCCGGTCTTAATGCTGTGGTACAGATTTCCGAAGACATTTAGTAATGCTTCTCATGTGTGTCCATCAATAGTTCCCAATCCTTTGCTGCTCCCAAAATTGAAGAAGTTTCAGTCCTATCTTTGCGCAGCTTATTGGCTCCAGGTTTCACAAAGTTGACCTTCTGGAAGCCGCTACTGGTTTGCCCTTTCCTGGTCCGTGCAATTGACAGGTTGATGGCCTCTCTGATGATTTGGAGGACTTTATCATGACGGTAGGAATACTGGCCTCGCTCAAGTAGTATTTTGCATCCGCATAACAAATGTTTGGCCGTGCCTACGAACTCCTTACATGATGGGCATGTTTGCATAGAATCCTTATATCCTTATATGTTTGCATAGAAGAAACTAAAAAGCGATGTGTTGGGTAAGGCTTGAATAACGCTATCATTGGAGTCTTTGAGTATACACCGTTTGTCTATTCTCGCCTTTTGATAAAATATCGGCAGTTTCTTAATGTTCAGTCCAAAGTTATTGTGAGATCTTTACAGCATTGACGAGTCAGCCGGGTGAGCCAGTCCAAACCATGACTTCAGGAATCAGTACCCTAATCACGAGATTTCGCATACTATGTTACGCACGCTACGCTGTGTTCTCCGCATCATTTTGTATCGAGAAACGAAGTTCGCAAATCTATCACTAGAGACGCTGCTCCTTTTCTCCATACAAAATGACGCGGAGAACACGGCGTAGCGTAGTAGGCGTAATCTCGTGATTAGGGTACTGGTCACATAAGAGTCTAATTTAGTCAGGTTTTGCTTTGTGAAGTCGTAGACGAGAAATGGCCATGAAAGTTTTGATGTCAGATAGTTATCGTAAATCCATGCCTTTTGTGTACCCAGGAGTCCCCTCCTGGGTACACAATCTTCCCAGATTGTCAGTTTGGCGGAGGCTCTCTTCGAAAAGTTGGACGATATCATCAGTAGGATACTCCTTTCCTCTGCTGGTGATCCTTTTGCCCAAGAATTTAAAAGGGGCTTCATCAGCCACGGTTGCGATTGGTTTTCCGGCTACTGTCAGACCTGGATTGCTCGAGGTAAACTTTGAACCTTTCCTGGTTAAGCTCAAACAGTAGCACTTCGCTGGTTTTATCTTCATCTCTTTGGTCCATTCACAGAAGCGCCTGATTTTGTTTTGGATTGCGGGTTAACAGCGTAATACCATCCGCAAATGCCAGGATGGCCGCCATATATGTGTCTCCATATTTGAACCTGTATCCCCATTTGTTTTCTTTTACGAGTAGCGTATCAATTAGAATGTTGAAAACAATGTTAAATGTGACAGGAGAGAGGCAGCAACCCTGGAAAAGTCCCATGCCTTAATGAATTTCCGGTGTCTTCTCCGTTTCGCCTTTTACTTGTATTACAAAAGAAAGTTTTTTGTAGTAGGAGGCTGGTGGCACATTATACCACTCTAGCGCCTTTAATAGTAACTCATGGCCATGGTGCACCGAACCGAAGGCGTTTTCAAAGTCTAACCACATGACAGTTAATTGTCTCTCATTCTTCCTTGCATCTCTAAGACATTCAGTCAGCAAAGAATTATGTTCGAGGCACCCTGCAACTCTTGGGAGAAATCCTTTCTGGTACTTCTTCGGTAAGTAGTCGTTGGTACATTTTTTTTTTATGGAAACTGACACGGTTGGCTACATCACCTACAACGTCCGTGATGTCAGCCCATAACACCGGGTGAACTAGGTGCCATGTCAGTGCTTCCCCCTTTGATCGTGCCGGCTACACTGAACTGGTGGGTATTAACCACGGCTGGTGTACAGCAAGGCTAATAAAGTCTACTTTATGCTCTTTTTTCTCAATTTTCATGAATTTCATCTCTTATGTGCCACTACCACCTATACTCTGATCACTTGCAGCTTTATAAGTAGGAATTTTAACCTTGAGAATGTTACCAGTGCTTTTGCTCTTATGAACATCTATCTTGACTCAGTACTCTCATGGGCAGAGCGATTACTAGTCAACCCACAGAAGACAGGCGATTATTATCGTTTCTATGAAACTCTTAGGCAAAGACAACTCTACCGCCTGTTGTATTTAATGGTGTTACAGACTCTCTGGTTAAGGTGCTAAGAAACTTTGGCCTATACATCGACGAGACTCTATCATGGAATGTGCAAGTCGGTGAGGTTAGTCGGAAAATGTTCGCCAGCATGTACTCACTCAAGAGTCTGCAGAATGTCTTTCCTATCAGCACAAACACTATGTTGGCACAATCTCTTGTCATCCCTATTCTAGTATATGCTGATGTCTGTTACCTCGACGTCAATGAAGAGCTGTTCAATGAGCTAGACCGGATACTAAACATTGCATCCGATACATTTTCGCCCTACGGAAGTATGATCACTATTCCGAGTTCCGGTCTCTAGTCCTTCAGTGGCATTTGATGACATTCCGTCCCGATGACATTCGTCGTCGGGAGGAATTTCCATGTCCTCGCTTTCTTGTACTGCACAATGACTCTGCTGCTCCTGAATACCTATCCGACCGTTTCCAATTTCTTTCCTCCCACTGTGTCCCATTAAGATCCTCCGACAACCTTGTTCTAGCTTCCCTTTTCCTCAGTCTTTGACACTGACTTTCGACATTACACGACACGACATAACAATATTAATAGTAAAATGTGTCATGAATGATTGATTACATGCCCTACTTCGTTACTTGTATGTATGTATGTATGTATATATTCTTTATTGAACACCAATTTATAAAATTAGGTACAACAGGCGAGCTTAATGCCGCTAGGCATTCTATTCTAACTAACCGTTGGGATGTGGGAGAAGTACACGCAGGCGAACAAGAATAGTTTGTGGCAATGTGTTAGACTGAAAAGAAATATGTATGATAAACTACATATGAATACTACATAAATACTTTAATAAGCATATATAATGTATATAATAAACTTACATATTATGTACATTAATCGGTTACTTAAGGCGCAAATAAGACTCAAAAGGTCAACTTTAAACGAAATTGTTGAGCTATTGGTGAAGTTAAAAAATCTGTAAAAAATATATGTTATGTATTGATCTTTAATTAAAAAACATACATTAAACTACTACATAAAAAAAAAATATTTTACTACTTTGGAAAGGTGTTAAATAAATCTCCAAAAAATAACGAAAAGTACGAAAATTGTACTTTCAAGTAAAATTCTCTTGAGAAGCATAAATTGTTTCAATACAAGACCCTCATAGAAATATAGATAATATTTTCCCCTACAATCGTAACGAAAAAAATATTTTTTTCCATCTTTCCAACACGAGAAATTTCATATCTGTATAATGTGATTTTCTCGCAAACGTCCATCGTCGGCGCGACGTATCAGCCACCGCACGAGTAGAATGATTCAATACCAATGGCAGAAAATGCCATAGGCATTATGTAAGACTTATGTGATTGATGATACACTGAAGTTTGATGCTGCCACACGATTGTGGTGCGTGTTATTCGGTGATGTACGCTGTTTGGTAAGGCTAGTTTAGTGTAAAGGGGAGCGCAAACTGGCGCGATCACAACGATCGGACCGGTGGTGGTGGTGGTGGTGGTGATGGACGCAAAGCCGAAAAGAAGAAAGACGCAAAGAAATGGATTGATATAACAAATCTAATCGCCACCCCCACCCACTACCAACGCTCCGAACGCTGTGATCGCGGCACTTTGTGCTCCGCTTTACTGCTGTGTCCTTTTGAGGGTAGACTTGAAGCGAAAATAATTATGGCGAACACAGGGATCGGGAGAGTATGGCCGGCTATCTCCGGCGAGGTTCATGCGAGGTGGGTGCGGTAGTTGATAGAAAGGAGATGTCGGAGTGACCGGACCGGACTAGCTTGCGAGAGTTTTAGGTCAGTGTGCTGCCGGTGCACGCACTCGCCATGCCATAGCCTACATCCTTGCTAACTTGCCGCAGGTGTTCCGATTTGTTTTATAGACAAGCCGGCACGGTTGTCTGTGCCCAAAACTTCAACGGAAGATCAGACACAGCCAATAACACCACTCCTCGAGAAACCACGCTCAAGAGGCGCCATCCCAGCTATAAAGTGAACAAAAAGGTCGTCGTCTAATTTATTAACATGCCTTTTGAAGATCACCAGGTTTTAGGTAGTAGGGAACACACTCACCGGAAGACCGTTGGATATTTTCGCCGTACGACACAGGAACGATTTGAAAAGCGATGTGGTCTCAGAAGTTGAGTGTCAACAACATATGGATGTTCCGAGAGAGTCCGGCGGATGTGGCGGATACGGATGGGGGCAGGAGGGATGGGGGAAGCGAATTCATCGGATGGCGCGGCGCTGGATAGAGTCCAAGGACGCACAAAAAGTAAAAAGGGGCATCCTTCCTACAGATAACTGAGTACTTCATCTCCAGGCGAACTTGCGCTTTATGTAGCATAATAAGTTACGCTGATGAGAAGAACCGTCTGCTGCGGTAAAGGACGCCCAATATTTTTGAGGTAAAAGGGTAACTTTAACTCTATAAAGCTCCTAAAACCCGGAAGTCTCTATTCGTAGGTATACCTGCATGCTCCTGTTTTATGCAAAAACGACATGCGCCGCCTCAACATAGGTTAGGGTTAATTTATAGAAGATGCGTCTCTCTGTTTGGCGTACCTACGAATAGCCTGCCCCTAAAACCCACATCTTTGGTCAATTCCACGCGCAGGAGGTCCAAAATATAATTTTTAGGTATGGCCGTACCTTGAAACTTTTCAACGGCTTGGGAGAGTACGTTCCATGTAATGTAAAAACTTTGACATTTGAAGTAAACATTGTTTATCACATTCCAATTTTATATAGCGCCGACCATCTAAGATCCTTTCGGCTTAAAACTTTAAATTTTAAAATGGTTTGGACTGGCTCACCCGGCTGACTCGTCAACGCTATACAGATCTCACAATAACTTTGGACTGAACATTAAGAAACCGTCGATATTTTATCAAAAGGCGAGAATAGCCAAACGATGTATACTCAAAGACTCCAATGATAGCGCTATTCAAGCCTTACCCAACACATCACTATCAGATGAACTGGAATCGAGACTCGACTTCTACAAATCATTCCAAGTTGGTACACACACCAATAGATCTGGATTTGGCATAGAAACAGCAAAGTCTGATAAAGAAATACTGAAAGGTTTTGCTCAGGAGGACATGGAACAAGGCTTCAAACTTCACGCCTTAAACCTAGAAATGCAGAATGATTGGCTAACAGTGGGTGACTTCTGCATCCCTCCTGCATTGAAGTGGAAATCCATAATATACAACTGGTCCCCTGAGCTGCTTAAGTTCTACTTAAATGCATTCCAGCTTACTCTCCCCGACCCGAGTAACCTAGTTAGATGGGGGAAATCTACAAATAAACTATGCCCGTCATGTAAGGAGTTCGTAGGCACGGCCAAACATTTGTTATGCGGATGCAAAATACTACTTGAGCGAGGCCAGTATTCCTACCGTCATGATAAAGTCCTCCAAATCATCAGAGAGGCCATCAACCTGTCAATTGCACGGACCAGGAAAGGGCAAACCAGTAGCGGCTTCCAGAAGGTCAACTTTGTGAAACCTGGAGCCAATAAGCTGCCCAAAGATAGGACTAAACCTTCTTCAATTTTGGGAGCAGCAAAGGATTGGGAATTGTTGATGGACACACATGAGAAGCATTACCAAATGCCTTCGGAAATCTGTACCACAGCATTAAGACCGGATATACTCATATTCTCAAAAGCGACAAAGCATGTAGTACTTGTTGAACTTACAGTTCCATGGGAAAGTAACATACCGAAGGACCACAACATCAAACTTAACAAGTACTGCAACTTAGTAGACCGGATTGTGAGAAACGGATTCAAGACTGATCTCTTCGCTGTGGAAGTCGGAGCAAGGGGACTACCAGCGAAGTCGCTCTACAGTCTCTTCAAGAATCTAGGGCTCCCAAGATCGACGCTAAGCTCATATATGGAGAGAGCTTCGAAAACGTCACTGGAAGCATCCTACAGAATATGGATAGGTAGAGAGAGGGAGGTCGAGAGCGGGACTGGTGGTTTCCCCGCGTCCTAGTCAACGCAGACTAGCTGACGAGGGCTTGAAGCGAGCCGAAACGTGAAGCATGCGCGGGAAATTTAGAGTGGCCACTCGCTAGTCCCGGCCTCGATTAATACCCTCCTCTACTGCCGATGGGCCCGGATATGTTCGGTGAAGCCATCGTAAGCTTAGATCCACACCTTCTTCCTTTAATGTTAATAAGTACGTGTTTTTCGTTGTTAGTATTTTTCTTATGTTTAATTCAATTTGTGTATTTTTTCTTCGACGGCGAGTTGTACAATGGGAATGTTTTTGGTTGTACCACGGAATGGTTGTACAAACGGGAGAAAAAATACCCATGGTACAACTAGTTGTACAACGCGGTTGTACCACGGTTCCCGGGTGGAAAATGGTCACCTTGGTAGAGAAGGCGCAAGTCTTGAGTTTTGCTGACGTTGAAATCAACAAGGTTCTCACAGTCCCAGGAGGCTACCTTAACGAGAGCACGGTGGTCGAGTGAGACTCGAGACTGAAGTTGTTATCCAAAGACGGCGGCGCTTTATGTTATGGACATCCACGGAATCAATTTTATGATAAAATCATACAATATGTGCGTACGGATAATCCAAAAATCAAGCGAAATCTAAAGATCCTAATTTCAATTATGTTTTGAACGACCTTACATCTGAGTGACAAACGCTAATGAAATGAGAAATAAACTGCGAAACATTCAGTCAGACACTGCAGAGAGGGCAGTAAATGTAAGATGTACAAAACGAAAATAAAGCGGTCCGGTATGGATACGGAAGCCTAAAAAGGTTAACTAAGATCCTTTGTTCATTATGGACCCGCCATAAACCACTTGCATTTAAAAAACAGAGGCAGTCAATAGTATACAAGTCTGCCCAGCTCGGCTTCGACCTCGTCCTCAATGGAATTGTTCAACCACCGACGTCCGCACCGCGGGCATCGCACAAGTCTGCGCAGCTCGGCCTTCGATACTTAACAACGTTCAACCATAACAACCCTTTTCCTATCTGTCTTAATATTCCAATATTGCCTTCAGACTGACCTGTAAGCCTGCCCCGTCCCTGAGCGCGTTTTCCACCTCCTGAGAAATAACCGCGCCCTCTGGTATCTTCGGTCTGGCCGTTGTGGTAGATCTCCTGGCTGGAGGGTGCTACAAGTTTGAAGTGTACAATCATTTGACAGTATCTACGATGTTATTTAGTTAGATAGCGCACACGATGCCGCCTTACTTATATTGTGAAGGTGGCCCATTGTTGAAAATTATGTACAGTCGCAACACTTATGTATAACGGCCGATGTGTCATTTTTGCTAAATAACGTTTACCTATCACCGTAATGTTTAACGCTTTGTCGAGCGAACTTCGTATAATTGTGACTTCGGCACGATAAACTCATTGCATTCTGATTGTTACGAGGGTTGTTATCATGTGTATAAGCCGCACCTCGCAGTCTGAACTCTTATGTCACGCACTTAAGTACGCCTCAATCGCAATGTCGGTATGACGGTGATTGATGACGATGAGACAATTACTTCACGTAGACTAGACAGGACATAAGTATTGTATAATCATATTATCCTAACTATAGCCATATTTCAATAGATATAACTATAATTTATATGCTTATACTCAGGTAAAAATTCAAGGTATAATGTATTTGTTTAAGATTATTGTACAAGATTATTGTAATATAATCTTGTAAATTCTCTGAAAAATAAGTGGGTGAAAAGTGGTAAAAACGTTCCAAAATGCATTTGCTAGATTCGTTACAAATACGTCCATACAAAAAACGCTCGCGCACGGCAACGGCCCAAAATTTAGAATGTTCAAAGATAGTTCAGTGAAAAACCATTTATTCTGTAAGCTTTTGAATTTATTTAGATGATTCTTAGTCTTATTGACTCTAAGCTCAATGAAGCATTTTTCGTATTAGATGCATTTGTAAAAAATGGCGAGGGAAATAGCAAAGGCATTTTTGAGCGATTTTACCACTTTTCAACCACATATTTTTAAGGGAATTTATTGAAATTAATTTTAAATGAAAAATAATGTATTCCCATTATACCTTGAATCTTTACCTAACTATAGGCATATAAATTGTAGTTAAATCACTTGAAATATGGATATGGTTAGGGAAATACGAAGTGCTTTTGCCTAGTACCCCCTTAATCAACATTCATCCAAAGTCCAAAGTCCTAAGACCATCATAAGTCCAAAGACGTAGGTTTCCGGCAACTAGTCGAGTCTAAGGCCAAAGCTGCATCCAGAAAATTGGGAATACTTTTCCGAAATCGGTGGTTCTTCCCAACGGCACAACTATTCCTGCTGTACAAAACACAGATTAGGCCGGTGATGGAGTACTGCAGTCACATCTGGGAGGGTAGTCCCCATTATCTGCTTACGTCCTTGGATTCGATAGAGTGCCGAGCCATCCGTCTTGTTGGTGACCCGAAACTTACAAATGGTTTGGAGTCTCTGTGGGTCACAGACAATTTGTAGGTTCGCTTAGTCTGTTTTACAGATACTATCACGGGCGCTGCTGCTCTGTGGAACTGGCATCCCTTATTCCCTGCCACCCTTCCTATCTCCGCATGACTCGTCGCAGAGAGACTCAGCACCCTTTTGTTGTTGACATTGGGCTTTTGAGAACCCATCGGTTCTCTTAATCGTTTCTTTGTCGCACCGCTAGGGTGTAGAACTGTCTTCCGGCGAGTGTGTTTCCCGAATCCTTTAACCTGGGTGTCTTCAAACGTCGTATTAACAGGCTAGACAGCCTAGCAACAGTCCGCAAATCTGCTGGCATGGCACCTAACTGAGCGTGGTTTCGCGAGGAGAGGTGTTTTTGGCTCTGTCGAATGCACCATTGGTCTTTCGACACAGCCACCCATGTTGGTTTACATAAAAAAAATTCATATTCTAGTGTCCAAAAAATGTATCAACGTCAAAAGTTTGACCGTGTACAGTGTGGGGTAATAATAGTCCCACTGCATCTGCCCCCGTGCATATATTAAAAGGCGAGGTAAAAGGTTACTAAGGGATAAGGACAAGATGCCGTGCAGGACGACAGACTAGCCACCTCTCACCTGGGCGCTTGAGTACTTGCAGCACAACACCGATTACTATGCTTACCCCGATTGTTGGTATACAGCGTATGTGGTAATGTATGTATGTATGTCAAAAGTTTGAGATTTTTTGTTGAAATGAAATGAAATGAAATGAAATATGTTTATTTATCTTATTTACACGATTATACAATTGAAAGAATAACTTAACTAGCTTAAAAAAAACAATAAGATAAATGGGTGTCTGTCTCAGCTTATTGCTGCGACAGCGGGCGAGCCTTCTGCCGCAGCACTGATTTTCAGACAGACCTCTTTTATATTATTAAAAAGAACATAACAAACACAATTGCGATAGGGATATAAATAAATACAGTACAATATACTCACATACATATAAAAACAGTTTACATAGAATAACGCAATCTGAAACAGTCATCATAAATTTATATTGATAAATATATATATATATATGTATATACACACAAATAGGACTAACTAATGGGAATTATTAATTAATAGGACGAAACTAATAAAAAAATTTAAAAAAAATAAGAAGAAAGTGGTGTTAGTATTATTTATTTATTTATTTATTATTTGCTAAGGTTTTTTGTTTATCCAGCAACCACTTCTTGCAGGATATTTTAAATGCGCCAATTCCAGACATTCCTCGGGTGGAGGGAGGCAGATTGTTCCAACATTTGGTGGACTTGTATTTGAAACATCCCCTGAACCTTGTCGAAGAATGTCTGGGCACCACGAGCAAGTAGTTGCTGGCTCGCGTTCTGAAGCTGTGCTTCTCTCGAGACCACGCTAATTTTCTATAAAGGTATTTTGGCTCTTTGGTTTTTATAATTTTAAATAACATGCACGCATTATGTATGTAACGTCTATTCTCCATTTTTAAAATATTATTGGTATTTAAGAAGGGCGTAACATGTTCCCTTTTAGGAATTTTGAAGCAGAAGCGTTGTGCGTTGCGTGCGTTGAAGTGTTGGCGGACCGATTTAATTTTGTTTTTTCTTTATTACAGGATGAGTCGGAAACCGGAGCTGACAGCATCGACGAAGAAGATGGAGCACGAGGCACGAAAAGGTCAGTTCATATTACATGCTGATTTCTTGGACGTTTCCTCATAATTATGTCCTCGTGATGTGAAGTCGAGCAGCCGCAGTAGGTAGTAATTTACTAATTGATCCAAGCATACGAGCGAGCTGAATGTGCGACCTGATTACTTAAATACATGTTATGAGTAACTGTAAACACGTCGTCGTCGTTTGTGAGAATGGCAGGAATCCCGCTCCGGCGCGACCGTTGTTGCACCGAGCCGTCTTCGTCGCGCGGCGGAGGCTATGGTGGGGAGGTGAGACGAGGCGTTCTTACTTACTACCTACTCATAATTGTCGAGGTGGCGCGTGGATATTACAACAAACACCTGTAGTACTGAACCCACAGAACATAGAAGCCAAGCCAAGCAGCCGACTGCTTGCTTGGCCCGCGCTAACGGGAGACAGCAAAACTTCAGAACTCGTGACCTACCTCTATTATGGGCACGACTCCAATGATCCACCCGTTGCCGAACAACCCACTGTAATCACAATACACCAGGTGTAATCAGTTCCACATTTGCAATAAACAAAAAGTTCGCCAGATCAGACATAATGCGGTAATGAGCTGGAGTGATTTGTGATTGATCGTCTATGCGCCTTGTGCTGGCGAACCTGCGGCGTGCGTGTTATTGGCACGTCTCATGTTGCCGCTTTGTCAAAGGTGCATGTTACAATTTCTGCAACCTTTTTCAAAATCCCATGGACTCATATCACACTTTCTATCGCTTCACCTCCGAAAGCGCATAATACAGGGGTGGAAAATGGTCAGTAAAGTCAGTAAGAGTCAGTTTTTTTGACTAAGGTCAGTAAAAGTCAGTTTTTTCGAAAAATGTTCAGTAAAGTCAGTATTTTGAGGATCAGGGGCTACGTTCCCACAAAATTGGTCTGGTTTATGTAGATTGAGGTGACAAAAATGCCGTTTGGAGTGGGAGTCCCTTAAAAATATCCTAATATCTCTTTTTCTTTTCGGTAAGTCCCTATACATACCTTTTTTAAAGAATGTTGTTCTTTTAATCCCTTTTTTTGGACATACACTATCACTTTAGAACAAGCATGTCGGCCGCGTGCCCCAGTGATAAATTATTTCAGTGAGGTTGGCTATGGGGATGGTGGAGGCCAAACACAAAAACATTTTTCTTACTTATTCACAAACATTCTCCATATATTATTAACATACATACTTAAATAACAGCAACTAACATTCGTATTTCGATGTTAAATTGACCGACCAAGGGTCAGTATCTAGACATTTGGTCAGTAAATGGTCAGTATTTTAGAGGGTTTAAGTCAGTAAAATGAGTATTTTTTTGGCCATGGAATCAGTTTCCACCCCCTGATAATACCTACGGAACGAATTACTTTTTACAAGACATAACGAATCACTGAATGGGTATGCTATTATCCAACGACATATATATGGTTCATTCATCCAACGTTACTACTTCCGGTATTTGAATTTCCTCCGTTTCCTTCCCGCCACGTGTCGCCGTCGCCGCGGCCGCGGCGACCGACGTGGCGGCAACGGCGATTTTGTTTGTACCAAATAATGGAGACAGCTAAATAGTCTACCAGTGAAAAGACTGACTACCTTCCGACAACACAACACGCCACCTTGAAGAGGCAAGAGGTCAGGTAATTTTATTTTATTGTTGTGGCGCAAACGTGCTGCAACTTATTGTGGTAATTTTTTTGTTTTGCTGTCGAAATTGTAACGCTGAACAGACTCAAGGTTTCATTTGCGCGAACGACTGGCGACTGTCCGACTGAGCTCGTAGAATAGGAACGTCTCATACTTTAACCGCGAATGTTGTCATTCTGGCAAAAAGGCGCTCAAACGCTGTACAACATGGATATATAGTACAAACAATTAGTACTGTACCTCTTTGTATATAACATGGCGAAGAGCTTAGGTCACATCCCCATGCCTTAGGCCTTTACAAAAAAAAAAAAAAGTGGTACCGAGGAGGATGGGTTGGGTATTTTAATGGAGCCTCACCTCATGACTGCGAGGCTCACAGTCATCGTTTCGCACCAATAGAGGTTACGGAGTACCTCGATGTAACGGTGCTCGTTTCTCACTTCTGAGTCCAAAGTCTTATCATAGTCGCCGAAGGCTAGGAGAGCGGCTTGTTGTACTCCTCGTATTTTTGCACCGCATTAAAAATATAATTAGAAGAAATTAAAATTAAACGTAAACGTGGAATACAGAAACCTAGAATACAACTTAGGCAATTTGAAACAAAATGTTTACATTTGGCAAATGTAATTATGAGGCACGAGCCTAAAGTCGACTTAATTGCTAATTTATAGGTAATAATTAGGCATCTCAGCTGCAGTCCCTTTTGGATTTAGTTAGAGTGACGGCGAAGAGAGAGAGAGAGAGAGAGAGAGAGAGCAAACAAAATCCTCAATATTGAAATATGACGAGATCGCTGGTTTCGAACTTCATGCGCCTGTTTCTGTTTATTGCTTTTGTTGACTACTCCAACTCTGATTAAGGTCGGCGATGCGGCTGTTCTCAGTATAGAGAAGTGTCGAACATTTGCTGCTAATGTACTGCCAATTTCTTGACAGACACCGCACCGCATATTCCGAGAACCTCTGAAACGAACAGTTCGAAGAATCTAGAGAATAGTTTGAAGGTTGCGGTCACTGCGTAATTTTCCAGTTCCTAGCTTGTGATAACTTTATTAGCTTTGTCATGGTTACGTCAAATTGTGAATGTTTGAAGCGATACCTATAAAATTGTTATTTATTTAGATAGTATTATAGCAGGTACCTGTTGGAAATTTCGTTGAGGTTTCCTTTACTTCTAAATACATATACATAATTCGTTAACAACATCGTTAACGATATTATGTAATAGGTACACGTATATACTTTTATTTATTTATTTATTTATATATTAGAGAATTCTACAGCTTATATTAATATAACAAGTTTAAAAATCAACAATATAAAAACTTAATAGCCAAGAATAGAATTCCTCCGGTTTACATGCATTTGAATACACGGTGAATAAAAACGATAGAAAATTACAAAATTAAAACAATAAATAAATTTGAAATGAAATAAAATTAAATTGAAATTAATTACAAAATTAAAAGTCTAGTCCATATCAAGTCAAAAGTTAAAAGTTAAAATTCAATCATTAATAAATAAGAAAATAAGAAACAGTGAATAAAAATTTTATAAAAACTACATTAAGCATACAACTACATACAAGCACAGACGGTTTGTTATGCAGCGCTCGTCAACTGTGAAGTGGTGGTTGTGGTGTTTTATGAAATGAATGAATGGGCTGCCGGGGTACTAATATCAAGGGCAATTGAATGGTCGGTCGGTTGTCGTCGACGGCCGTTGAAAACACCGCCTGTCCCTTCATTTAGTTAGACCATAGATTTTGGAAGGTACAGATTCACAACGTAGAACAAAAAAATTTAAGCAACAATTATTGTTTACAATATAATCACAAGATGGCGCTATCAGTATTGAATGAATGAATTATTTGAAATTTAAATTTATTAAAAACTTTTCTCTGCTAATTAAACAATAATTCTTAATGGAATTACCATTGTATCATTTCAGGGGGTACTGGGGTACGTATCTATTCTGTGGTACTGGGCAAAATCACTTCGTATTTCCCTAACCATACCCATATTTCAAGTGATCTAACTATAATTTATATGCCTATAGTAAGGTAAAGATTCAAGTTATAATGTGAATACATTATATTTAATTTATCTTATAAATATAAAAAAGTAATACTAATAACTAAAGAAATAAACCTACCTAACAAACATTAAAATAACTATCAAAAGGGGCACTTTCAAATGTTTCTAGAACACTTGCGGCATTACCCCGCTGGATGGCCAGGCTTACCCTTTGAATGAAATAGGCCCTTAATTGCGCGACGCCAGTTGCGTCCACCAGCAGAGGCCCAAGCCTCTTCAATAAGCTTTTGGCTTCACTGCTCCACGGACCGAGGAGGGTTTCAACCGCAAACGCAACAAATTCAAAAATTCCCTTCAAAATATGTGGTTGAAAAGTGGTAAAATCGTTCAAAAATGCCTTTGCTATTTTCTTCGCCATTTTTTACAAATGCATCTAATACGAAAAATGCTTCATTGAGCTTAGAGTCAATAAGACTAAGAATCATCTAAATAAATTCAAACGCTTACAGAATAAATGGTTTTTTACTGAACTATCTTTGAACATTCTAAATTTTGGGCCGTTGCCGTGCGCGAGCGTTTTTTGTATGTACGTATTTGTAACGAAATAGCAAATGCATTTTCGAACGTTTTTACCACTTTTCACCCACTTATTTTTCAGAGAATTTACAAGATTATATTACAATAATCTACATACATACATACATATCACACACGCTGAATCCCGACAATCGGGGTAAGCAGAGTAATCGGTGTTGTGCTGCAAGAACTCTGGTAAATTACAGCACAACACCGACCACCACGTTTCGCAAAGTATTCGAACAAGATTCAATCGATCAAGCAGCAAGTATAAGGCACGAAGACCCACCTGCTGCATGACTCGGTGGAAGTACCATGCCAAGGTGAGAGGTGGCGAACCCGTCGCCCTTTAGCACGGCATCTTGTCCTTATCCCTTAGTCGCCTTTTACCACATGCACGGGGAGAGATGCAGTGGGGCTATTCTTTTTAAGTACCGGGCCCACACGGTACAGTACAATAATCTATCACACATTATACCTTGAATCTTTACCTAACTATAAGCATATAAATTATAGTTATATCTATTGAAATATGGCTAGGTATAGTTAGGATAATATGATGTGATTTTTTGCCTAGTACCCCCCCTTCAACATTATTTTATTTTATGTTTTAACTTGAAAATCACAATTTTTTAAGATTTTTGTAATTGAAAATAATATCTCCATCCAGTAGCACTGCGATAAAATTAAAAAAAATTGTAACGCCATCTAGTGGTACTGCAAAATTGTTTGGTTCCATATTTTTGTTCTACGTTGTGAATCTGTACCTTCCAAACAAAATCTATGATTTAGAGTAAAGACTATTTATAAAGATAGTACATTTATTACAAGACAATGCATTCTTACACATGAACAGTTAAAAACATTATATATAAAGTAAATAAACCAATAACCTATGTCAGTCAGTCAGCGTGTAAGCGTCCACTGCTGGACATACGCCTCCCACCTGGCGGGTGGTCTACCAACACTCCGTTTTCCTGTCCACGGCCGCCAGTGCAGGACACGGTTACTCTAACGGTCGTCATCTCTTTGGCTGACGTGCCCAACTGCCCAGCCCACTGCCACTTGAGCTTGGCCACCCGGTATTCAATATCAACTACTTTGGTGCATCGGCGGATTGCCTCATTACGCACCATATCACGTAGCGATATTCCCAGCATGGCTCGCTCCATTACTCGTTGGGCAACTTTCAACCATTGGACAACACCGATCGTTAGCGTCCACGTTTCACACCCGTACGTCATAACCGGTCTTGTATAATAAATAACCTATAAACAAAAATATTCATCCATCATGCGGATCAACGACATGGTCTCCATGACGGATGCTGCGTTCCCCCGTTGAATGGTAATACTAATTCGCTGCTCCCGGCCCGCGCCGGTGCTTATTTGGAAAATATACCTTTACCCAGCGCTCCATAGTGCTGAGGTCGGGTATACATTCAAGGAGTAGCAAAGCAAGTTTGTCACTTGAAAATATACCCGAGCGCAGCACTTTTCTCGGGTGTACTTTCAAGTAACGAAACTCCGTTTGGCTTCCTTTAATGTAAACCCGATCCCAACACGATGATGCTGTTATTAATATTCCGTATGAAGGAAGAAAAGTGGTATGAGTGATGTTTTGGTGGTTTAAAAAAAAAACCAGGGTTAATGTTGAGGCGGGGCATGTCGGGTATATTTTAAAGTGCCTGCGCGCGAAGTCCTGCATTTGGAAGTATACCCGACGCCAGCGCGATCAGTGACATCACAAATGTTGGGTGAAGGTACATTTTAAAGGGCTTAATTATCAATTTCTGTGTTTGAAAATATACCCGATGCTAGCGCGGCCAGTGACGTCACGAGCGCTGGGTAGAGGTATATTTTCCTAATAAGCCGCGCCGGTCCCCGGATGCCTCAATAAGCTGTTTTCCTATTTGCTTAGAAAAACTGACGGAGCTCCAAGCTCAAAGCGTCTCTACCGCGAAGGCTACAAACTCATAATTTCTAGTACGATTCATGTACTTCTGGTTTATTTGTGTGGGCCTTGGCTGCAGCGAAGCCAGCCGCTCATATGACTGAGGGCGAGAATGTTCACGCACGTCGCGTCCCGGATCAAGGCTTTCCCATGTTTCTACGGTAGAAGGCTCATGCCATCCGGTCTTTTCCCATCGTCCCTTGAGATTACCAAGGGCTCAATGACGCTTGGAATGCGGGCCGATCGTCTGGTTGAGAGCGGCGTGACGTGACAGCCTGCCGGCGCTCCTGGAACACGAGAGACCATGATGTCCAAAAACGTCAACAGCAACGCCGCACACACACATATGCGGCTCAAATATACTGGCTCCAAAGCGTACCTAACTGAGCAGAAGTGCTATTCCACCTGACTCCCAACGCGATGGAGCCATGATACGCGCGCAATCTGTGTTAGTGCCATTTTTCGATATTGTGACAGATATTATTGTATATTGTAACTTGTGCAATGTGAAAGACTATGACACATTCAAGCAATATAAGTAATTTTACATTACATAATTTAAGAAGCACGTATACATACATACAGGTTAATCTGTATATATTTATTTACATTCCTGTATTACCTACTATAGTAAATCCAATTCATACATACATACATACCACACGCTGTATCCCGACAAACGGGGTAAGCAGAGTAAGCGGTGTTGTGCTGCAAGTACTCTTGTAAATTACAGCACAACACCGACCACCATGTTTAGCAATGTATTAGGAGAAGATAACTATCAAGCAGCAAGCAAGTTTATTATTTTATTAGATATTTGCCCCCTCTATCTATGCATGCTAATCGCAGTCAGTACAGTTCTCGTATGTTATGTATAAGATGCTTGCATATAGATTTATCGATAGTATCGCGGACTGGCTGGATACATCTCTTTTTCGTCCGGGCAAGTTTCTTGTCGGAGGGAGGAGTAACGTGGCATGGACGTGGCATGCCATAGGAACCTGCTCGCTCGCGCTGTCACTCGTTCTGTCGGTTGGCACTCCTGCCGCCGCTGCGCCGCGCGCCGCCGCGCCGCCCCGTCGTCCGGCCAAACCGCCTCCGTCTCCGGTGCGGACGAGAACCACATCTCAAACCACAACGTTGCATTAATTCCTCGATTTTCTCATTCACTACATGAGTGTAGAGTATGCGTACCGTGAAAGTTCACCTGCTGTTTTATAGTTGTCAATTGGATAAAGATAATGGCGCCAGCTAATGACATTTTTACCTGTATCGTGCTTTTGTATCCTTATAATATGTAGGTATATACATAATATATGAATTTGCCTGGAATATATTATGGATAGCACTCACAGTTAAAAGCTATTTTTTAACTCACTGTTGAACCAGGCCTTCGTCACTCGCTCAAGGTCGCGAGTTAAATGCCTACCGCTTGGCGTACCGACTAATCTACAATTAACAGTGGGCTGCTGCTATCCAGCCAGACCGGGCGCGTGGCGCTTTCGAATTTAGAAAATGTCGAAATCACGTAATTATTGTGCAGTGGACGGGTGCAAAAGTCAAAAGACAAATGAAAACTTGTCTTTTTTTTCATTGCCGAGAGACGAAGAAAGGTAAGTGTTTTGTTTAGTAGCATTTTGATTTATTTCTAGTAATTTATTTATTCATATTAGTAGGAGGTCATAGATTTAAAAATAATATCATATTGCCAATAACATTAGTTAGATGACGCCGAACAGCGTGGTATGTATGGCCTAATTTGTATAAGGATAATAGGTACATTGTAGATGATCATTGATCATTAAATTTATTGATCAAACAAAACTATCACTGGAAGGTTGCACGCAATGCACGCTTCGATGTGAGAAACTAATTGTGACGCTAACGCATGCATGAATTTGTTCGCATGAATTTGCCGTACCTAAATATCGTATCGTTGGTAGCTAGAACGATAAAAGTTGGTAGGTATCATCTTCATTTTATTCCTCACAATAAGACAGCACAAAGACACAGCCCTTAGACGCGCTGAACGACGCGCTTTCGAGATAGAGTTACACGACAGAAAGAGAAGCGAAATGTAGGCAGTTATCGTGTTTAGGCATGCAGCTCTGTGCGAGTCAATTTGTACTTTATCGCGTCGTCGCAGAGTAGCTATTTCTTTGTGAGTGTTTGTACAGAGCAGCTTCTGTACGGAGTACTCTTTTCTATTCTGTGGTTGAACTCTACTTCGTTGTTATACAGTACTGGTAGTGGTTTTCTTTCGTGCCTTCAAAAGTTCCTGTCTGGGAGCTGTTTTAAAGGTATCTGTCTGTGTCAAGTGATGTAGCTACCTGTGTCAAGTGATGGAGCCACCAGATAGACGTTCAACGAAGGGCCGCCCACACGCGCACAGCGGGAGGCGGGAGTCTGCAACTCTCGCTCGACGCTCGTGCGCAGCGCGGGGTCGGCGGCTATGGCGGCGTAGGAGCCAGTGAAAGCACGTCTCGTGCGTGCCTTATCCTGTCGCGGAGTAATGGCGTCTGGCTGGGTTTAGAGAGCTGAGGACACCCGCCTAGGTTAATGCAATGAAAAAAGTGATATGCACGCACAACGAAACTACTGGGGCGACCACAACTTATTGTTTTTTTTTTTGTCTCACTAATAATAACTAAGTACTTTGTGAAAGTAGCACGAAACAATCTCGAGCTAGTAATTTGTGACGAAGCAAAACTATTATTGCTGCTCTTATTTGTGTTTATTGGTATGAACTTGAAAAATATTGTCTTTAGAGTTTCTCACAAGATCTCGGAAAGTTATTTTGCACATTTGTACACCCGGCTATTTAGAGGCCCCGGGTTCTGCGCCGTTTATTTTGCTTCCATAACCCAGAACACTAGCAGCGGTTTTACCGGTCAATTAATATATAAGGTGTTTCGTTAGTCATGTCAAAAATTTCTGGAGGATTACATACACACTCAAATCAACACTTTACGTAAAAAAAAACATATGTTTATAGGAGCATTTTTTCTCCTATCAAAAAAATAAAATGAAATAAGTAGCTGTAAAAACCAACCATAGTGACCTTGTGACTTACTTACAACAAAGTCAGCCTCGTTAGCTCAGTGGTGCAGACATTCAACTGTCGCTATTGAATGTTAAGCAACGCTGGGTGCGGTCAGTACTTGGATGGGTGACCGCTGACCGTTGGAGGCTGACCGAGGTTCGGATTCCTCGTAAAACTGTAGGTCCCTTCCCTCCTAATCTTACTTGGTGGTAGGGTTTAACCCGCCCGGGTTGGTACCACCGCACTGAATGAAACGTCGGTCTAAACGGCTATGTAAATAGTTTGTGTTTTCCGACCAGTTCAGTGTAGCCGGCACGATCAAAGGGGGAAGCACTGACATGGCACCTAGTTCACCCGGTGTTATGGGCTGACATCACGGACGTTGTAGGTGATGTAGCCAACCGTGTCAGTTTCCATAAAAAAAAATAAAAAACAAACAGCTGTTCTGCGTTTGAACGTAGTACGGTCATTGACCCCGTACAATGCAAGTTACCTACTTTTACACACAGGTTAATGTTTAGGTAGCAAACATGTCTTGTTAAATTTCTCGAAAAGTAATGCTAAAAACACATATTTTTTTGCGTAACGTGTTTATTTGAGTGTGTATGTAACCCTCCCGAAATTTTTGACATGACTAACGAAACACCTTATACAGGATGTTCGGCACATCAACCGACAAATTTTTTTTGTAGATATGTGGGGTCATTTCCAACGTTTTGTCCCATGATACCTTTTGTCAGATGTCACGTGTTATCGAGATACGATTTTTTTTCTTTATTTTTGAAAATTACCAAAATCCCAGCTATAAACCCTTGTAACTTTTTTGGTTATGATTTTATCAGCACGAAATAAAATTTATTGAATTTTACGATGTATCCTTGTTCTAGAAAAAATATTATTTGGTGAAGTTAATACCACGAAAAGGGCTTATGTATGACCTCCCAAAGTCCCGAGAACGAGTAAAAATATGACAGACTCTTAATTTCTTAATTCGTTAAAAAAACTGACAGCAATTGATAGCTTCATTTTCTTTCACGGCCAGCCCAGTTTGCTAAGCACGCCTTCTGTCAAGCGCTAGGTTCGGCGCTCACTCCGCCGCCGCGCCGTCCCGCCCGACTACCTCATTCTGGCGTAGCGTCCACGCCGACTTCCTTCGCACCATCTACGTATATATTTTTCTCATCCTAAATTACCATACAACCAGATGTAACCAATAAAAGTCTAAATTGTTAAGTTTCTGTTTACACTTTCACAAGGTATCTATGTAAATGTTACCAAGGCCTCGGACATGGTTATTTTTGACGTAAATTTAAGAATTGAGGTTAAGCTTATTTTATTTTTATTAGTATCATTTAAGGTAACGTTGTCGACAGTTTAATAACAATTTGAGGTTTATTGTTTGATTCTGTTTTTCTCTATTACATTCATACTAATGAACGTTCTACGGACCACTATACTAGTTTTCTTTGATCATCCTTTTCCGATTTTTTTTTTCAATCCATCACTGGCGATAAAATCTCGTGTATTATTTTCATTAGCCGGTGGCAGCTGACTCGAGCCGCGCGTGTCACAAGTTCACAACGTATTTAATACCGCCGGCTGTCTATTGTTTCTACAATATTATGGAGAATTAGATGAACAGGCACTGGAGAATTTTTGCCTGATCAAATGATACTCTTCGCTCACTGGCCGATCCAGCTCGGCACGCAGTCAACGAGCAGGACACCAAAGATACAGACCAAGAGTAAATCACAGAGTGAATTGTAATTAAAATGGCCGTCCTGGAGTATTCTGGCGGCAAGTTTCTCTGCATGGCTGGCTTGGCAAATGTGCCGCTCGTCCGGTCCGGCCGCCCGCACCGCGCATCGGCCGCGGCGGCGGCGCCTAGCCAGCACTCGAGTCTAGCTAGCCTAGCTAGTCGAGCGAGGGGCCCGCGGGTGGGGCAAACGGCCGGAACCTGAGTTGCTCTGTTACGTTTCACAGCGATGTGACCGCGAATTGTATTCAGTTCAGTACCCCTATATTTTAGTGTCTGTGTACCTATGTACTTATACAAGTCAGTTAGCGCTTATGCGTCCACTGCTGAGCAGGCGGCTCTTCGATTTTTCTCCAGTCGTCCAGGCCTTCAGCGATACGAAACCATTGTGCCTCCGACGTACTAACATGTAGTAGTCCCTAGGCCTGGACACTGACTGGCCTGGCCGGTGACACTCCATTACCCGATATAAGAAACTCAAAGCGTAACGTAACTATATTTCACTTGTGAAAATAAAACAAAAATTGTTACAGCGGCCCTTCTTGATGAACATAAAGATAGAGTAGAATAGATAGAATATACTTTATTGCTTTCCAATACACAATTGTAACAAAACGCGGACTTATTACCTAAGGAAATATCTGCCAGTCAACCTGACTTAATTATGAACAACTATATAAGGGTAGCAACAGAGAAGAAGAATGCACAAACTTAATACTAATAAAACAATAAAATAAAGTAAACAAGACAAAGGCATAATATACAGGGTGTACGGCACATCGAACGACAATTTTTTTTTGTAGGTAAGTGGGGTCATTTTCAACGTTTTAACCCATGATACGAGTACCTTTTGTCAAATGTCACGTGGTATCGAGATACGATTTTTTTTTCTTTATTTTTGAAAATTACCAAAATTCCAGCTTTAAACCCTTGTAAAAACGTTACATTTACAAGTTACAAGTTTATGATTGTATCAGCACGAAATAAAATTTATTGAATTTTACGATGTATCCTTGTTCTAGAAAAAAAAAAATTGATGAAGTAATACCATGAAAAGGTTTTATGACCTCCCAAAGTCCCGAGAACGAGTAAAAATATGACAGATCTTAATTTCTTAATTCATTTAAAAAATAACCTACAGTAATTGATAGCTTAATTTTCTTTTAAAAAGTTCGCTAGTTTACGCTCTTTTTCAACGGTGTACCACATGTCCTACAAATAATTCACTATGTGGTCAAAATTAGGGATAATTTGCAAGAGTCTAAACATTAACAATGGAGAATTGAACAAGTGCCCGCGCGGCCGGTACATGATTTAAATTTGAAAATACTCCCGAAAACGCTCTCAATACGGAAAGCGACCACGATAAGTGCCCGTGTTGTCGTTCTGTTCTGTCGCTGTCCCTAATTTTGACCACTTGTATGACATGTGGTATACCGTTGGAAAGGGCGTAAACTAGTGAACTTTTTAAAAGCAAATGAAGCTATCACTGCTGTCCGTTTTTTTATTTTTTTATTAAGAAATTAAGATTCTTTCATATTTTTCGTTCTCGTTCTCGTGACTTGGGAGTGAACAAGACCTTTTCATGGCATTAACTTGATCAAATAATATTTTTTCAAGAACAAGGATACATATTAAAATTCTATAAATTTTATTTGGTGATGATACAATCATAAACAAAAAAGTTACAAGGGTTTAAAGCTGGGATTTTGGTAATTTTCAAAAATTAAGAAAAAAAATCGTATCTCGATACCACGTGACATCTGGCATAAGGTATCATGGGTCAAAACGTTGCAAATGACCCTAATTACCTACAAAAAAAATTTGTCGGTCGATGTGCCGAACATCCTGTATATGTAGGTACAATACTAGAACATATTACATAAACATAGGACATATAATACTAAATAAGAATACATAGAAGAATACTTATACGTGTGTCCCAGAAACCGACGATAATCCGTCGACAGCTGATAGGGCTAATTACCTCTCAGAATAACCAATTTTAGTTTAGTAAAAATGGCTTGGTTTTTAAGATTTGTAATTTTTGTAAAAATTTTAAATTTTCTCCCTCAGCAATTTTTTTTTAAATGCCACAAGTACAAAAGGTAAGATTTTTTAAAATCTAGTTTTGGTCAAATATTCTTGAAATGTAAGGCATTCACACGGTATAATTTATTTTTTTATGTTTAAGCCTGCTTAGCTGTCGTTGCTTATGTTTTACGTTTTATACGGCATAAGAGCCACTTGTTACGCCTCATCCCTTGAATTTGGCCCTTCGCGGTGAAAAAAAAAATCACTAAAGTGGCATTATGCAACCAAAATACGCCCATCTAATGTCGCTTTTAAAATGATAGGTACATCACTTACTAATTTGCCCAATAATTTATGAGATATTGTTATTTAACTGCAAAAGGACCTCGGAATGTGAAAACTGCAGAATAAGTCCACCTAAGCTACTGCCGTAATTCGTTCTTTGTTGAGCTCTATGTATAAAGTTTTCCATCGGTTCCCCGTATTAAAGTCTTGATTGACGGTTGTTGCTCAGATGTCATGTTAGTTGATGCCGGCGTACCGTAAGGTCTCGTGCTGTCCCCGACCCTCTTTCTGCTACACATTTATGATCTGCTCAAATCTGGCGAAATTAATTGCTATGCCGACGAGACAGCACGCCACTAGCCAGGTACACATGTCGTCCAATCGCAAGCCTGACCGAGGTGGAGGAAAACAGGCTACATCTTGTGCTTGAGCTCGAGGAGACCGTAAATAAGGTCTCCAACTGGGGTCTCAAAAACCTCGTCGAGTTTAACACGAGTAAAACCCAGGCGTGTGTATTCAGTGCGAAGCGGACACCGTTCACTGCAGCCCCCACCTTCCAAGGAACTACTCCCAAGGTCAAGGAGCACATTGGGATTCTCAGGGTCGAACTAACTCGCGACCCTAATTTTGGACGCAACATCGAGGAAAAGGCTAAGGTAGCCTCAAGGAAGCTGGGTGTCCTCAACAAGGTGCGTCAGTCAGTAGTTTACGCCGAGCCAAAAACTGCTGCTTTATAAAGCGCAGATTCGCTCATGCGTGGAGTACTGTTCGCATCGATGGGACGGATCAGCAAAATACCTGTTCGGCTGTCCGCCTCGTTAACGACCCCGAGGTATCTCGGAACTTAGAGACCTTACAACTGCGCAGGGACGTTGGATCTTTGTGTGTGTTCTATCGCCTGTACCGCGGAGAGTGTTCCAAGGAGCTGCACGATGCGATCCCTCCATCCCCATTCTACCATCGTTCCACGCGCAACAGGTTGGGAATGCATCCACACAAAATTTATTTTATTATAAAAGCTGATAAATAAATTTTTCTTAAATTTATAAAACCTTGCATTGCAAGTAATTATGGTAACTGGAACTATAAATTTGACTACCTTTATATTTTTATAGAAATTGAATTTTTCTAAATAGATTCATTTTGTGTTTTAAAATTAATATAATATAACGTCTACAAGTACTTAAAGTTAAACAACTAATAAAATACCGAATTATACGAACTCTACCTTAACAGCTACTAGTGCGCCGCTCTTAGTGCGCGCGCAGCTCCACCGCGCGACAAAAAAAATATTTTTTACCCATTTATATGTTAAGTATAGTAATAAAGTTTATACTGGCATACTCTAGAATAACAGGGCTATTCAAACATATTTTTTTTTTCTAAATCATAACCTTATAGTACCGTAAAACGGGGTGAACAGAAACAACTTTGGACTTTTGAACCTGAATATCTTCCTAGTTTGTTGAGTAGAGCCTTTGAAAAATACCTCACAAGTCGACTCTTTATTCGTAGAATGTGTTTCTAGTCATCCCATTGCAGCATTTGCATTATTGTTCCTAAAAAAAAATTATTTCCGTCATGTTTCTTGTTACCCGAAAATGGGGTGAATAGAAACGCCATATGGGTTGAATGGAAACATTGCATACATTGAATATTGATATATATATATTTTTTATTAAAACAATAGAGCTATTGCTTTAAAGTTTTTTATTTTATAAAAAAGATTAAGTAATATATCAAAATACACAAACAAAAAACATGACTTCTCAATACAAATTTCAGAATTTTTCTTCAAACAAGAATGTTCATGCAAATTCACAGTAATATTCTCTCGAGCTCTCTTGATATTTTGTGCGTATCGCTCCGATATTTTCTGCTTATGGCGTTTCAGGAAACTGATGGAGAAGTCTCTTCCGGGAAGATAATTTTTAAACTTCGGGCAATTTACTCCTTTTTTGTCCAAATAGTGTTTTACTATTAGACGAAGGTCGAATTCATCCATTGGGTAGCCCCATTCAGAACATATGTTGAGATTATCTATGACATGTTCTTCTATCTCTTCTGCGAGAACCGTTTGCCCTCCCTTTTTTTTCAGGACTCGCGTCGCATGTCTGTACAGAACAGAGTAGTGAATGTTATGTTTTTCAGCAGCACACCGATATGAAAAACCATTATCCTTTATGTCTTTCAGAGCCGCTTCTATGTCTTCTTTCTTGTGCGACAATTGCCGTTTTCCGCGTGGGTCGGGTTTGTACTTTCTAGGCATACTGAAGGCCAAGAAAGACAGGTTACATACTGAAAAAAAACAAACAAAATATCCTGTTTTATACACCCTTAATATCGTTTCTTTTCACCCTATCACTCGTTTCTAATCACCCCATCACTTGTTTCTAGACACCCAAATAACTTGTTTCTATTCACCCCATATAACCTCAAAATGGCATCGTCTCACCAAAAGCAAAATATCTTCAAAAATAACTATGCTAGAACTCACCTCAGTTGTTAAGCTCTCCTGCAGACAGTGGCACTAGCGCTTTATATAACTTTCGTGGCACAGGATCATATACAGAAGCCGATACAGAACAAGTTTACTACATATAAAAAAGCCTAGATCGCAACACATGACATTAAATTTTTTTTTATTTAGCTCCGCAATGTTGGTAGCGATCATTTTTGGGATACCAGGACGCAAAACATATTTTTCCACTAAATTAACTGAATCAGAATTTTGTCAAACCATATTTCAGTCACAGGTACAAAAGCAAAAATTTTTTCCGATTTCGTTTCTGTTCACCCCTAAGTTTCTGTTCACCCCATTCTACGGTACTTATAGTTGTGTGTGAGCTAAGATTAAAAAAAAAATATTTTTTATTTTTTTTATTTTTGCATAGAACTCTATTTTTTTATATGGACGAGTGGAAATTTTGTTCAACAATGTGATTCCCCGTCCTCGAATTATACGAAAACGCCACCCAACTTGGTCAAGTTGCTTAATGTATAATTTAATAATAATTTAATTATTTTTTTAGAGTGGGAAATAGTCACAATTAATTCTTCTATATTTTTAATGTATGCAGATATCAAACTCGCAGTGAGTGGCGGCGGCTAGGTACACCTGTGCCAAGTGGCATCCTTTGTTGAAGATTTGCAAGGTGGATCGCATTAACATCCCCACTATTACTGGCAAACACGACGAGTCGATAAGTCATTCATTACTCGTAGTTTAGAATTGATAGCGTTCGCTTGTTGCAATCGGTTTCGGTTTTATCTACACACATTCGTGTTAATCTGCATCAATCACATCATACTTCTGACATAACCGCCTTGCGTGTTCTCAATGTCAGTTGCTATTGCTTTGGCCTTGGTATTTTTAATCTAGACTCACGGCAGTGTGTCAGCCAAGTTCGCAAAGCAATAGGGCGACACACCGGCCGTGGGTTATATTACACGAACCATCTCGGGCCACTTTCGATTCCCCTTTAACATAAAATATATTTGACCTACACACTTGAAATTTTGCGTGTCCAGTAAAAGTTAAAACCCTCTTCTAATTACCAAATCTGAAATTGAAATAAAAACCCTCTTACCATTCACGAAATAATGACGTCCGAAAATCACTATTTTTATCACTGACTGACTGACTCACTGATCAAAAGTTTGGACTACTTCCAGGTGACCTAGGAAGTTAAAAATTGGTGTGGAGGTAGGTTATTGGACGAATATAAAGGAAAAAGTCTAAAATCGCCTGATCAAGGGTTATAGAAGGCAAAGTTATTAATGCGGCCACTTTCGAACAATGTATTGAACTATTCTACTCTAATTAACCGAGAACGTGTTTGTGAACGTTATACCGTGTACGTGTATATGGGTATAATATAAGATTATTATTATATACTTTTACTTCAATGATAGGTACGATTGGCCGTAGTGCGTTTAGAGAATACGCCAGAGTTGCATTGATTGATTGAGAGTTGATTGCAAACACTTCATTAAAAATAACATTTTAATATTCATTTTGTTTCATTCTCGCAAATTTTCCCCAAGAACTCGACAGGCACTGTTCAATTACAAGAAAAAGAATCGCCTAGTCACATTCAAACATACAACCATTTAATACATATTCGTTGGGCTAAGTCAATTGTACGACCGTAATATTATGCTTTCCACATACCTATGTAAATACATTGAAAAACAGCAAGTTTTGAAATACCACGTGAAAACTGGGGGGCCATGGGGGTGGGGGTCCAAAAGTGCCCTGGCGCTCGCTCTGGGCGCACGAGGTAAATAATCAAAGCAATCGACAGCCGCGCGCATACGCGCGAGACCTCTGTGCTGTTCGGTTGTCTCTCGACTCGACCGATACGACACCTGAAAGACTTTATCAATCCCTCGAAACCTTTATCCTGCAGCAATCGTACTCCGGGAACCAACATAAGCCGATATTCGTTTGGTTGTTTATGTAATTTGTTAGCTCAGTGGTAAGCGTGTAGGGTTTGTATTTTTTGACCATGGGTTCGTCCCACAAATTTTTGTTTCTTTTTTTTTCTTTTTTAAGCAATGTTAGGATGTTTAAATTTGTTTAGGATGTTTAGTTTTTTTTATAACCACCTAAAAGCTTTATTTTTGGGAAATACAAACGTAACAAAAACGACATGCACCGCCTCAACATTAGGTTAGGTTAGGTTTTTTTTTAACTTACATTTTTAATTGATTTTTCGGATTCACATAACTCGTGAACGGGCAACATTGGGCGCTCGCTGATAGGTAGGATGATAGTCAATAATCAATAAACCACAGAACAATGCCCAAATAGTTTTAAACCTGGAAAGACTTGGCCGAAACCATTGATTTTATAGGGGGAGTCAGATGTACCGTCAGCGATGTTTTAAAGGTAACATGAAATTAGTCTTCAATTATATCCTAAGATGGCGCCAGGAGTATCGAATTTGAATTAAATAATTTATTATATTTTTAAATCTGCTAATTATAGAACGATGCTAAGTGGGAACAGCATAGTTAAATTTAAAGATTATTTTATATTAAGTAAAAATTTCAAAATAGTGTATTTTAAGGTTTTCATAATTTTTCCAATAAATATTTTCATGTTTTGTCAGTCCGTGAGCTTGGCGGATAAAATGTATAATTTCGCCGCTTCTGCATCATAGATGTCAGACCAAAGTTAAGTTGTCCTATTTGTCTATAGATGGCATGCCTATTTCTTATTATATTTTTAGTTGCCAAATACCCACCAACCAAACCTGCGTGCAATTCAAATACGCGCGTGCGGTTAGGATAAAGTGGAGATACCTTCTTTAAAATTATATTTTTTTACCTCACCACCTTTGAAAACGGAAACAAACACGATGGATTAAATATAATAATAATAATAAAAATCGTTAGCCATTTATAAGAAAATCGACCTCATCGAAATAATTTGTATGACAGCTACCCTTATTTTTTTAAATAAAAAAAAATTAAAAAAGGTACCCCTAGATAATCGTTTCAAACTACTAAATATGAATTTTCAACGAAATCGGTTGAGCGGTTGAGGCGCAACGTCGCTGGACACATTGCCATAGACAAATTTGTATGACGGCTACCCTTATTTTTTCGAATTTTGAAAAAGTAAAAAAATTTACCCCTAGATTATCATTTCAAACTACTAAATACGAATTTTGAACGAAATCGGTTGAGCAGTTTAGGCACAAGGTCGCTGGACGGACACACACACACACACACACACACACACATACATGTTTCTCAAAACCACTTTTTTGGGATCGTTGACAGATATATAGCCCAAATCTGTACTGTGTGGGGCCGGTACTTTAAAAGAATGGCCCCACTGAATCTCTCCCCGTGTATGTCGTAAAAGGCGACTAAGGGATATGACCCCCTTCTTATATTACTAGGTGGTAGGGTTTAACCCGCCCGGGTTGGTACCACCGCACTGAATGAAAGGTCGGTCCAAACGGCTATGTAAATAGTTTGTGTTTTCCGTCCAGTTCAGTGTAGCCGGCACGACCGAAGGGAAGCACTCACGTGGCACCAAGTTCACCCGGTGTTATGGGCATCACGGATGTTGTAGGTGATGTAGCCAACCGTGCCAGTTTCAATAAAAAAAAAAAAAATCAGTCGCATTCTCAACTTCGACATTTTGGACGATCACAATACTTCCTTTCTCCTTACAGTCGCTCGAAAGTAAAAAGCCACCTCCATAGTTTTTAGCTGTTGCGGAAATTTATCGATCGACGCGCGACGTTCGCTTGTTTTGGAACACGCAAATGTTTGCGTGGAGCGTGCAGGCAAGCGATACGGGTTACTGCGCGTGGAAAAAGGATGACACAATATCGATGCGATCTCTTGAGACGGTCGGTTCTGTATTCACGCGATACGCACACTACCATAATCGCGGTGTCTCGTTTTAGTAATAGTCAAAGACATTAAACCCACCCTCTTCTTTGGTAATAGTTGAAGTATAAACAAAATGTCTTTGAGTATGAAGTACGGAGTCCAAGCACCGAATTAAAAAAAGTTGAGTCCAGGGCTATTTTTTCCATCTACGATGCTGCTGGTGGTGTTATACCAAAGATATTAAAAGAGGGTGGGTTTAATGTATTTGTGTTATACTTTACAGAATATATAAGTCAATGATACGAGTACTTTATATAAAATTGTAGATTTTACCGACGACGACCAATGACGTATCATGTATGTATGTATGTATGTACATAAAATCTCTTTGACGACGACGAATAAAATAAAAAAATAGTAAATCTGATTTAAATGCAAAATTGATAATAAACCATCGCTTCTCTTATATTCTCTATCTTTTTCGGGAGGAAGGAAGGGATTCCTTCCTCGCCCATCTCTCACTCACCTCTCTCCCTGTCTTCTCATCCCGCCTTCCTCCCCTCCTTCCCCTCACCCTTCACGGACCCCCTCTTTGCCACCTTCCCTTTCGCCCATTCCCTCCCTCTCTCCCTACTTCCCTTCCTCCCCTCATGCCGCCCCTCCTTCCCATCACCCTCGCATTCCATTCCTCCCCTACTACCCCTCATCCTGTCCGCAACCCCCTCTTACCCCGCCCCTTCCCCCTTCCAACCTCTCACTCCCTCGATATCCATTCCTCCTCGTTCCCTCTACTACCTCCCTCCCCCACACCTGCCCTCATTCACTAACCCTTCCTCCCTCCATACCTCTCCTCCTCTTCTTCTTTTTTTTATGGAAACTGACATGGTTGGATACATCACCTACAACATCCGTGATGTCGGACATGTCGTGCCGGCTATACTGAACTGGACGGACAAAAACGAAAAAAATTACTATTTACATCAAATCTCTTTGATTTACATAGCCGTTTCGACATACGTTTTATTCAGTGCGGTGGTACCAACCCTAGTAAGGTAAGAAGGGAAGGGTGCTACAGTTTTACGTGGAATCCGAACCACGGTCAGCCTCCAATGGTCGAGCGGTCACCCATCCAAGTGTTGACCGCGCCCAGGGTTGCCTGCACCACTGAGCTACCGAGGCTGACAAACGTACCTCCCACCCACTCCCCCTTCTTTTCTCTCCCCCTTCCTCTTCCTGACCATTATTCATGATTTCTTACCAAAAGCAGTAACTATTGAGTAATCTGTGCCAAAAGCCTAGATAATAAATTTTCATATCCTTACCTAGAGAAATCATGGATTCCCCATACAAAAACTTTCACCCCTATTTCACCCCTTATTTTTAGGTTTCCGTATCCCTGTACGGAAGCCTATTACTAAGCCTCCGCAGTCTGTCTGTCCGTCCGTCCGTTTGTCTATCCGAGGGCTGTATCTCTTGAACCGTAATAGGAAGCCCGTTGAAATTTTCACAGAATATGTGTTACTATAGCGGATATAACAACAAATAAGCGGAGCTAGGTACAACCAAAGAGTTTGTAAACTCTTTGGACCGGAGTAAAACCGCAAACAGGAAATTACAATCTTACACGTTCAACGCCACATGAAAAATCCAGTATTTCCGTTTGGGCCACGGGGCTCACCGCTCACCGGTGAGCCTTTCCTTACTGAACTATTCAGGTCATGGGGGTCACCGGTGAGCCGCGTGAGAGGTCCTACGTAAACGCTTCCTACAAGCCACAGAGCGCAGCTACAAAGCCAATATGGAAGTGAGCCGCATGGCCTTGTAGTCGAAGCGGACGGCGTGGTTTTCAAATCCAATAGAAACTTGTAGTTTTTTATTAAGTTAATTGTAACGATGCTAGGGCCGCTCTTAACGATAAGGTAGGAAATAATATTTTTATTAATAGAATTAATAAAACCAGAAAATAATAAGAAAATATTCGTCAAAATAAAAATGAACATAATATTTTCTTCATTACCAAATAAGAAGACATTATTTATTACGAAAATAATTTATGAAATTGAACAAAAGATAATATTTATGAAATTGAACAATCACAACATTATGACACTTCAGTATTTAAAATAATCATCTTAACCCTTTGGCTCTTAACCATAAACAATAAAGAATTATCCGTGAGTCTTGTTAAAACAAGGCAAACAAAGGAATGGTTTAGTTGGGCTGCTTTGGCAATAAGTGGATACTTTTTTCGACTTGGTTTTAGCCTGTTTGCTACCCATTATTGGTACGTTCTTTGCATAACAGTTCTTCTCACTTTTCTGGCCAATCCCTCTTTCCTTTCCAGAGTGTGTTTCATTCTCTTCCGTCTTTCTATACGCATTTCATCGTCGCTATCCTCACTCTCCGACAAAAGAATTCGACAGCATCTTCTTTTCGTTGGTTGAACTACGTCTTCATAGAATCTATTCCGAAACTACGGTTCAGAAGATCTATCTCGATGTTTTCTAACTGCGTTAGCGCTTCTTGTGTTAACTCGAAATCTTCAAAATAATCCATTTTTGGCGAGAAAAGCGTAAAACATCCTCAATTGTCGACGCAGCCGGACCGGGATTGATCGCTGCGTCCGCGGCGCGCGCGCAACGGGTGGGCCGCGGCGTGACCCCGCGGCCCCAGCCAACAGAAAAATACAAATCCTTCATAGGAGGCCACACGATCCACCCGTGAGCCTTTTGCTATATCTCGAAAATTAGACGGTAAAAGTCGCAAATTTTTATTTTCCTTACAAATTACCGCATTTTATAAACTTTGTGATGAAAATCTCAAGTTGATGAAAATTACGGATATAATGAGTTTGGCTTGGCCCGAACGGAAAAGTACGCTAGGCCCACCGGTGGATCGTATGGCGTTCAACGTGTTAATTGTGGGCTGATTTTGAAAATTCTTTTTTTGTTTGGTAGGTCATACTTCAGAGGTGCTCCCATTGAAATTTTATTGAAATTGATTGAGCGGTTTATGAAAAAGCAACAAAATACTATTGGTGTGTGGTTACCTTCAGCAAAACTTTTGTGATGTGGACTTTTTCAGCAATTTGCAGTTTGACACATGGCGAATAATTCTGTACCACTTCAACCGATTTCGATTATTCGATTTCGATTATTGTTTTTTATGTAATATTGTTTTAAAAATATAAAACCGACTTAAAAAAAAATAAACTAGAACTAAAAAGTATTAAATATAATACCTAATATATATAATATAACCTATAACCTAATATAGTATATAATATAATAGTAATTAATATAATATAATAGTAGTTATAATATACCTATATAAATATATAACCTAATATTTTGAAATTTTCTCTGTCATTGTATTGAAATACATGAATCGATATTGTCATTCATATTCGGACCCTTGTTTCATGAATATTCTAAATTTGAAATCTTTTCCGACCGGCCAGATGCGCTTAATATATTATAATACGAGTACGAGTACCATCGAGCTGGTCTGATGACGGAGACGGAAGGTGGCCATAGGAACTCCTAAACTACACATGATAAACCCATCGTGTTTGGGCTCGTTGAATTTGTCTTCACGAGCAATTTACTTTAGACCTAGGAGATTCTCAATTCGACGGTATGTTTTCTTTTTTTGGATGTTTGTTACGCGATTACTCCGTCAATTATTGTGGGCCAAAGACATTAAACCCACCCTTTGTGGGCCGATTTTGAAAATTCTTTTTTTTTTTTTTGAAAGGGGATGACCATGAGGTCGTTCCATTTTAATTTGGTCGAGATCAGATTGGAAAGCGAGGCGGAATCGCGAGGCCGAAGGTCGAGCGATTCCGCCGAGTACATTAATAGCAAAAAATTCCAAAAAAAAACTGTGAAATAAAAAACTATTTAAAAAAATATATAAAAACCGCCTTCAAAAATGTATGAAATAAAAAAAATCGAACCCTAGAGTTGAAGGCGGTGCTAAAGCAAGCAAAAATGATACGAGTACATGAAAGAAAACATGCGTGGATGATATCCTTTGTGATTTGTGTTTTGTGTAGCCTTCTTTAGCACCGCCTTCAACTCTAGGGTTCGATTTTTTTAATTTCATAAATTTTTTAAGGCAGTTTTCATATTTATTTTTTTTACCTACAATGCTGACATTATTAGAATGAAGAGTGACGAGTATTTGTTTAACTGTTCAACTTCCTCTGAGTGTTCAACTAAATAAATACGTTCTATCCACAGAGCACGGAATACCGCGCGCGCGCGCGCGCGGGGGTATTCCGTGCTCTGTGGATCTATCTATTAAAAGCGCACAAACAGGAAATTACATTCATAATAATATTTTGTTCCGTATACCAAATTATTTTCAAAACATTTTTTTATTTTATTTAATTTGATAAGAAGTGTTAGTTTAATTGTAAATTGTCATAATTTTATTATTCAAATATAATTAAAAATTTTGGAATTTACATAAATAATGTTCTTTATAAACAAAGAGATTGAGGGTGGGTTTAATGTCTTTGTTTATAAATATAAATGAAAGCGCCATCTTTTGTCTAGTAGCAGTAATTCTACAGCCTAGTGGCAATTAAAGGTACCTAGATACTGTTGTATTTCAACTAGATAGCGCCCTTAGTATAGAAGTATTAACAAACATTAACGCCACCTGTTTGTTTTACGACAACATCAAGAAAAATTATTAACGCCCTCTGTTGGTTTTACGATTTACAACGTTACCAAATTTTTTATATGGAGTGGTCTATCTGTCCCGACAGGGTTATAAAATCAATGGCCGAAACGGAGAATGTCGTTGCGAAACGGAGCGTTTTATGTCTTAATTCCATACATCAAAATTTGAAAATATTTTTTTCCTGACAAACCATCAGTTTTAGACGAAAATGTTCAATGACAATTATTCATCAGAATGATGAGACCTTATCGATGGGTGTTGTTAAAAAATGAAATTTGTAAAAAAAAACCCCTATGTCCCTTATATAGCAGTTTCGACACACTGTGCGGCGGCCCGCCGGGAGGTAGGTAGTTAGCGCGCGCCAGTACATAGAGGTGCAAGTGGCCTGGTTCTACTTGCATTGAAATAGAGCTGGCGGAGTTTTCGACATATCCAAGTCTAGGTTAGAAATGAAATTATTAAAAAAAAATTGGTTGTCTGTAAAGTTGGTTTACGGACGATAGTTTTACGTGATGACGTCATAAAGTATATCAAGTGCGAAGTCAGATATAAAATCAGTTTATAATACTTTATCGTGCTTAGAAGTTTAATTCTTAAATCGCAAATGTGAGTACTTTAAAAAACTAATCATATTAATTATAAATATAAACTTTTAATTTACGCCATCTAGGTACATATCAAAGCGCATACTACAACGTTGCAACACCTTCAAGTAAACTACCGCTGAAGTATTTCGTTTACTATATTGACGCTAGATGTCGCTCCAAAAGACTCAACTCCATGAAAATCTTCACCTACTGGTGACCGAATTCGCTTCGCTAGTACCTGAACGATTTAGCCGGATGGTTAAGACGTCTGGTCGGTCACACAATAGTGGGGGCAGGGACCGCGGGTTCGAGGCTCGCAAAAGACGGACAAATATATTTTGTATTTCCTACTCTCCTTATATGCCTCTCTATCGCTTGTTACGCGCTCTCGCTTGCAAACACAGGTTCAGATGGAACGTGACACTTTTTCGTGTGTGCAGCCGGTGTTCATCAATTTATAAGACGTGACGTCATCACGTCGAAAATATTTTTCGATATAGCGACCAAATTGTTCGAAAGGCACGTTACGCAATCAATATTCTTATCTAAAATAGTAAGGCTACTTACATAATATACTGGCTCTTTTAAAATGTTCTCAGTGCAAAAATTGTAGAGACGTGTTTATTTCGCCGTTATTTTAGCATCTAATCGCTGGCACAGCTTCTATAAACACTTTAGAGGTTGATTGCTTGCTTAAAGGTCGCGAAATACCTCTCTTTGTAAAGAGGTCCTCTTAAATGTATTAGGTGGGTTTCAAGACGATTTAATTTATAAATAAGTATATTTTAACAACCTTCTAATACACGCGACTTTTCTCATACTCAGACTCAGCCTAATCAAATAATTATGTAGGTTACTAACATTTTTGGAACTAATTTAACGCATCGATTTATTGCGAACAAAGAAACATGATAAATGATTAAAATAATATGTTGTAGTATATATGCTTACACGTACATAGACATAGATAACGTTACTTCTGTGTTTTCGAATATCTATGAAAATTCATGTCGATTCCTACTAATCATACTTTGGTTTGTATATTCGTATCTGTAACATTGTATTGTGCCATCAAACACACAAAATGTCAAAACGCCACGCCGCCAGTGTTGTCCCAACATCTTTCTGCAATCATAAGCGCACAATACAATGAACAATGCGTCTTCATAGCTACAAAATTATTCATAGTGCTAATGATTATGCGAAAATTGTCTATAATGAAATGAATGAATGAGGTTCGTGTTGTGCTGTGGGTGAGCGAAGCTGAATGGGCACGCATGAGTAATGCACTAAGTTCGCATGTACTGTTTTTATTGGAAGGTGCCAATAACATTGAATGGGCACTTAGCTAGTCTCAATAACAGTACCCTTGGTCTGGCTGGCCCAAATTTTAGCGACCCGACATCGACCGCGAAGCTACCGAACTAGTTGCGGAGGCAGGTATTTTGTTTTCATTGTAGCCTCTTGATGGAACCGTTATTCTAATTTATCGGTTGCACGCTTGGCATGTGAGACGAGCGAGATGCTGCAACTATATAGCCCCAATCAACTTCGAATCGAAAGGCGAGAATGTGGCTCATATTCTGGTCTATCTGTGTGATTGCCGACTTGATTTATGTATTAAATGTGTGTTTTGTAATTTCATACAGTGATGCTGTTTGAAAATAACAGTCGCAAACTGTGAATATTTTGTATGCCATTATGTTATAAGTATTTGTCTTAGAATGATCTATCTAAAATCTCCGCGGCGGCGGGGCGGCGGCGGCGGGGCGGCGGCGGCGGCGGCGCGCGGCAGCGGCGCGTGGAGGTGCCGAACTGCCGATTCCGTATCGTCCTGGACTCTTGCTATTGTTGAAAGAAAAAGAACGAGCAAACGACTGAAATAATAGACATTTTATTTTAATTAAAGTATAAACGACGGCACATTTAATCACATGAAAATTTAATACACGGGGAAAAGACTGACAGGCATCAGTTCACTCACACGTACGTAGGCCGATTTCGATTGCTTTTATTGGAATGCCATATATCTGCTTCCGCATCAGTATCATTATTTTTGTGATATCTGGGGTTGTGGACATTTCTGCTGTCTTCATCAACCCGAGCCGGGTGACCGCTAATTGAGTTGATAAATATCAAACGCCAGTATGTCCTTGATAAGTGTAAAGGAGATAATAAGCATTTTCATGTTTTGTGTAATATAGACCGTATAACCTAAATGTTTAGATTTATTTTACGTTGTTTAGTTATTATAACGTCTCTGTCAAAATATAATAATAGGTGATCATAGAAAAACTCGTTGAAACCTTTAAATCGGGTGTGGACATACAAGGTTTTGAAATACACCAGTGGACGTATAGGGTTTTGAAAAAATATAAAGCGGGACTTACTTGATTTTGATACAGAACTGTCATAGACTGACACCAAACACGCCTCCGCTTCTAACAGTAATGGCCGCCATAATGGCCGACTGCTCGATGTTGATTGGCTGGTTTGGACGTATGGGATTTTGATATGAATGTATATGTGGACCTACTGGCTTCTGAATTGAAACAGAGTTTTTTGACAACGTTTTCATAGCAATAATGAGGACGTATTTGAATTTGAATAGTACGGGAATGGTCAGAATTAGCTTTTCTATATTTCATAGAAAAAATGTCAAAATGTGGTCTGGGGTGGACATACCGGCGTTTGATATTTATCAACTCAATTTCACGTAGAATACGTCGAACTACCCTATCTGCTTACTACGCAGCGTGGCCGGATTTTGAGTATTTAATGGCCTACTAATTGCCTGCGACCACAGATCATGTTGTAACGGTTATCAAAACTTCTTTTTTTATCTGAAACTGACGTCATTTCCGTTTTATGGTTGGTATTTGACTTGCCATGGTTGAAATTCAATCCGTGAGTCCATCGAGATCTCGAAGCATGCCAACTTCAACAGAGAAGACTCATACAGGCTGTGTCCGGTATGGAATCCCGTGCTCGCCCCCCTGAAGAGCGTCAGGTCTGGCCGTGTGCACCAGCAGCAGCTGGAGGACACTGTCAGTACATTCTGCTTCTCGGCGGAGGTGCGGAACGCAGACCATGCCGAATTGGTGCCTACCCACAGCTGTAACTACAGTCTTCGCAGCCGCTCGCGTTTGACAGGCAGTGTTTGTTAACCGCGGGCCCGACCGCAGCCAGGCACTCGCCCTGATGATGGACTGCACGCGCCAGTCCGAAACGTCGGCCACAGTGACCGCGAATTTCAACCATGGTAAGCCAAATACCAACCATAATATGAATATCCATGGTAGACTAAAAGTAGTCATTTCCGTTACCTGAATTCGCCTGTGTGCCACCTTAAAGCAACTTATATGACCCAAAAGTGCGACCGCACTAAGCGGCACCGCCACCGCCGCCGGCTTATTTATAGAACAAATGCTTAGAGTTATAATTGCAAGAGGGCTATCGCCAGGGCTAAATTCGAACATATGGCAGAATAGGTGATAGGCTGAACTAGCATCCAACTGGGAACCGCGAGTTCTGGTCTCTCGCCAAATCTTTCGAGCCGAATTTCTGCCGAAAGCCGACCTTCGGTATCTCTTTTTGTGGGGAATTCTCACCTGGATGATGGGGGAGCTTCTCCTATTCCATACCTAACCTAGTTGTGAGAACTCCATGCTCTCCTCCACCCACCGGAGAACATCCAGTGTTCTCATCTTGTCCAGTATAGCCAGCGATCCGGTATGGCACCTACCTTCTCGGAGAATACGACGTTTGATGACAACCAGGTTAAATGATTCGGGAAACACACTCGCCGGAAGACAGTTCCACACTCTAGCGGTGCGACAAAGAAACGATTTCGAAGAAACGACACGGGTTTGACACAAGGCGCTTTTGGGGAAGCTTACGGTGTACGGAATCTGGACGGCTCTCACGGAATCTCGTGGACGGCTGCTCGCTAGGTTGCGTTCGCTAGACTGGGTTCTGTGTTGTCGCCCATGGTGTTTCTTATGTATATCAATCTGTCACTCGGCAACATACATTGTTATACAGACGACCACCAGACGACACTCGGATACGTACGGACATCTACGTACAGTAAGGCCTCCGCATTCATTCTATACCAGTCAACCTTCAGCACAAACGGGGTGTCGTGCGTGAACAACTTGAGTGTCTTACTTGATCACCCTAATCAAATTTACCCCATTGTCTTACAACTCTTTTAGTATAACCCTGCCATGTTTGTCATTTAACCCTGAATAGAACAACGCCAGAACTACGCTTACAAATTGTGCAAATTTGTGTCTGAGAGAACTATTGTTACTGCGTAGCATTGAGGAGAACCCGAATGAATCTATTCGCCGTCGTGCACAGCGATGCACAGCGATTGGAGCTGTGTCCATCCACTTTATGGAAAAAATTGCGGAGAGATTTTCGTTTACGAAACAAGATTGAGCTCGCTCGACCATTGTGTGCGTCTGCGTCGTACGAGTATGTTCGCTGTGCTTTCAACACAGCGTGCGCGGTGCGAAATAATCAATCCATTGAAGGAAACATTCGATGAGGGCATACTTTCGCGAAATCGACCTGTAAATTGGCCTCCAAGATCGTGTGACTTAACACCTTTGGATTATTTTCTGTGGGGATATATTTTGAAGTAGCTAGACTACACCGATAAAACAGAGACGATGGACGACTTGGATGGAAGCAAACATTCGCCGCTTTATTAACCTATTTACGTCGCTAGCTGCTCGAAAAAGTGCTCAAAAATATTTTTTTATTTAATTTTAAAGTTCAATACCACTAAAAACATGCATTAGTTAATTTCTTTTATTGTATATTATAAAATAGCAATGTTTGTAGCGTGTTAATAATGTAATCTAATTAAAGGCTTAGTGCTTGAACAAAAAATCAATTTACATTTAAAAATTAAAATTGACCCAATCTAGGACGTCACTCTGAGAATAATGCCAAACTCACATCAATGGAGTCTATGACATTTGAGTTGAGATAATATCCAAGTCAGCGCTGTTATTAGATCACGATATAACAGTCGGCTCGGCTCGGTGTTTCGTCACACCAATGCAATCTCAGTGTAGATAATTGGCGGGAATTGAGAGAGACGGAGTACATAGGTAGGTAGGCCTTGTGTCGAACCACGGTGTTGCGAGTTGCGCGTATTATGAAAGAAAGGAAACGGTACGGCGGCATTACCCTCGCGCACATAGGTAGGTAGTATGTACCTGTGCTTATTTACGGTTTTTCTTTCGTGAGAAAATTCCTACGAGCTGCCGAGAATGTTGTCGTTGTGTCTTCCACAGCGCACTTATTTACTTCTCCTTTTATATTCGACTTCAATGAATGTGTGTATCTGATTTCAGCTGTGTCCATTCTGACCTTTGTTAACCTTATGATTTCCTTTGTAAAGTTTTCTTTTAATTTGTATTTAGAAGCTTGTTGTTTTCGCCCGTTCCATAATAACCCGAACGAAATAAAATTATGTATTTATATGTCATACTACTATTTCTTCAGTACCTATCTTCGCAGCACTCGTCGCATAGAAACTGAGCACCCTTTTGTTGTTGACATTGGGCTTTTGAGAACCCATCGGTTCTCAAAATCGTTTCTTTGTCGCACCGCTAGGGTGTGGAACTGTTTCCCGAATCCTTTAACCTGGGTGTCTTCAAACGTCGCGCGTCGTATCAACGGGCTAGACAGCTTAGCAACAGTCCGCAAATCTGCTGGCATGGCGCCTCACTGAGCGTGGTTTCGCGAGGAGAGGGGTTTTTGGCTCTGTCAACTGTACCATTGGTCTCTCGACACAGCCACCCATGTTGGTTTACATTAAAAAAAACCTACTGCATTTCCCGCCCCTACGCGTTTCCACATCCCAATGGTTTGTAACGAATGTCGCAATGCATTAAACTCGCCTTTTGTGATTCTTTTATAAAAGTTTATTTGCATTTCATTACAAACTAGCTGAGCCCGCGGCTCCGCTCGCGTGAAATTCGTATTCCAAAGAAGAATGTAAGTAACTAAGGGCGAGGCCGAAGGCCGAGCTGCTTTCAGATAAACGATAAACCTTTCTCAAATAAAGGAAGTAAGTAAGGGCAAGGCCGAAGGCCGAGCTGCGTTCAGGAAGACGATATACCTTCTGGAAGAAAGGAAGGAACTAAGTGCGAGGCCGAAGGCCGAGCTGCGTTCAGGTAAACCAAAAACCCTCTTCCGTCTTCGGGCCTCGCCCTTAAAGACTTCCTTTCTTCGATAGAATATAATATCGTTTACTCAATCTATTTATTTCATATAAATAAAAAAGTAATACTAATAACTGAAGAATTAAACCTACCTAACAAACATTAAAATAACTATCAAAACGGGCATTTTCAAATGTTCTTAGATCACTTGCGGCATTACCACGCTGGATGGCAAGGCTTACCCTTTGAATGAAGTACATAAGCCTTTGATGGCGGGACACCAGTTGCGTCAACCAGCTCAAGCCTCTTTTGGCTTCACTGCACCACGGACCGAGGGTTTCAACCGCAAACGCAACAAATTCGAAATCTTGAATTATATTTCTATATTTGCTGCGTTTGAGGCTCTCCGCCCCAGCCTCGGCCGCGCCAGCCGCTCTTGAAGATGTCCTAACGTGACTTGGAGCCAATGTGAGAACAAAAGTGGCGTCCCACATCAAAGAACTACCCTTAGTCCATGGCACTAAGTTGATAGCATCGGGCCTCTTGCCATCCAGCCGGGAATAACCGCGAGGTTCTAGGATGCACGGTATATTTGCCGTTAGAAGCGTGGACTTTATAATAAAATTTAAATTAAATTAACTCAATCTTAATATTAATTAACTTTATTCGAGATGGTTTAGCTTCTTCCTGAACGCAGCTCGGCCTTCGGCCTCGCCCTTAGTTACTTACTTTCTTCGAGATGGTTTATCATTTGTCAGAACGTAGCTCGGCCTTCGGCCTCGCCTTAGTTGCTTACTTTCTTCAAGATGGTTTAGCTTCTTCCTGAACGCAGCTCGGCCTTCGGCCTCGCCCTTAGTTACTTGCTTTCTTCGAGATGGTTTTTCAATTATCCGAACGTAGCTCGGCCTTCGGCCTCGCCTTAGTTACTTACTTTCTACAAGATGGTTTAGCTTCTTCCTGAACGCAGCTCGGCCTGCGGCCTCGCCCATAGTTACTTACTTTCTTCTAGAAGGTTTATGGTCTTCCAGAATATAGCTCGGCCTTCGGCCTCGCCCTTAGTTACTTACTTTCTTCAAGAATGTTTTTCTTCTTCCTGAACTCAGCTCCGCCTTCCGCCTCGCCCTTAGTTACTTTCATCGAGAAAGAATATCGTTTACGTGAGCGCAGATCCGCCTTCGGGCCTGCCTTTAGTTACTTACTTTCTTTTTTTTAAATACGAATTTCACGCGAGCGAAGCCGCGGGCAACAGATATATAAATTTTATTGCACCAATGACAGCGACATAACTTCGACTTTCAATTATTATTTTTATTTTATTTGTCACCGGCCAGCTCACGTCGAGATGACAGTTCTCCGTTGTCAACATAACATTTAAAATTGTTTTTTTACCTTTACTTTGGACTACGTGATTTTTATTATATTTTTTAATTATTATGTTCATCCGGGATATACACTGTCACTATAAAAAGTTTCGTCAAATTCCGTTCAGTGGTTTTTGCGAGATGCGCGTACAAATAGACATTTTTGCATTTACGATTTTATGATATGTATAGAAAGAATAGATATGTATAGACTATTGTGTTCAAGTTATAAAAAAGAAGAACTGTCATTTTCGTTGTATCTACTTATTTTTAAATTTCGAATGAATATTTTATTCAAATTGTATTTGCTGCCAGTTCTCAAGATATAATTATATACTTTGGACTACGTGATTTTAAACGCGCAATAATGTTTATAATTGTAATTTTTTTTTTATTTTTGTTATTTTTTTTTACGTATTATGTTAACCCGGCATATAAACTGCCACTATACAAAGTTTCGTCTAATTCCGTTCAGTGGTTTTTGCGTGATGCGCGTACAGACAAACAAACAAACAAACAAACAAACAAAAATTTTAAAAACTGTTCTAACATGTTCAGTATCTCATTTTAAGCCACCCTGGTTAGTTTTTTTCCGAATACATTCAATGTACAGACTTTCTTACCTCTACGATTTTATTATATGTATAGATAATTTATAATACTTATGTATGACCCATTTTAGTGCTCTAATCGCTCGCTAGCGCAGCGGCGCGGGGCAGACAATTGCATTTTTCCCATAATATCTTGTTCTTTCGGTCCATCGTGAAACGTACGAAAACAAATCGTAATGGACGTGCGTTACAGTGTATCCATCGATAAGCAAACCGTGAGGCGGATATTTAGCGACAAGGCGTTGCCACCTTTATAAACAGCGCAACACTTCACCGTGTCGCAAGAGCAGGTTGCTCAGTGTAAACTGTTTCGTTACGTAAGTAGAGGTGGCTCGCTCGCTTCCTACAACATACGCCAGGTAGGTAAAGGACTTGTGAATGGTTCCAAGTAACACAAGTATTGCATTCACGCTTGTTATGATGATGTGCTTTATTCGCGTGGTCTTCATTGTTCCGATGGAGTATTTCTTCCCCCCATTTTTCCAGGAAGAGCGTTGCATGCAAAGAGTTAAAAGTACAGTGCTTTGATATTTGTTTGTAGACCCATGCCTACATACCTATTTATTTAATGATTTTCACGATGTCGTTTTCGAAATTAAAAAAATTCTGTTAAGTGCGACCCTTGTTTACACACAGAGGGTTCCGAAGCCATAATATCCTTCTTGCACGCATAGCGAGTGCGCGCAACGATCACACGGTTGCACCGTACTTACGTACATACACACAACACAGTTGCACACATTGCACAGTGGTGCTATGCCAGATGCCACTAACGTCAGCCAGACATTAAGTGCTTGTGTTCCGACGCCGAGATTAAATTATTTCGTAACAGGTCGGTGTTTCAAATGTATTGAGCCCGTGACCATATACGAATAGTAGGTAAGTATGTGAATTGTATGCTGTGACGGTGCACTACTATACTACGTTCTACTTGCCTTGCACTGTGTTCACCAGTGATAGATAACACACCTCAACTTGATGCGACCGCTGCGCTGCCTACATCCTCGAGGGGGTGGATGGGAATCCGTGGAATCCGGAATACCGATGGGAACGCTAATCCGTCGGATTACCACCTTTTTCCAAATTAAAAAAAAACTTAGATGGCTCGAAATTTTCTAACAAGGAAGGTAAATGAGTATTTCGACGACCTTCCGGAATCATTTTTTTCGAAGGTATAAACACGTTGCAGGTCAGGTGGAAAAAGTGCATTGACCTTGATGGAGACTATGTCGATAAATAAAAATTGATTTGGGCCCACTTTTAAATTTCATGGTCGGGCTTAGACGTTTTGGATCCACCCTCGTAGATACTTTGTAGCTGTACTCGGTCAGCGTCATTTAATATTTCATGCGCTTGCATATCTCTTTATTCCAAGGTGTATTATTTTTCATGGTGTAATTTCTAATTCCATCGTTTCAGTAAGAACATAGTAATTTTTTTATTTAACCGCCATGCATAAGTATTTCATCGATGCGTAGTCGGATAAAAATAGCAGGCGCGCTGTTTAGTCAGTCAGCACGAGCAAAGTGAAAGGTCGACGCGACGACGTGTTCAGTTTCTTTATGTATTATTATTATGTTCGAATAACTGGTTATCTCACTAATCTCATCTCACTATATAATATATAATAATATAATAATAATTAATTAATATTAATATTTAATATTTATTTAATATAATATCATAAATGCGAAAGTATATTTGTTTGTTTGTTTGTTCCTCTTTCACGCATGAACGGCTGGGCAGATTTTGACGAAACTTCGTATAGTGGTAGTGTATATCCCGAAGTAACATAATTTAAAAATAGTGGTCAAGTTCGAGTCGTGCTCGCGTAAAGAGGGTTTCGTACCATCCCGTTTTCTGTAAAAACTAGAAGGCTTAGGATTTTCGTTAAGGTTTTCCTGTAAATTAAGTGTGTATCCCATCCCATCCCGTCCCATATGCCATGCCATATATAAACGCGAAGTAAGCAGGGCGAGTAAAATCGATGTCACTTCCATGATATTTATAGTCGGGGCATTTTCGGACGGGTTTTGTAAGAAAATTGTATTTAATTTTAAACTAGCTTTTGTCCGTGGCTTTGCATTGCGTGACTTTTTGCTAACAGCTCAGGCCATCGAGAATTTGCTCAGGCTGCCGATGAAGTAGCGTTATGATTTATAGCCTAAAACTATCTTGAGTATTGACAGAATGTAACAGGGAAAACCGTATGTAAATCGATAAAGTGGTTCTTGAGTTACAAGGATACACATACGTTACGCGGCCGTAGAAATATCCCTTTATTTATTACGATTATTAGGATGCTTTGTAATCAGGGAATTTTCGAACGATGTTCGCAATACATTTTTTTTATTTCATTTTAAATAATTTTCAGTTTTCTTAATTAAAAAAATCTTCAAGAGCTTGAATTTTCATTACCAAAATCTTGATGGCGGTCAGGTATGGTTTGGTCAACCTGATTGTTCAATTAATTCATTACAATTGAGCCGTGCGTGCATCTCTTAGGCCTCTAATCCACGACAAGAATTTCTGCCGTTCGCCGTTCCGGTAAATAAACCGGGCGAGCAGTGATACATGCTTTTCTATGAGAGCTTTTATCCGGTGCGGTGGACGGCGCGGCGGATGGGCCGGACACGGACGGTACCGAGATACACTCCGGCGACTCACTGTAGAGCCGGCGCGCCGTGTCCGCCGGAGACGGCGCGCGCCGGGCGTCCAGTGGGACACGTTTTGACATGCTTGTCTATCCACGACCCGGCGGTTCTGCCGTCACGGTCGAGGCGCGTCGACGCTACGCTCAGGGTTCCCAACCGTCCGGTTTTCGAATTTCGACCGGACTGTTGGGTTTTGGAATGAATTGTTCTGGTCAGGTCGGTAACCTCCGACCGGGTGCAATTTGTCCGGTCAGATTTGACTGAGGAAGCCAAAATTCCAATAATTCGTGCAAGCTACTGAATACTAGACGCGACGTTGCCAATTCGCCGTTAAAAACATGTTAAAAGTGAGAGCAAGTACAATTTTAAGAAAAAAAAATTTCTTATAAATATCTTTGACTTTTTGCATCCTTTTTTATTTATTTACAAAAACTGTTTATTTTTTCATTAATTTTTTTCATAATCCCATTTTTCATATCTTACTGCTGAGCAAGGGCCTTTTCCATTAACATGGGAGTCTTACTCTTCGACGTGTTTTATCACTTACCTACTTAAAATTACTTATTATTAACATACCTAATTATTCATACGAAACACGTAAAATTCCTGAAAATATATAGGTATTGATTATAGTACATTGACCAGAATAAATGTGTCCGGTCGTGGCGGCTGGAAAAGTTGGCAACCCTGGCTACGCTACGTATGGCCGGCCGCGACGCGGCCGCCTTTCCGGCTCGCCCGTCTACGTACCGTGTCGTGGAAAACTGTTCACGTTTTGGCTCCCGGTCCGGCGGATATAACGTACCGGTAGAAATTCTTGTCGTTGATTAGAGGCCACTGGTCCTGAAAAAAAATGTGACGTCAAGGCTAGCAAAAACTAGCAGCTAAAGTGTACGGAAATAAAATCTACATTAGTTAGCCAATTACACAAAAAAAATATGCAGAGGTGTTGAGAGTACATTTTTCTAAAACTCTAATCAAAATAAAAAAAATCAAAAGAATTTCGACATATCAAAGTTTAAGCTACATAAAAGCTAAATTAATAGAAAATTATAATTATTTTACAGGTAAATAAAAAGTGCTTACCATCACCAACAACAGCCATAGTTAACACAACTGAAATACTGCACGGAATCACTAAAATATATGTTTGTCTTTGCGCGATAAATTGCGAATAAATGAATCGGGATATTGTCTTGACTTATATAGTCAACTTCACTAATGTATAGAACTAATTAGAGAGTCATTAGGGATTTTTTTTAATGGATTCGAATGTAGTTATCGCTATCGTGTTTACTTTAACAGTCTCGAATATTGTGATTTAAGTGTTCAATATTCATCGGCCTGTTAGAGAGCGTTTCAACTAAACCTTCCCTTCGCCGTTATGTTGGCTCCACTGTCTATCTGTCAAAACAGCGTTGAGGGTTGCTATGTGTACAGATTTACCCGTAATTATCGGTATTTACCGTATTTATTATACGGTAAATACCGATTACATTATTAGGTAATATAATCTTCACAATCTGGCAACACGAATTTAAGCACTGACAGTGACGCTAACAGTGGATCCAACATAACGGCGAAGGGAAGATATAGTTGAAACGCTCTCTAGCATAGACACGTCTCCCAGAAAATAGTCAGGAGCTGTCAAATCCGGTGCTCTTGGTGGCCAATCAAAGTGACAATTTCTTCATAATTGACCTGGAAACATTATTCTCTGCGTTTCCGCAACATAATATTAATTTGCGTAGAACGTTTTAATAATTAAAACGCGTTGTTAAAGTGTAAAACGCTCCAAAACGAATTTGCCGCTTCTGCACTCTATATTTTCGTCAATTTCCAGCTGTTAGCTGACTCGCAAGAGAATCTTTTGAAGAGATATTTATTTACTTTATTTTAAATATAAGAAACATTACAGGCTTCTTAACCTAAGCGATCCCTAGCTTACGTCTTATACATAACTATTTATGCTAATTCCTTATTTAATTATATGACTATATAATTATTGTACCTATTTATTCAAACGATTGCTAAATCGGTCAAACTCTGGTTCTGTCGAGTTAATTTTATTTATTACTAGCTTTGCAATTCGTATTTAAAAAGAAGAAAGTAAGTAAGTAAGAAAGAAGGCCGAGCTGCGTTCAGGTAAATGATAAACCTTCTCGAAGAAAGTAAGTAACTAAGAGCGAGGCCGAAGGCCAAGCTTCGTTCAGGTAAACAATAAACATTATCGATGAATGGCTCTTTGGGTTTGATATTAGAAAAAAATATATGGCCTTTTACAAGAAAGTTCTTCCCAACAAGGAGAAAAAACCGGCCAAGTGCGAGTCGGACTAGCGCACCGAGGTTTCCGCACCACAAAAAAACTTTGAAAAAACACTTTTCTTAATTTTAATTTTTCACTTTTTCATTTTCTTATTATTGTGATATCTCCAAAATAACACATTCTGTGAAAATTTCAAGGCGAGTGGGCCGGACACACGAGTCAGTAAGCCTGGATGCGAAATACGGCATCGTTTGTATGAGAACCGAGGTAGCCGCCAAAGGGGTGTGAAGTCTGAGGCGGGAGCGGCGCATGGAACGCCGTGATTGGCCGAGCGAGTAGGTAGCCAAGTGACGCCAGTCTTCCATACATTTGAACGGGATTCATACAATAAGTCGCTCATTGTGTCGATTCGCGATGAAAAGATGAAACGGATTTAACAATATTTAACCCTTCTTTACATCAAGGGAATAATATAACTTTCTCTTAAATGAACAAAGGCAAAGTACCTTTCACAATTTTGCGAATTTGCAGATTTTCGCATAAACACGATCATAGTTCTAACTAAAATAATAAAAATAATCAAGATCGATAAATACATATAAAAAATAAACAAACAAACCAAATAAAATAAAAAATATGAAGAAAAACCGGATTTAGACACATCAGCCAAGGCTGCCTGTCTAAAATAAATAAATATACCTAGGTGAATTAGGTACGTGCCTTGTCACCGATTCCCCCTAATCGATCCGGCTATACTGAAGTGAATGGAAAACACGTAGGTACTACTTTTCATAGTGACTTCGACCGACGTTTATTTAGTGCAGTGGTACCAACACGGGCGGGTTAAACCCTACCATCTACATATACGATGCTACTACCTGTACATTTATATACGTTCTATACATTCTGAATCTCTGACATTAAAGGCAAACGTTTAAACTATTACGTCAATTATTTTTAATTCTCCTAAATATCCGCGATCTGATATTCCCGGTAGACGCATGACCTAAAGAAATTAATTCCTTTCTCCTTAGAGTCGCTCAAAAGTAAAAACCGGTAGGTACTGGTTGAATGAAAAAAGCGCGATAAACGAATATTGAACGAGGAAACCTGCTGAGGTTGACTAGAAGAAATATGTCCTTTGACAATAAGGCAGAATGCATGAAATATCTGTATACATTTAACATACATATTTATCAATAAACAAAAAAAAAATACAAGAGCTAACTGCATCCAACACGATAGTCGACCTATGGTGGGTAAGCAGAAAAGAGCTCTCCATACATATTTACACCGATGTTTCTTACTGAAATTCAAGCGAAAAATGCTATCAAATTGAATGAAAGTACTTACTCGTGAAAGCTGACTCCATCTGTGTTCAAGTTTGAATTTTTCGACGACTTTTTGCACCAAAGCACTGCACAATGAGGCATTTTGTGACAGACGCGCACGTTCGCTCCGCCCGAGCGGCGGACGGAGACTAAGATCGGTCGCCGGCGCTAGACTGACGCGCTGGCGCGTTTGCACCGGCGCGCGGCTACCCCTGTCCTCCTATGTATAGCGCATCCAGGCTTACTGACTCGTGGCCGGACAGTATTCCTGTATTGGTGTTGTCGCCTGTCTATTTTTATGCAATATAAATAAAACCCAGGTGTACAACTTGTAGATTTATTAAACCTTTCCTACTATTATTTAATAGGCTCTCTGGATTAGACACATCGTCAGCCTCGATAGCTCAGTGGTGCAGACAGTCAATTGTCGCTATTGAATGTTAAGCAGCGCTGGGTGCGGTCAGTACTTGGATGGGTGACCGCTGACCGTTGGAGGCTGACCGAGGTTCGGATTCCTCGTAAAACTGTAGGTCCCTTCCCTCCTAATCTTACTTGGTGGTAGGGTTTAACCCGCCCGGGTTGGTACCACCGCACTGAATGAAACGTCGGTCCAAACGGCTATGTAAATAGTTTGTGTTTTCCGACCAGTTCAGTGTAGCCGGCACGATCAAAGGGGGAAGCACTGACATGGCACCTAGTTCACCCGGTGTTATGGGCTGACATCACGGACGTTGTAGGTGATGTAGCCAACCGTGTCAGTTTCCATAAAAAAAAATTAAAAAAAAGACACAAATCCTCGGCGTGGAGAGTCCGCACGGTGGGCAAACTGCCCACATATTTCCCCCAAGTATAGTCTCGGGTCCTTCAAGAGAGGCGTGAATAGGCACCTGTCAGGCCGGCATGACATTCGCAACCCCCGCGTACGACCGAATGTCCATGGGCGTCGTTAGACACCTTATAGGTGGTTCGGCTACAAATGTCGCGCTTTCTATAAAAAAAAAAATATTACGTGTGTAACATTGATGCGTGCAGCCGCCACACGCGCGTGCTACCGCGCGCCGGTAGATGGCGCTGCTAGTACATTCTGCGTGATTCCTACATCGCGCTAACCAAATGTTCAACCACTCACATAAAAAGGAGTGGTAGCAACCATTGAGATATACAGTAGTGTACTAATAACTATACTGTCTCATAATACCTAGATACATACTAAAGTTTTGTGTTATTAGGCCGGTCTCCAATTAGGCTGCTAGGGCAAGTATCCAGGGCTGCATCTCATGGTCGGTCCCTGGAAATTGTTCGACGCACCTATTTTGGGAGAACAACGAGTACGAAGGCCTGCATCGCCACGGTGGTCGCCCTTCGGACAGTTTAAATTACGTATTACGTACAAGTACGTGTTACGGAATATACGAGTGTTACTTACTAAACATCACGCCGTTTATTTTCACCCCGCCATCGAGTCCGCCTTGCTACACGTGTACAATTAAATATTTATTGATTCTGCACTACGTCCTCCAAACTTAAAAGTGGTTTACGAGAAACATCAATCGGGAGAAAGTGATTTTTGGCATAATGCCGAGGACCTCGGTCGGTACGCTGCGCTGGCACCACTGCAGATTGAGATTGTTTATTGCAACGGACTAAAGGTCATAACAATTTCTATGTACTGTTTGGCTAGCTCAACATCTAGCTTAAGTTCGTTGGAATGTTCTTGATCTAGCTACACACGCGCGGCGCACTCTTGCACTGCACTCTTGAGTCCGTTTTACTGGTGATGTCTTATTTTTCTGGTAGTCGAGTAAACAAACTGTTGAAACAAAATTTCCTTATTTCTACATTGTATTTATCTAAGTGGTTAGTAGTATACTGCTATACCAATACACCAACTTACATATTAACCCGCCACTGACCCGAGCGCACCAGCCTTGCGGCCATAGCACCCGCACTGTGTCACGACTTCATTATGGAACAATCATTTGAAAGTCGTTGCACGCAGGGAGGCCTGCTGCCGGGATACCACCAATTTGGTCCCGGTGACGCGCATTGACTGCGGTCCGGCCCCCCCTTGGAGGGACTCATAAAGGCGTTCTGAGCCCCCCCCCCTTGGAGTGCACCGACTCCGAAGAATGTCCCCATCTACGTCTTGCGTCCGTCAGTCTGCGTCCCTGATGGGAGACAACGTCACAAACAGCGACTTGTCGCCCCGGTCCTCGCGTCCCGAATCGCCCCGGCGTCTGCGTTCGTCAGTCAGTCGTCGCGCCTCACCTGGTCATCTAGCTGTGGCGCGCCATGCCTCGCCCTGCGTCGTGGGGGCGTAGGCAGCCACCCCTCTTTTGCCGCTGCTCCTTTCGGCTACGACGTCTTCCGCTGTACTGTTTTCGGCCACTGTTCTTTTTGGCAAGGGCTGAGACAGGCGCGCCGTCAACCCTCGGGCTACACGTCGCCCTCGCGTCCCGTCCCGTCGAGTCCGTCTTGCGCTGCGTGTCCCATCCTGTCGCCGTTGTCGTGGTCCCCAGCGTGCTCGTTCCCCGTCGTTGGTTCGTCTGTAAATGTTCGGTCTGCTCCTAAGTCTGCCCGCTTCTGGAACCACCCGGCTGCGAACCTTCTGAAAGAGGAAAAGTTAGCCTCCGACGACACCAGGTCCGGGTAGTATACCGGACCGCCACTCCGCGCGGTCACCTCCACCACCATACGGTCCCTTTCGCTCTCGTAAAGCACACAGTGCCATACGGCGTGATCGGCATCCTCTCTTCCGTTCCCGCACTCACACATCTCGCTGTCAGACAGTCCAAGATCAAACAGTTTACCCCGGAAGTTCCCGTGCCCCGTGAGGAGCTGGGACGTTCTGTGGTCTGGGTGAACCCAGTGGCTTCTCAGTCTCTCCCCGACACAGGGAAAGAACCTGTGGAGGGGTCTGCCAGTGGTGGCCGTGTCCCACCGCTCCTGCCAGAGAGCTAGGATCTCTCGCCTAATGGCGAGCCCTAACCTTTGAAGCTCCTCCTTACTCTCTGCAACCTCCCTCGCGCGCCACAGTCTGCCAGCCTGAAGCACCTCCAGGTCTCCAGGCAGGACGCCCGCAAGTACCGGGAGGCCCGCCGTGCTATTGGTTCTGTAGGCCTTGGTCAGAAGGATCAAGGCCTGCCTCTGCGCGCGTAACAACAGGCTGCGTACGGCGTGCTGCCCGGCTCGGTCAAACCAGCACGCAGCACCGTATGTCACCGTGGAGACCCACACGCCCTTGTATATAACCTTTAGGGCTCGATACTGGACGCCCCAAGTTGCCCTAGACACCCTTGCCATCCTGCCGAAGGACCTGTTGGCTTTCTCCCCGATGACACGCGCGTGCTGCGCGAAACTAAGCGTCTGGTCTACCTCGAGGCCAAGGAAGGTAGTGACAGTTTGGGATTTTATGCTCGTATTCGCCATGCGAATAGTCGGCGATCTATTGACGAATCTTCCCTTTAAGGTCAACGTCTTTGACTTTCCAGGCGCGAAACCACTACACCAACTGACGAAGTAAGTCAATAAGCAGTGTCTTGTTCCTCTTTGCATTCTCGTTCTTGGTGTGACTAATTTTATAATAGGCTCTAGCTTGGCCAATAACGGCTGCAGTAGCTAGTGAAAGTGTTATAAAATGGAGGAATTAGGTGCAGCTTCGAGTGGAGCACTCAAATGGTTGCGCAATTGACTCGCTTCATTGGAGCTTTACAATCGATGGCATTTCCCTTTCGAATGTGCTATTAAATGTATGCGCTTTAATCTTTAATGTCAGTTTATGTAATAAACAAACCTACAGGAAGTATATGTAATCCTACCAATATTATAAACGCGAAAGTTTGTGAGGATGTATGGATGTATGGATGTATGGATCTTTGTTCCTCTTTCACGCAAAAACTACTGAACGGATTTTGATGAGACTTTACAGTACTATAGCTTATACATCAGAATAACATATAGGCTATATACCATCACGCTAAATAGCCTTATGGCTCAGCAGTATCAAATAAAGTATAGTATGGACGAGAGAGAGCGAATCTCCCAAGAAAAATTAACAAACGTCTATCAACGTCACATAAAAACTTCAATTTCGAATTCTGTTCTTTTTTTTAAATCTGCTGAAAACAAATATGGCCATTACGGAAATGCGCGGGCGGGCGGAGTGGCTCGGAGCACCGCGGGGCGGCGGCGCGGATAGTCGCGGAGCGGTGCGCGCGCGACGGCGCGGCGCGGCGCAGGACGGCGCGGGGCGGTACAGGACGCCGCGGAACGGCGCGGGACGGCGCGGAGCGGCGCGGGGCGGCTTGGAGCGGCGCGAAAAGGCGCGGAACGAGGCGGGACGGCGCATTGCGGCGTGGGACGGCGTAAATCGGCGCGGAGCGGCGCGGGACGGCGTAGAGCGGCGCGGAATGGCGCGGAAAGGCGCGGAGCGGCGCGGGACGGCGTGGAGCGGCGCGGAATGGCGCGGAAAGGCGCGGGGCGGCGAGCAAAGCAGCGGGCAAAAGCTAGTTCCTGAATAATTGGATGCAGTAATTTTCATCCAGTAATCGCCGCCGCCGGCCGCAAATCCGGAGCAGGAGACGGAGCTTGTACTCGCACATTATGTTCATTATGAACAGTAAAAAGCGTTCATTTGTCATTGTGCTGTCGTATGACATCTCGCCTGGTCCGGTGGCGGCGGCGGCGGCGGCGGCGAGCGCACGCTGCGTGACCGTGCCGACTCGCTGCCCAGTTTCACTTGCATTATGCTGTGCACTCCAACTCAGCTGCACTAATACCATCCTTGCAGTGCAGCTTCAACTGTCCTTTTTATTCCGTGCGAGGAAACTTCTTGAGCTGGGTCCACATACATATTATGTACTAGCTTTTGCTTCTTCGCTGGCGTGAAATTCGTATTTAAAAATTACAAATTTAAAAAACCCCCGACCCTTAAAAAGTCAAAAATAATTTCCGTTTACTTAATTAAAGGAGTCGGGAGACCGCTAAGTAAATTCCCGCGCAGCTCTGAGTTTTATATTTTATTTACTTAGCGGTCCCCCGACTCCTTTAATTAAGTAAACGGAAATTATTTTTGACTTTTTAAGGGTCGGGGGTTTTTTAAATTTGTAATTTAACTTTTATTTCAAGCTTTTTAAAAAAAACCGCATGAAAATCGGTCCACTTTTTGAGATAAAATTTTTTTTTATCACTTAATTACTTGATTACTTGATTACAAACATAGCTAAGAACCATCCCGATTAAACAAGCTTCCTAATAAAAAAAACCGCGTCCAAATCGATCCATCCGTTTGGCAGCTACGATGCCACAGACAGACACACACACACACACACACACACACACACACACACGTCAAACTTATAACACCCCTCCTTCTTTTTCGTCGGGGGTTAAAAAGAAGAAGAAGTAAGTAAACCCGCTACCGTATACCTTTATTTCGGCGGCGCGCGGAACAATTGGGTTCGTATGAGAGCCGCTTCTTAGCGTAACCGGAACTTAATTTTATTTAGCCCATCCTGTGTCCGTTATAGTTAAATGTGCGTGTACTAAGTTTCATCATCAAATTCGGATGATCGGTTAAGAGTTATTGAGGAACATACATACAGAAAATATTTCTAAAAATCGTCAATTTCGTTTTAGTATCATACATAGAGTCTACAAACGCAGTAACTCATAAAACAAAGTAACTTACTCCATGACCATCCCTTACATATTTTATTATTAGTATTGATTAGTATTGATCATTTTTCTGATCCGATGACCCTATCCGTATCTCAAAGGAGTATCATGTTCGCATGTGGACTGGAAATGATACCTACGCGTTCTCGATACAACGACGACGTTGCTCGTAACATATAGCTCAGTGATGTGGACGGCTGTGTTCTACCCTAATCCAGCATCATGTATGGCAACCTCTCGGAGGTTGATATTAGCTGGTCGAAACATGTGCTCTGGGCCAGAGCCTCTGGCCCTTCTGACTCACCTGGCCATACCGCATTACATACAAAGGATGCGCACTGAATGAAAGGTCGGCCGAAACGGCTATGTAAATAGTTTGTGTTTTCCGTCCAGTTCAGTGTAGCCGGCACGACCGAAGGCACCAAGTTCACCCGGTGTTATGGGCTGACATCACGGATGTTGTAGGTGATGTAGCCAACCGTGTCAGTTCCATAAAAATAAAAAAAATAAAAATAGTGGACCCAGCTTTATCCATCGGCTGTGTTGCCTCCTAACGTTCCAAAGCCAATAGAGAAAGATAACCGAAGGATTTCATTCAACTAAGAACTAATACAAACTAGGATGAATTGGAGCTGCAAAAAGACATGGGTATATTATGTTGCAAGGTTCCTCTGCTCCGAAGACTTCATCGCCCGGCTCGTGGGACCTTCGACCCAGTCGTGTCTAGAAACGGTTCTCATGAACGATTTCGGACCATTTTGCAGCAATCGTGATTTGGCACGGCCCATTATCCCCCACTGCGAATGTTCCAATCACACGCACCCGTAAGGTCAAAGTAGTTACGTCATTATATAATGCTGTAACGTGAGTTTTGAACTTGAGGCGGCGGCGCGGCGTGGAGCACGAACTTTACCTGCGGCTGGCCGTCGACCGCGTCAACGTCATCAATCATCATATAGCATCACGGATGCTATGCCACGCGAGCGATGAATCTTATGTCGCTTTCAGCGTTCCTATTATAGTGGTGTGCGGACTTGGAATAATGAACTAGATTGTTTGCCATAACCTCGCATCGCATCCGCAGCTTATCGCATGCAGAGCCATGCAGGGCCAACCGCGGCGATTTGTTTCTGCAAACAGCGACAAAGTTGCGACTACAAATAATTATCTACGTACTGATTTCGTTCATTTTACCTCACCTGCGAACAACAAGGAGTTTCTCTCATTCATTCGGGTCGTTCAAGAGAGGCGTGAATAGGCACCTGTCAGGCTAACATGGCATTCGCAACCCCCGCACACTTCCGAAAGTCCATGGGCGTTACCTTAAGGGTGGCTCGGCGCCACATGTCGCACTTTCAATAAAAAAAGAAACATTCATTTAAGCAAATTGAAACATGTTAATTGAAATGGAACTTACGCCATAAATTGGTCCTACCTGTGCTTTGGGGCGTCTACTGACCATAAACCATACACTCTAAGGAATAGCTGCAACACCATCGGCGCAGAAAACATTATTCAAGTTACTGTTATATGTGTACATATTATATACTTCGATCTCGTTAGTGAATAAAATCGATGTAAGTACTGTTGAGCAGCTATGCCCGAAATGACAATAATTTAATCATTGGTTTACATTTGATAACGACATTAAACAAAGTGAGCGAAGGCCCATTATGGAAAGATTTCATTTCACTTTTCTGAAGGCAATACTTTATTGCTGTGGTTTATTTATTTATTCAGATTCAGTAGATAACCGTGATATCGACTACGGCGAAAAAGGAAGGTACTTAATGTGTTTAGTTAGCTTTAATTCTTTTTTATTGCGTGTTAAAAATACGATTTAAACGTGCGAAAATCTATTTGCACGTTCACAAAACAATTGCACGCCATTGCAACGTCAATTGCGCTCGAATCGCATTCTCACGTAGCGATGCACTATATCAGCATTAGTATTAGTCGTGTGCTCATTACAATAAGGAAATGGTCGTGCGCGCGCGAGTCGCCGTGTTCGTCTCCATTATAATGGGGGCATCTAATTAGAAGCTCTGCTCCTATAAACTGGACATTTACGAGTTCCTAGAATCACAGCAGTGAACAGAGCCCGTTCGGAACAAAGCTACGACGACGTTGGCGCCTCTTATTTATGCACAAATTGATGCAATTGATAGATGCCGAGGTCGTCGATGCGAGCTTGATAGACGATATTGACTTCGCCCCGTCTGACCTCCCTATTATAACCAAAGAGATACAGCGTCCGCTTGTAGTATCCATGTTTATAACGGGCAACGACGCATTGGCTGTCGATATCTTGTTGCACTTATTTCATTGCGTATAAAACATGTTACACACGATCAGATGGTTGTCCCACCCATCAGAGGTCACCTTCGTTGGTCGTGTTGGAAAGCAAACCGACCCATTTGTATTTTTGTTGTCCGACAGAATTATACTCCGTTTGACTCGAGGAAACTCGACTATTCAGAGGATTTCATAGAGGTACAGGTACTGCAGAAGATTTTTGTGTATTGCAGATAAATCGTACACAGTATTACAGAGTGGTTTACCCCTCGGTTTGACTTTCCCAACGAGCACCAATTGTTTGGAAGAAGATGTATTGAGGTACTTTTCGTCCCGTTACCTTGTTCGTCTGGGCCAAGTCTAATGCCTGGTTGACACGATGCGAGTTCACGCACGAGAAATGCTTCTCGAACGCATTTACGCACCGTGTAGACAGTTCTCGCGAACTCTCGACGAACGCTTCACGATAGCGAGTTTTCTCGTTCGAGAAGGCGGCATGCTCCTTGTGCGTGAAACCTCGCATCGTGTCAACCAGGCATAAGGGCTCGGCCACGCGACCGGTTTTATCACCAACAGTTTTGTTGAGTTGGGCATGGCGGCCGATTTATCTCCAACCCAACTATTTAGTCGTCGTGGTGCGCGGACGATCGTTCAGTCGTTCGCTCTGCATAGTGCAGCGTAGGTTGGAGGTAAACTTTTTAGTCGGCGGCCGATAAAACATTTGTAGAACTTTTTAGTTGAGTCGTGGAAAGTCGGTGCCCATCGAGGTGCCAACTAAATGGTTTAGTTGGCGTCGCGTGATTTTGCATGTATTTTGGAAGTTTTTTTATTACGGCTCAGCTGTTTAGATGGAATGAATCGGCCCTCTGTCTGCCCGGCCCGGGCAGACGACCAATTCTCTCGACCGACGGAAATTAAGTATATTTGTTTCAGTATTCGTAATCCTGGTTCTCAGATAGATCGCGTACTGCAGTACATTTAAACAGCCTTGTCAGCCTCGGTAGCTCAGTAGTGCGGTCGGCCGACTGTTATTTATTAAGCAACCCTGGGCGCGGTCAGTACTTGGATGGGTGACCGCTCGACCGTTGGATGCTGATCGTGGTTCGGATTCCACGTTAAACTGTAGGTCCCTTCCCTTCTTACCTTACTAGGTGGTAGGGGTTTATCCCGGCCGGGTTGGTACCACCGCACTGAACTAAACGTGCGTCGACCGAAACGGCATATCGATCATAATATCGTTCTACAGTCAGGTTCAGGTCACATTTTTTATCCGGTACCGTTCAGTTTTAGGTAGGTGCCTGAATATTTAACTGCAATAATTACGTAACTAGGTGTTTACTGATTGCCTTGATAATATCTTTAAAAATATTGTATCCCCGCACTTTATCACCTACAAATGTTCATCTTGCCGGGGCGGCGCGCCGCCAGGTACGACGCAATGTGGGCCAGTACAGTTGTATCACACAAGATTGCAGCCTAAAACCTGTCGACTATGGAAGCAAATCTAAATGTTGCTTCGTTATCTTCTCTATCTTTTTTCCAAAATCTGCCGCCATCTTCCGTTGCATTCGCGCGGTGTCTTGACTTGTGAGTTGTGTTGTGTGACGTGAGCCAGTAGTTTATTGGTCACATAAAAATGTCGTTAGGGTTTTTGAACGCGCACTTTCACGAGCACTTTAGGAGCGCTTTAGGTAACGACCGCGTCTTGAATTGCGACAGTTTTGACACTTTCGCCGCGTCGTCATTAGGTAGTTAGTAATTTAGTTGTGTAGTAAGTGTAGTAAGACTTTCTTTTAGATGATTACCTGTAACAATTCGGTTAACACGATATTCCTTGGGTAACTATGGAGATGTGCGTAGCCAAGTTGGGAATCGACTCCATCCTGGCCTGACACAGCGATCACGCCGCGGTCGTCTCCGCGCGAGGATCCGCTGCGGTGCCGCAGCGCAGTCCACTCTGTCCACTAAAATGTTATTTTCTCAATAACCGTTTAAGATATACATTTCAAAATAGTTTTCGTTGTAATGAATAAATTGACTACTTTCTTAATTTTTTTAGTTAGATTTATTGAACTTTGCGTTCTGGAGCAACACCTCGGACAGCTCGAGTGACAGACAGACGGGCGGACGTACAAACACCTGAAACATTGTATAATTGTCCCTGCTAGCTAAGGAACCCTAAAATAGGTTTTTGGCATAACACTTTTACATTTAAAATTTTACGCACACCTTCAAACATAAACTTAGGTCCTGGATGTAAGATGGCCGCATAGCGGCTCGGTTGTGTTCTCCTCTAGTCCAGTATAGCCAGCAATCCAGGGAAGTGTCCGGTATGGCACCTACCTTTTCGGAAGATGTAGCGTACATACGTGTTTTGCATACACTCAAGGCTCAAGCTTGTCCAGGAGTTCCTCAGTAACGTCCACGGTCCAGGTAACATACTCGTACACCCGCAGAGTCAAGAATAGCAATTAGCAGGGATTGTGTTAGCATTGTCTTAGTGGAGTCGGGAGAAGGTTCTGCAGCCACCTCACGGAGTCAGCCTCAGCATAGACTTTTCGGCTGACCTCAGTTATACGTGTAACTCGTGATCTATAAACGGTGGTTTATTCTTTGATGTAATTTGTTTTCTCCCAATACAGTTGTTGCACCAATGATGTAAGCAATCGACTCGGCGCACAGCAAGATTTGAAATTTTTTAAATATAATTGGTTGTACATTTTAAATAGATTTGTTCTCTACAAAATTATTTGGCAAATCATTTCCGACTTACCAAATTAACGGGATTGTTTTATAACAACCGTCATAGTTGTATTGTGCCCGTCGTCGTGGTATCATTCTGTGGTACATCCTTTGGTGCGTACTGCAGACATCGCGGCAGCGCGACGCGGGGCGGCGCGAGGGCGTATTGATAGAAATGATTTCAGGTTAATTATATTTGCTCTTCAACTTTGTTGCCTTCATTTAATTAACATTTGGCAATAAGAAATGATTCGTCATCATCGCTTGTTGTCCGTGCGATCTTTCGCCTGCCATTTCCGCCAACCTTGACTAGTAACAACTACGCTCCTGCCAGCTCGAGAAATTTCATCAAAGCGGACCTCGAGTGTTGTTTGCTCCCTCGAATCTAGTCGGAGCTCGGTGCGGCCTCATTCCCGCCCGCTGCGACCTTCCCTGTTATCCTTGCTTCCCCGCTCACCCCGCCGCACTCAGACCTCGACGAGCCGGCTCAGCCCTGACCTGACCTCGCCGACTACGCGACGACGGAACCCGCTAGCCCCGCTAGCTAGCCTTCGCTTTCACACAACGGGATACGGAAATGCGACGTCCCTCATTGTCGCTGCAGCAAATAAATTAATAGTTATTGCCCCTCAAGTAGAGTTTCATTGATAGAGACAAAATCATTGACAAAACTTCACATAAACCTTTTGCAAGATAATGTTCATGGATGCATATACTCGTAGCTTAATAAATACAATGCATTTTATTATTTTAAATTTACACTCATGTTTACGAAGATTATTTTGAAGAGCATAATTGTAAAAAAAAATATTTTGAAATTATTTACGAGTTATAAATAAAAAATGTTGTTAAATGCCCGTGTCTTGCGCCCATTTACTTTTCGTTTATAAGTTTCGCTCACAACATCCAGTTCATATTTTGCAAAGGACATCAACTTACTGAATTTTAAATAAATAACCATTTTATCCAAGTTACGTTAGGCAGTAACCGACATTGATTATTATTATTGATCATAACCATAAGCTATAAGCGAATTTCTTCAAATGGTCGCTTCTGCGTTACACCTTCAGAGTACTTATTCGTATTTGCCAGATTATCGTCGTCTTCAGAAGAATCGTATGGTTTCGGTAGGAAATTCTTTATTACAATTTTATTGCCAATTGTGCGCGTGTGTGAAGATGTTGGTCCTAAAATATTTGCGCCAGTCAGTATAGTCGCGAGGCCAGGTAACAGTGGCGTTAATGAATTTAATTTTTTTATTTTTCACATTGGAAATGTCTTTTCGATCGCTTCAGTATAGTCCCAGATTTTCAGCCAGAGTGCGAATTCGCCTTGGTGTCGTGAGTTTTAAGGCTACGTATTTACGTAGTTATTAGCGTAGGGTGTCAAATGACGCGTATCGACGAGGGCTACAAGAACTTAAAAACGGGCAATAAAAATTTAAAATGTCTGAGGGTTTTTGAGAAAATTGCATAAAACCGCTTAAAATAGCCTTTTTAGGGGGTTTAAAAAGGGCACTTTTAAACCTATTTCTAAATATATATTTTTAACTTTTACATTTTTATATTGTAGACTAGCTGTGCTCGCGGCTCCGCCCGCTCTCATATTTCACTTCACTGCTAACCTCAAAAGCCATTTAGCGTGATAGTAAGTAGCCTATAGTTGATTGGAAGAATCAAGCTATCCGTAGAATTTTTTTTATTAAAATCGCTTCAGTGGTTCTCGAGTTATAAGCGGACAGACAGACATGCATACATACAGACAGAAAGCGGACGTTGGATTTTATTAAAGGTACTAGCTGTGCCCGCGGCTCCGCCCGCTCTCATATTTGACTTCTCTGCTAATTTCATAAGCCATTTAGCGTGATAGTAAGTAGCCTATAGTTGATTCGAAGAATCAAGCTATCCGTAATTTTTTTTTATTAAAATCGGTTTAGTGGTTCTCGAGTTATAAGCGGACAGACAGACATACATACAGAAAGCAGACGTTGGATTTTATTAAAGGTAAGGAAGGATTGACTCAATATCTGGGGATGTTTTTTTGATTGTTTGAAAAAAGTGATTGAGTTATGATTTTTTTTTATGTTCCGTTACGCGAGTTACTTACGAGTCGTCTTTATCTTGCAGTGTGAGTAGTTAAAATGGTTTTTATCGTGTATACATATACTTGCTTGAAAATTAAGAATTTTAATTTAATTGTTTTTAATTTTTTACCATTTTTGTATATTTTTCAAAATTGACATATTTCAGTATGAAAAAGCAAGTAAATTATATTAAAATTTTTAAATATGAATATATATTATATTCTTTATCTTTAGTATTTATCTTTATTTTTAAAGTTAGTATTTAGTTTTTTTTAATTTTTTTATTTATTAGGTTAATTTTGTCAATGTTATACATTGTTAGTTAGGTTTTAATTATTTAGTTATTAGTATTTATTTTTTATATTTGATGAAAATTTATAATAATAAAGTTACTCAATAGATATTGTACTTGTAGATAAATATGGGAAATATTGTTTTCTTTATTGAACACCAATTTATACAAATTAGGCACAATAGGTGAGCTTAATGCCGTGAGGCATTCTATTCTAACTAACATTTTTAATGTGGGAGAAGTATATTCAGGCAAACAGGAATAGTGGGAAAGAGGGGGACGGAGAAGAGCAAGCGGTGGGAGGGGGAGAGTTAGGGAGAGAGGGTTCAGGGAGAGAGAGAGACAGAGAATAAAAAGAAGCGATCGTTTATCATATTTGCGTTTAAATCGGATTTGCTATTAAACAAACTTTACCACGAGCGAAGCCGCGGGTAAAAGGTAGTGCAATATAAATATTTTTACTTCAGTAGGGATAGGAAAAGATTTTTCAAATTTATCTTAAATACATTCGTAGACGTAGCGGAGCGTAAATGCACGGGCAGATTATTCCAGAGGCGAGCTTTTATACGTGTGCCGAATACATGTTATTATTTAGAGGAGTAGAAGTAATTATTTAGTGAACAGGTGTGCGATGTTAGAATCTGGAGTGCGTTCGCTCGTTGACTTCGTCGCTTCAGGCTTCAGGCACACCAGGATTGTTTCACGATCACAGTCGGCGGCTCGCTATACGCTTATATTTGAATACGCCCTAAAAGTAATTTTCAATGTACCCGAAGGTCATGTAATGCATGAGATCTGTGATTTTTTTATGGAAACCGCCATCACCACATCACCTACATTGTAGGTTACAACATCCGTGTTGTCAGCCCATAACACCTTGGTGAACTAGGTGCCATGTCAGTGCTTCCCTTTTGTCGTGCCGGCTAAACTGAACTGGACGGAAAACACGAACTATTTTCATAGGCGTTTCGACCGACCTTTCATTCAGCGCGGTGGTACGAACCCGGGCTGGTTAAACCTAGTAAGGTAAGAAGGAAAGTTTTACGTGGAATCCGAACCACGGTCAGTCTCCAACGGTCGAGCGGTCACCCATGCAAGTTCAGAACGCGCCCATAGGTGTGGTTATGATCACGAACGACAGTCGGCCGATCACACCACTGAGCTACCGAGGCTGACGAATATGGACTTATGTAATGCATTTCAGCAACTAAACATCTCAACAGCGTTCATCCCATCTTACTGACATTGGAAAAAAGAAATTTGGACCCTGAAAATTAAAAAAAATCGTGAATGGGAGAGACCTTCCTGGAGTGAAGGTTTTCTTCATCTTGATATACCTAGTTCGGTTCTGACATGATCATCACAGATGACTATTATTATTATGGATCTTGCTTGCCTCACGCGCTAACTAAACAGCGCGATCCTGTTGAGGCCATCTTGTATGTTTACTGAACCACTGACCACTTAATTCATAAAAACTTGTTCGCCGAAGGAAGTGGGCAATGAAGTGTGTTTATACTACGGTGTTTGTTTGCCGCGTGCTCTCTGTCTTTTCAACTTTTTTCAAAGTCAAGCCAACTACGCATTTGTCAGAGAGTGCGTTATTAAATCTGTACCCTTATCACGAGATTTAACCTACACCGCGTTCTACGCTACGCCGTGTTCTCCGCATCATTTTGTATGGAGAAACGAAGTTTGCAAATCTATCACTAGAGGCGCTGCTCCGTTTCTCCATACAAGATGATGCGGAGAACAAGGCGTAGCGTTGTACGCGCTGTAGGTTACTCGTAAATCTCGTGATAAGGGTACTGGTCTGGTAGAGAATGTACGTAGTCAGTTCTAAGTTCTGTCAAACTATTATTTTCTTAATTCAGAACACTGATTAAAAAAATATATTGCATTCCATTCAAAGGTTTCACTACTATAAATGTCAATTAGATATCTTTAGTTTCTTCCATTTTTCAACCGACTTCCCAAAAGGAGGAGGTTCTCAATTCGACTAGGTATGTTTTTTTTTTGTTATGTTATGCGATTACTCCGTCAATTGTGGGTCGATTTTGAAATTTTTTTTTTTTTTTGGTAGGTCATACTTCAGAGGTGGTCCCATATTAATTTTATCGAAATTGATTTAGCTGTTTCTGAAAAATAAACAAAAAACTATAGTGTGTGGTAACCTTCAGCAAAACTTTTGTGATGTGGATTTTTTCAGCAATAAGAAAACATAAGCATGTCTATTATACGTCAGCACTATACCACAGATGAGATATTAGTTTGACTATATACTGCAACACCTCAATATTCTTTGCAGTTTGACACATGGCGAATAATTCTGTACCACTTCAACCGATTTCGATTATTCTTTTTTATGTAATATTACTAAAAAGAATGAAATAAAAACTGTTTTAAAAAACATAAAATCGACTTACAAAAAAAACTGTGAAATAAAAAACTATTTAAAAAAATATAAAAACCGCCTTCAAAAATGTATGAAATAAAAAAATAAAAATCGAACCCTAGAGTTGAAGGCGGTCGGTTATTTTTGCTTGCTTTAGCACCACTTTAGACCCAAGAAAACATGAGTGATCATCCTTTTGTGATTTTGTGTATCCATCTTTTGCACCGCCTTCAACTCGAGGGTTCCATTTTTTTTAATTCCATACATTTTTGAAGTCGGTTTTTATATTTTTTTTCAAGATGGTGTCTTGAAGCTTCTGTCTCAAGTTTGCTTCTACGTATCACGCGATTCACGCGTTTACAGAAAGAATGAAGACTATTTTCTCAATGAGCTCCTAAAGACTTTAGAATTTAAAAGATCGTTAGTGTTGCTGAAGAGTTTGCTAAATAATTGCTAAACATGGGACTCTATGCGCGGTGAAACATTTTGTGCCTATTTTTAACCGTGATCGGACGGAGAAAAAGTACACAGAAGATCCGCATCCGTGGATTGTGATAGCTCCCTACAACTTAGGGATCTTGCTAAGAAAGTTACGGGCATATTTTAATATATAAAATTTACTTATTTGAATTTGTTTGCAGGAAAGGTTTCAGTGGTATTATTTTTAAAATTCGTATCCAATTTAACACTTTTCCGGTTTATGAATTTTCGTAATCCATAATTTTTATTGTTAATTAAATATTCGTCTGCGTTCAAATTACTTTTAGATACCTAAATTGAATACCACCCTTTGTCCGAGGAACAAAGGGGTGTAATACCAGTGTAGTAATTACGCTAAAACAGGGGGGTGCCCGCCCTAGTACGTATTTGAACCCGCATTAGTACGAGTACATCTATACCTCTATTCTACTGTCTGCTATTTATTTTCATTAGTGATTATCTTAAAATGAAAGTGATTTTGTGAAATATGTTTTTATTTATGAAAAAGAAAAACAGAAAAAGCGCGGAAAGGCGCGGAAAGCCGCGGGGCGGCGCGGAACGGCGGCGCGGGGCGGCGAGCGAAGCCGCAGACAAAAGCTAGTATTATAATAAGTCGACCATCGGTGGTTGCAACGATCGGTCACTTCAGTCACTTGCCGCATAACAAAATATTTGAAATTTTTCAATGTCACATACAGTAGCCAACACGCTACTCTGTGTCCACTTGTGCAGTGTAGACACGCACATTCCCTTTCGTCACCCACCTTACACTTTATTTTTGAAGCGAAGCTTTTTAACGCACGCTTGGGATGGTGCCTCGGAACTCAGAAAAAGTTAAACGTCACGCAATTTATACTACCTACATTTTGAAATGGACTTCTAGACATCGTAATATAATCAATAATTTATTTGCATGTCGTATAAAGGTTGTCCTTACACTTCCCAGGTCATATGTTTTATATTGTACTGTTTCTTTTATCTAACAAGGCAACTTTCCACGACAAAACGACGGATGATGAGTAAATACAATGGCGAATTTATCGACAGAGTGGGGACGGAGGAATTTATTAGAATATGTATTATTATATATAAGTCTACATCTACGAACTCGCACGTCTCTGTGCGACAACACCAGCGTTAGCCCTATATCTCTCTTCTATGAGCCCTATAACACTCTACAACCGAATTGTCTCTTTCTAAAGCTCGATGTACATTATTGACTGTCGGGTACTCTATGTTATAGTTAATATTGAAAACAAACTTTATAAGGTTCTTGGTCGATTCATTTATATTGGACTAGCTTTTGCTCGCGGCTTCGCTCGCCGCCCCGCGCCGTCCCGCGCCGCCCCGCGCCTTTCCGCGGCGCTTTACGCCGCTCCGCTCCGCACCGCGCCGTCTCGCGCCGCCCCCGCCGCCCCGCGCCGCTCCACGCCGCGCCGCCCCGCGACTTTCCGCACCGCCCCGCGGTGCCCCGCGCCGCTCCGCACCGCCCCGCGCCTTTCCGTACTGGCCATATTTGTTTTCTGCAAATAAAAAAAAAATAAAACAGAATTCGAAATTGAAGTTTTTATGTGACGTTTATAGGCTTTTGTTTTTCTTGGGAGAAGAGATGATGGCGGGATTTTTTCCGACTTACTTCACATTTATCGTTATATTTTGGCAAAACACAATATCTTTATAAATAATAGCCTATGTGCCATTCTGAATTTCTGATGTATAAGCTATAGTACTGTAAAGTCTCATCAAAATCCGTTCAGTAGTTTTTGCGGGAAAGAGGAAAAAGGTCCGTACATCCATACATCCTCAGAAACTTTCGCGTTTATATCGTTTATATTAGTAGGATTTATTCATAGAAATAACCTAAAGCATAGATTTATTGCTGAACGCACGTCATTGGCTGAACGGAACAAAATAAAATATTACTATCGAACGATTCTGAATAAACATTAAGGCCCACTTGCACCAACACGAGTTTAAAGTTAAGTAGCGAGTTATGGATTTAAACGCGGTTCCCACAGTCAACGGGTGCTAGCTTAAACTGGTTTAGCGAGTTAAACTGGTTTATATATTAAATTTGTGTTGGTGCAAGTGGGCCTAAGTCAATGAATCATAGTTAACATTGTGTATTCTTTAAGGAGAGACCAATGACGTAGGAGAGACCATACTCTTGCGGCACTGTATTCAAAATATTCTTTGTATGAAATATATGTAGTAGACTGCACTACACGGCAGCAGCGGCGCTTCGCGATGGTACCAGTGCGGTCTTACCTTTATATGGCGAAATGAACATCTGAATCGGAGCGAGGAGCTTCTCCCCTCCCTACGATATTTCCTTGTTCCTTCGCCTCGCGGAGGTCTACAGCCGAACACGCGGTCCCGCTCGCTTCCGTCAAATTGATGACCTATGACCTGAAGTTCATTAGGAGGTCGAGTGGATTGGCGAAGCTCAGCAACTAGGTGCAGGCAGATGCGGAGTCGGACGACGGAAACACGGTAGGCCCCAGAACAAAGAAGATCCATTCGCTTAAGTAGATAAAAGCATTTGAGCGAGTGTTCGTTCTGCCATCAAAATCAAGAACACAATTATTTTCTTTAGTTCTTAAAATACCATCGTATTTTGTTATAATATAACTCTATGTAAAATACATTTAATTTGAAATTTTGAGGCGTGTTCTTCCTTTTATCATGAGAATCATGACAGTCGTGTCATTCCTTATCTGTTACTTGGTTGATAAACGTTCAGACCGTAATTGGAACGGTTTTATAACAAGTTCTTCCATATGAATTGCATTTGGTTATCAGTGCAATAATTCTGAGTCATGTGTGTATACATAATGATTTTCCTTCATCCTTATCTTTGAAATTTTCAGATTAACAGAAAATGTTTTAGTACTGTGACTTCGAGGTGTGTGAATACGCGTGTGTGGTGATTCTATGTTGCATGTTAGGCTACCTATATCATTATAGCAAAGTGTAACTGCACGCGGAGTAGAAGTTTCCTTCCTAGCGTCGCGTCGCCTTCGATCCGTGCTGCCATAGCCGCAACCGATGGGCTGTTGGTTGGCTGGCGAGCCTCGAATGTCGTCTCCATGGAAACGAGATGCAAACATTACACCCTCAGCCAGCACATTACCCTTCCTTTGTCCTCTGTCGCCTCGCTCGCCTCCTTTGCTATTCCAGTAATTTTTGAATGCAAACACCACTCTTGTTGTTGTACACAAGTAGCAAATGTTGTTCAAATGAAACCCGACATTAAGATGATAAACAATGTTCCCATCCCTCTAGTTCAATGTGCTCGTAATCTGGGACTTTAGATGGACAGCCATCTCAAATATGATAACCACGTTACGAAAAAAATTCTAACTGATTTTGGGAGACTAAAAATATGTACAAGAGCATCTGACTGCGGAGGAGGTGCGGCACATTCTTACAGATGCGCTTATATTGTCCCAGTTCGACTACTGCGATGCTGTGTACGGTCCCTGTCTCCTGAAACAGACACAAAAGAGAATTCAGCGTGTTCAGAACGCTTGCATACGTTTCTGTCGTCCAATTAGTTAGACGTAGACTACGGATAACGCCCATTCTGAACAAGCTGAATATCCTCAATATAGAGAACAGGCGCGCCCTCAGATCTGAGGGCGCGCCCTTCATCTTGCCGCACAGGTAAATCGCTGCTGTTCGATAAACTGACATGGGCCGGAGAACGGCATAGGTTTGGTACGCGCGCTGTAGGTAAACTTCTTGTAATATCTAAACACAAGGGGGCGGCATTTGAGGGATCTTTCCGTTTGCGTAACGTGTTTATTTGAGTGTGTATGTAACCTTCCCGAAATATTTGACATGAATAACGAAGCACCTTATACAGGCTGTTCGGCACATGAACCGACAGAATTTTTTTGTAGGTAAGTGGGGTCATTTGCAAGGTTTTGATCTATGACACCTTTTGTCCGTTGTCACGTGGTATCGAGATACGATTTTTTTTCTTTATTTTTGAAAATTACCAAAATCTCACCAACAAACCCTTGTAACTTTTTTGTTTATGATTGTATCAGAACGAAATAAAATTTATTGGATTTCTCGATGTATCCTTCTTGGACACGGGCACTAATCGGTGGTCGCTTCCCGTATTGAGAGCGTTTTCGGGAGCATTTTCAAATTTAGAACAAGTACCGGGCGCGCGGGCTCTCTTGCAATTTATCCATAATTTCGTCGTTCTGTTCTGTCTCTGTGCCTAATTTTGGCAACATAGTGAATTATTTGTATGACATGTGGTATACCGTTGGAAAGGGTGTAAACTAGCGAACTTTTTAAAGGAAAATGAAGCTCTCAATTGCTGTCAGTTTTTTTTAAATGAATTAAGAAATTAAGATTTTGTCATATTTTTACTCGTCTTCGGGACTTTGGGAGGTCATAAGTCCTTTTCATGGTATTAACTTCATCAAATGATATTTTTTCTAGAAGAAGGATGCATCGTAAAAGCCAATAAATTTTATTTCGTTCTGATACAATAATAAACAAAAAAGTTGCAAGGGTTTGTAGGTTTTTGGTAATTTTCAAAAATAAAGAAAAAAAAAATCGTATCTCGATACCACGTGACAACTGACAAAATTTTTATATATTGGTGTGTTGGTAATGGGCTTTTCATTTACTGCCTTTTTGTTGTTACCTACCATAACTTTTTTATAACATTTTTGTCCTTATATTTTGTTTTTGTTTCTTGTTTAATTTATTTGATTAAATCTAATTAGTTGGTGTTGTAATGTAAGGTGGCAGACTTAAAACCAGCCGCAACTACCTACTTGTTAGGTTTTTTAGGTTTTGCATCATGTTGTGTCTGCTTCGTTAAAGGGAGGCTCCTCCCTTTCAGCTAAAAAATATTTTACATTTGGATTACTTGTTATTTTATGGTTTAGCTGAATAAACGTTTTTCTTTCATTCTTAAGCGGCGGGTGGCCGAGTGGTTTGGGCATCGGCTTCTCATGCGGGAAGTCCGAGGTTCGAATCCGGTCGGCGTGTAGCAATGAGTTTTTTCTGACGAAAAAATTTACGTGCATACCTACACCTGCTGCTTCACCGTTCGGAACCGGTGTAAAACTGTAGGTCCCTTCCCTTGCCCATTACTAGGTGGTAGGCTCAAATTGTAGCCGACTGGGTTGGTACCACCGTACTGGATGTAAGATGGCCGCATAGCAGCCTGGGTTGTGTTCTCCTCTAGTCCAGTATAGCCAGCAATCCAGGGAAGTCTCCGGTATGGCACCTACCTTCTCGGAGGTGATATTGGCTAGTCAGAGAATGTGCTTTGGCCCCTCTGACGCAGCCACCCATACCGGATTACATAAAAAAAAATTGTGTATACTCCTCAATTTAACGTTATTCCGTATTCACAATTTAGTATGGTGTATTTATTGAACGTACTTAGTTATTATAAACTAAAAATACCGGCCAAGTGCGAGTCGGACTCGCGCACCGAGTTTTCCGCACCACCGCGTAATTGGCCGGTTTTTACCCGACTGCGCGAAGTAAAAATGTGGGTTATTATTATTTGTTGTTTTACTTTAGAGTTTGCCTTCTTTAGAGGTTGGAGGCTGAAGGCTGAGCGGAACCGATTTTGTGCCGTCACGCAACGTTATATTAGCTAGAACTTAGCTCAGTACACTTATTATCCTAACATTTTCAGTAATAGTACCTAGGTGTTTCTGTTTTCGTACGCATGCGTCAGAATGCTGAGAAGAACAAAATAATGTAAATTATCATCAAATAGATAATTTCGTTGACAGTTATGCATGTGCAGTGCATGCATTTATCAATATACACTTTACTTCAGTCAGTATACAATAAGTTGATGCTTTAAATACATAGTTGTCTGCTTTGGGTACTCTTGTGGCATCAACTGTTTGTCATCCTTCGATATCCTGCGAAGTATTTTTTTTTTCATGCGTGCATAATTTATTCAAGTGCCAATCGTAAAAGTTCTCTTTAAAATTATGTTACCTACCTTCAGATTGTCTACGAAATACCGACGAATTGCACAAAGAGACGCGACAGCTAGAATACAATAGCGCTTTGTTCATGAGTGAGCGCGCGCATGCATATTGTCTTGTGCTCCTCGAGTCTGAGGTGCTGAGGCCGAGGAAGGTCACTCTGCTGCCGGAGGGGAGTGGTGCGTGAGCCGCGCCATCTCGTCCGCCGGCAACCTCAGGCTTATATAAGGTCTTTCAAAATTAGTTCAGAGTACGCTAAGGGGGGGTTCTGTATCGGAAATAGATAACTTTTGAAGAACAAAGAATTTATTTTTTTACAAAAAATCTTTTTTTTAAATTAAAATGTAAAAAAAAAATTTTTAGTAATCGTTTCAGTTTCATGCCAGGAACAAAAAAGTCTTCCAACACATAGATCTCTTTCTTTTAGAAATTGTGAAAAACCACAATTTTAGTTTTATTGGTATGAAATAGAAAGAATTTGATTTTTTTACCAACTTACACGTGTTAGATCATAATGGTGATGAAAACTTTTTTGTTACTGCCATGAAACTGAATCGATTAGGCTATAAAAATCAACCACCTATTTTTTTATTTAAATACATAAAAAAATATTTTACATAAAAATAAGCCCAAGGTCCAAAAAAATTTATATAGGTTTTACTCCCTATATGATACAGAACCCCCCCTTAGCGTACTCTGAACTAATTTTGAAAGACCTTATATTAGGCGCTACTGGTTACATACAGCTGATATTTAGAGCGTGCACTTGTAGGTTACGTACGATTTTACGATACAATGAAAATTATACCGTTTCCTAAATGTGTACGTTCGTAGCCTTGTACTGATGCTCGCCCTCGTGTTGTTTATTCTCATCATTACTGCACGGCACGCTTACTTGAATTATGTAGACTACCTACCTACAACAATATTACTAGAAGTAATGTTGTCGTTGACTATTTGATCACTCCATTATTCATACCAGCTGAGCATTGGGGTCGGATCGGAAGTGAACTAAGTCGAAACAAAATCGCCGCTTAGGTTTGCGTTCATGTGATTTACTCGAAAACTACTCAACGGCTTTATATAGCGTTTCCAACAATATGACCTGACATGTTTTAGAATTACTGACATAATACTGTATATGTGCAACACCACGCCATTCCTTATAGGGGCCGATGATTAAATAAAAGTATTAATCGAAAATTTAGAAAACTAAATGCATTATTTGTCGTAGATTATTGAAATCATAACCTAATCCTTGTATTATCCCACTCTTAGACTATGTCTTCCACATCGCGCCATTATTCTGAGCTAGGGTCGGATGGAAGTAAACGCAGTCTCTCCGTCTCAGAACAAAGGGGCATTTTGAAACAAGAAAACCAAGGGGTTTAGTCAGCTAGTTAGTGATAAATAATACATTACACTTGGACACGTCAAACATAATTTTTATCCACCCTTTCTACCTATTAGCCAGCACGGCGATAAAAAAGGGATAAAAAAACTCGCCTGCAAAAATGTTTGATATGCGGTGACGGTAACGTGACGTTTTCTCTCAGTTTACTCCTCATTTTCAGAAGTTCAATTTATTTCATAACGTCCGTAAAAAAGTAAAACTTCAATATTTTTACACACGCACATTACACAGTGATACTCGGAAATTAGGACAAAATTATAGACACCTTAATCATCAAAATCGTTTGGGCTCAAGGTGGGAAGAAAGAAATAGACATACAATGTACATTCTGTCGAAAAAATACCGGGAAAATTGTTAATTTAATTCAAATTCCAAATTCAATTCAAATAAATCTTTCTTGTCGCTAAGTTGGCACAACTGTGTATAGTAATGGCGCGGAGTTTGAGCACCATCTGTCATTTATGCCCACTTGCACCAACACGAGTTTAGAGTTAAGTAGCGAGTTATGGATTTAAACGCGGTTTAAACGCGGTTCCCACATACAACGGGTGCTAGCTTAACGAGTTAAACTGGTTTATAGTTAAATTCGTGTTGGTGCAAGTGGGCCTTAGTCTGTTTACAGTGCTCGATTTTGTTAGTTCATCTCAAGTGTGTTTTGCGATTTTTACGAGATTTTTATAATGGATAAAAATATTGAACAAAGAAATTTTGCATCGCAAATGGAATTTCGTGTTCCGAGTTGCTGAAAATGTTAGAGAAAGCTTACGGTGAATTGAATTTATCAAAAACATGTATACAGGGTTTTCGGCACATGGGCTGACACATTTTTTTTATAGGTAAGTTGGGTCATTTGCAAGGTTTTACAAAAAAGTTACATTAAGGGGTTAAAGCTGGAATTTTGGTAATTTTCAAAAATAAAGAAAAAAAATCGTATCTCGATACCACGTGACACCTGACAAAAGGTATCGTGGGTCAAAACCTTGCAAATGACCCCACTTACCTACAACGAACGAGAACGATTCCGGAAAATGAGTTTAAAAAATGTTTTGATAATTATTGGATTATTCGTTGACGTAAGTGTATTATGTCGGAAGGGGCCTACTTTGAAGGCGATACAATAAATTTGAAAGAATAATTAACATTTGGTGTATTATTGACCTTTTCCCGGAGTAGTAGTACACGTATGTCAGTATATACGTGTGAAAAACATACCCCTCCTTTTTGCTTCACTTAGTCGGGTAAAAACAATTAGGTACATTTCCTACAAAAAGCTTTACATAGTTATTAATGTTTTACGTGAAATAAAAAAGGTGCTACCAAGTTTGGTACAAGGCGTATACACAATTCTGAATAGCCTCCTGTCTCGCGGCCGTCCTGCCTGTGCATACAATTAACATTCAACACTATTGAATCATTAGCTGTTTGAGATATCAAGTAAAAGAAACATGAATGTTGACTGTGCATCAAGAATGGACGTTTACATGAAAGATCAGCTTTAACTACAGCTCCGCTCCCGTTAAAATTTAGACTTCGCAGAAAATCTGCCTTTGATTTTCTACTTCCGCCCATATTGATCGACACCTGTAAGCGATAGCGATTAATTACAAATATAAAAAACCCCGACCCCGAAAGTCAAACATAATTTTCGTTTACTTACTTAAACGAGTCGGGGGACCGCTAAGTAAATACCCGCGCAGCTCTGAGTTTTTATGTTATATTTACTTAGCGGTCCCCTGCATCATTTAAGTAAGTAAACGAAAATTATTTTTAAGGGTCATCCAAATCGGTCCATCCGTGATACGTAATATTTTTATTACTTCATAATACTTAATTAGTTTTTAGTCCCGCACAGTCACTCATATTACCAAAATTATGAACTCGGCGCGGGACGGCGCGGCCCGGCGCGGGACGGCGTGGCGCGGGGCGGCGCGGGGCGGCGAGCGAAGCCGCAGGCAAAAGCTAGTAATTCATAATTACTTGATTACTAACATAACTAAGAACCATTTAACGTTCTTGCTAAGAACGATCCCGGTTAAGATAGATAGATAGATATACATTAGAAAATTTACATAAGGTGCAAAGGCGGACTTATCCCTTACAGAGATTTCTTACAGTCAACCTTTTAAATGTTAAACCAGCTTTCTAATGAAAAAATCCAAATCGATCTATCAATTTTGGAGCTACGATGCCACAGACATACACACAGAAAGACAGACCGAGGCGTCAAACTTTTAACACTCCTCCTTTGGCATCGGTGTATAAATAAAAATACGAATAATGACAAAATATCACCACATGAGTTGAAAAATATGTAACATTTTTCGAGTTCACTGCTTAAAATCAAGCAATTTTTTTTTGCATGTAAACTACTGCTTAAAAAAAATCAACGATTATTCTTTCATACTAAAAATAAGTTATTTTAGATTATTTAACGTCGGAACGTCCCGCGACGCATGTATGCTAATTAAACAAGATTTTTTTTTTACATTTTCATATGTTGTATTATTTATTTATTACTCATATATTTTTTCTTTCCCCTTCCAACATTTCATCAGTGCTCCTTGGGGGAGGGGGAGCCCCCTGCGCTACTTCCGCCGGGGTGCCCACCCCACCCGTGTCTTCCGTTTTCCGCATTGGAATCACCGAAACAGGCTAATCAATCATATATCAGTAATTGAAACCCAGTCCCTTTTCCTCAAACACTGTTTTGTTTTGCATTTAAAATGTTTTAGTATTTTTCAGATTTAGCTTTGTTTTTGTTGTAATTAATTTATAAGTCTGCCGACAGTCGCCGCGTTCGGCAAGTCGGGAGCGGTGGTCGCCTGCTCTACATAGTTGGGTTGCGCTATATTTAATCCCTCGCTGTGCCGCCGCGTGTTGCCGCGGCCGCGACGCGGTCTCTCGGTGGCGGAATTGACGCTCTGGCGCGCCGCCACACCGCGTCTCTTGCCTGCAGCAGCAGCAGTAGCAGCAGCGTCAGTAAGCGTCGTCGTGCGACTCGTGCGCGGACGACCGACGACCGAGAGAGAGTGACCTGCGTTGCGTGCAGTGTTGCCGCTTAGGAAAAAAGAAAGTCACCAAACTATTGCCATAAAGTCACTAGAATTGGGGAAAAAAATATTTCAAAGAGTCACTAGAAGTCACTAACTAAATATTTTTATCAGAGCTCCATTTTTAATTATAAGAAGATAAGTTATAATTTGAAATAATCAATGATTTATTCATTCAATGTTTATACTTACATAATTTAAAATTCAATTAATTGAATTATTTCTGTATCATCTTCTTCCGGCACAGGGAAGGTGCATTGTTGACTCTGTTTCTCTATTTACGGTTCTCGTAGTTTTCGTAATTTTTGACAGGACTTCTGGAGGTAGTGAGTGTGGCAGCTTTCTTTCAAAAATTTTAGTTGGTTCCTTATCAAAAGTATTTAATAGAGTTTTGGTGGCTAGTCTATTTCGTTGTTTAGTTTTTACAATGTTCATTGTACTGAAAATTTGCTTGAAAAGGCAAAGGTATAAACAGCCAAAGCGATTATTTTGATTAATTCGTTCAAGTTCATAGATCGTCGATGATCTATGATGTGATGATGTGATGAAGAACAGGTAAAATCTATGAGGGTATACAGCCAAGTCAATGTCCGTGCTTCAAATTTTATCACTATTAAAAGTCACTAAAAGCCACTAGATTTTTTTTAGTGACTAAGTCTTTAAAAAATGTCACCAAAGACGTCAAAAACTCACTAGATCTAGTGACAAAGTCACTAAAACGGCAACACTGGTTGCGTGCGTGCGTGAGTGACTGACACCACTACACTACTATACTATACTGGACTGGATCTGACAGACGAACAGACATAGGCAGCCAGACAGACAGTCGGCCGCGTACAGTGTTGCCAACTTAGTGCTAGCGCCACTAGATCTGGTGGTTTGGAATCCCGTCTGGTGGCCAAATTTGCGATCTAGGGTCTAGTGCTGAGTATGGTGGTTTGATCAGATTTGTTTAGTGGTTGTGCAAAAAATTTAGTGTTTAATCTGTTAAACAAAATTGTAAAAAAAACCAAATGTGTTTATGCTGCACCCATTCCATGCGATGAAGCTGAGATGCTTTCTTCTTCAGAAGAAGACTAATCTCAATTGCTATTTTAGTAATATTATTTTGTATGCAACCATCTGTCCTATGATTCCAGTGATAATAATTAATAAGTATACTTAATTGATCTGTTTGGAAATGATCGTACCTGATCTTTTATTTGAAGATCCTGAAAAGGACGTTTGTCCTTTTCGACGATTCCGCCGAGTACATTAATTGCAATAAAATACTAAAAAAAACTGTGAAATAAAAAAACTATTTAAAAAAATATAAAAACCGCCTTCAAAATTGCATGAAAAAAAAAATCTGAATCCATGAAATGAAATTTTTTATTTTTGAGTATTTCTGAAAATCTGGGAAAATTCTGGTGGTTTCGACTGGCGCATCTGGTGGGCGAGCTAGAAAAGAGTTGGCAACACTGGCCGCGTATCGCGAAGCGCGCACGTCGTGTGCTGCGTGCGGGCTCTCGCGCTCCGCAACGCGCTGACCTCGTACTTCGGCGTCACGTTTTTGAAATAGTGTCGAGCGGAAGCTGTGTTTTGAAAATTAAAGTGAGTCACCTACCCTCGTGAAGTGAAGTGTATAGTTGTTGAAAATGTGGTTTTGGTTTATTACGAATAGTGATTGGGTTTTGTAGTGATGATGGTGGCTTTCAGGTATGCCGATTTCGTTAGGTAGGTGATTATTTTTCTATTATAATTTTCTTTGTGATGAGAAGTACACCAATATATAAAGAAACCAAAATAAAATGTAACTAATGTACCAAAAGGAGGGTTATGAATTTGGCAGCTGAGCGTATTACCTATGTATGCTATATGTACGAACGAGCATGTATGTGTGTGTTCATCATGGGTCTCATCACAGCCTAAACTACTTACCTAACCAATTTAAACATCCATCCAACATGAGCTATTGTTGGATTCACCTCGATAGTCCACGTGTCTTCCTAGGCTGGATCCCACCCAACCCCTGGTACCTACTTCGCCTAGTGGAGATGTGTGGTTTCTGAGATATCCATGTTTGAAAAAACTGTTGTTTTCGACAAAAAAAATTACCTAATAAAAAAATCGAGTCGGTTTTGGTTGTGGTCGCAATTCTAACCTAACCTATTGATCAAAACTGTTTATTAAAGTTGGCCTAAATTACACCGTTTCATGGACACAAACATTGTTCAAATAAGAAACTAAAGAAATAGGACATCAACCCTTACAAAATCCAACCCATGGTTACTCCAAAAGCCTGCGCTCCAATTCTATAGCCAACCCGGCGATTTTATTGTCTATTATTTTGTATAAATGTATACACTATGTCCTAGGTATATTTAGTATGTAATAAATACCATTATCGATTCCTTAGTTTTCCATATTATGTAGGTATTCTCTATTCTTATCTACTGTTTTTTCCAAATGGATTTACAGAAAATTATTATTAATTGTAACCAAGTACCTAATACGTTTTAACAGTTGTAAACTATTGGTAGATTTTAGCGAACCCTAAAAATGTACCTAGTTCTACATTACAATGCGATTCAATATTATGAATAATAACATAATATGTAGATAATACGTTTGTGTAAATAACGAATTTCTCATAATATCCATAACACATTTCGCGATGCAGACTTGTTTGCGTGACACCGTTTGATTGAACTAGTCGCCTCGATATGTAACAACACATTTTCAACACAACTTTAATAGACAACACAAAAGCTTGAAAATACGTACATGTTTTACAAGCAAACATTTTGCTTATTTTCAATCATTCTGCAGCAACAAGGCACGTTAGGTTAGGTGTAGCTAATTAATCAAGAATCTGTAAGCGTGCCAAGGTATCTCAAGGAATAGAATAGAAATTCTGTACTGCATACAGATCAATAGCGCAAAAAGCAAAAGGAATCAACGTTCAAAAAAATTATTTTAAGGCATTGCTTTTTGAAAAATTTAAACTTATTGACCGTGACGCCTTTCATAAAAAAGTAAAAACAATTCAGGTTTCGAGGCTAATACTAATAACACTGCAGTTCGCGAGATAACTTTGCGTCTGGCCGCCACCTCTGTTGCGTAGGGAGGGATAGGACAGAGAACTTTCATTTTTACCTGAGGCACGCACGCGGAGGCTCGGCGGCGGGCGTCCACCGCGCCGCGCCCTGCCGCACCACACACACCGGCCGGCATCTTCGCCGGCAATCATATCTCATGTTCATGTATTGCTTATATCAGGGGTTCTCAAACAGATTTTTTTCAGGTACCACTAAAACCAATATGTTAGGCGACGCACATAGGGGCCAAAATGAGCAAAAGTTGGCGATAATTGCTGCAGTGTTTAATTATCAAAAAAATAATAAAACTACATTAGTGGTCGCTAAATAATAATAATTTATTAAAGAAAAATATTAATAACAAAACAAAAAAATATATAAAAAAAAATTAAAAAGAAGCTTTTATATTGAAGAGAAAGTAGCTTTTAAAAGCTTGTCGCGAAATATTCCTAAAAAGATGCGAATTTATTTCATTGCGACAACCTTTTATTTTTTAAAGCCTAATTTTTTCAATATAAAAGCTTGTTTTCGTGTTTTTTTTTGTATTTTATTTTGTGCACTTTAGTTATTACTCATCAAGACAAATCAAACGAGCCGAAACAAGATGAGTTTATCTTGTGTAGTTTAGAAGTTCCTATGGCCCCTTCCGTCTTCATCATCAGACCCTGGACACCACCTAGGTCTAAAGTAATTGCTTGTCAAGACAAATCCAACAAGCTCAAACACGAAGGGTGTATCATGTGTATAGTTTAGGAGTTCCTATGGCCACCTTTCGTCTCCATCATCAGACCAGCTCGATGGTACCATAACATTGCATTGTCTTCGGAACTGAACCAACACTAAAAATAGGCAAGCAGAATAAAAACACGGCAAGTTGAAAAAAAGCTTGTAAAAAATAAGTTATCCTGGCGGACGGAGGGGGCGAAGGGTAGGGGGTGGGAGCAGGGTATATACCCAACGGGGATTGCCCCTAGCGGGGGGAAGGGTTTGGTACCTTTGAATAATACTACCAGTGAGATCGTACTAAGGTGTACGTAACGGAAATCTGACTCAGGTAGTTACCCGCTTGAAAAGTGATACTTTCGACGGCACTTGAATATTTAATTATAAATCAAAATAGTGCAAATATGTGCAAACTTTTTTTTGTGATAATTTTCTTATTAGATAAGTTCACTTACAAGAAAAAAGGGAAATTCCAGCTTGATCTAGTTTGGCGCATTACTAAACCTTTCAGCAAGCATTTACAATTTTTATTTTCTAGGAGATTTCGACTGCACTTTGTCTTATATGTGTTAAGCTACTTTAGTTTAAAGTTTTTTAGTTTACTTTACTTTAGTGTAAATATAAAGTAATAATGACAAAACAAAGTACTCACCTGTAGGTACATCACCCATTGCAAAAATACTTAATTCATCAATAACAAAGCGAACACAAAATAATTTTAAACATTTCACTTGAGGTACTAATTTGTCGCAGGCAAGCACTCTCGCGAGAATGAGCAACTTACGACTGTTATTGCAGCGAGCGCTGTAGTTCGTTCATAGTTTTGACGATACATGTCGCTGCGGGGGTCAATAAACTTTAGATTCGCATAAAAATAAAGGCTCTAATCGTCATTTTTACTTTTCGAGTTTTCGCCAATTCTCTCCATACTAAGGCCCCTATGTGCGGCGCGGCGTACGACCTTTACCTACACAAGAAGTTAATAATAATACTTATCTTCTAATTAATCTACATTCTTAAATTCTCTTTGGAGGTTAGCATCACACCAATTCAATCAATGATTCGCTTTCCTCGAATGTAAGTGATCCCGGAATCGAATTTAAAAATTGATTTCTTATTGAATTTAGTTCTGAATAAATCATGTTTAAAATATTCTTCGATACTCACTATGAGCATTTGACAATGGGTTTTTATATCGCTAAGAACATCAGAATTCAATTTATATTTATGCTCATCAATAGAACTTTGTAAATTAGGATTATGGCACATTTTATTGCCGCTTTATTCAATTTGTAAAGGATAATGTTTTCTTTTTTCGCGTACCACCTCGAAGCAGTCCGCGTACCACCAGTGGTACGCGGACCATAGATTGAGAACCGCTGTCTTATATGTTTATTTTGTTTATTATTTCGTCTCCCTTATGTGCGTGCATATTCGTTGTCAGAATCTCTCCTTCGCATGAGTTCGTGAAGGGCGTTCTATCTTTTTATTGCCTTCTCTGAGATTATTATCTTGCACTGCACGCAGGTCGCAGGCGATCGTAACGTCGTCGTCGGTATTGCGGTGGGCTCGGATCGTTGCGCTTGTAGTTTTATTGTATAGCTTCTTACTATAAGCGCCCAAACGTGTATAATATTAGTACAGGGCTTAGAATAGATAAATAGAGCGACGAGCGACATTAACGTATACGTATAACATTCGCAAGGGGTTTGTTCGGCGAACTAATGTTGCGCTGGGCACAACAGTTTGCCTACCCAGCTGTTTGCATTACAGCCGAGTTTTATCTTTTATATACACAAAGAAGAAAAAAAAACCTTTTAATAAAAAAAAACATTCGCAACAAAATACACAGTCGACCACAAAATATTTTAAAAATTTCGTAAAATTACCAAAATATGCCATGAAATACCTAACCTAATAGACACCAGAAACTCAATTATGCTTGTTCTTGGCGCCCGCAAGCATTCTATAAAATAAAACAACCAACAAACACAAATTCTGCTTGTTCTTGGCGCCCGCAAGCATTCTATAAATGAAACAACCAACAAACACAAATTCTGCTAGTTCTTGGCGCTCGCAAGCATTCTATAAATGAAACAACCAACAAACACAAATTCTGCTTGTTCTTGGCGCCCGCAAGCATTCTATAAATGAAACAAACAACAAACACAAATTCTGCTTGTTCTTGGCGCCCGCAAGCATTCTATAAATGAAACAACCAACAAACACAAATTCTGCTTGTTCTTGGCGCCCGCAAGCATTCTATAAATGAAACAACCAACAAACACAAATTCTGCTTGTTCTTGGCGCCCGCAAGCATTCTATAAATGAAACAACCAACAAACACAAATTCTGCTTGTTCTTGGCGCCCGCAAGAATTCTATAAATGAAACAACCAACAAACACAAATTCTGCTTGTTCTTGGCGCCCGCAAGCATTCTATAAATGAAACAACCAACAAACACAAATTCTGCTTGTTCTTGGCGCCCGCAAGCATTCTATAAATGAAAAAACCAACAAACACAAATTCTGCTTGTTCTTGGCGCCGAAAGCGCTTGACAAAATCAATGCATCTCTCCCCGTGTATGTCGTAAAAGGCGACTAAGGGATATGACTCCCTTCTTATATTACTAGGTGATAGGGTTTAACCCGCCCGGGTTAGTACCACCGCACTGAATGAAAGGTCGGTCGAAACGGCTATGTAAATAGTTTGTGTTTCCGTCCAGTTCAGTGTAGCCGGCACGACCGAAGGGCAGCACTGACGTGGCACCAAGTTCATCCGGTGTTATGGGCTGACATCACGGATGTTGTAGGTGATGTAGCCAACCGTGTCAGTTACCATAAAAAAAAATGCAAAATAAAATAGCGGAACGAAATGCATAGAACAATTATCTGGACAAGTGCGCTTATTCAAGACGCCGACAGGCCCGCAAACATTATATATAAAACACTAGCTTTTGCCCGCGGCTTCGCTCGCGGTAGATTCGGTTTAATAGCAAATCCGATTTAAACGTAACGTGACGTAACTATGATACATAACGTAAATAAATAAAATAAAGAAATAAAAATAATAAGACACAAAAAATTATTTTCGTCGCACGGACCGATTTGAATTTAATAATTGATTGTATCTAGTCAAAGTTGTTTTTCGATTGGGGGGTAAACACCGCCACCGCACCGCCGCCGCCGCCGCCGCCGCGCCGCCGCCCCGCTTGGAAGCGTCGGAGTTAGAGTGAAGCATCGTCGTCCGTCGTCGGCGCCAAGCCAATGTACCCATTCCTCCCAACCCACTAACGGCTGATTCAAACTCAACTTTTTGGCCACGGACTGAGATTTCTGGCAGCCGAATGCTCTGTATTGTTTAATAATTAAACATGTTATCTGTAGTTGTATTGTTAAAAAATTTAACACATTTATCTAAAGCTTAATTATTATGCTTTAGAATAGTTTAGATAAATCTACACTAGAGTATTTTTCTTAAAAAATCAAATTGACCCACGTACGATAGATTGAAACAAAACAAAACAAAAATGGAGTTCCCGACAATGACTCCGGAGTTCAGAATCTAAACATTCTAAACCTAGGTGCGCAAGCCCGACTCGCACTTAGCCGGTTTTTTGTAGCTTGATGAGATGAGGAGTCGCCTGGTAGTCCTTTTATGCGGTCGATCGGGGACGCCCAATTTGCTATTTATATTGTGCTGTATACCTACTGTATGTGACAACTTGATACTGTTTCAAGTTTTATTAATTGCAAACTAAAACCAGTTAACGAAAAGGAAAGGTGACAGCGATAAGGCGCACGCGCGATAAGAGAACGTTACGCAGTGCTGAGTAGCGGCGGGAGGGGCGGGCGGGAGAAAACAGCACTCACTGCAAATGACCGCTGAACAAATAATATGATCACTCGCTGCTCAAGTAAATACATACTAGTAGTGGCCTGTATCGCTTGCTAAAGTAGCGCATAGCGGTATAATAACGTACTGCTCGCATGTATACAGGTTGTATCAGGATAGGTTTGAGAAACTTCAGGAATAGAAAGTACTCATTATTAGAAGAAAAAAATCCATAACACTCAAATCGAAATTCCGTTGTTTTTTGGTCATACAAAAGTTGGAAATTGTAATAAAAACTCGATGGACAGTGAGACTGGAGAGTGCAGTGAACTAATTCAGTCCTCTTTTTCTTTGAGGTCATTGAACTTTCAGTGTTTGGAATTTACCTACACGCAGTTCAATTGTACTAGTTATGTATGCAACCTACCCATTTTTATTCATGGGTTAGAATATTTTTTTTATTTAATAAAGGCGGACGTTAACCATCCACCAAGTCTTGAAGAATAGATTTTCACCAAAAAGTACTGTAAAATGATCTAATCTGGGAAAAAGTTTCAGAGCTTTTCGTCTTCAAATATAAAGGGACCCTGAAGTTTCGAAAACCTATCCTGATACATCCTGTATAGATGGCTGGTCTGCAGTTCCCGCGGCTTTAGCGCGTTGTCGGCTGCACTGTTTTTTTTTATGTAATCCGGTATGGGTGGCTGAGTCGGAGGGGCCAAAGCGCGTGCTCCGACCAGCCAATATCACCTCCGAGAAGGTAGGCGCCATACCGGAGACTTCCCTGGATTGCTGGCTATACTGGACTAGAGGAGAACACAGCCGTGGCTGCTATGCGGCTATCTTACATCCAGTACAGTGGTACCAACCCAGTCGGCTACAATTTGAGCCTACCACCTAGTAAGGGGCAAGGGAAGGGACCTACAGTTTTACACCGGTTCCGAACAGTGAAGCAGCAGGTGTAGGTATGCACGTCATTTTTTTCGTCAGAAAAAACACGCCGACCGGATTCGAACCTCGGACCTCTCGCTTGAGAAGCCGATGCCCAAACCACTCGGCCACCCGCCGCTTATTGGTAACTGTTAGCACTATTACGCGATTACATTAAATGAACTCTACCTTTTAAATTGTATCGAACAATATGTTTACCTTTGGATCAGCATGTCTGCCGCCAGCCATTTCAAGGAAGCAGGTCATGCATGATAAACATAATGTACCTATTATCTCAGCGGCTTCATTCCGATTGCAAATCGAATTAACGAAGTCTAGCCAGCACCTTTTTACTAAGACCTCATACATAACCCCATACAGTTTTACCGACAATGTAAATGTTTTTCTCACAACAAATGAGGTATGTATGTAGATACGCTACTTGGCGCCATTGTTCGTGATTGGTGATACTGTGCAGTGAACAGCTGCGCCGACGCGTGTGTGGTGTGCCTGCTGCCACAGAATACTTAATAGGCTGCTGCTGGCTGGGTAGGTCATGTGAGCGTGTGCGTCGCGTCTGACAGATGAAAACTATTGACGCTATACAGGGTGTATCAGGATAGGTTTGAGAAACTTCAGGAATAGAAAATACTCATTATTAGAAGAAAAAAATCCTTATCACTCAAATCGAAATTCCGTTGTTTTTTTGGTCATACAAAAGTTGGAAATTGTAATAAAAACTCGATGGACAGTGAGACTGGAGAGTGCAGTGAACTAATTCAGTCCTCTTTTTCTTTTGAGGTCATTGAACTTTCAATGTTTGGAATTTACCTACACGCAGTTCAATTCTACTAGTTATGTATGCAACCTACCTATTTTTATTCATGAGTTAGAATTATTTTTTTATTTAATAAAGGCGGACGTTAACCATCCACCAAATCTTGAAGAATAGATTTTCACCAAAAAGTACTGTAAAATGATCGAATCTGGGAAAAAGTTTCAGCGCTTTTCGTCTTCAAATATGGGCCCCTTTCGAACCCTGAAGCTTCGAAAACCTATCCTGATACACCCTGTATATAACACAGTATAATTTTACAGTATTTTTTTTATAGTAGCGCGCGCGGTGCATGCTTTGTGCTATCCTATCACTATCAGTGTTACCGTCGCGTCTCTTGTGTGAACGCGCTCGCGCTGCATCGCGCCCTCCGCCGCCCTCCGCCGCCCGCCGCCGCCGCGCCGGCCGGCCCGTCGTCGTCGTCGCGTCGCGCGTCGTCCCGTGCGATGCGCAACGTCAATGGAGGTACTCGTACATATGTACGTACATATAACACTTGGCGAAAGTGTGACATGTGGCACCGAGCCACCCATGAGGTGTCTAACGACGCCCATGGACATTCGGTCGTAGCCGGGGGTTGCGAATGCCATACCAGCCTAACAAGTGCCTATCCACGGCCCTCTTGAAGAACCCGAGGCTGTACTTGGGGGGAAATATATGGGCAGGGAGAGCGTTCCAGAGTTTACTGGTTCTGTAGTGGAAAGATCTGCAGAACCAGTTAGTACGCGACCGCGGTAAGTCCAGCGTGTAAGGAAGGATGCATACCCTGTCCGGGGCGCGTGGTGCGGAGGTGGAAATTTGTTGTTATATCGGCCATAATAAATAACACATATTTTGTGAAAATTTCCACAGGCTACCTATTACTGTTCAAGAGATACAGCCCTCGGACAGACGGACAGACAGACAGACGGCGTAGGCTTAGTAATAGGGTCCAGTACCGGATACGGAACCCTAAAAAAGAAAACAACAGAGTATAAGCAAACTAATAACTAAATTAAAATAAAAAGCTCTTTCATAGGGACTGTGACCGCAGTCCCACGGACCGAAGCAGCGTTCCCCCGCTAAATGGCTAAGCTTATGTTTTGGGTGAGGAACGCTCTGGCACGACGACGACGGTCCCCGGACGCCTCCATAAGCAGTTATGAATAATTATGATTACTGATTATGTTTCTACACTTATTTTTTACTCGTCGACACAATAAGATATTCAATAAGTATACGCGAGAGAGCCCAGTCTCAACTTTAAACGCGCGAAGCTCCCTCCCGCGCGCATGTGCGTCCCTCGTGCGTGGGTCGTTCGTAGTATTTCACATTTTCGTGGAAACTCCCGCCCGCCGCGCCGCGCGCCGCCCGCCCGCTCTAGCGCGCCTCGTTCGCTCGGCGGTGCGCGCCCGCCTAGCGCTGCATTTGGCGAAAAGCGTTTTGTTTTATTTTTAGCGGAACCTTGAGAGAGACATTCACGTCGGCGTTGTTGGCGTCGGTCGGCGTTGCGGGCGCGCGTGTTGTGCTTCGCGAGCGGCGGCGCGTCGAACCGCGTTCGCCTCGTCTCGCCTGCTTTTGCCGCACACATGGCAAGAAGCCACGCTTATGATGACTGCCCCTTAATATTGCGTGACCTGTTTTATTCGCATTTTTATTCTAATAATGTTTTGTGAACAAAATTATTATGCGGTTTTCGCCAATCTTTGAGCGAAAGACGGGCAGACAATTTAATGTAGTAAAGAGTTTACCAAATTGTTGAAATATTTTTTCCTCAATTCTACGTCACATGAACGTACCTACTTACGTCACGCTTCGAAAGTTCTGTACATTCACTATATCTCAGGAATAATGAAAAATCGGATTTTCTTTTTAAATACATAAATACAAACTTAGATATACCCCCAAATTACAAGTTTGTACCTATTATTAGTTTACGAGAGAATCCCCGTTTTCTTTGTGGTTGTTAAACTTCTATGACAAATTATTTTGTGTCAGCTGAATATAAGTAATAATAACAAAAATAATAACAGCCGTAGGAAGGTTATTAAGTAGGTATTCTATATACAGGTTGTTTCAGGATAGGGTTTCGTAACTTCAGGGTTCGAAAGAGGTCCATATTCGAAGACGAAAAACTCTGTCATTTTTTCCCAGATTCGGTCATTTTATAGTGATTTTTGGTGAAAATAGTTTTATCGAGATTTGGTGGACGGTTAACATCTGCCTTTATTAAATAAAAATAAAATGACTAACTTACATGCTCAACTAGTAGAATTAAACTACATGTATGTATGTAAATTCCAAACACTTAAATTTGAATGACATCAAAAGAAAAGGGGGACTTGAATAGGTCATTGCACTCCCTAGACCTAGTCAGTACGGTTGCCAAATCTCTCCATACTCACTGTCCATCGAGTTTTTATTATAATTTTAAATTTGTGTATGAAAAAAAATACGGAATTTCGATTTGAGTGGTAAGGATTTTTTTCTTCTAATAATGAGTACTTTCTATTCCTGAAGTTTCTCAAGCATAATATCCTGAAACATCCTGTATAAGGTGCTTCGTTATTCATGTCAAAAACTTCGGGAGGGCTACACACAAACTCAAACAAACACGTTACGCCAAAAAAATTATATGTTTTTAGCATTACTATTCGAGAAATTTAACAAAACATGTTTACTACCTAAACATTAAATAGATCAACCTGTGTGTACCAGTAGGTAACTTACAATGTACGGGGTCAATGACCGTACTATGTTCAAACGCAGAACAGCTGTTTGTTGTGTTTTTGAATGTGTGAGAGGATGTCACACCCTGTGTGTGCGTGTGTAAAGTAAGTGTGGGTACTCTTCACTTACACTAGTCTAGTAGTTAGGAACTTACATACTTGGTACTTGCCTACATTTACAAAAATTGCTGGAAATAGCCACCTTGCATTCGGATGCAAAGAGTGGCCTTCCTCACGATGCTCTGATTCACACGAACTAGAGTGTCACTGTCACATCCCGAATGCGTTTACGATCCGGACACGCAACTCTTCTTCATTCTCCACGGTGGTGTGACCATCCTGGCCATAAACTAGGTCCTTGGCCCGTCCCCACATGAAAATCTAGCGGCCGTACATACGTCATAGTATGTTGCTCATACATCGCCACACACAGCAGCAACTAAGTTCCAGTTTGAGTCTCTATTATAACAGTCTCTAACAGATGACCCGAGGAGTAGAGGCTTAAAGTTTTCTGTCATCGTGTGACGTATCAATGGAAAGTGTTCGTCTGAGGGAATACAAATATTAAAGAAAATATATAAAAAAAATCTATCAACCGGCTTTTTATTTCCCAAAACTAAAGTCTAAAATTTCTCTTATAGTTTACAGGAAAACCTAATCGAAAATCCTAAGTCTTAAAGTTCTCACGGAAAACGGAATAGTACGGAACCCTCCTCACGCGAGTTCGACTCTTCGAGTCTCGACACTCTTTCTGTGACACGCTCTCTGTGATGTAGTGTTCGTGGGGTCGCGGGTGATCTTATGCCCGTTTCTAGTTTTAAATTTAATCAAACAATGGCGCTCGTCCTGCAGTCGATTATAAACTTGAGCAATAAAATAAAAACTGTTTTTTATGGTATTGACGTCCATTCGGGCTGAAAGACAATCTGTTGCCGGAGTTGACGGTGCATTTTATGAAGCATTAAACAAGTTTACGCTCACGTTGTTTTAAGGTTACCAACCGATGCAATCCATTATTGCGAGCTACGCTATCGAAGGTCGAATCGAAGGTGAAATCTTATAAGTTTTATTATCACGCAGGCAGCCTTTTAAGTCATGTAGTTAAAAAACCTCCAGCGATTATAAAAAACTTTGATTTTATAAGCCGAAAAAAAAGAACCGTTTTACTACAAAGTCTGGTCAAAGTTCATAAGTCTATTGTTAAAATGGAGATCTCAAAGGGAAATTTACGCGATAATTTTCTATATCTTTCGAAGAGGATTAACGCGACTTCAATACTTCGACGAGTTGGCTTCTGTTTTTATTAGTAATAAAGCACAGTGCCCTTTTATATTATTTGTAGGGATTTTAACAATGATTTGTTAATATCAGCCCCATAGTTCTCATCTTCCTTATCACTTAGGGCCCAGAGTCCCTATGGGATAGAGAACGCTTAAGGGAAATCCAACACAATTAGAACTGTGGAAAGATCTCTCGTTGGATACCACATTTGCTTTGCGATGACCAAAAGACAGCTCGTGTTAGATGTTGTAAAACTCTACAGCGATTCGGCCGAGGAGAGTCAAAACACGTTTATGACATTATCAATGGTGACGAATCTTATGATTCGTCGGATGTATGCTTATGATCCAGATTCCAAGCAGAAGGCGACCGTCTGGGTCTTCCAAGACGAGCCAAAACCCACCAAAATCATACGTTCATGGAGAAATTAAAAAAAAATGGTTGCCTCGTTCGTGTCAAAGACTGGTCACGTTGCCACTATCGCGCTTGAACATGGCAAGACAGTTAACGCTGACTGGTATACCACAGTCTGCTTGCCACTGCTAGTTATCAATGAATTCCGGAAAAACAACTCAAGAGGCCGCCGTATCGTGTTGAGTTGTTCACAGCTCGGCTAAGAATTACGTTTTGAAATGGGAAAAATGCGGAAATTCTGGACCACCCGCCGTACAGCCCTGACTTGAGCCCCAATTATTTCTTCATCTTCCCAAAAATCAAGCAGTCTTCGCGGTCAATGTTTCCGCACATTAGAAGAAGCGGTTGAAGCATACAAATCGGCTATTTTGGAAACCACATCTTCGGAGTGGCGTAAGTATTTGTAAAACTGGTTCGGGCGAATGGAAAAGTTTATCAAATATCGCAGCGAGTTCTTTTTAATTTTAAAAACAATAAAGCTATTTCAGCTTTAAATTGTTTATGGTGTTTTTTAAACGACATGACTTGTACATGGCCTTGACTTAGATACAAAGGATTGCTATTCAATTTTACTGTTTCATTTTTTTTCGTCTTCTTCCTAGCACGCTACTGACGCAGGTGTCGTCGTCGCCTGTTCCTGACCTGTAAAAACCAAAGTAGATAAATATACCTTCTTAGACATACCATTGATATCACTGGTCAACAAGGTTTTTGCCCAATGATAATGAGTTGTAATATCAAAGAGTATGCGGTAACTACTCATCAACCATATACATTTCACTGCTGGCTTAGCTCGATTTTCTGAGCTATGCTCTTGATGTGCTTGTTGAAGCATGTACTGGGTGACCGCGCCGCGCGCAACCACGTACATGTCTAAAACTTGTCTAAAAACAAGCAGTATTGTTGCACAATGATATTAAATACCCTTCCATTCCTGTGGGTCAGGCAGTTTCCTTGAAAGAAACCTACGAAAATCGGAGACTTGTACTTGAAAAGATAAAGTATGAAAAATATTCTTGGAAGATCTGCGCAGATTACAACTATTGTTGGGCATTAAGAAGAGAACCTGTAGATCTCAATTAGAAAAGAATTAAAAAAATATAAAAACCGCCTTCAAAAATGTATGAAATAAAAAAATTAAAATCCAACCCTAGAGTTGAAGGCGGTCGGTTATTATTTTTGCTTGCTTTACCACCACCGCCTTCAACTCTAGGGTTCGATTTTAATTTTTTTATTTCATACATTTTTTAAGGCGATTTTTATATTTTTTTAAATAGTTTTTTATTTCACAGTTTTTTTAGTAATTTTTATTTGCTATTAATGTACTCGGCGGAATCGCTCGGCCTTCGGCCTCGCGATTCCGCCTCGCTTTCCAATCCGATCTTGACCAAAAAAAAAATGGGACCACCTTGGAGCTAGACTGAACCGAACACAAAAAGAATCATCGAAATCGGTTCACAATTGGGGAAGATATTGCTGAACATACATAAAAAAAAATACATACAGCCGAACATAGAACCTCCTCCTTTTTTGAAGTCGGTTAAAAAGTAGTTCAACTATGTATTAATGTAAATAAATGTTAACTGGGCTGTAATTATTTTTATTGACATCCACAGAAAACCCGAGCTAACCAAGACATGAAATTAGCATCACTGTGAATGTTTTTTAATGCTCTCTTAAAATTAGTTCAACTCATTTCATTCATGGGCTTACAAAAGTAATTTTTTTGTTGACCAGTGTATTCAATAAAAAAAACCGGACAAGTGCGAGTCGGATCCGCGCGCCGAAGGTTCCGTACCACCAAACAATATATTTGTGTGGTGTGTGTAATGTATTTACCAACAATAATTGTGCTTTCTTTAATTCCTTTCGGAATCCATAGCACGAGCCCGACTCACGTTTGGACGGTTTTAGGGTTCCGTAGACAACAAGGAACCCTTATAGTTTCGCTATGTCCGTCCGTCTGTCCGTCTGTCTGTACGCGGCTTAGCTTAGAGACCCTTAGTACTAGAAAGTTGTAAGTTGGACATACAGGGTGTCCCAGAAACCGACGATAATCCTTTAACAGGAGATAGGGCTGCTAATTACCTCTCAGAATATCTAATTTTAGGTTTAGTAAAAATGGCTTAGTTTTTGAGATATTGTCATTTTTGTAAAAATCCAAAATTTTCTCCCTCAGCTCATTTTTTTAAATGCCACAAGTACAAATGTAAGATTTTCTTAAATCTAGTTTTTTCCAAATATTCCTGAAAAGTAAAGCTTTCACACGGTATAATTTATTTTTTCATGTTTAATCCTGTTTAGCTGAAAAACGACTTAAGAGCCACATGTTAAAATTTTTTAAGCCTCATCCCTTGAGTTTGGCACTTCGCGGTGAAAAAAAAAATTACTACACTAAAGTGGCATTATGCAACAAAAATACGCCCATCTAATGTAGTTTTTAAAATGGTACATCACTTACCGATTTGCCCAATAATTTATGAGATATTGTTATTTAACTGCAAAAAGATCTCGGAATTTGATAACTGTTCTACCAACTACGAATTGGTATGAAATAAACACTTGAAGTAATTGGTCTTTATTAACCTGTTAAAGTAGATGTTCAAATAGTTTACAACCTGCACAAATGCTAGCTCGACATCTTCTCACAAATGCCCGGTTGATGCGTCGGTAGTAAGTACTCGATGCAAGTGCAGATACGGCCACCTATGCAGCGGCGACTCCTGGTCCTGAATATTGGGTTGGCTCTGGCTAAGGATTTTTTTTTTCATAATTTCATAACTTAGGTACCTACGCGTTAATTTATTTCTACCACAATGAGTTCAAAAACTGAAAGACGATTACGATATAGATAGTTTATAATATTTAGTTTAAATGATTTATTTTGCTCACTTACGATTTATTTGTCTGTAGATAGGTACCTACTGGTTGTGTCAAAGCTGTCGAGTTGCAGCCGACAACAGCGACGTCTCCTCTGGCACGACGACGACGAGACAGGCATACAAGCTTGAATTGTTACATTTTATTTGTACATGAAGTCCACTCTTCGTTCCACAGACAAGAAATTTTCGATTACTCGATCGTGAAAATCTTCTTTCTTCCTCAATTTTGTTAGCAACTCCTTTTCCACAGATATGTAAGAGTGCCAAATTACTGAGTCTCTCTTGTCCTTGAGTGCTTGTCGTAGATAGCTCGGTAGGAGTTTGCCATTATAATTACCAATAAATCACTTTAAATTTAACAACACTGCACAGGATGCATCCATACAAAGTCCATACCTACATAACGGAATATATGCAGCTATCAACTCGCTAGCCAATGCGCACACACACGCGCACATAACACACCTAGCCTAGCTCGCTAGTCGCATCGCATCGCACGTCGCACAGCACAAGAATACTCGTCGTGTGGACACACCCGCACTCGCAAGCAACACACACACCTAGCTCGCTCGCTAGCTCGCTCTACTCTCTACCGCGTCACTAAATGCACTCCCCGCTGCGCCAACTCGAAAGGCTGATCAGTGGGTCCGCGCGGGACGGGGGGGACATCGGTCGCTTCCGCCTTGTATGGAATACGATGGCGCTTCAAAATGTAGCCAACCGGCCAATGAATGCCTTGATGTGTCGTCATTCGTCGTCGCCCGCGTTTGACGCGCGCGAAATTTCAAATTATGTAACGGGTACGGGATTGACGTTTTATCTTATTAATCGTGGATTATATGACATAAATAATATACTGATACTTCTGTATTAATGGTGTCATTCATTTTATTTGGTTTGGCGGCGCCAACCTCGCCAACTGAGAGGAGTCGCCGCTGCACCTATGCTATGTAAATAGTTTGTGTTTTCCGTCCACTTGACTATAGTCGGCACGACCGAAGGGAAGCACTGACGTGGCACCAAGTTCACCCGGTGTTATGGGCTGACATCACGGATGTTGTAGGTGATGTAGCCAACCATGTCAGTTTACATAAAAAAAAACCTGAGCTACTGCCGTAATTCTTTCTTTGAGCTCTATGAAGTTTCCACCGGTTTCCCGTAAACTTTTTCTTTTAAAATAGCCTCAATAATAAAAGTCTAACGGATTTAAATCCGGTGACCTAGACGTCCGATCCATCTGTGGGGATATGCTTGGTCTAAAAAATTACGCACTTCTCTAGCGTAATGGGCCAGCCCATTACGCTAGAGAAGTGCGTAATTTTTGCGCAGCCATCATTTTGCAACCACCTCCGTATGGCCAATGGTACATCTTCTAAAAGGCTCTGAAGCTCCTGTTGCAGAAACTCAAGATAATTCGCCCGTTTAAAGTTTCTAAAATTCAACGGACGTCTTGTGGCCTCCTAGCCACTTGCATCCCGACAGATAGACAGGACGTCTAGATCACCGGATTTAAATCCGTTAGATTTTTATTATTTGGGCTATTTAAAAGAAAAAGTTTACTGGAAACCGGTGGAAAACTTGATAGAGCTAAAAGAAAGAATTACGGCAGTACCTAGCTCAGGTTTTTTTTTAATGTAAACTGACATGGTTGCCTACATCACCTACAACCCGTGATGTCAGCCAATAACACCAGGTGAACTTGTTGCCACGTCAGTGCTTCCCTTCGGTCGTGCCGGCTACACTCAACTGGACGGAAAACACAAACTACATAGAATAGGTGGACGTATCTGCACTTGCATCGAGTACTTGCTCGACGCATCAACCGGGCATTTGTGAGAAGATGTCGAGCTAGCATTTGTGTAGGTGGTAAACAATTTGAACATCTACTTTAACAGGTTAATAAATACCAATTTACTTCAAGTGTTTATTTTATTCCAATTCGTACTTGGTAGAACAGTTATCAAATTCCGAGGTCCTTTTGCAGTTAAATAACAATATCTCATAAACTGTTGGGCAAATCGGTAAGTGATGTGCCATTTTAAAAACTACATTAGATGAGCGTATTTTTGTTGCATAATGCCACTTTAGTGTAGTAACTTTTTTTTTTACCGCGAAGGGCCAAACTCAAGGGATGAGGCTGAAAATTTTTTAACATGTGGCTCTTAAGTCGTTTTTCAGCTAAACAGGATTAAACATGAAAAAATAAATTATACCGTGTGAAAGCCTTACTTTTCAGGAATATTTGACAAAAACTAGATTTAAGAAAATTTTACATTTGTACTTGTGGCATTTAAAAAAATGAGCTGAGGGAGAAAATTTTGGATTTTTACAAAAATGACAATATCTCCAAAACTAAGCCATTTTTACTAAACCTAAAATTAGATATTCTTAGAGGTAATTAGCAGCCCTATCTCCTGTTAAAGGATTATCGTCGGTTTCTGGGACACCCTGTATAATAACGCCGAAAAAAGTGGTAAAATAAAAATTCTGATATAATTTTTTTAGGGTACTCCCCTACACGTAAAGTGGGGATGATTTTTTTTCACGTCTACCCCATCGTGTGGGGTGTCGTTGAATAGGTCTTTGGAAAATATTGCCGGTTTGTTAAAATAATTTTTCGATTTAAGGATCCGTTTGCGAATTATTAAGCTTTTAAGTGCTACTTTTTGTTAGAGTCAAGTGTCCCCACCCCCTGCCAGCTAAACGGTGGTTATTTTATTAGATATGTGAAAAAATTCACAGCAGTAGTATAATATTGAAATTAAAAGAAAAACTCTCACAGCTAAGTAGCCCGTACAGGTTGACCAATAGTCGACCAACTTATCTATCCGCCTATCTTTTGTCTTTCAGCAATGGAATGTATAAAAGCCTGTGGCGCCATCTATTATTCAGTAGTGTGACTAATCGATTTTTCGGTACGTTTGTTGTATGGGAGCCCCCCTTAATTTTTTACATTTTCTTATTTTTATTATTTGTTGTTATATCCGCCATAGCAACACATATTCTGTGAAAATTTCAACGGGCTACCTATTACGGTTCAAGAGATACAGCCCTCGGACAGACGGACACACAGACGGCGGAGGCTTAGTAATAGGGTTCCGTACGGGATACGGAAATAAAAAAATGTGGTTAAGGTCGAGTCGAGCTCGCGTAAAGAGGGTTCCGTACCTTCCCGTTTTCTGTTAGAAATAGAAGGCTTAGGATTTTCGCGCTACTCTACTAGTTTTTAATATTAGGCGGTAGTGCCTGCTGCGTACTTACTAGTGAAGGTATTTAAATGTATCGTGTTATTGTTGCAGTCTCAGCGAATGCTACTTCGCGAACAAGGGCGCGGCGCTGGTGCTGCCGGCGACGGAACGCGCGGGCGACACGCGACGGCTCTCCCCTGTGCCCGCGCCGCCCGCGCCTGCGCCACGCGCCTCGCCCGCCTCGCCCCACCCCGCCGCTGCAGCGCCACCGCCCGCGCAGCCCGACATCCAGCACCACCTCCAGTCCATGTTCTACCTGCTGCGGCCAGAGGAAACGCTCAAAATGGTACGTCTACGCTACCTCTACCTCGCATTAGTCCAATCCGACCGCTATTATTCATTTATTCAGATAGGCATCTACCGTACTTATGTACCATACTATCAATAATTAGTGGTATAATTGAACCGCAGGAGTAGCTTACTTTAAGGTAGAGGCGTAGAGCTCGACGAGTGGGACTATTCCCACTTCCGATCAATCGTAGAACTGTATGTGTTTTTTGTCACCTAACTCCGCCTAAACGGCTGAAGCGATTTGGATAAAATTTTGTGTGTATATTTGAGTGGGTTCCTGGATGGTATGAAAATACAATTGAACCCGGTAGATGGCCGTGATAAGTCCACATGGGCGAAGTCGCGGGCACAGCTAGTGTGTTTTTATTTTGACGTGATGACGTCACGTCTTATAAATTGATGAACACCGGCTGCACACACGAAAAAGTGTCACGTTCCATCTGAGCCTGTGTGTGCAAGTGAGAGCGCGTAACAAGCGATAGAGAGGCACAATCGGCCCAAGCGTCGGCTAGTACCAGGGCAGCACAAATTAAAAGGAGGTTACTCGTACCATAATATATTACGCGCACCTGGCCGGTCGGAAAAGATTTCAAATTTAGAATATTCATGAAACTTCTAAAGTACCAGGGCAGCACAATTGAAAGGAGGTTACTCGTACCATAATATATTAAAGCGCAAATAGCAGGAAAGAACATTTTACTAATCTGTTCCTTTTTTGAAAATGTAACGTTTTTAATGTCATCAAAACCAGCCAGATACACTCTAGAACCGTTCCCAGTAGTCTTACCACGTACCAGGGCAGCACAAATTAAAAGGAGGTTACTCGTACCATAATATATTACGCGCACCTTGCCGGTCGGAAAAGATTTCAAATTTAGAATATTCATGAAACTTCTAAAGTAGCAGGGCAGCACAATTGAAAGGAGGTTACTCGTACCATAATATATTAAAGCGCAAATAGCGGGAAAGAACATTTTACTAATTGTATTGTATTGTATTGTTTATTGATCATTCATATGGCAGTTAGACTGCGCTCGAACTTGTCACAATTTGTTCTATCCGGTTCGATTACACCCACGAAGAAGAACCGACAAGAAACTTCGCAGGGTATTTTTTTAAACATATTTTTACAAGTATTTAGTGACTAGCCACATAATAACACCGCCCATAGTCTATCTAAAACACAGCTTGAGAGCAAGATTAACAATTTTGCTGAGAGTTCTGACTACAAAGACTTATTAATTAAGTGAATCAGGTGTAAAGAGCCTTTGTCAAACTTTGATACGTAATTTGTATCTCCTTACGTAATTACGTAATTTGATACGTAATATGTTCCTTTTTTGAAAATGTAACGTTTTTAATGTCATCAAAACCAGCCAGATACACTTAGAACCTTTCCCAGTAGTCTTACCACTTTATGACGTCATCACGTAAAACTATCGTCCGTAAACCGACTTTACAGACAACCAATTTTTATGGAAACTGACACGGTTGGCTACATCACCTACAACACCCGTGATGTCAGCCCATGACACCGGGCGAACTAGGTGCCGTGTCAGTGCTTCCCTTCGGTCGTGCCGGCTACACTGAACTGGACGGAAAACACAAACTATTTACATAGCCGTTTTGACCGACGTTTCATTCAGTGCGGTGGTACCAACCCGGGCGGGTTGAACCCTACCACCTAGTAAGGTAAGAAGGGAAGGGACCTACAGTTTTACGTGGAATCCGAACCACGGTCAGCCTCCAACGGTCGAGCGGTCACCTATCCAAGTACTGACCGGCCCAGCGTTGTTAACCATCAATAGCGACAGTCGACTGTCTGCACCACTGAGCTATCGAGGTTGAGTGTATGTATATATTCTTTATTGAACACCAATTTTTTATTATTATTTTTTTATTGATACGCGAGACACTTGGCGCCTTCAGCATGGATTGTTGAGCCGACGACGCCCAAAATCATTCGGTTTAGAACGGGGGCTGCGAATGCCGTGACGGCGTGACATGTCACGCCGTCACGGCATTCTCTTTCAAGAGAAGCGTAAAAAGGCATCTGCAGATGCCTTTTTACGCTTCTCTTGAAAGATCCTAAGTCATACACTGAAGGAAACACATCGGGAGGAAGTGCATTCCCGAGTTTCGCAGTGCGGAAGATAAAAGAAATACTGGAGCGCTTAGTCCGCACTTTAGGCAGCTCTACAGTATAGGGATGCATTCCCTGTCTGTTGCGCGTGGACCTATGAAATGGTGAAGTCGGAATTGTTTCGAACAGCTCCTCAGAGCATTCACCGTTGAACAGTCGATAGAACACACTTAGTGAAGCTATGTCTCTACGGAGCTGCAAAGGTTCAAGTTTGCAGGACACTTCAACGTCGTTAACTTGGCGAACTGCACGCCTTTGGATAGAGTCTAACAAGCCAAGTCGATACTGAGCAGCCCCACCCCAAAGATGCGAGCGATTTATACATATTAGGCGCAATAGGCGAGATTAATGCCGTGAGGAATTCTATTCTTACTAACCGATGTGGAAGAAGTATATGCAGACGAACTGTGTGTACTGTAATAATCGTGTGTATACGTATTTAATATAAAAATTTATAATAGTTATTATAATACATTATACGAAGAAATAATATTACGGAAGAAGACGCCTCGTCCGCTCGAGGTTAGAGTATGTATAGGAATGAATGATCGGATGAGAACGCGGCAGCAGAGTGGCAGCGCGGTTCACTTCGCGCAGGACGGAGCCACGTACATAGCGACCGTTAACATTTACGACGCCATAAGGAGAGCGCGACCGCTTCTCCGCCGCGCCGCCCGCCCAAAATAACCTTCGCGCCGCTACCGCTCCCGCCGCGCCGGAGACGCCCCGCCCGCGCCCGCCCCTCGTCCGAACGCATCGCGCGCTCAACAAGCGCGCTTATACATAAGCAAGCACCGTAGCAACCGTACCTTAGTCGGGCCGATGCTAATATTTACTGTTTGTCGAACATTAATTAGGACGCACACTGCTAGCATTAAATTATTTTGACGTTTTGAAACTAATTCTGATTCAGTATGCAAAATTTACAGCTGATCCAAAAGTATTTACTCACACGTGTAAAAATGTGGTCTAATGGTCACAATGAAGCTTGCCACACACGCGAGGCGGGCGTGCGCGCGTCTCACAAAGCTCTTCATACGTTTAGCGCGGACTGTACATATATGGTACATAGACTGAGAGATAAGGCGCGGCCACCTGTGCGCTGTGATGGTTGCCCGCCCGCTATCTTCTCCCTCTATACTTCTGCCCGACTCGAGTGCACTCGCTCAGAAGCTTGCCGTTCCAACTTCCGACTTTGCTTCAGCTGTTGGTCCTTCCTTCCCTGCCTACCTGTAGTACTGAGTTGCCTGTTGTTCACACATCGAGGGTTCCGTAGCCACTCCCTACTTGTGCATAATTGGTGGCCATTCTTCCCGCGTCTTTACTTCAATTACACGCACCAGTCAATATGAGCACTAATTCGACTGTACTGAGTACTCATCACTCTGTGGAAGGTGCGCTCGGCGTGAGTGGATGACTGATTGATGAATGATGATGATACTGCAGACGCTCACTAGCAGTACATACATACATAGAGGCGCGTCGGCGCGGCGTTGTGCGCTCAGCGGCTCGGACTCGGCGCTGACGGGTGGGCGCCGACGACGCTGCTCAGCGCTGACCGATCAACGCCGTGGGCATATGCCGTCTCCGTTAATTGCACGCCATGCACACTTTAATTCGTCTCGCGCCATGAGCCAGCGATCGTCAAGAAAGTGATTATTTCTCTGCCTCGAGGTTTTGACGAGGTAACCTACATACACGCGAGGCCCCTGCGGCGGCGACGACGACGACGACGACGACGCCGGGCTAAAGGTCAGCTCGTGAGCGATTAATAAGAGTAATTTTAGTCGCTGTCATCGGCTCTCGGCTTAGTAAATCGATGCAAATGTATTCTCTATCTATGGCAGTGTGAGCGTGCGTTTCTGACGCGCTCGTATGTTGTCTTGCTTGATGGACGACTCGCGTGTACTGGTAACTAAAAAAATACTTAAAAATAAAAACCTAGAATAACCTATAATAATTATAATATGCGAAATATACGAAACTGATATATTTTCTTTATTTTATTTCTGCACAAAAATATAGTTATTTGTTAATTGGGTGAATCAACTTTTTCTTGTTTTTGGTATCTGTCTGAAAAAAGGGTATTTTCTTGACAAATTCACCTCATTTTAATAGTTACAGTAACTCTCAGATAAGTAATTGATTAATAAGAAAGAAGCTGCACAAAGAATTTTGAGTAATTAAAAAAAAAATTGGTTACCCTGAGGACAACCCCTTTTTTCCACACTAAACTGGTGACAAAATTGTCCCCTGGGTCGCCCCTAAAAATTTGGTTAATGTTTTATTTTAAATAGTTCTCTACTATTATTTCAATTGCCTATCAACCTAAGTATTTTATACTTATTGATTTTCCACTAAAGTACGGCCGCTGAGAGAATGCGTTCCTGACGTCTGTCAATTGGTAACAGTAATATCAGTCTGGATTACCTAAAAAGTGCGACAAGCTTGTCAAAATAGTACGAAACCGTATAAACAATAGAAAAATGGCCATAATTAGCTTAGTTCGAACGTGCAGTTGCAGGAATGAGTAATTAAAACTTCTAAAATGAGTGATAAAATGACCAACTGACAGACGCCACGAACGCATTGTCTCAGCGGCCGGACTATAAGTAATAATTTGTAATAAACTTTTTTTTTTATTTGACTTTGCAGCTGGTGTTTACGTTACAAGAAAAAGTTGATCCACCCAATTATGTCTTTATTTTTTTCAGGCTGATGAATCGTGGTTTAATTTTACATCGTTGTATCAGTGATCACGTGACCATCGTGACCACTGTTTTTTTTATGGGTAGCGCGACATCTGGTATCGTTTCACCTACAACTAGATGTCTAACGATGCCCATGGACATTATGTGATGCACGGGGATTGCGAATGCCATGCCGGCCTGACAGGAGCCTTTTCACATCAGGCTGTACTTGGGAGGAAATATATGGGCAGGCAGTGCGTTCCACATTTTCCCGGTTCTGTGAATAATAGATCTACAGAGCCGGTTGGTGCGCATCCGTGGTAGGTCAATTGAATAGGGGTGCATTCCCTGCCCGGTACGCGTAGTGTGAGGTGGAATGGAGACGGCGGAATTGCGTTAAACAGCTCCTTCGAACACTCCCCATGAAATAGACGATAGAACACACTTAGGGAGCCGACGTCCCTACGGAGTTGCAGTGGTAAGTCGCGGGACACCGCAGGGTCACCTACCAGTCGCACGGCACGACGCACTATGGGCAGAAATCGCGTTTTCCTGTAAAAAATCTGTAACTTTGAAATACGGATGCTATGTTTTTGAAAATTTGTAGGATTATAGTGTTGAAGTTATTCTTTGAAAGAAAGCATAATTTATTGTATACAAAATATTATTTACTCAAGAAAAAAAAATTATAAACATGAGTTACATGTAAATTACACTTTGTCGTTTCATTATGTAGTTAAATAAAAAAAAAAAAAAAAAAAAAAAAGAAGCATTAGAAATTATTTTAGTGCAATTATAACATTTAAAAAATTAAACACTTGATGTAGGTAATAAATAATAATAATAAAATAATAAAATATTATTTGTTGCTTCCGTAACTTAATTACACCACAACAAGGCGAACTTATTCTCGGAAGATAATTTTCCTAGTCAACCTTAGTAGGTAACTACATATATGCGATAAATATTGGGTGCTATAGATTTCAAAACCAGTAAAAAGAAATAAAAAAATTAATTAATTACTACAATTTAGAATAAGTAGTCGCATAGGTAAATTTTTTAACAAAGAAAACAAAAATTATTCTATCAATTGTAAAGCTTCTTCATCAAGTTCTTTGTTGGCTATTTTCTTATACTTGTTATGTATGGATCCGAGGTATACATGAAATAAAGTATGAAAAACATCTTCGTTAGTAGCAGATCTTGAGAATTTCCTAGCGTGGTGCAAACGATTTTTTTTATAATCCTTGTTTCGCGATTCCTGAGCATCTTCCGAGAGTTGACCAATCGGCAGCACTGCATATTTTTTTTTTTTTTTTTTTTTTTATGGAATCTGACACGGTTGGCTACATCACCTACAACATCCGCGATGTCAGCCCATAACACAGGGTGAACTAGGTGCCATGTCAGTGCTTCCCTTCATTTCATGTCGGCTACACTAAACTGGACGGAAAACACGAACTATTTACATAGCCGTTTCGACCGACGTTTCGTTCAGTGCGGTGGTACCAACCCGGCCGGGATAAACCCTACCACCTAGTAAGGTAAGAAGGGAAGGGACCTACAGTTTAACGTGGAATCCGAACCACGGTCAGCCTCCAACGGTCGAGCGGTCACCCATCCAATCACTGACCGCGCTCAGCGTTGCTTAATAACAGTTGACTAACCAACCGCGCCACTGAGCTACCGAGGCTGACGAATTTTCTTATCCCTTAGTCGACTTTTACGACATGCGACGGGGAGAGATGCAGTGGGGCTATTCTTTTTAAGTACCGACCCCACACGGTACACGCATATAGCGTATGATATTCTCTCCGTGAATTAGTACTTTGTGGACAGATGAGGACATATACTCGTAGTACCAATTATACTTCTGCACGTACAATTTAGCCGTTTCTATCGCATATTCTCCCAACTTGTTTTCCTTTATTTTTCTTCCCGGTGGCATTGTTTGCAGAAGAATGTAAAATCTCATAATTAGAGCTTCGTCTACGCCGGTTATTGCAGCAGTACAGGTGGATTTTCAAAAAATCTTATTGCTGTATTTCCATCGTTACTATTTCCGCTATTTTGCCTTGGTTGGTCAATAAGCAATCCCAACTCTTCGCGGAAACGTTTCTGCACGTATGATTATAATTATAATTAACCACATCCAAATATAATGATCTAACCACGGGTTATTAATAAGAATTGTTGCTAGATCTACTTGCGCGGTAATTTTTCCATAGTGCCCAATCTAAATAAATATTTAAATTATCGCTTATGCGCAAAAAAACCGCGAAATATTTTTTATCGCTGTTATTGTCAAAGACGTAGGCTATATAATTAGGATAGGATATTTTGACGAAGGCAAGCGCAGATAACATTTAAAAGCTTAGTGGAATGTTAAACTTATTATAAAAAAAAAATTATTGCTTCCGAACTGGGTGGCTCTGCCCGAGGTCGAAGCCTCAGGCGCAGCCAATTTCACCGCCGAGGAGGTGCCAGTCCGGCTTGGAGGTGGACTAATGTTGCTGGGGAAAGGCTATTAACCCGCGATTTGAAGATCCGTGGATTGTAGGAGTGGGGAAAGATATTTCCTGGGAGCCCGTGCCACACCTTTGCAGTGCGGCACAAGAACGATTTAGAGAATCGTGCAGTTCGAAGAACTCTTCTGTCGACTACAAAGGGGTGTTCCGCGAGAGTATGGCGGGTTTGGGGAAGGCGAACAGGAGGAGGAGGGATAAGGGAAGCAAGTTCGTCAGAGCAGCGGCCATAGTAGTACCGATAAAACAGGCTCAATGACCCAACGATACGTCTTGCTTTAGAGGTTGAAGAGGCGTGAAAAATCGCCGACATCGGTAAATGATCCCTAATTTTCGAGAAGCCAGTTTCGCCTTGGACTCTAGGAACGATCCCAACGTCCCTGGACACCTCCATACCCAGGACGCCCAGACTTCCGTCTTTGGAGACTTGGCTTGGAGAGGAAACGGATCAGCCTTAGTAGAGAAGGCACAAGCTTGCGTCTTGGCTACGTTAAATTTGACCCAGTTCTTCTTTCCCCAAGAAGATACTTTTTCGAGAACCTGGTCAACCCGAGTAACAGTTTCGCGTCTCGCGTTTGCTGCTGAGGCTTCTCTACCCTTCCAGTCCTAGATGAACCCTGAGTGCACCGTGCTGTCGTCCGCCTAACAATGTATTTCGCCGAGCGAGAGCGTTGATAAACAATAGAAACAGCGTAGGCGACAGCACGGATCCTTGTGGAACACCAGCATTGATTGAGTAGTCGGCCGAGCAGGCACCATCTAGGGTGACAAAGATCGACCGACCCACTCAAAAAGCTGGAGATCCAAGTGCACAGTTTTGTAGGGACACCGTAGGCCGGAAGCTTGCTTAAGAGTCCCCGGTTTTTCCGGTTTGTCCCCGGAGTTTTTAAAATAACAAAGAAAATCGCTTCAACTTAATTTTTTTCACATAATTTATATATTTCTGAAAAGAAAATTAAACGCCCTTTTCAACGATGTATGACACATATTCATGACAATTATTCACTTCAAATAAATTAAACGTGAATTTGGGCACAGATAATGACTTTAATCTATGCCGTAATTTCGTTCGACTTTGAAAGCTCATAAAGTATAGTAAATTTTACTTATATGAAAAAAAGTCATATACGACTGAAAAGTTCATTCAGTTATCTATAAATGCTCATGCATTTCATAAGGTGTAGTTGAACTTTCGCGAATATGATTTATGGTAGGCGCTTGTATGGGGGCTGTCCATAGTGCGACGCTGGATTGAGTCTAGCGGCGCAAGCTGGTATTGAGCTGAGCCATCCCACAAGTGCGAGCAGTACTCCAAGCAGGACCTAACCTGTGTTTTGTACGTCAGTTTTTGGCCCGGCGTGCAGTACGCCCAGCTTTTTTGACGCCAGCTTTGCCTTCCCCTCAATATGGCGCCGGAAGTTCAAGTCGTGCGATAGTTCGACACCGAGGACCCCGAGGTGGTCGCTTAATTTAAGCGAAGTACTTTGGAAGGAAGGAGCTGGTGTGAACGCTGTTCTTTTCGCACTACAAGCGCACACTTGTGTCTTCGATGCGTTTAACATGACCATTGCGCATCCCTATCGAAATTGACGTTTATTGCGGCAAGGGCCAGGAAGAAACAATTTTAGTATAGTCGCTCCAACATAAATTGACACGCTTGAAGAAATTGTCGTCGCCATAGTTACAACATTGATTTAATATTGTCAGTATCGATGTAGGTACACAGTACGCTCCAAATTGGACGCCTTTGGGTTATTCACAGACCCAATTAGGTCAGTCGCCTCGCCTTACTTTCTACGTCAATCATGTGAATATCATGGTCCGACGTTAGTAGACGTTAGAATACGATTTAATTGTACTGGTATAGAAAGGCATTCAGGGCGTCGTCCTGTTTTAAAGGAACGTTTTGTTTTGTCTATTTGTTTTCTAGGCAATTTTACAGCAAGTACAGTAGTTAATGGAACCTTGTATTTGTCTTGTCTGCCTGCCCGGACCGTGTCATTCAGCAGGATCGATGCTGCGGTGAGGTATTCCTGTCCTACTAACTACACAGAGCACCGGCCCGCGCGGACCGTGTCGACCACGTGTCGACTGACAAGTTGTGGCTCCGCCTAACGCTTCCTTTACTGCTTTGAAGTCCTCGGTGTGTTAACGCAATATTTGTTTATCTTCAGCTGGATAAAATAAAAATAAATGATTATACCGACCTGACAGGCCTACACAGTAGTAGACTAATTAGCTACAGGCGTATTAAACCTGTCGAGTAGTTGCAGTACCCGATAGAAGGAATCGAAGAAGACGAATTGTTTCCTTTTCAGTTGCAATACCACATCTGGATGATGGCTAGTGGTTTGCAATTGCATGCACTTCTCGAATTAACGCGTTCGATGGAGTGACAGTTGCATCTTGCATCGCAGTCACGTGATAGATTTGGTTAACTTGCACATTTGTGTAACTTTGTGTCGTCTGTCTAATATATACTTGCTTTTTTTTTGACTGAAGCACTTCGAGGTTTGATGTACCGTCTAGTTCAGTGTAGCCGGCATGACCAAAGGGGTAGCATGCACATGGCACCTAGCTCACCAAGGTTGAAATGGGCTGACATCACGGGTGTAGTTGGCGAAGTAGCCAACTATGTCATGTTCCAAAAAAAAATATGTGTACGTATATAATTACCTACCTACCTACCTACATGCATGCGATCAGTGAAGCTGTGCGCAGTGGGCGAGGTTTGTTTGTACACTGAAGTAAGCAGGGAAGCGGGCAACGCGAGAATGTCAACACGTCCCTCGCGCCACGATGTAGGAAAGGACCGGTGAACTATCTCTATGCGATTTGTTAGCGACGACTGAAGCCAAAAAAGACGACACTTACATAAGACGAAAAGTCATGTAGTCAAGGTTGAATGCGAGGTCACTAAAAATCATCGTACGCGAAGTCGAAAATGATGGTATTTGGGGCAAAAACACCCTGCCCCGTATGCCGTGCGGCGTTTTCTGTTCACTCAAGCATGCAAAGCACGAGGTATATCGCCATATCAGACACGCCGCGTAGGTAGGTAGGTACATGGATAGTTATCAGAATGGTAACTCTGCTGCTAGATAAGCCCCCGCCCGCCCGCGCCAGTCAAAGCGTCTGTTGTGTGTGTGTGTGGGTGGTCGGGCGTGTTGTGTGCGCTCGTGTGCCGACAGCGCGCCACATGAAAGAGGGCGGAACGCTTCTCGAAATTCAAACTGATAACAGCGATTTCAGTACATTTGCAGATTTGATTACCTGCGGCCAGATGTCTAGCTATTGATGAAGCCCAGCCGGACGCTGATGGTGCTCGTATCGTGTACCAGTTGTGAAGGCAGAGAGAGCCGTTGGGGCGCGACAGACAAACTTTTTCACAGATCCTATTTTTAACTCCCGAAGCAAAAAAGGGGTGTTACGTTATATCATGTAAGTTTGTAACTGCTACGGTGTTTCCATATACGAGTAAGTAGGTACATACGTTACAGCGCAGAACTAGGTACTACACGTTACTACGCGTACTCGCTTACAGCGTAGCGCTAGCGCCTCTAAATTTAGTCATTACGATGGACATGCGACGGAGACGTCTACCATATTCGTGCTCCTCAATTTGTACGACGTCGAAAGTTGTATGACTTTTTACCTGACTGCGGCGAAGCCAAAAGGAGGGTTATGATTTTTGCAGTGTATGTGTATGTAATGGATCGGAATGCCGCGTAGGCTAAATTTTGACAAAACAAGCGGTTCACAAATTTTTACAAGTTCGCATTAGTTAAGTGTAGGAGCAAATAAACATCCTAACTAATAAAGCGCAAAATCTGTAACGAGTTTTACGCGCCAACGTCGATTCTATTTTTATACAAGCTTTTATTTAACTTCATTCATTCATAAGTCGAGAACTACTCAATCAATTCACATGTGGCTTTCAATGACATCTTCTGGCATATCTAAGGATTGTAAATTGTAATACATAGTATATGCATATGTGCCGGCTAAGCCCGCGAAGCGATTCGACCGGTACAGCTAGTTAATTAATTGATATAATTTAACGCACGTCTCGGAGGCGACTTAGTGTTTTTTTAATTTATTTATTTTTATGTAAACCAACATAAAAACTGTGCCGAGAGACCAATGGTGCAGTCGACAGACCCAAAATCACCTGTCCACGCGAAACCACGCTCAGTTAGGTGCCATGCCAGCAAATTTGCGGACTGTTGCTATGCTGTCTAGCCTGTTAATACGACGTTTGAAGACACCAGGTTAAAGGATTCGGGAAATACACTCGCCGGAAGACAGTTCCACCCCCTAGCGGTGCGGCATAGAAACGATTTAGAGAACCGATGGGTTCTCAAGAGCCCAATGTCGACAACAAAAGGGTGCTGAGTCTCTCTGCGACGAGTCATGCGAAGATAGGACGGGTGGCAGGGAAGAAGGGATGCTAGTTCCACAGAGCAGCGTCCGTGACATTATCTGTAAAACAGACTAAGCGAACCCACAAATCGTCTGTGACTCAGAGACTCCAGACCATCTGTAAGTTTCGGGTCACCAACAAGACGGATGGCTCGGCGATGCATCGAGTCCAAGGACGCAAGCAGATAATGGGGACTACACTCCCAGATTTGACTGCAGTACTACATCACCGGCCTAATCTGTCTTTTGTACAACAGGAATAGTTGTGCCGCTGGGAAGAACCGCCGATTGCGGAAAAGTATTCACAATCTTCTGGTTGCAGTTTTGTCCTTAGACTCGATTAGTTGCCGGAAACCTATGTCTTTGGAAGTAGTGGTGCCCACGAGGTCCAGGTGCTCCGAGACAGGTACGACGCTGCCTTGGAAACTAGTTTGGAGAGGAAAGGGATCGACCTTAGCAGATAATGCGCAGCACTGAGTCTTGTTAACGTTGAAGGCGACAAGGTTCTCTTGGCCCCATATAGATACTTTTCCGAGAACGTTATCGACCTTATCAACCTCTAAACGTTGAGCCTCACTATGCCGTGAATCTCTACTCTTCCAGTCCTTTACATAGCCCTCGTGCTCCGTGCTGTCGTCTGCATAGCTTTGTATTATGCCCAAGGACAGTAGATCGTTTATAAAGATTAAGAAAAGCGTAGGCGACAGCACAGCCCTGCGGAACACCAGCGTTGATTGAAAATTCGTCCGATTTCGAGCCATAGATCGGTAACGAAGATGGAACGACCTGCCAAAAAGCTGGCGATCCTGGTGCTGAGATTGGGTGGAATGCCGAAGGACGGAAGCTTGCCTAGAAGGCCTCGGTGCCAAACGCAGTCGAAAGCCTTGGAGATACCCTGAGCGACTGCCAGCGACTCCCTAAAATTGTCCAATCTGTCGGCCCATATATGCGTAACGTACGTTGGAAGATCTCCTGTTGACCCTGCTTTCCGGAATCCGTACTGCTTGTTATCCAGGAATTTATTTGCTTCTAAGTACGTTAGGAGCTGGGTGTTAATAAGGCGCTCCATAACTTTACATAATAGTGAAGTTATCGCAATGGGCCGATATAGTTGGAGGGATCGCGGAGTCTCCCTTCGTTGGAACCGGTTGGACCGAGGCTCTTTTCCAGCGAGAGGGTACAATCCCACGGGCGAAGGAGAGACGGAAAATACATGAGATGATTGGTGTCAACTCAGGGGCACAAATCTTGAGCACTATGGCTGGAATGCCATCAGGACCACTACTCTTCGAACTGTCCAACGTTCTCAAGCACTTGTAGACCTGTGTAGGGTGCAACCTTGGTTCCAAGATCTAAATCCCACAGTGTGGTATCGAGGGAGGGGTTGCACCCTGGTCATCCAGAGTTGAGTTGGACGCGAAAAGGCGAGCAAACATTTTCGCCTTCTCCTTCGCGAGGATAGCGAGTGATCCATCAGAACGTTCCAGCGGTGGTGTAGCAGAGCGACAGAAGTTTCGACCAATAGAGTTGGTGAGAGACCAGAATGTCCGGCTGCCGGTTGGACAGCGGACTAGCCTCTCGGCAATTTTATGGTCGTGCTTGTACTTGCCACATTGAGCGTTCGCTTGCAAGACCTGGAGGAGGCATTAAGTGTGCGTCTTGCCTCGGCAGTACGGGCGCACAGCCATTACCTGAAGGCCTGATTCTTGGCCTCTACCGCAAGGCGGCATTGGCGCTTGAACCAGGGCTTGTGTCTACCGCCTACCGTCACAACAGAAGACGGAACAAAATATTCCATACCCTGTTGTATCAGCTCGGCAATAGACACGGCACACTTTGATAGGTCCGCTGAGGCAAAGCATACCTCCCTCCAAGGGAAAGTTCCGGATTCCTCCCATCGGAATACCTTCAATTCCATAGATCGGAATTCTTCCCATTGCGCCGACTTGTAAGTAGTGCCAAACTGTGCGTGTATTAGGGTCACGTGATTCCGCGTAGTACACAGTCGGCACATTACAGGACACAACACAACACAGTGATCAGAGCTCCCAAGGGGAGCCCTGACACTAACTCTGTATCCTGTAGGTTCAGAAGTCAGCACAAGGTCCAACAAGCTAGGTTTATGCGCAGGATTGTCAGGTATCCCGAAACCAACTGTGTCAATCCGTGAGCTATGGCCAATTTGTAAGCTTCCCGGCCGGAGTGATCGGTGACGGGGGCCCATGCTATTCTTTGTGTTCGGCCGTTGGAAGCTCACCAAGCAACTTGTCCGTCACACTGCTAAGGTGCTCAAAGCATGAGATCGATTCGTTGACACTCAAGTTAGGAGAGCGATATAGGCCCGCATAAATTCTAACCACATGTGGTAGATTTACACGGACCCATATCACGGGGAAGCGAGAGTCTTCAACATGGCAAAGTCTCTTGGCGAAGACGTCGGATCGACCATACAAGCAGTCACCTTTCTTGGGTATAAAACGCTCCAATAGAGTGTACCCAGGAACGTTGAGGTCGGTGGAGTCCGCAGGCTGGCAGATTTGAGTCTCCGTCAAGAACAGTAAGTGGGGTTTTGGCAACTCTAGGTGATGGGATGGGAGACGGCAACCAAGTTTGTGCGGAGACCTCGAATGTTGGCGAGAACAACGCGGAACGATTTTGGGGTTATAGTGTTATGCCTGGATTAACGGTTACGTAGATGTAACGGGTAGCGACCACACGAAACTGCGCACGCTACGATTTTCTCGCCACCACCATTGACCCGATAGATAGCCCTCTAATTTTCGGGACGTATAGTAAGTACCCGTTTTAACTTTAGCTCGGCGAGTCGACCTCGCCTTTTTAGTCTCGAATGTCGTTGCGTTTCTTGCGGGTCTACCCCCTCTCTTCTTCACCCCTCGCCCCTTTCCTCGCTCTTCCGGTGTGCGTGCGTGCTCACATTCGTAAAAAGAATTCGGGACGAAACCGATAAGAAATAATAAAAAAAAAAGCCTAAGGTTGCACTCCGGTAGTGCCGGCAGAAGTGAAAACTTAAACATCAACTTTGTGCATTTTTGAATATTTTGGAATGGTTAGGGAATAATTTCGCACGAATTGTTGAAGTGAAAACTTATTTAGCGGTGCTTGGCACTTTTTTTAGATGGGTAAAAAATGTTAAACTCGCGTCAGATCCGTAGCCTGATCGAAAAAGCGTAAGATTCGAAACTTCTTTAGCGGCGCTTGGCACTTTTTTTAGATGGGAAAAAAATGTTAAACTCGCGTCAGATCCGTAGCCTGATCGAAAAAGCGTAAGATTCGTTGAAATTTGATTTGTTGATTGAAATTTGAAAGTAGATTTTTCTGAGAAATAAACTTTGTGATGTAAAATAATTATAATAGTTCTGTAGTGTTAAAATTTTTATGTAATATAAATTGTCATGTTTGTCTACGATAGCGCAATAAATGAATATTGTATTTTACCACATAAATGATAGTACTTTTATACTGATAAATAAAACAATTCGTGCGAAATTATTTCCTAACCATTCCAAAATATTCAAAAATGCACAACGTTGATGTTTAAGTTTTCACTTCTGCCGGCACTCCCGGTGTGCAACCTTAGGCTTTTTTTATTGAAAGCGCGACATATTGCGCCGAGCCACCCATAAGGTGTCTAACGATGTCCATGGGCATTTGATCGTTTCCGGGGGAAGCGAATGCCATGGCAGCCTGACTGATGCACATTCACGCGCCTCTTGAAGGACCCGAGACTGTACTTGGGGGGATATATATGGGCAGGATGATCCTTCCAAAGTTTACCCGTTCTGTAGAGGGAAATATCTGCAGAACCGATTGGTACGCATCCGCGGTAAGCCTAGCATGTAGGATGTGATCACTGCCCAGTGCGCGTGGTGCGGAGGTGGAAAGGGTTGCTTCATCCGTTGATGTCATCAGCCCATAACACCTTGGTGAACTAGCTGCCATGTAATGTCATGCTCATGTTTCCTTTGGTCGTGCCGGCTTCACTGGGCTTGACGGAAAACATGAACTATTTACATAGGCGTTTCGACCGACGTACATTCATTACTATTATGTATTCATTAAGTCTTTACAGAATCTAATTTTTGTTGTTGCTCTAAATCAAGGGTCTTCAACCTTTCTGAAGTCAAGGGCCTAGTATACTCTGATATTGGTTTGGCGGGCCGCAACATAAGAAAGACATTCCATTGTAAACTAAAAAATACAATTAAATCAATGAGACGTTTGACATTGTTTATTCTTAACTAATTCATCAATATCTGCCCCTATAGATAGTAGTCGTTGCAATTCTCAAACTGTTTTCAAGGTGAACATCGGTGATACTAGTTCTTGCCTTCGACTTTACGTTTTTCATTCGAGAAAATAATTCTTCGCAAAGATATGAGGTGCCAAACAGAGATGTCATTTTCAGTGCATGATCTCTAATTTTAGGAAAATCTGAAATAGGGATGTATTTTGAGTAAAACTCGATCAAACCTAAATTGAATTTCTCCTTCAAAGTAGAGTTGCACTGTAATTCTATCAATTCCATCTGAACTTCTTCTCTGTCTGTAGTTAAATAGGTATAATTACTTTTAAGACATGTGAATTAAATTTTGTCAATCTAATGTCGGGCCGCCAAGGACGCAACCGCGGGCCGCAAGCGGCCCGCGGGCCGCGGGTTGAAGACCCTTGCTCTAAATGGCATTTTCAAATAACGCCAACGACACGGGCACAGCTATATAGTTGAAACGAAATAATAAGCTTTCATGTCAAACAGCCACTACTTACATGCAGCGCGCGCGGGTTATGCTAAAGATGGAAATAATATATGCAGTTACTTCGTAACGGTTCTGCACGGATGAACCGCCACCGTGTGTGAACAATCCTGTTCACACACGGAATGAACAGAGAACTAGAATTTTCTTATAGCTTTAAGGTGACGCTACAAGAAGGGCGCGATAGAGCGATAGATGTCGATAGGGAATCGGTGATACAACGAAAGGGTTTACCGTAAACAGCTGACAAATCCGCGCGTGAATGTCGCACGGTGCGGTGCGGTGCGCCTGCGCTGCTGGCGCGCGGCGCCGCATGGCGACGCACGGCGTGGCGCGGCGCTCGTCGTCTTGGGATTTGTACTCGTATACATATGTATGTGCGGGGCGAGGCTCGCCGCCGCGCCTCCGTCACCCGCGAGAAACGGCGCGGGGCGAGGCGCGGGACTCGGCGCGGGGCTAAGTTTTTTTCCGTGTTTTGAATGAAAAAATGTGTTCAATTGTAACATTAATCATGAAATTTATTTATAAGCACGATGCAAAGAACCAATTAGTGAAATTACGAAATATTTGAACAAATAGACCGATTATCGCGATTTTTTTCTAACGAGCAAAGTTGAATGCTTTTATTACAGGCGGTATTCTAACTGAAATGTCATGTACATGAATTGTGGCTTCTCGAGTCCGCACCGGAATCGACCATTTCCTTATCGCTCCAATTATTGCTGTTATTCCACCTAGTGGTGTTTTTACATAAACATTGGGGGACATAGGTACGAGTATTATATTTTGTTATTTTAATTTCATCTTAGAAACAGTACAAGTTAAGTAAAATGGTAAAAGGTAGTTAAAACATTTGAAGTAGTCTTTTAGCCGCTTTACAAAGAGGTCTGCCCTAAATAAAGGGTCGTTGTTCTCTAAAAAGCGTGCAACCCCTGAAGGGTAAATGTGCTTTAAAGAATAGGTTGAGAATGTTTGATGAGATGGGATGGTATATGTGTGGGCAGGCGGTGAAGCTGGAGAGCGCGCACGCTGGTCGCACGCGCTACCTGGTGGTGGTGTGCCGCGGCGAGGAGGCCGTGCTGCTGGGCATCGACTGCAACGAGCGCACCACCGTCGGCCTCGTGCTGCGCGTCCTCGCCGACACAGCCATCAAGCTCGACGGAGACGGGTCAGTCCATACTCCATACCAACCAACACGACTTACTCAACTACATAAATGTACATTCCAACTATACACTCAAATGTTACGTCACATAAAAGGGTAAGTACCGGCAATCCCGCTAAGCAGCCCATCATTTCATTGAGTTTTTTATAATTACTACTAGAAATAAAACTCACTTTATTTTTTATTTTTCATAAATGTGACGGCAAGAAAACATTTACAATGTTCCTGTATGTAACAGAAGTGCTTTCGTATGTACCATATTTAACTATTCCCGTACATCATCATCATCATCATCAGCCTGTATCGGTCCACTGCTGGACATAGGCCTCTCCCAAGGCACGCCACCACACGCGGTCTTCCGCTCTTCTCATCCATCCACTCCCGGCTACCTTTTTTAGGTCATCTGTCCACCTAGCCGGGGGGCGTCCCACGCTAAGTTTGCTTGTACGTGGCCTCCATTCGAGCACCCGTCTACCCCATTGGTTGTCGGGTCTGCGACAGATGTGCCCAGCCCACTGCCACTTCAGCTTGCTTATTTTCTTAGCAATGTCGACTACCTTAGTTCTTTGACGTATCACGTCGTTACGGATTTTATCGGTCAAAGAAATGCCGAGCATTGCTCTTTCCATAGCTCGCTGAGCGACTTTAAATTTGTGGACCAGGCCCATCGTCAGGGTCCACGTTTCCGCTCCATACATCATTACTGGCAGAACGCACTGATTGAAAACCTTCGTTTTCAATGACTGTGGGATGGAGGATGAAAAGATGTGGCGGAGTTTCCCAAATGCCGCCCAGCCTAGCTGAATCCTTCTGTTGGCCTCCTTGTCAAAGTTGTGCTTCCCTAGCTGGATGGTTTGTCCAAGATAGACATACTCCTGCACAACTTCGAGGGTCGCCTCTCCAACTGTTACGTGCCCCGGGACGACGTGTTCGTTGTACATGACTTTCGTCTTGTCCAAATTCATCCCGAGGCCGACTCGGCGGGAGGCGACATTGAGGCCGTTCAGCATGTGATTCAGCTCCTCCAGCGATTCGCCTATCACGACTATGTCATCTGCGAACTATTCCCGTACGTATGCACATAATTCCGTGGGCTCGCCCAAAAAATTTAAACAAAAAAAAATTACGCTAACTTTTATGTTAACAAACAAAATAAAACATCCTAACCACATATTTAGTAACTATTTATTTTAATTTTATTTCGACTATCATGGAATATGTAAATAGATATGTGAATAATTTTGATATCAGTAGTATCCGCCAAGGCTCCTGGGACCATAAAACCATACCATACCATTAAATTGTTGCAATACCTTCGTATACGTATGAGTTGCGCAGTTAATTTAGTGCTACTGTTGGAATATAGAATAGTTTATCAGAAGAATCAAATCAAATCAAATCAAATATCTTTATTGCACTCAAAAATTGTACAACAGGCAAATACTTAACTCTAAATATAGGGTTCTCTTACAGTACGCCTTATTATTTACAGAGTGGTTATGGAGTGGCAGGAAGAAAGAGACATGAAACTAGTGCTTAAATCTAATTACAAAAAAAAAAAATGTACATATACTAAATATATTATAGGTAATATTTTAATAAATAAAAACTACATAAATAAATATTATATACATATATACATAAATATTATATACATATTACATATTATACATTTTCAGAAAAACATAAATGTAACATAAAATATAAAAAAGTAATACTAATAACTAAAGAAATAAACCTACCTAACAAACATTAAAATAACTATCAAAAGGGGTATTTTCAAATGTTCCTAGAACACTTGCTGCATTACCCCGGTGGGATTTTCCGTTCTTAATCAATTAAGAAAGATTAGATTCAACTGACCTATTTCTGAAGAAACCACGTTGATTTGATTGTACCTATGTGTGGCCTGAAACTGTTAACTGGCTAGGTCATAATGACTTCGTAGTTCTGATAAAAGTATGTTTCCGTATTATTCGTACAGTATGATTTAATATTTACATAAAATACAATTAATTATCCTCAAAGAAGTTTTCTAATGGAGCTCTTTGGTGTCATGCATGATGTCTCGTCGGATTCGCAGGAATCAGGCATGACACATTTATTTAGGCCCGCTCCTAAGTCCTAACCTGTATCACACTTCTAGCGATTGTGTTATAATAATTGACCGGGGAATTTTTCTATTTGGCAATTTAGAAAATTCTAGGTCACTATATTCGTCAGGTCGCGTCGATGTTGGAGGAAAAATCAACTATCATTAGTTAATATTATTATGAGAGGGCCAGTCTCTGGAACAATATCTTAAGGCTGCATTATGCTAGACGCTATGTGACGCTAGGTTATGTTTATCTCAGAAAGTCTTAACATGAACAAGGTACAATTCATGGATATGAAAAATAAGGTGTATCTGTACCATGATTTTATGATTTTTGTTGAAATAGCATTAACTTTGCACGATAGAAAAAAATCTCTAAAATCTGTCTATATGTTCAGATTCTTCTACTAATTGGTGTGCATTACAAAGCCAAGAAATACATATCTAAGTATTATATTCGCATCGAGCTTACTATTCCATGATTATTGTTACAATTGGACACATTTTCTCATTCAAAACACAGAAAAAACTGCAAAATTTAGATTTACGATGAAAATTTCGAGTAAGTCTGTCGCGCCCTTTTTCTAGCGTCATACGCAGCCTTAACAGATGGAGTCTGTGCGCGTTTAGACTTTAGGCGCGTTACATACGAGTATGCGGTCGTAGTATGAGTATTATAGTCGTTGAACTTGATGCGAGTTGCGAGCCGGCTCTGCAGTTGGCGAACTCGACAACTTTCCACAGCACCGGATCGACCGGCTCTATCTACTCTACCGTCGTCGTCGTGTCGTCGTTGCGTCGCTACCTCGCTACTCTGCCTCCGCTGCTTGGGTTGGGAGGGAGATCTCGTGTCTTCGTTGCGTGTCCCTGCTCGTGCGTTGTCCTCGGCCCTCGCCTATATTCTGTCAAAACTTGTCGCAGCGCATGACACTTGATGAGCACTAGCTTAGATTCCGAATCCATCGGACATTTTGTGATGCGCCGTATATAGCTCCTATGTATAAAAAGTTTTAAATGTGCTTTCCTACGACTGTGCATGAGCTGACCACGTTGTTATAGGCAGGGGATTTTTAGGGCCAGTCAGTCAGTCAGTCAGTGTGTATACGTCCACTGCGGGACATACGCCTCTCCAATTTCCCTCCAGTTCTCCCGGCCTTCAGCGGTACGGAACCAACGACGTTCTACTTTCTGGACGGGCCCTCGTTATACATTTTACCGGTAGAAAGAGAATCTCTCTCACAGATGCACACTAAGCTAAAATGTTACACACACACGTAACATAGGCTAGAATAAGACGTGCAGATGCAAACTCCCTGAACGGAAAAGGGATAGTGCTATTGGAGTTCTTCTATATATTGCCAATATTTTAAACAGCGTAAGTGCGCGAGCGCCTCATACATCACGTTACGTTTCCGCTCTGTGAACGTCGATAGAGTAAGACGGTTAAATGGCAATTTGATACGTATAAGGGAGATAACGCTTGTATATTCCAAATTACAATTCGTATACTTGAACTTTGTACGTCGCGACTTGCGCGTGTCCCTTTATATTCATATAAAGAATTGTGCAATGTGTTACAAGATAGGTTTAGAACCCTGCATGTCGCCACTGCATGTTCTCAGTGACTTGACACTCGTATGCTCTCGTCTCGAACCGAGTAACGTATAGCTATCCTTTTCACGCTCATATTTTGTGTATGCGAATGCATGATATTCTATCTCTCTCTTTTACGGACAGACGGATACAAAAACGTGACCTGCCTGAGCGGCGGGGCAGTGCGGAGGACTGACTGCTACCGAAAGAGGGTGCGCTGTGCTGTATGCTCACAAATAGCGCGCCTCAAGTCGGTGCGTTGTATGCCACTTCCCGATACTTTTTAATTCGTTGTACGGAACCACTACTTTGCGCGGAGGTACTTGATGTCGTTGACCCACCTGGCGGGTGGTTTTCCCACACTCCGTTTTCCTTTCCGCGGCCGCCAGTGTAGGACACGGTTACTTTAACGTCGTCTCTTCGGCTGACGTGCCCAGCCCACTGCCACTTGAGCTTAGTCGCCCGGTGCCCAATATCATAGTAAAAGGAGTATGTTTAATTAAACTATATCGACTACTTTGGTGCGCTGGCCGATTGCCTCGTTACGCACGTAGCGATATTCCCAGCATGGCCCGCTCGTCCTTTCGACAACAGCGACCGTCAAGAGTCCACGTGTCACACCAGTAGGTACGTCATAATTTCATTCTGTCCGTCTGTCCGTCTGTATGTCACAACCATTTTACTCGGAGACTAACACACCAAACATTGATAAGGTTATTAGCCAGTGTACCGCGAACAACATCATGTGGAGACTTTTTCAAATCTTTTGGTATACTAACTGTGTGATATAAGGTATTTCATTAGTAGGTAACTTTACGCTAAGGCAGCTAAGGGGTGTATGTGTATCAGATACTGCACGTTCCCCATACCAATTTTTTGTGATTGCGATTGTGTACTTAGAAGCTTACACTTTTTACACCCCCGAGTGAACGTAGACCTTAGTATTCGATATTAATTTCACCTTGATACGTCTACCCATTCCTGAGAAAAACGGTCTTGCTTGACAGACCGAGAGACAGACAGACAGACAGACAATTAAGTGATCCTATAAGGTTTTTTTTTTATAGAAACTAACACGTTTGGCTACATCACCTACAACATCCGTGATGTCAGCCCATAACACCGGGTGAATTAGGTGCACAAGAACTTCTTGTAGGTGCATTAAGGGTTCCATTGCTGGAAGCCTACATTGCTGGAAAGTGGATGAAAATTTGGATTCTGGTTGGTGCTAGTTCGTGATTTGGTGTTATGTTCCCGGTTTCACGGTACAGTTATTATCAAGAAAAGTCAGGTTTACAAGGAAAATTATCACAGCTGTGTAGCTTATGAGTTTTACATTTTGTATTATTCAAATACAAAATGTAAAGTTTGTATTTGAAAAACTATTTTTATCTAAAAATTAAAAATAAACTATAAATTATGATTAAATGTGTTATTAACTTTGCATTTTAACCGTGAACGTTCTTCCCGACTATGGAACGCTTCACTGTGCGTGGTCCGAGTCCGACACGTACTTGGGCCATTTTTTTTTTCAAATCCAACCTTTCAAGTCCATAAAACAACCATGTATTTGTATTATACAATAAAATGAATCTCTTGCTCATCGCTGCGCTGAGGCTTAGCAGCGTGCGACGCGCACGTGCGTGACCCAGACCTACCATATCATATTCCCTCTAACTAAATATTTCAAATGGCCTTGACTGAATCCGGTTGATGAGTTCATTCCTGTGTACATGTTATTCTGATCAGCATTGCCCACTTGATGTTCACGCATCAGATACTAGATACCACACAAGCAATATACAATAATAACAATTATAGTTTAATAAAAAAGTTAAATTACAAATTTAAAAAACCCCCGACCCAAACCCCAACCCTTAAAAAGCCAAAAATAATTTCCGTTTACTTAAAGGAGTCGGGAGACCGCTAAGTAAATTCCCGCGCAGCTCTGAGTTTTTATATTTTATTTACTTAGCGGTCCCCCGACTCCTTTAAGTAAGTAAACGGAAATTATTTTTGGCTTTTTAAGGGTTGGGGTTTTAAGGGTCGGGGGTTTTTTAAATTTGTAATTTAACTTTTATTTCAAGCTTTTTTAAAAAAACCGCATGAAAATCGGCCCAATTTTTAAGATAATTATTTTTTTATTACTTAATTACTTGATTACTTGATTACAAACATAGCTAAGAACCATTCCGATTAAACAAGCTTCCTAATAAAAAAAACCGCATCCAAATCGGTCCATCCGTTTGGGAGCTACGATGCCACAGACAGACACACACACTCACACACACACACGCACACACACGTCAAACTTATAACACCCCTCCGTTTTTTTCGTCGGGGGTTAAAAAAACACGCTTTTATAGCAATCTGATGTCGATGTGAAGTAGCGCGTAATTCAAATTGGCACTACCAATTTGTTTTTAATCCTGCTCATGCTGGTCAGGACATTCAGACAAAGTTATGATATTACTAGCATTTGCCCGCGGCTTCGCTCGCGTGAAATTCGCATTTAAAAAGAAGAACTTTGACGCGCGGAACAATTAGGTGTGTATAAGAGGCGTGTATAATGTGTATATAAATCTTGGCGTAACCGGAACTGACTTTTGTTAAACCTATCACGTATAGTTAAACGTGCTTGTACTAAGTTTCATCGAATTCGAATGATCGGTTTAAGAGTTATGGAGGAACATACATACATACAGAAAATATTTCTAAAAATGGTCAATTTGGTTTTAGTATCATACATCTAATAGTCTAAAAAACGCAGTATCTCATAAAACAAAGTAACTTACGCCATGACCTGACCATCCCTTACATATTTATTATTAGTAGGTATATATTGATTTGATTTGCTGTTAGTATCGATAGTCGGACTGTTGGCGTTGGTAACATAACTGGCTACTGTACTTACGAAGTGTAAATCGGCCTTAAATCTCGAAACCAACCAAAGAAATGTCACAACTTTTTCATAATTGTTATTTTCTCCTAAACGGCAACACTAGCATAGACAATGGATTCGCTCTCTTTTGGCTCGAAATTCGAACTTGCGATTGTATTTTTTTTGCTTATTTATTAAACAAAAATTATTCTCCAAATATTATGATATCAGCGACGTAATACAAACTCTTTTTATGATATATATGATTTTCTCAAGTTGGTCGCCATTCCCGGGGTCAAGGAATTGAATTACATACAAATTCCCGAGAAATAGTGCGCCGTCTGGAAGAAACGTGACAAAACAGTTTCGTAGAGCGCCATCCCGCTCTGTCTCGTTTTTACCCGACTGCGCGACGCAAAGGAGGGTAATGTGTTTATCAGCCTATGTATGTATGTATGTATGTATGTATGTATGTTTGTTCCTTTGTGGCACGCTAGAGACCAAACGCGTGGGCCGATTTTGATGATTCTTACGTCAATCGATTTGTCTTAATCTTGCGAGTGTCACTAAAGAGATGGCAGTAATTCAAAAAAATTAAAAATTCAATATGGCGACAACTAGATGCCATATTGTGAAAAAGAAAATAAATTATGTTGACTAACTATGGTAAGTGGGGTATCGTTGAATAGGTATTTGAAAATCATCTTTAGGTTTCTCTTAGCATTTTTCATTTCGAATGACCCTTTAGGATCTATAACGATTTGAAGTTGGTTAGCAACCATTCTCACTTAACTTATATATAATAGAGCTGTAATAAACTTCTTATTATACAGGATGTTCGGCACATCGACCGACAAATTTTTTTTGTAGGTAAGTGGGGTCATTTGCAACGTTTTGACCCATCATACCGTTTGTCAGGTATCACGTGGTAACAAGATATGATTTTTTTTTTCTTTATTATTGAAAATTACAAAAATCCCAGTTTTAAACCCTTGTAACTTTTTTGTTTATGATTGTATCAGCACGAAATAAAATTTATTGGATTTTACAATTTATCGTTCTTCTAGAAAAAATATCACTTGATGAAGTTAATACCATGAAAAGGACTTATGACCTCCCAAAGTCCCGAGAACGAGTAAAAATGTGACAGAATCTTAATTCCTTAATTCATAAAAAAAACTGACAGCAATTTAGAGCTTCATTTTCTTTTAAAAAGTTTGCTAGTTTACGCCCTTTGCAACGGTATACCACATGTCATGCAAATAATTCACTATGTGGTCAAAATTAGGGACAGAGACCAGAATAGAACGACAACACGGGCACTTTGTAACAGGGCCACTTACTTATTTAGGTATTTATGTAGACCACCGCAAGCTACTTAATAATCCCCACGATATTAACTCCCTCAATGAAATGACAAGATTGCGAAATTTATCGTTTTATAATCCTAACTAAAAAGTGTAAAATAAAAAAAGTTTATTTAAAAAATAAAAAAAAACCGACTGCGTAAAAAATGAACTTTAAATAAAAACTGAAAAGAAAAAAACAAGTCCAGTAATCTAGAACTCTGATGTAATATTGAATAACCACACCATTGAAATAGTTTCATGATCGATACACAAATGTAAAAGGTTGTTTTTTTCTTTTCAGTTTTTATTTAAAGTTCATTTTTTACGCAGTCGGGTTTTTTATTTTTTAAATAAACTTTTTTTTTATCTGTTCTGGTTTTTCGATTTTATTATACACTAGCTGTGCCCGCGGCTCCGCCCGCTCTCATATTTGACTTCTCTGCTAACCTCATAAGCCATTTAGCGTGATAGTAAGATATGTAGTAAGATATAAGAATCAAGCTATCCGTAGATATTTTTTTTATTAAAATCGGTTCAGTGGTTCTCGAGTTATATAAGCGGACAGACAGACATACATACATACACTCAGACAGAAAGCAGACGTTGGATGTTATTATAGGTAAGGATATCACACACGCTGAATCCCGACAATCGGGGGGGTAAGCATAGTAATCGGTGTTGTGCTGCAAGAACTCTGGTAAATTACAACACAACACCGACTATCGCGTTTCGCAAAGTATTCGAACAAGATTCAATCGATCAAACAGCAAGTAAGGCACCAAGACCCACCTCCTGCATGACTCAGTGGAAGTACCGTGCCAAGGTGAGAGGTGGCGACCCTGTCGCCCTTTAGCACGACATCTTGTCCTTATCCCTTAGTCGCCTTTTACGACATGCATGGGGAGAGATACAGTGGGGCTATTCTTTTTAAGTACCGGCCACACGGTTATTATATAGATTGCATTGTCATCGGTTCTTAATACATGTTCGTTTAGGCTTTTACCGCTGTTACACATTATAGAATGTTTTTTTTTTTGGTTATGCGGTATAATTAAAGCGACTCACTTTTGTTTGTCGACGTTTCGTCCCACACTCCGGGGACATCTTCTTCGGGGGTTCTTAATACGTGCGCAAAATTTAAAATTTTCAGAGGTCTGGAAGTGGGTGAAAATTAATTTGCAAGATTCCGTTACATACGTACCTACATACAGGTCCAGCTAATAAAAAGCGTGTAAAAAGAGATGTCCTGGGGTGACCAGTGCAAAGTGTGTAATGATAACAAGTAACTAATGACATTCACATAAAAAGTTTTTTTAGGTTTCTGTATCTACGGAAGCTTATTTACTAAACCTCCGTCGCGCCGTTCGACAGACAAGCTCGGTCGGCTCAGGTGGCCGGTTGAAATTTTCACAGAATTTGTGTTTTATGGCGGATATAAAGAGTGATCCCATTCGAGGTTCCTAACTTTTATTTGAAAAAAAAAAAACACAAAATGTAACAATATCTTAATTATTTTTTGTTTGATCTAATATTAAATACTAATTTTAGTGTTATTCATTAATTATGGAAAATGATGTCAGGCAAATGACCGCCTCTGGATATTCTGCAGCAGTTGCTTCTTTCGATGACTTTTCGCAAGTTTCGGGGGTTATCTCGGCAATAACTTGGCGGATGTTAGTTTTTAGGTGCTCCAACATTGCAGGTGTGGTGTGTTGGTATAGACGGGACTCTTAAGAAAACCCCACAAAAAAAAAAATCCAACGGCGTTAAATCGCTCGATCTTGGCGGCCAGTTGACGTCACTGTAACTTGAAATAACGCGACCTCTGAACGTTTCACGCAAAACTTTTCGGCCAAACTATCACTCGCATCAGCAATATTCTCAGCTGAACGTACGCCACGATGATGCACACGGCTTACCATGTCCAATCTTCCAGTTTCCTCAAAACATTTCACTATCTTGTGAATTGTTCGCTCAGCAGGACGATTAACTTGACCATAATCTTCCCACAAAAGTCGATCCACAGTTCTTACAAAATTGTAATTTCTGTAGAACATCTGAACAATTTTAATGGGTTGAGCATATCGCTGGTTGAGCAATGGTAAAGCGATTTATTTTGTAAATGTCAAGTAACATTATTTTGACGTTTGAAACACGCCATTACTAACAGCTGTGAAAATTACAGTGTTGCCAATATAGGAACCTCGAATTGGATCATCCTTTACTAACAAGATAAAAAAAGTAAACGTTATATATAATGCGCGGGGCGGATCTCGGCGTGTCGCCGCCGCAGCGGCTCGTCAGTGTTCTCCCTCGCACCCGCACCGTACTTGTATAGTGTATTCGCGTGGCGGGTCGCCCGCTGCGGCGACGACACGCCGAGATCCGTCCCGCGCATTATAACAATTAAGGGAGGTCCCCATACAAGAAACGTGATTTTTTTTCAATTTTGTTTGTTTTTGCTCTACCCTAAAAACGATTATACACATATAAGAGGCAAACTTGTCGTGATTGATTATATACACTATAAATACACGGTGTTGCAGTTGCCCCCGTAATATTTTTAACTGACATAAGGGGGTTATTCTATATGCGAAACTAAACAACTTCTGCGAAGAAAAAAAAATTTTTTAAACAAAAAAAAATATTTTTTCCATACAAATTTTACATGTACCTATTCTCAAAATGTATGGAGAAAACAAATTTTTTTCTTCAAATAAAAAAGTCGTAGAACAAAAGTTGTTCTATTTCACGTACAGAATCACCCCCTTTCGGGTTTTACGGTTGGGGTTGCAACACCGTGTATATTTAACTCTAAAGTAAAACAACAAATAATAAAAAGCGACCAATTTACTTTGTGGTACGGAAACCTCGGAAAAACGTAGTCTGTAGGTCCCTTCCCTTGCCCCCCTTACTAGGTGGTAGGCTCAAATTGTAGCTGACTGGGTTGGTACCAACGTACTGGATGTAAGATGACCGCATTGCAGCCTCCGCTGTGTTCTTCTCTAGTCTAGTATAACCAGCAATCGAAATGAAAGTCTCCGGTATGGCACTTACCTTCTCAGAGGTGATATTGGCTGGTCGGAGCATGTGCTCTGGTCCCTCTGACTCATACCGGATTACATAAACAAAAAACCTCGGTGCGCGTGTCCAACTCGCACTTGGTCGGTTTTTGTAGCGGAAATTTGTAGCAAGGAAAATAATGGGATTTATTTCGCCATAAAGAACACACAACATTAACAATATTTCATTGAGACATATGCATGTTCAGTATGGTTCGTCAAAATTGTTTTTGTCATGTCCGTTCCGGTCAGCAATGCAAAATATAAATCAACACCACCACACTTTTTGCTTGTTGCAGTTAACGTTGCAGTACGATTTTGATGTAACGTGCGATAAACCTACAACCAACAGAATCATGTGGTTGGATTTGGCAACGCTCTAATCAAATGTTAAATCACGTAACCCCCGCCCCACCTCCCCACCACCCTCCGCATTGTGTTCGCGTTGTGCAACTGTACCTATGTCGGCCGGCACTGACGCTGACGGCTACTCTTTTGTTTGCATCTTTGCTAGAAGTACGGATTAGAACATTATCGTGCTCCCCGTTGCGTGACGTGTCGGTAATTTTGTATTTTTGACGTACCCGGTATTCGAGTACCGCCGCCGCGCCGCCCGCGCCGCCACGCTGCCTCCGCCCCTCAGTCCGTTCGTCCGTCCTCCCCTCCACCCCGCCTCCTCTTCGCCCCTCCACCCCTCCGCCCCTCCGTCCCTCCGCCCCTCCGCCCCACGCCCGCACCGCCGCCGCTCGACGCGGTCGAGCGATCCTCTTGGGATGGACGTCGCGCGCGTCGTACAGAAGCCGCTTGGCGGTGCGTAATAGTAATCATGTCATGACAGCCCACGTTCGTGAAACACTTGCACTTCTTTCGACACGTGACCGATTTTAGACCACTTTTGGAACCCTCTCCCTGTGACCATCTTATCTAATCCTTATAAAATAACGTATCTTGACTAAAGCCAGTTTTTACGTGGTATTTCAAAACTTTCTGTTTTTCAATGTGTATTTCAATATTATTCAATACGCTGCGCTGTGCGTAAACTTCTGCTCCTATACTAACGCAATGGAAAGATTATTTCAAAAAATTAGTTAGGGCAAACAAACATTTTACTTCGTATCGACTTTTCTACTCGAGATCTGTGCTCCTGTGTGTTGGAACTTTGGAACAAGCGGGGAGGGGCCTCTTCCCCCCTGCCCCTTAACAACATTCAAACATACCTCCCCCTTGCCCCTCCGGCAGGCGGGGGGGCATAAATCAACTACATGACCCCCCCCCCCCCCCCCCCCCGGACGAAAGCTACTACTACCCCCCCCCCCCCCCCTATATTTTATATTATGTTCATCGTGCTTGCGTATATTGTCTCTGAAAAGAGGAAGCGATTAGCATGCTGTGCGGTGGAGGTGCGGCGCGAGCGAGAGATAGCCGCACACACGCGGTGTCACCACTGCACCAGAGTCAGAGTCACCGAATGTATGTAGTATATTATGTATAAATACCAGGCAGAGCGGGGCGAGCGCGCCGCCGCACAGTGGTTTGGAAATCGAGCTCCATAGACATAGAACCTTAATGTCAGGAATAAAAATGAAAACAAATGTAATGTCTCTGGTATACCTCCCTTTATTTCATTATGAAGGGTATAAGTAGCTCCACGAGTGAGAAAAAAAAAGTTTTGTTTTTTTTTTGTATGGATGAAAACACTTAAAGTAATTTTTTTTTTAACTGAATGAAACTGAAGGGCTGGTGCTCACATCTTCTATTGCACCTTACACAGCGATCAAGATGACATACAATTCTTTCACCTTTGGGTGCCTATTTGCGCGTAGCAAACGTTTGAAATTTGGAATTTTCGATAAATTATTTTTCAAACCTTAGTCGTAATTTAATGAAGTTGTCTATCGCTTTGAATATGAAAATACTTTTCTCATGTTGTTATTGTACTGAGTAGTACTGACAGTACAGTAATTAACCATATTTTATAGTAAACACAGCGTAGCACTGTTAAAATAATAAGAATAACATACAACACACACAAGCGAGCGACAACTAATTAACGAGTTAGCGAAAACCGGTTTTTTCCACTCGCAGCGCGTACTAATCCCCAACACATAACCAGTCCCATGCCTTCATAGTTTCAGCGAAATTCTTTCAGTAGCTTTTAGCACTTGTGCGCGCTAACAACTATACTTATTACGTTCTATTTGTTTTCGTGCTATGATGGAAGGTTTTGGTACCAATTTGGACATTTTCGTGTTTGTGGCAAACAACAGTTGTTTTTGTTGCGCAAATTTTGTCGTAAAGCGAGAAACGAAGATGTTTTCCAGCATCCAGCATAAGACCTGTGCTCAGAAAACAGCTGTGTCTGATGACATGAAACCTCTTCTTATTGGTGACGCTGACGATGAAGGTGTAGACAATGAGAACATAGAATTTATCGATGTTAGTGCGTCAATGATGGACTCAGATTTAGGGGACTTTGATGATGGCGAAGATACTCTCTGTTAGTAGTAGTAGAAGTTTTAATAGGTTTACTATAGAGAGTAATCGTTGTAAATAGTAATTATTATTAATATACTCGTAGTTTAATAGTAAGTAATTTGACAATATATTGATGGCACTTAATTATAATCGACATATTTTTATTTTTGTCGTTCGACAATTCTATTGAAGCTAAGTTTAATATTTTATTTTAGGTTGTTCTAGTTTTAATTGTTATTTTATATAAAAATTGTACTTTTTAGTTTATTTTTTATTTTTGGCAAATCTTGTGATGCTAGTTACTTTTTAAATCATTTATTATTACTTTATAAACATTGTGACGAAATCAAGTGTACCAGTGCAGTACCTAAGAAGAATTGAATAAATGAAAAGTAGTTATAAATAAAAATTCATAATACAGTTGGTAATAGTCATAAAATAAGCAATACTGTAGAGAGTATTCGTTGTAAAATTAAATAGTAATAATTCTTAATATAGTTGTAATAGTCGTAAATAAGCAACACACAACACTAATTTTGCTGTATTATTTATTTATTTCATATATTAACTATGATCATTGATACATAAATGTAGGGAATAATTTTTTGTAATATATTAGTATTAGAATAAACGTGTTTTACGTTATAATATATCTATTTGTACACAATAAAGAAATAAAAATAATTTATCTTTTACTTATTTTTTAATTCTTTATTATTACTTATTTCTTTATTACATGACTGTCTATTGTTTAAATAGTATTTTCATATTCAAAGCGATAGTCAACTTCATTAAATTACGACTAAGGTTTGAAAAATAATTTATCGAAAATTCCAAATTTCAAACGTTTGCTACGCGCAAATAGGCGCCCAAAGGTGAAAGAATTGTATGTCATCTTGATCGCCGTGTAAGGTGCAATAGAAGATGTGAGCACCAGCCCTTCTTCTTCTTCTTTTTTTACGACTTGCAACCGCAGTTTCATTCAGTTAAAAAAAAAATTACTTTAAGTGTTTTCATCCATACAAAAAAAAACAAAACTTTTTTTTTCTCACTCGTGGAGCTACTTATACCCTTCATACTATAATATGAAATAAAGGAAGGTATACCAGAGACATTAAATTTGTTTTCATTTTTATTCCTGACATTAAGGTTCTATGTCTATGGAGCTCGATTTCCAGGCCACTGTGCGCCGCGCCGCCCCCGCCCCGCCCTGCCCCGCCTGCCTGACTGACAAATTGTTTGCGACATTTCGCTCGGCCGGCCCCAACTTTCTCTCGACCCAAATTAGTCTGCAACGAGCGATAGCCGAACACGGATGATCTGTCCTCGTCGTCGCGTCGTCGTGTTGTGTGGCATATGCATTGGCACGACAACACTTAAAGTTTACTCCAAATCAAATGTCGGACTAAAGTTGAATATTAGCCACTTTAAAAGTATCTGAAAAGAGGCCATACATAGTAACTATTACCTAATCGTGGCCATACCGCCCTATAGTTATTGGTAGATCCAGGATTTTTTTTATGGAAAGCGCGACGTGTAGCATCGTTTCACCTAAAAGTGTGTGTCTAACGATGCCCATGGACATTCTGTGATGCACGGGCATTGCGAATGCTAAGCCGGCCTGACAGGAGCCTTTTCACGCCCCTTTTGAAAAAAAAACCCCAGGCTATACTTGGGAGGAAGTACGTAGATGGGCAGGGAGTGCGTTCCACATTTTCCAGTTTCTGTTAATAAAAATACCTACAGAACCGATTGGTGCGCGTACGCATCCGTGGTAGTTCGATTGTATAGGGGTGCATCCTCTGCCCAGTACGCGTAGTGCAGAGTTGAAATGGGGACGGCGGAATTGCGGTTTAACAGTTCCTCCGAGCCATAGTGAAAGTCCGTGAATGAAATAGACTATAGATCATTATATCTGTATTATTAATTTCGTCGAGGGGTACGGTAGACTCGATTGAAAGGTATCTCAAATTATAAAGGATAAAAAAATATTGATTTTGTGTTCTGCGTTTGAACATAGTGCGGTCATTGACCCCGTACAATGCATGTTACCTACTGTTACACACAGGTTAATGTTTAGGTAGCAAACATGTTTTGTCAAATTTCTCGAAAAGTAATGCTAAAAACATATAATTTTTTTTTGCGTAACCTGTTTATTTGAATGTGTATGTAACCCTCCCGAAGTTATTGACATGACTAACGAAACACCTTGTATACATATGTATGGATGTAAATAAAATACAAAATATTAAAGAAAAAATTCTCAAATTAAGTTTAAAACTCAATTACATTTATTAGTTAAATTATCAAAATAACCTAATACAATAAAATTAAACTAAAATTAAGAAATATGATAAAACTAAACTAAAATAACTTATAAACTAAACCTAAAAAATAAATAAATAAATAAAAATTAAAACTACCTATAAATAAAATATTTGTTAATTAAGTCATATTTATCAATACTCGCCTAACAGTTATCATACCCTAGGCCCTAGAGGTATTCTGTTACAAAATGCCAGCCGTCAGCCTTCAGTAATCATGCAGACGACCTTCACTCATATTATGAATGTTTGTCAGGAGATTGTACCTACATGTTTTTATTAAATAATATGTATATATATATTTTTATGGAAACTGACACGGTTGGCTACATCACCTACAGCATCCGTGATGTCAGCTCATAACACCGGGTGATCTAGGTGCCATGTCAGTGCTTTACTTTATTTCGCACCGGCTACACTGAACTGGACGGAAAGCACGAACTATTTACAGAGCCGTTTCGACCGACGTTTCGCTCAGTGCGGTGGTATCAACCCGGCCGGGATAAACCCTACCACCTAGTAAGGTAAGAAGGGAAGGGACCTACAGTTTAACGTGGAACCCGAACCACGGTCAGCCTCCAACGGTCGAGCGGTCACCCATCTAAGTACTGACCGCGCTCAGCGTTGCTTAACAACAGTCGACTGACCGCACCACTGAGCTACCGAGGCTGACGAATTTTCTTATCCCTTAGTCGACTTTTACGACATGCGACGGGGAGAGATGCAGTGGGGCTATTTTTTTTAAGTACCGACCCCACACGGTACATATATATAAGGTGCTTCGTTATTTATGTCAAAAATTTCGGGACGGTTACATAGAAACTCAAATAAACACTTTACGCAAGAAAAATTATGTTTTTAGCATTGCTTTTCGAGAAAATTAACAAAACATGTTTGCTACCTAAACATTAACCTGTGTGTAACAGTAGGTACTTAACTTGCATTGTACGGGGTCAACGACCGTACTATGTTCAAACGCAGAACAGCTGTTTGTTGTAAGTACACTGAGAAAAATGTCGTTTTGGCCTCATTATAAAATTTCATGACATTTGTTTAAAATACGGTGATAATAGATAAACATTGTGCTAGCATTAAAAAATACGCGGAAGTAATCGAGTGTAAAGGTAAATAATGCAATATTATGATGACTAATCACCATAAAACCGTTGACAGAAAATATGATGATTATCTTCGTACTTTATGATGCAGTTTTGATAAAATAACACAATGTAACAGGAAATGCTCTACTTCTTAATTAAATAAGGTGCTACTAAGAAATAATATTATAATTATAAAACAAAAGGAAGTGGCACCATATAGTGTGAATAATTTCTTAGTAAAATTGAAGAAGTATCGCTAATATACGATGAGGTCACCGTAATGTAGTAAACTAGAATCAATGTGCCTTGTCACATTATTTTTGTAGTTAGCATCAATTTGCTTGAAGAACGGTCGCATTGAAATATAATGAAATCTTATCTAAATACGATTCCATAAACAAAAAGTTAAATTACAAATTTAAAAAACCCCCGACTCTTAAAAAGTCAAAAATAATTTCCGTTTACTTACTTAAAGGAGTCGGTAGACCGCTAAGTAAATTCCCGCGCAACTTTTGAGTCTTTATATTTAATTTACTTAGCGGTCCCCCGACTCCTTTAAGTAAGTAAACGGAAATTATTTTTGACTTTTTAAGAGTCGGGGGTTTTTTAAATTTGTAATTTAACTTTTATTTCAAGCTTTTTAAAAAAAACCGCATGCAAATCGGTCCACTTTTTAAGATAATATTTTTTTTTATTACTTAATTACTTTATTACTTGATTACAAACATAGCTAAGAACCATCCCGATTAAACAGGCTTCCTAATAAAAAAAACCGCATCCAAATCGGTCCATCCGTTTGGGAGCTACGATGCCACAGACACACACACACACACACACACACACACACACACTCACACACACACACGTCAAACCTTATAACACCCCTCCGTTTTTTTCGTCGGGGGTTAAAAATACGATGACGGCAACGACATTATGATGACAGCAGCGATATTACGATGACTGCTCCCGCAGTATGGTGACGGGCACACAAATTGACGTCCGCGGACGGCGCGATGGGGCGCCACTGCCACTACGCACGGCCAAAGACCGGCATTGTTACGAACGCCTCCGTCGCGATAGAACGCAAAAATTTGCTAGCTAGCTGCTATCATTCTTTGTCCGCCCCATGCCCATAGACTAATGTTGAGTCCGCCCGCCCGCCTGCCTACCTCGCCTCGTTGCGTTGTTTTAGTTTGTTTGTGTTTTTTGCATAACATTAAGTCAATATGGATCAAGCAACGTGTGATTTATTAACTAGGTGGAATCTAGCACACTACTAGGACTAATATTACTACTACTAATACTAATACTACTACGACTTCGACGCCGCCGCCGCCACCGCTCGCCTTGCCTTGCTTTGCCCGCTTGCCTTGCCCGGGTCGTCCAACACAAGAGCCGCCGTGCTTCTTCACATCCCATACGCACACCCCACCACCCAGCTCCACGCCGTCGGTGCACATCATCGACGACGAAGATGGAGCGTTGACGTCGGCCGAGCCACAAGAACTACGGCGAGGACGACGTCCACCACCGGCCAGCTTGGGGTCATCGGGACCTTGCGTCCTGTCTAGTGCCCCCGCTACCGGTGGAGCAGTGCAACTGTGAGGCGATGCGCGCGCGAAGAACGAGATATGTGAAAGAGCTGCGCGGCGACATCGCCGTGCAGTCCGGCGGATACGGAGCTCTCCGAGTTGGGGGTGGTAGTGGCCTACGTGTCTAGTACCGCCTCGAAGCTAGTCTCGCGTTATCTCGGAGAGCTCCGTAGCCACGGCCTGCACCCGCCGGCGCGCTTGGAGGCTTGTCTCCCGCCGCCGGCGGCGGTATTACCGATTTTAATTTTTGTATTAATTTTGTGTATTTTTATTACTTTTGTATAATATATGTAAAATTAATATAAATTTTTAAAATGTGAAATAAAGGATATAATAATACTACTACTTATACTAATACTACTAGGACAGCATACAAAAAATACGAGGAAAGCACACAAGCATTAGTAGGAAAGCATTGAAAATATGAGGAAGGCGTAGATAAATAGTAGGACAGCATCACAGAGCATCAAATACCTACCGCGCGCGCCCCCTACTAGAGACGCCCTAAGCCCTAAGCGATAATATTTGAAACCCAAAAACTACACGCAGTGCTGCTAGCGCTTCGTATGTGTGTGTGTGTGCTAGTATCGACACTACACACAAAGAGGAGCAAGTTAGGCACACGCACAAAACAAATGCACACGCACAACACACATATGTAAGTCATAGGCCACGCCCACAGACTTCAACGGCGTTGTAGAGAAATCGCGCTCAGGGCGCCTCTAGGAGGGGCGCGCGCATTTGATGCTCTGTGGAGAGCATACAAAAATACGAGGAAAGCACACAAGCAGTAGTAGGAAAGCATACAAAAATATTAGGAAGACAAAGATAAATAGTAGGATAGCATACAGACATACCAGGAAAGCACACAAGCAGTAGTAGGAAAGCATACAAAAATACGAGGAAAGCACACAATCAGTAGTAGAAAAGCATTCAAAAATATGAGGAAGGCGTAGATAAATAGTAGGATAGCATACAAAAATACGAGAAAAGCGCACAAGCAGTAGTAGAAAAGCATTCAAAAATATGAGGAAGGCGTAGATAAATAGTAGGATAGCATACAAAAATACGAGAAAAGCGCACAAGCAGTAGTAGGAAAGTATGCAATGATACGCTGACTGATATGGTGACCGGTCATCATATTATACGCAATAGTTGTTTCATCGTACTTTTTGGTGATTTCTGTATGCTCCCTCCCCTACTTTCCGTGATTTCATCGTATTTTATAATGAACAGTTTTCTCAGTGTACATAAGTCACAAGGTCACTATGATTGGTTTTTACAGCTACTTATTTGATTTTATTCTTTGTTAGGAGAAAAAATGCTCCTATAAACATATGTTTTTTTCTTACGTAAAGTGTTTATTTGAGTGCGTAACCCTCCCGAAATTTTTGACATAAATAACGAAGCACCTTATATAACATTGAAACTATGCCCGTAAATAGTAATAATTCACTCTTGACTCGACTTGTGATTTCATGTTTCAGAGGCTTCAGCGTGTGCGTGTGTGGGAGGCAACACATCTTCAAGCCAGTGTCGGTGCAAGCCATGTGGTAAGCAGCTTCGATCTAATCCTCATTAACCATTCAATAAAACTAGATCCAGCTTGTCTCTCGCCACTGTCTATGCCAACTGGCTGACGAAGAAGGAGGTATAGGTATTGTAATCATACAAATTATATCTTAATCTTAATTTTATAGATAATCTTACCATTATGAAATGGTGAGATGTTTATACTTGTTTTTATGTTAGAAACATCAACACACTGAAATATCGGAATAAGAGCCGAAAAATTGCGAAAGTCAAAAAAATTTACACGACACTGCTGCTGTGTTGCATCGTCGCCCGTCACGCACAGTATTACGATTTGAGCTATATTGAGTGAGATCTGTGAGTAATGAACCTACAACTACTACTTACCTACTAACTACCTTTTTTATTCCATTAAAAACCCACTTAAAAGCACACTTGATTGAAGTATTGAAATTCCTCTGATTCGCACGCACCAAATAATAGAAGCGTTTCATACAGTATTCTCAATCAAAGTGAACATTATATTTTACCAAATGACGAAAACTTACTCAACAGATCTTTGTCGTACACTTGGAAACAATAAAAAAACCGGCCAAGTGCGAGTCGAACTCGCGCACCGAGGGTTCCGTACCGCCATATCATGGTCAGCCCCACTCTCGCCATCTATGACGTGTTTTATGAAATTTAAAATTTAAAATTCATGATTAGTTAAAATGCTTCATACTTTTTTCGGTAGATGGTATCGCATACACTTTTTAGTTTCTTGAATGTTGACCCCCGTGAATTTTTTACTTTTTCTTATTTTCCTTTTTGTTGTTATATCGGCCATAATAAGAAGTTAATAATAACACATATTCTGTGAAAGTTTCAACGGGCTACCTATCACGGTTCAAGAGATACAGCCCTCGGACAGACAGACGGACAGACAGACGGCGGCGTAGGCTTAGTAATAGGGTCCCGTACGACGGATACGAACCCTAAAAAGAGAGAACATTTTTTCACTCCAACCGGCTTTAAGAAATTATACTCAGCCAGCTGTAAAGACGGCGCGCTTTCGTGTGATAAACCTCACGCCTTGTGTTGCTGTTTTAAGCATGTTTGCGCTAAAATAGCTAAAACTGCGTAATTTTAAAATTGCAATTTTTAAAACTGCCCTTGTCCAAAGCTACCCCCTCTCTACACCTCGCGTAAAGTGAAAAGCCAACAGCCGAGCGGAGATTGTGTTGTATTGCTGACCGACATTGACATTTGTGATGCTACTGCGGTCTGCGGCGCGGAGCGATGTTGTATCGGTCTACTGGTTCTGCCTTCCGGAATTCCTCCAACTCGGCCCGGACGATCTAAAGTGATGGCGAAACTATACACTCATTCGGTAGTTATATACTCATTACGGTCGTGCTAAATAATAATGAAATAACTATGTACAAGAGTAGTGAGGCGTCAGTTGTTCAGATACGGGTACGGGATGTTTTTATGTGGAAGCCCAGTATCATGCTGTGATCGGGCAACCTCGTCGGGTCGCGTCGCATGGTCGCGCGGAAGGGAAAGTTCGTAATTAACGCGTGAGCAGTGTGTCGTGAGCAGCACCGCGCCGGAACTTTCTTCCCGTCCGCATGCTGCGGACAGCCCTGCATCGCGACGCGACTCCTCCGCGCCCCCAGTCCACCACCCCAGGGTGGAGAGGGGCTCCCTCCACGCACGGGTTATTCGAAAATAAGGATTGTCGCTTTACAACTTTACAATCAGCAACCGATATCCGCATGCAAGGCGTCACCAATCACCACGGCTGGCTGTGACTAATTAATTACTATCTAATTAATCCTAATCGAACTTTCACGTGGAAGAACGGAACGGAACTGTGCTTCTTAACAGTATGGCTAATTTTATTTTATTTATTTCCAAACGGGGTCGATTACGTTATGATGTGGACGACCAAAAACTCTAATACCATAATACTATGTCTTCATCAGATTTAACAGCTTTAACAGCACAAATTATGTATGTAGATACTTCTATATGTAGGATTGACTACTAGAAATACACATGTGCAATTGTGCACTATTGTGATGTGAATTGTGCACTATTGTGATGTGAACGCGACGCGACAAGACACGACCGACCGCCGCGTCGCCGTCGGGTCGCCCGCCACTCGAGAGAGGTAGGTGAATATGCGGACAACACGTTTCACAGTATTTTATTTCCATCACCTAACCGATGTCCCACACACATAGTACAGCTTCCGGTACATACAAGATGACGACCCGACGTGATTCGCGTGCCTGTGAAGTGAAGCATGGATATAGTGACTTTGTGATACTCCGAATATAGTGTACAATGAGTACCGACGAAGATCGCGTAGTACCTCCAGGGCAAGATTTAGCGGGAACTCTGGCAGGTCTATCAGTGTCGAGCCGCATTCAAGAGTTTTGGCGACAACAGCCAAAACTTGGGATGTGCAGCGATGGCAGGGCGTCATCGCCAAGCTGCAACTCCCCGACCTGTAGCAGGTGAGCAATCTACTTGCCTCACCTCCGGCAGAACACAAGTACGATGCGCTCAATAAAGGTGCGTCTCGTCTCGGCAAATGCAAACTCCGAATTCCGACACTTTCAAAAACTGCTCGGAGAGATGCAACTGGGCGGCCAAAAACCATCGCAGCTCCTGCGTCGCATGCGAGGCTTCGCCGGCAAAAAGGTGTGCGACGACGACGCCCTTAAATTCCTGTGGTCGGGGCATCTCCCGACAGCCGTGCACACCGCCCTCGCGGTCAGCAACAAAAACCTGTCTTCAATCAAGGACAAGGACCTGGCTTCAATAGCGAACACCGTGATCGAAACGGCAATGCACAGCACACGAGCACAGGAGGAACTCGCAACAGTATCTAGCATCGCACCGTTGCAGGTTATGCAAACGACGACGCAGCTAGCGCGCCTCTCGGCGGAAATCGCATCAATCCGAGTAGCGCGGGCGGGACGACCAACGCCCGCCTGAGCGAAGGAGCGGACTGGTTATGTTGGCATCCATCACTAGGAGATTTTCCGTGAGAACCAAGTGCGAACAGCCGTGCGCTCGTAAGGGCCAGTCACCCAGAGCGGGAAACTAGACGCTATGAAGCCTAAGGAGGGGAGGTCTGCACATGGAAAATTCTAAATGCCTCTAAATCATGGCCGCAACTCGGGCATAAGCTTAAGTAATAGGCACGCGCGTGCATGGCGGTGCGGTGCGGGCGGGGCGCTCCAGTGAAGTTGACGACGAGTGCAGCGGAAGTGTTGTCCGGCGACCGCAGCCGGCTAGATTACTGATGATGACTATTCGCGGCCAAGTTCATGTTAGTGCGACGCCATACATGCTCGTTCTGTTTGAAGTTCTTAGTTAGCACAATACTTAGGTCATACTGAAAGTTTCTGGATTCTCAATAATAAATAAGACCACATATTATGTTTATGATATATTTATTGTTTTTCACAGTATGTTCTCTCACTATTTATACACTTTTGCATTCTTTGGAACCATTGTAAAAAGCAGTTGGCCCAGTCTTCCGTAGGGACATCTTCAATGGCCTCTTGGAACGCATTCAGCACCGCCGCTTCGGGGCTTGTATATATACCTCTAAGCTTATCTTTAATTTTCGGAAATAAAAATAAAATCACAACATCATTCTATATTTGAAAAACCCATTCGTTACCTTAGGGTAATGTGAGGACGCGTTGTCTTGGTGAAGGACGACTTTGCTGCGAGGAAGCTTTTCGCGAACTTTTTCAAACACTATGGGCAAGAACGTATACATGTACATACCAATCTGCAGTCACTGTCCTTTGGTTTGCAAGCAATACTGTAGTGTAAAGTCCTGTTTTGCCGAAACATGTTCTTACTAAAGCTTCGACTTTCTGAACATTCGTCGGCATATCTTTGAAAGGAAAGACCCATTCTGCCGATTGGATTTTTCTTTCAGGTTCAAAGCAGTGCACCCAGCTTTCGTCGCCTGTGACAATATTACATGCAGCCAATTATTATCCCTCGTTATACTTTTTTATCATTTTAAGGCACCACTTTACACGCAGCCGTATTCTGGTCATCCGTTCACTCATGCGGTACCCATCGAGTGCAATGCTTCCGAATCTTCAGATGTACGTGCAAAAACTTGGCTCATACCATTACCAGTACGAATTTGCTGTCATAATTTTTGTGTAAATATTTTTTTATCAGTTTAATTAAATCAGTGGTATAACGTCCACGTCTGAATTCACTGAACCAGGAATACACAGAGCTACGACATGGAGCTTCATCACCAAATGCCAATTTAAGTCTCTGGGCAACTTTGTAAATGACTTAAGCCGCAGCGAATTCTTAAAAAATCGTGGCGCGAATATTTTTTCCAGTTAAATCCATTGTAATGTCGACACACAATTTTCAAAACGATGCCTCAAAAAGGTTAATTACAAATTTAAAAACCCCGACACACCAAGAACTTTAAAAAGGAAAAAATAATTTCCGCTTAGTTAATTAAGGGTATCGCGAGACCGCTAAATAAAACAAATTAAACTCGGTCCCCCGGCGCCTCTAATTAGCGGAAATAATTGTTAACTTTTTAAGGGTTGTTGATGTGTCAGGGGATTTTTTAGAATTGGTAATTTTTTATAATTTTTATTACAAATGGCCAATTCCAGAAACTTTCAGTATGACCCAACGTATCAGCACAACCTTAACGAAAAGTTTCTGTGCTCACTTTTCAAATATGACAAGATGTCGTGCCATGCTAAAAAGAGCGACAGGTTCGCCACCTCTATCCTTGGCACGGTACTTCCAGTAAGGTAGTTGGTATAGGTCGTTCGTTCTAACCTGAAGCGTACAATTACATTCACGCCGAGTGTAGTAGTGCTCAGGCCATATAAAGGTGCATGTCAGGCATTTGTACTCGTATTAGAGAAATGCATTTGTGTGCGTACGTGACTTCGCCTCAGTTAGGCCGTCCATGCTATAGATAACTGTTTTCGTGCCTTACTTCCTGCTTGAACATCTAGGTTGTCTTGTCATAATATTTTGCTAAATGTGGTGGTCGGTGTTGTGCTGTAATTTATTCGGGTTCTTGCATCAAACGATTACTAGTTTACCTACTATATAGGTACTTACCTGGCAGTAAATAATGAACATCGAGCTTTAGAAAGAGACAATTCGGTTGTAGAGCGTCGTCTCTGTCGCACGAACTCGCACGTCTCTGTGCGGCAGAGACGACGCTCTACAACTGGATTGTCTCTTTCTAAAGCTCGATGTTCAGCACTTACTGCCGGGTACTGTACTTACTTTTACTAAAATAAGAAACATCGGTTTTTAGAGGAAGACAGCCAATCCGTACCTACTGCGTACCTATTGCTCTTCCAACTTACGTATTGATTGGCCGTCCTTCTCTTTAGATAACGGCTTGTAAGTAAGCCGTTGTTTATAGTAGGTAATAGTGCATACTTCTGTACCTACTACGTAGTGATGGAAGCCGCTCGACTAAAATGGTTGTGGTGCGCGCGCTATAGTGATTAACCTTGCGCACGACGACGACGCGCGCGCGACGACGCGACGACGCGACGGGCGCGGGCGCGGGCGGCGCGGCGGAGGCGCTTGGCTCCGTGCCGCTAGCCGTACAAGTCGCGCGTGTCCGCACCTCCCACACCCCCCATCCCCTATTGTTCGTGACATTAATTTCACATTTAGGATCACTGACACGACAGGAGGGAAATGTTTAGTCAGCCCGCAGTCTATAATTAGCAGCCTCACTTGCTCGCTGGACCAACTTTGCTGACTGGTGAGGTCAGCCGCCCGCATAGCAAAAGTCGCTTCGACGCAACATCCGGGTTTCTCGGAGAGGTCGTCGCAGCACCGCACCGCGACGCGGGCGGGCGGAGCGGAGACGCCTCTAGACTCTAGTCTAGCATTACCAAAGAGTTGAGTTGGGCCGAATTCTGCAACTGTTCGATTTGACATTGCGATAACGAACGTTTATTTCGACGCTTACTTAAAAAATACCGACCAAGTGCGGGTCGTACTCGCGCACCGAGGGTTCCGTACCACCACGTACTTTACAGCTTTTTATTATTTGTAGTTTTACTTTAGAACTTTAGAGTTTGCGCTATAATCACACCAAGTTTGACGCTTGTATGTATTACTGTTTTTACTATAAAGCAAAGAAAAAAATCGTTAAAAAACACGTTTTTTGTGTTTTTTTTTATTTTTAGGTATTCGTACCTCAAAAAAATTAAAACGGAACCCTTATAGGATCACCTGTTGTCCGTCTGTCCGTCTGTCTTTCTGTTAAGACCGTTTTTTTTTCAGGAATGGGTAGACGTATCAAGTTGAAATTAATATCAAATACTACGTTTACTCGGTGTGTAAAAAATGTAAGCTAAGTCAACGCAATCACAAGATACAGCTTTACATATTTTGCTACTGGCAAATCAAATCAAAACTATAGAGTACTTCCCGTTAACCTAAAATCATGAAATTTGGTAAGAAGCAAGGTCTTTACCGCACAAGTAAAGGAAACAATCCGAAAATAAAATTGTAAACTAAAAATTTTTTTGGCTTGTTTTGTATATCAAGACCCTTTTTCTCAGGAACTGATCAAGATATAAAATTGAAATTAATATGAAATACTAAGTTCTGCGATCCCTTCGAGACTAGATAATGCAAACTTCTAAATCAGCGCATTGAAAAGATATGGCCATTTGTCCGATTTTAATACTCGTAAACTCACTAAAATCAAATCAAAATTTGGTAAGAAGCAAAGTCTCACAACACAAGCAAAGGAAAAATCAGAAAATTGTAAATTTTAGGTCATATAAAAAATATTTTTTCGTTTCGTATATTTCACGAATGCCTGACAGTCAAACCTTCGCTGTAGTGTTTATTTAGGCGTTTCGTGATTTTCCAAAGCACAATTATTTTTGTACATACATTGTGTGATGGTACCAGCGATATGTTATTATAAGTTATCGCTGGATGGTACGGAACCCTCTGAGTCCAACTCGCACTTGGCGACTTTTTTTATTATTTGTCAGGAAATCCGCCATAACACACATATTCTGACAGGATTTTTTTTTTTTTATGGAAACTGACACGGTTGGCTACGTCACCTACAACGTCCGTGATGTCAGCCCATAACACCGGGTGAACTAGGTGCCATGTCAGTGCTTCCCCCTTTGATCGTGCCGGCTACACTGAACTGGTCGGAAAACACAAACTATTTACATAGCCGTTTAGACCGACGTTTCATTCAATGCGGTGGTACCAACCCGGGCGGGTTAAACCCTACCACCAAGTAAGATTAGGAGGGAAGTTTTACGAGGAATCCGAACCTCGGTCCGATGGACGGACAGATGGCGTAGGCTTAGTAATAGGGTCCCGTACGTTATGGAATCCTAAAAAAGGAATGAAACTGATCGGCAGCTAGCTCTCGTTAAGCTTCTGGATTCGACAAGTTGACGCACATCGCGAGCGCTGTACAAGTTCTTTCTCTAGTATCCATGGCGGACGCTTCAATCATGCATGACCACCTTTATTATTATCCGTGAGCACGTTATGACTTTGCGCAAGGCTCGTAAAATGGCCTGTGGACCACATTATTCGCAGCTAGTAAGCTACTGAATCGCCAAATTACATTCCGTGTTGATTATTCTTGCAATTTTTTCCAAACCACGGAATGTGTCTAAAGGCAGGGTTCCTGAAATCGTGAGAATCGTGTCTGTTTCTATTATAAGTAGATGCGCTATCGCATTATTGACAGTTAACAAAATATAGTGTGTACGGAGCGTGTCGCGCGACACCGCGAGACGCTACGCAAGCGAGAGTGGTCGTGCGCGCGCTGAACGAGCTGAGTGGGGCAAACGAGTGCGCCTCCGTATTTTCCATATATGCCATATGATATTTATGTGAACGAGGAACGCGCGCGCGCGTCGCCCGCCAGTATCCGAACCGTGTCCGCTTCGAACACACGAGCGCGAACGGCGCCGCCGTCGGCACCTCCTGGGGATCTACCGGTAGCAGCGAGATCCCTTCGCGAGTGAAAGTCACACCCAACTCTACCCATACCGGCTCACATCCGCTTCGCTTCTTGGATACCAAGTTGACCGAATGTGTCTGTGGAGCGCGGCGCTCCTCGTCCGCTGCTCGTTCAGCCGGGTGCTGTCGGGAACCGCGAGTACCGCGACAAGCATGGGCATTCTAGTAAGGTTGGTCTTTCACAAGTTTTTCTTCAAATTTTGTCGGAAGTAACCCGAATACGTACGTGTATCTATCGATGTACACGAGTTGTCAGCTATTAGCGTGGGTTTACCAGAGTTCGGTTCATGTTTTCCCTATTGAACGAGGAAATAGTTCATGAGAATAACCACATACTAGTACCTTGCTGCATCGGTGTATAACTAATTAACGATTGCATAATTTATTCGCTTCATGTACATAATTTGAGCTCGGATTTTGCGAAATCATCCAATGCGGCAAAGGCTTTCCAATTAGGGAAGCGCGCGGTGACGTTTACGCGCCTTGTACGGCTCGCCTCGGCTCGCGAAGGCGCTGCTGCGGAACGGAGGCTGTACGCTGCGCCGCCGCCGCGGCCATTCACAGAGCACCGCCCGCCCGCGCCCTCGCCCCCATACACGCACACCTGCTTATTGCGACTTTGATATCGATAAAGTTAATAATGTTCCTGTATTATTTGAGTATACTGTGCACAAGAAGTTTCACTAATATATAGGTATATTTATTTTAAATTTCATTTTATAAATGAGAAAACAAATTGAAGGTAAAAAAAATTTTTTTTCTCTACGTTATTGGTTCAGACATCTAACATTCCTAAAGATGAATGTTTTTAAAATTATTGCAAAAACTAAAGTAAACTAGGTAAACGAATAATGGTATAGTTCAAGAGACGTAAATAGTTACCTTATGTCATGCCTAGACTTTGCGTGTCTCGAACTGTAAAAATGTTTCGCAAAATCATACAGTTTCACTCAGTTGAACGCATCTTGTAATTCGGTATAACTGCAGCAGAGCGAATTTATTGAAATCACTCCGGAGAACAGCAAAGGCATAACACGATTTTCTTTGTATGATTGCTTTTATTATTCCATCAATCGTTTATGTCGACATCCGCAACATTAAAACCAACCCTTCTAGTCCCAAGTGGAGCGCGCGCTTCAGTTTTCGTCGACGACCCATGGCTCCCAAGTGGAGCGCGCGCTCCACTTATTGCGCGCCGCTAGTTTTAATTCATTATCTAATTCTACAAATTTTCTACCAAAACACTCAATACTGGTATCATTTCTTGGTTAAACTTACTAATAACTATTCTCAGACACGACTGGGCACACAATAACCTTCATACAGAAAATAAATAATGAAGTTGACAGAAAATAAAATGTCACTTTTGGCAGCTGACATTTCCACTGACCCTGGAATAGACAAAGATTGTACCCGTAAACGTAGTTCGGTATTCGATAGTTCGTTTCAATGCGCTTATTTCGGTATGCGACATGTAAGACGAAATTGTACAGTTTTGGTCAGAAAAAAAAAATGTCGAGTGTGTTTTGTTTTGCCTGGAGTTCAAAAAATCGGTCTCTGCTTCTAAATAAGTGAATCCTGAAGAGTTTGGTATCACTGAACGCGTAATTTCAGTACAAACAAGACTGAATAACGAGTATTGATGGATCGATCGATTGAGGCGGGATATTCGAATTTGTGCGGGAGCGCGCGCGCCAAAATTTTGCGTTTTTGAGCGCCGCTAAAAGGGCCTGGGAGCCAAGGGGAGTAGTACTATTTTGAGTCAAAGGGACTCAAAGGGTCAGCTTATAGTTGAAACGTTTCTGTTGTCCTGGTTCCTGCCTGATGCGTCTTCTTCCATTACGCCTGTGCATGCGCATAAAGAAAGCAGAGCAATTTGTGCGAAATAAAGCGCGCAAAGCCCATCGACGAAACGGCCTTCTCGCTAACTTAAGTCGCTCAAACTCAGGAGGGTCGCCTGTTCTCGCTCAAATACCGCGGGCGGGCCAGGAGTCGGGCTGGCGGCAACGAATGTCGTTGGCTGGCGGCCTGTCGTTGGGTACCGCCAATATTACTTACCTGACAGATTCAGTTTTAATATATGTAAAACTTCATCTATCAGCGCAGATCGATAGCTTTTTCAAAACACTATTTGATTAACTTCGCTCGATAGAAAAAAATCATGAACATGCCTCTGAATTTAGTTAAGTATAAAAACGTATTTTTTTTTCCGTAGCTTTTTAATTTTTTGTTTCGATCCGTAGTTTTGGAATAAAAAAATAAAAACCTAATTTTCGCTTGCGCTAAAATTTCATGATTTAGTTGCATCCTATTCCAACCACCGAAAGCTGCGCCTTGAAAGAGGAGTTTTTTTTTTTATGGAAACTGACACGGTTGGCTACATCACCTACAACGTCCGTGATGTCAGACCATAACACCGGGTGAACTAGGTGCCATGTCAGCGCTTCCCCCTTTGATCGTGCCGGCTACACTGAACTGGTCGGAAAACACAAACTATTTACATAGCCGTTTCAACCGACGTTTCATTCAGTGCGGTGGTACCAACCCGGGCGGGTTAAACCCTACAACCAAGTAAGATTAGGAGGGAAGGGACCTACAGTTTTACGAGAAATCCGAACCTCGGTCAGCCTCCAACGGTCAGCGGTCACCCATCCAGAGTTCGGGTGAATAGGGGTGACAGGGCCTTAACGACCGTCAGATGCCATACGTTCCTATAACCCGACGCTCAATATATTATATGGATTTACCAACACACAAAGCTTCGGACTACTGCGTACTGCTCACACAACAGCTCGCTGCGCAGCCAACACAGTGCAGACAGAGAACGCTGAAATCTCTCCGCGTTTTTACCGCGTCTTCCACTAATGCGAGGTTTACACTCAGCCCTACAGGGCAGGGAAGTGAGCAGGGCAGTATGCAGCGCGAGAATGTAAACACGATACTCGCGCTGATACTCTTCATGCCGCTCGCGCTGCCGATGCTCCCGACATTGTCGGTTTTTCGTGCTGAAGTCAAAGGACTGGCAGCATCGACGCGAGTATCGTGTTCACATTCAGCCCTCTCGCTCACTTGCCCCCGCGCCGCCGTCCGTCGAGCTTGTATTGTCTGCGTTCGAAAAACACTCATTATTATTGTATTTAATTATAATTATTTTATTAGATTGATAGAAATTATTTATTGCTACAAAACATTTTTACATAAGCCAGAAGTTCGCCGCAAGAACTTCGTCCGCCATGACGACTGACGAGTGAACATGGGAAATAATCGCGGCAGCGGCACGAGCAGTATCATGGGCTGAGTGAGTGTAAACACGATACTCGCGTCGATGCTGCCGCAGAAGTATTTTGGGCAATAATCGCGACAGCGGGAGGAGCAGTATCAACGGCTGAGTGTAAACCTCGCATAATGTATTTGATAAACATCGCAAAGTTTCGAGTAAATCTTTTCCGGGAAATCCCGGAACAGAAACAAACTTAACCACAAGATCATTTTTGATAAGTCCACCTTTGCCCTGTATTGTCTCTTGTTTCTTTCGTGTACTGTTTTTCTATGAATTGTGTGCAAATAGTTAATATTGTATTGTTTTGGCTGTTAAGTTAGTTAAGATTTGTGCGCAGGTCCGCACTGCAGACGCTGCACCGCGCGAGCTCGCGCGCGCGCTCGCACAACCACTTCGCGGGCGGCGCGTCGCACGAGTGGGCCTCGTACTACGAGCAGCGTGTGCACTCGGACCGCTCCTGCCTCAACGAGTGGCACGCCATGGACTGTCTCGAGTCGCGCCGCCCGCCCTCGCCGGACTCACTGCGGCACAAGTCAGTACCATCAGGGAACATTGGCATGCCACCACACTTAGCTCCGCCAGGATGAAGGTGTAAAGCCTGCCACACACGGAAACTCCACTCCACATAATTCCAACACTTGACGCCAAAACGCCAACGCGCCGAGACGCGGCGTCTTGGAAATGTACTGTCCGTGTGTGGCCACCTTAATGGGCTGACATAACAGGTCACCCGAGACTGAACTAAACATCTAAAATAAAAAATGTTAATCCCAACTGCTAATAAAAATGAAGGGAACAAGTCTCGGGTCCTTCAAGAGGGGCGTGAATAGGCACCTGTCAGGCCGGCATGTCCATGGGCGTCGTTAGACACCTCATGGGTGGCTCGCCGCAACATGTCGCGCTTTCTATAAAAAAGAAAGCAGTAGTCGGGCTCTTTGTCTATTCTAATCCTTCTACAACATCTTCTACTGGTCTCTCCTCCTTCTTTTATAATAGCAGTCGGGTCTAAACATTAAATTTTGTATTTTTATATTACACTTTTTAGTTCTAAACCAAGGCTGCCCAAACCCTTAGACGACCCTTTAACTAGACCATGATGTGTAATTAGTATAATTTTTTTAATCGTATTTTTAAGCTCTAACAACAATAACCCAGTTACCTACCCCACTCGTTTTTTTTGTCATATACATATGTTATCGTGGGGGTATCAAAGTATGTAAATAGTTGGACACCTCATTAATCAATATCCATTCAGTCGTTACCCTTTCACTCACTCAATCACATACATAGATAGATACATCAAGGTGAATCACATTCATTACCCTCCTTTGCGTTCGCAGTTGGATAATAAAAATAAGCAATATGACATTCGTAAACCCTTGCACTTCAGCCACTTCTTGCGAGGTGGAATCTTAAAATTCATGGTGACCTAAAATTATTATTTTATTTTATTTATTTTATTTTTATTATATAATTAAAATAAAATAGACCACCCTAAAGGCTGATATATTTTAACTATAAAATGTCAATAACGGCTTCTGTAATGTGTTGAAGTCTTATAACTAACCTTGTCGCTATTAAAAAAGTGAGTTAAAGCAACATGGAAGTGAATATTGGAGGATAGTGTGTGCCGAGCGAGTGGTGTACTTAAGTGCAAGTGGTGTTGGTTGCAGACCGCGCGAGCGCGAGGAGACGGAGCAGGTGCTGCGCTGCACGCTAAAGGAGATCATGATGATGGTGGACCTGGATGAGGTGACGAGCAAGGCCATCCGCGGCCGCCTCGAGGAGGACCTGGACATGGACCTCGGCGAGTTCAAGTCCTTCATCGACGAGGAGATTCTCACCATACTGGGCCAGATGGATGCGCCCACCGAGATATTCGACCACGTCTACCTGGGATCCGAGTGGAATGCCAGCAATTTAGAAGAATTACAACGCAACGGGTAATTTTCATATTCACTTAATAATATGCAAATCTAATTTTCAACCGAATCCAAAAAAAGTAGGAGGTTCTCAATTTGTCGAAATTTTTTTATGTTAAAAAAAACAATTTTTATTGAAATCGCTACAAGTGGCGTCTGGCCACCCATAAGGCATCTAACGACGCCCACGGACATTCGGGCGTATGCAGGGGTGCGAATGACATGCCGGCCTGACAGGTGCCTGTTCACGCCTCTCTTGAAGGACCCGAGACTATACTTGGGTGGGAATATATAGGCAGGGAGAGTGTTCCGTTTGGTCGATTTCGACAATTCTATATTGGTAGGTTGATGGGGTTGAACCGCCAAAATCAGCACAGCCTTGTCTCTGCATTAAAGACTACCATACCTTCATTTATTCTATTTATTTATTTCAGGGTACGCCATATTCTCAACGTGACGAGAGAAATAGACAACTTTTTTCCTGGAATGTTTGACTACCTTAATGTAAGGGTTTACGACGATGAGAAAACTGATCTCTTAAAGCACTGGGACAATACGTTTAAATACATAACTAAAGCTCGAAACGAAGGTTCAAAGGTTTTAGTTCACTGCAAGATGGGTGTAAGCCGTTCGGCATCTGTCGTGATAGCGTACGCGATGAAAGCGTACAATTGGAATTTTGACAAAGCTTTAATGCATGTTAAAAAGAAGAGAAATTGCATAAAACCGAATACGAGCTTCCTTTCGCAACTCGAAACGTACCAGGGCATCCTCGACGCCATGAAGAACAGGGAGAAGTTGCAGAGGTCTAAATCGGAAACGAACCTCAAGTCGCCCAGCATGGGATGCAAGAGCGAGTGCAAGGCGGCGGAACGCACAAGGCTGCTGTCGGCGCTGGCGGGCTGGTGCGTCGGCCGGCCGCGCTCCTGGTCTCCCGACTCCAAGCTGGCCGCCGAGCTGCTGCCGCCCACCTCCGTCTCCCTCGAGAATCTCGTGGCCGAGACGCGGCACATGCTCATGCCGTGCGCCAACGGCACCTACAGCGTCTCCCCCAACCAGATCATGCGGCTCAAGGAGGAGGGCGCCACCTCAGTCAAGCACATCGTGTACGAGCTCGAGTCCGCCGTCGCCGGAGACAGGAAGCCCACCAACAGGAGAAGTTTACGCTTACATTTTAATAACGCTCCTACCGACCAGACCGCACAAGGCGAGGGCAAGCCTCACCACGATTCACCCACGAAGACTGTGGGCAACAGACAATCTGTTCAAAAAGATAAAACTCACACGTGGGATCCGGGGGAAAATGGCTCACCGAGACTGGAGGATCAACTCATCGGAGATAGTGAAATAATTAAATCTGACAGTGGAATTGTGGACGTCAACATGAGAGTTAAAGCTAACGATGGGTTGGCAAATAACACAGAGCGCATATTAGATCAAGAGGAGAAGCGGCAGGGCGACGAGGTCGCACCTCCGAGTCGACAAAGTTCCTGGAGTTCCTTCGACAGCGCCGTTGGCCCCGACTTGTCTAGGAACTCCTCCTGGGGTTCCTACGACACCAGGTCCATCAAAAGCCAAATACAAACCGGTCGGGACGACACACTTCACACAGGCACTCTCAAAAAGAATAAGCAGAGAATCGAAGAGATAGCGCCGAAGCGAGAAGAAGATTCCAATAACGATAAGCTCGTCTGTGACTCTAGTGTAGTTCAGCACAAAGTTTCCTCAGACCTTAGTATTATTAGTGAAAACAATGAACTCTGTAGTCAGAATTCTAAAAGTGTTAAAATACGTTCAGACATTTCAGACAATGAACGTAAATTCAATGAAACGTGTGCCATATTGAAGGAGCTGGCGTACGGAGGGGACGAGGAGCGGGAGGCGTGCGGGCGCGGCGCGCGCAGCGAGCCCTCCGTGTGCTGGTCGCGCCTCTCCGCCTCTGCGCCCACCGACTCCTGGCTGCGCCGCCCCGGCCCACACCCACACGTCGCCTCCTCCTCCTACGGCGACCTGCCCTCGTCCGCCTCGCCGCGCCTGCGCCGCGTCGCTCGCGCCGCGCGCACCGCTCCCGGCCTTGTCGAGAACCTCAAAAAGGAGTTCGAGGCTCGCTCCACTAGCGCCCACGGCCGCGCCGACCCCGACACCTGTGATCACGACGCCGACTCTCTATTGAGAAACTCCAAGTCCAAAAGCCAGGCCCTTGCGCTCATCGCCGAGAAGAAGAGTCCCATTTCCTCGGTCGACTCCTCGGACGATTTGTCCGTTAAAGTTCTAGTAGACAAGTACGATAGTCATTTGTGTAAGTCTAAATGCACCTCTATCTGCGAATCAAAGAGTGCCAAATCACTCGACCATACCGCTAAAAAAGCAAAATCAAATGTGGACAGTGACAGTTCTGCGGGAACTTCACCCTTCCTACGAAATTCCTTCTGCGGTGTGATTCGCAGTACAGGGTCATCTGAGAGGCCGCCAATCGCGCCGAATGTGGTGTCCATGGCGCCAATAAATTATCCTAATGTAGTTATGGCATCCGTGATGTCTAAAGCTCAGACCAAAAAACAATTACAACATGGGAAGACACATCCCTTGACGAGGCTCAATTTGAATCGATCCAGTAATCGGTGTTCGAACCCTGTATATAACACTATGTAGATATAATTGTGGTACATTTCGAAATTGTATTTATTTGCCAGATAATTTCTTGCCAATAACTGTGGAATTTGTTTTGAGCAAGAAGAGCTTTCGATGACTATTTGTGATTGTTGTTTCAGAAATTGATTTGAAGCAGTTAAAAGATTCCAGCTCTTGTACTGTGTATTTGTTAGCCAAAGTATAAGATAAATAAATTAAAGTTTATGACATGTTATTGTTGCTGTTGCAGTATGTGTGCTATATTTATGCATTGACCACTGAGACTGCAACGACCCACAGACCATGTTCTCCTTTATAATCATAACATAAAATATAACATAATTTATAATTATAACATAAAATAATTGATGCATAATTATTGTGTTATATAAGGTATGACTGAGTTATTGTTGACCATATATACAATTATTTGGTCTTTGTGAGGAACATTTCCTCAAAACCAAAGTGTCCGTTGTAGGATCTGAAATTGATGTTGACTGGTTGATGTGCCGGCCACATTTAATTCCCGCATTAAAAACGCTAAAGCTCAATATATAATAAAAATACCTGTTGCCATATTCAATCAAATTAATAACATTGAGAGAGGAGGCAGTTGTTGCTCGGTACAAATGCATCGTCAGAGGAGGCAGTCGTCGCACTCAATGCTCTGTACTAACGCATCGTCAGAGGTGAGAGTCGTCGCACTCAATGCTCTGTACAAACGCACCGTCAGTGGAGGCAGTCGTCGCACCCAATGCTCTACTAACGCATCGCCAGAGGAGGCAGACGTCGCACTCAATGCTCTACTAACGAATCGTCAGAGGGGAGAGTCGTCGCACTCAATGCTCTGTACAAACGCACCGTCAGAGGAGGCAGTCGTCGCACTCAATGCTCTGTACTAACGCATCGTCAGAGGGGAGAGTCGTCGCACTCAATGCTCTGTACAAACGCACCGTCAGAGGAGGCAGTCGTCGCACTCAATGCTCTGTACTAACGCATCGTCAGAGGAGAGAGTCGTCGCACTCAATGCTCTGTACAAACGCACCGTCAGAGGAGGCAGTCGTCGCACTCAATGCTCTGTACTAAAGCATCGTCAGAGGGGGCAGTCGTCGCACTCAATCCTCTGTACTAACGCATCGTCAGAGGAGGCAGTCGTCGCACTCAATGCTCTGTACAAATGCATCGTCAGAGCGGGAAGTCGTCGCTCTCAATGCTCTGTACAAACGCATCATCATCAGAGCTAGTCGTCGCACTCAATGCTCTATACTAACGCATCGTCAGAGGAGGCAGTCGTCGCACTCAATGCTCTGTACAAATGCATCGTCAGAGCGGGAAGTCGTCGCTCTCAATGCTCTGTACAAACGCATCATCAGAGGAGGCAGTCGTCGCACTCAATGCTCTGTACAAATGCATCATCAGAGGAGGCAGTCGTCGCACTCAATGCTCTGTACAAATGCATCGTCAGAGGGGGCAGTCGTCGCACTCAATGCTCTGTACAAATGCATCGTCAGAGGAGGCAGTCGTCGCACTCAATGCTCTGTACTAGTGCATCGACAGAGGGGGCAGTCGTCGCACTCAATGCTCTGTACAAACGCATCGTCATGTTTCAAGTTGTTGCCTTGTTGTTTGCCATCTTTGCCAACTGTGCAGCTTTCGGATTTCATAAATGGAAAAGTCACGTAAATCTTATTTATTAATAAGTAATAAAATTAAGGTCATCAAGATAAATGCATTTTCATTTATACAATGTGTCCATGCACACATGCTGCATGTTCCCCGTCGTTATAATGGAGCGACTACTTTATTTTCCTAAGTGGACCCTACCCACTCGGTTGATCTCACAATAGCCTAAGTATGTGCAAGTGCTTTGGCGATGCTCAGTATTGGCGCGTAGGCCGGCCGGTCGGTGCTCGCTCGCCCGTCGCTCGTCTCATTTTTTATTTTTTGACAGTAGGCAGACAAATATTTCATGTTACTATCTGACTTAGAATGTTTTTGCAATATTTCCTAAATATTTATATAGTTTTTATTTATGATAATTAGAATACTTCGGCTTACTCAGCTGTAAATTTTGTATCATGTAATGAAATATAGTAAGTGTCGAAAAGATGTCTTAATTTTTATTCAACATTTCTTCTGGTAGACGGTACACATCACGTCCTGTAGCTGCACATATTTCAACCAAAATCAATCTGTTGCAAAGTCTTACCGGAGACGTACGCCACTCTGGGAGTGCTCTGCAGCGTGGAATGCAGCTCCACGCCCGAGTCACTCTTGCCGCTCTTCTCTGTGTTCTTGCTCTTTCTTCTAACCTTTCCAAAGTCAAATCCATAAATCCCACCTGGATTGTTTCTTACAGCACACTCTGTCTGAAAATTGTGTTTGGACAAGTATTTACAGACAGACAGTATTTACAGATTTACAAACAGTGAGCATTTTTCACATTAAAATTATGAATTTTTCTTTGGAACTGTTCGCAGTTGGTAAAAAAGGATTAAGTTTTAAATTACTTTTAGTTTCTACCAGATCCAGACTAAGGCAAAGTGAACTGAGGGTACTGTTCCCATTGAATTATTACCATTTCCATTTTCATGTGGACCAATCTTAAAATATTTGCATCAGAACTGCCGCAAACCATGAAATTTGAGTTTGGAACCAATTTGCCGCAGTAAAGCTTCGATTTGTGGTTGTCCGGTGAAATAGTTGAAATTAGCTTGCACGTTCCATAGTCCCAAAGTTGAATATTGTCCTGGTCTTGCCACGAACATGTGAGAACCTGTAATAATACTTAAATGTAATAAAATTTTGCACCTAATTGAATTTTCAATCAGGGGACAGAGACCAGCGGGTCTACCGGCGTTAACTCACTCGCTAACTACTCGCATATTTCAACCAATAGCCGGGCCGGATGCCTCACCGAACGCCTTCTGATCGGTTGCGTGAGATCGTTTCTCATACTCACATCGGCGAGTGAGTAACGCCGGTACAGGGGCTGAACAGAACGAGAATACGGGCGCTTTGTAACAGGACCATTTCGGTGGTCGCTTCCCGTATTGAGAGCGTTTTCCGGAGTATTTTCAGATTTAGAACATGTACCGGGCACTTTGTTCAATTCGAACTACTTCGCTTCCATTGTTAAATGTTTAGAATCTTGCAAGTTATCCCTAATTTTGGCCACATAGGGAATGATTTGTATGACATATGGTATACCGTTGGAAAGGGCATAAACTATCAAACTTTTTAAAAGAAAAAGAAGCTTTCAATTGCCGTCAGTTTTTTTTTAAATGAATTAAAAAATTAAGATTCTGTCATATTTTTACTCGTCCTCGGGACTTTGGGAGATCATAAGTCCTTTTCATGGCATTAACTTAATCAAATAATATTTTTTCTAGAACAAGATATATCGTAAAATACAATAAATTTTATTTCGTGCTGATACAATCATAAACAAAAAAGTTACAAAGGTTTAACGGCCAAGTGCGAGTTGGACTCGCGCACCGAGGTTTCCGTATCATAACTTAATTTAACTGTTTTTATTATTTGTTGTTTATTATAATCCACCAAGTTTGACGCTTGTAGTTATGTACATATAATATTTTACGATAGAGCAAAAACATTGAAAAAAAATCCTTCTTTTATGGGGTTTGCATACCCATATTAATTTCACCAAACCATTGTACAGCGTCAGTTCATAGAACACCTCCCTTTCAAATTTAATCTCTACAATGCCAATAGTAAAAGTTAAGGCGACTAAGGCATATGACTCCCTTCTTATATAACTAGGTGGTAGGGTTTAACCCGCCCGGGTTGGTACCACCGCACTGAATGAAAGGTCGATCGAAACGGCTATGTAAATAGTTTGTGTTTTTCGTCCAGTTCAGTGTAGCCGGCACGACCGAAGGGAAGCACTGACGTGGCACCAAGTTCACCCGGTGTTATGGGCTGACATCACGGATGTTGTAGGTGATGTAGCCAACCGTGTCAGTTTCAATAATAAAAAAATTGGTTGTCTGTAAAGGCGGTTTACGGACGATAGTTTTTCGTGATGACGTGGAATAATCTTCTATTTCCAGTAGAAAGATTAATCATCTTGTGACTGGCCATCAATAAACTTCTGTTGTCTGATCTTGACAGTTTTACTTCTTAAGACGTTTCCATGGTAACTTTGCCTATACCGATTGTGCCTCTCTATCGCTTGTTACGCGCTCTCGCTTGCACACACAGGCTCAGATGGAACGTGACACTTTTTCGTGCGTGCAGCCGGTGTTCATCAATTTATAAGACGTGACGTCATCACGTCAAAAAATAATAATAATTAAAAAAAGTTAAATGATTTATTGAATATTATTGCACTTGCCTACATTAAAGGTAAGTTCTGTCAAGACAGACAGTGCTGCAGAGGGCAGCGGGTACAGGGGTGGAAAATGGTCAGTAAAGTCAGTAAGAGTCAGTTTTTTCGAAAAATGGTCAGTGAAGTCAGTATTTTGAGGATAAGGGGCTACGCTCCCACAAAATTGGTCTGCTTTCTGTAGATTGAGGTGACGAAAATGCCGTTTTGGAGTGGGAGTCCCTTAAAAATCTCTTAACATCTCTTTTTATTTTCGGTAGGTCCCGAAACATACCGTTTTTAAAGAATTTGTTCTCTTAATCCCTTTTTTTATGTACACTTATCACTTTAGAACAAGCATGTGGGCCGCGTGCCCCAGTGATGAATTATTTCAGTGAGGTTGGCTATGGGGATGGTGGAGGCCAAACACAAAAACAGTTTTCTTACTTATTCACAAACATTCTCCATAATTATATTATTAACATATACAGGGTGTTTCAGGATATGGTTTCGTAACTGCAGGGTTCGAAAAGGGTCCATATTTGAAGACGAAAAGCACTGAGGGTTATGACTGTAGGGTTTATCCCGCCCGGGTTGGTACCACCGCACTGAATGAAACGTCGGTCGAAGCGGCTACGTAAGTAGTTCGTGATTTCTTTCCAGTTCAGTATAGCCGACATGAAATGAAGGGAAGCACTGACATGGCATCTAGTTCACTAGATGTTGCTGCCATCACGGATTTAGGTGATCTAGCAAGCCGTGTCTTTTTCCATAAAACAAATAATTCTAATATCTAATCATTCACATTATTAAAGAGTAGAACAAGCAACAAAAAACAGCTAAATAGGTATAAGTAAGTACCTATAAGCACAGTGTTGTGTTAGTACAATACAACAGTATTTGACAGAGGGTGTGTCGTTGTGTATGTGTGTGAGGGTGAGGGTGTTCATGAGAGTGTGATGGTGTTTGTTAGGGTGTGTGCGTGTGTAGTTATGTTGCGTGTGTGTGCGCGCATGTTACGTGAGTATTTTTAACACCTCTCGAGTCTCCGAGTAAAATGAAATAGGTACGGACGAACGGACAGAACGAAATTACAAGGTTCAGTTTTTGCCATTTGGCTACGGAACCCTAATAATGGCAGCCTGGTGCATGGCCCTACTATTTATTTTGCCTGTGAATGTGTCAGATATTTTTTGCAATAACATTAATTGTAAGTGTAATTTTAAACTGAAGTTAGAACAACTGAACAGGACCTCTTTTCCGCTTGAATCAAAGTCGAGTCCTTCACCGCAAATGTGTGCACCGAAGATGTGGCGCGTGGCGTGCGGCTGCCGGTCGTCCCAGCACATGACGCAGTTGTCCCAGCCTCCTGATATTAGTTCGTGGTTGGATCTGGGATTGAATGCGGAGGCGAATATTCTGGACGTGTGTCCATCCATTTTCCCCGAAACTTGGCTGAAAATAAATTATACACGGTGAACAAAAAACCTGTCGAACACCCGAAGGCAGGAAGTACCGTGTGGGGCCGGTACTTTAAAAGAATAGCCCCACTGCATCTCTCCCCGTGTATGTCGTAAAAGGCGACTAAGGGATATGACTCCCTTATATCACTAGGTGGTAGGGTTTAACCCGCCCGGGTTGGTACCACCGCACTGAATGAAAGGTCGGTCGAAACGGCTATGTAAATAGTTTGTGTTTTCCGTCCAGTTCAGTGTAGCCGGCACGACCGAAGGGAAGCACTGACGTGGTATCAAGTTCACCCGGTGTTATGGGCTGACATCACGGATGTTGTAGGTGATTTAGCCAACAGTGTCAGTTTCCATAAAAAAAAAAAAGTACAGTTTCAGATACTGAATCGGATAGGCTAGTTTTTTTTTCGAAATTTATATGAAAATATGCCCTTTTTCAATTATTCCTAAGTATCAAGATGTCTTTAAATAACTAAATTATGTCTGCATGCCATCACAACAGTGATGTGAAGTTAAACCCTAACTACTCATAATCTCAAATGACCCCACTTACCTAAGTGGGGTCATTTGCAAGGTTTTGACCCATGACACCTTTTGTCTGGTGTCACGTGGTATCGAGATAGGATTTTTTTTCTTCAATTTTTAAAATTACCACAGCTTAGCTTTAACCCCTTGTAACTTTTTTGTTTATGATTATATCTGCACGAAATAAAATTTATTTGATTTAACGATGTATCCTTGTTCTAGAAAAAATATATTTTGATGAAGTTAATACTATGAAAAGGACTTATTACCTTCCAAAGTCCCGAGGACGAGTAAAAATATGACATGTTCTCAATTTGAAAATGCTCCTGAAAACGCTCTCAATAAGTGAAGCGACCATCGATAAGGTGGCCCTGTTACAAAGTTATTGTCGTTCTGTTCTGGTTTTGGCCACATAGTGAAACATTTGTATGGCATGTGGTATACCGTTGAAAAGGGCGTAAACTAGCGAATTTTTAAAGGAAAATGAAGCTCTCAATTGCTGTCAGTTTTTTTTAATGAATTAAGAAATTAAGATTCTGTCATATTTTTACCCGTCTTTGGGAATTTGGGAGGTCATAAGTCCTTTTCATGGTATTAACTTCAACTTCAACATCAAATGATATTTTTTCTAGAACAAGCATACATAGTAAAACCAAATACCTACATTTTATTTCGTGCAGATATAATCATAAACAAAAAGTTACAAGGGGTTGAATGAAGCTGAGATTATGTTAATTTTAAAAAATAAAGAAAAAAAATCCTATCTCGGTACCACGTGACACCAGACAAAAGGTGCCATAGGTCAAAACCTTGCAAATGACCCCACTTACCTACAAAAAAAAATTGTCGGTCCATGTGCCGAACATCCTGTAGAATGGTCGGGCATCTGCTGGTATTAAATGTATCATTGACTGAAGATCTCTGAGTTTGGCTGATGATATTATGGCTTTTCCATTAGGTCAGAGTTACGTTAAACTACTTAAAGTACATGGTTCCTTATAAATTTAATAGTTTTAATAATTATTTAAGCTTGACAGGTTATGTATAATAGAACGAAGTACTTGGTTCTATTATACATACATAATTTCTAAAAATCTTGCCCCGTGCATTTTACTCCAAACTGAACAAAATGAGATAAGCATAACAGATCCATGTACTTGGTTCTGTTTTTACTTCACAAAAATAAATTATATTTGAACCAGCAATATTTAAGTAAAACAGAGCAAAGTACATGGTTGTTTATACATTTTATAGGTTTAAGAATTATTTAAATTTAACTAGCTCTGCAAAACAGTACCAAGTACTTGGTTCTATTTATTGGAGGTTTTTTTTTTGCCTTTTCATACAGATCGACATTTTTGCATAAACGAACCTTTGCTCTCGCTGGGTTTGTAGTGGAAAAAGAACGTGGTTCTTAATTGCAAAACATTTTTCAGCACTTTTTTTAACCCCTCTTGTATATAACTCATTTTGAGAAAAAATGTCACATGGTTCCTTTTTGCTTAACTCTACCCAAATAACTTTTGAGACTAGTATATATTTCTTATTAATTATGTTTTGCGGTGCGGTAGATCAGACTTTAGGACGAACTTCAGCTTTCCGAAGGCAGCCCAGCCCAGTTTAATGTGTCTCTCTACCTACATCCTTGAGTAGGCCTTGTCGACCTAGCCGAAATATTTGTCCGAGATATACGTATTCCTCCAATTGTTCGATCACTTCACCGTCGATCAGAATATCCCCCTCACCCATTACCTCTATCGTCATGACGTTGGTTTTATCCCTAACCTTACTTTTGAGTAAGGTTATGGAGCGTATTGTCAACTCAGCGCTCTGACGTATTTACATAGAAGACTGTAAACTCCTCGACGACAAGCAATACGGCTTCCGCAAGCAAAGGTCGACTGGAGATCTTCTTGCGTACGTCACGCATTTGTGGGCGATGGTTTTGGGTAATCGCTGGCGGTCGCTCTGGACATATCCAAAGCATTCGATCGCGTCTGGCACCGGGGACTGTTAAGAAAGCTTACGGTGTCCCTACAAAACTGTGCACTTGGATCTCCAGCTTTTTGAGTGGTCGGTCGATCTTTGTCACCCTAGATGGTGTCTGCTCGGCCGCCTACTCAATGAAACGTCCCGTCCAGGGACGTTTTCGATCGTTCATAGAGTCCAAGGCAAAACTAGCGTCTCGAAAATTAGGGATCCTTTACCGATGTCGGCGATTTTTCACGCCGGTCCAACTGATTACACTGTATAAAGCACAATTAAGACCGGTGATGGAATATTGCAGTCATCTTTGGGAGGGTTCCCCTGAGTACCTTCTTTCAGCCTTGGATTCTATTCAGCGACGAGCCATTCGCCTCATTGGTGACTCTGTACTCACAAAGGACCTTCAACCTCTAAATCACAGACGTATCGTGGGGTCATGGAGCCTGTTTTATCGGTACTACTATGGCCGCTGCTCTGTTGAACTTGCTTCCCTTATCCCTCCTCATACTGTTCGCCTTCGCCAAACCCGCCATACTCTCGCGGAAGAAGAGGGTTAAACCCTACCACATACTAATATAAGAACGGAGTCATATCCCTTAGTCGCCTCTCTCTCAAGTCTTATCTCATCGACACAAGGCTTTATAGTGTCGGCCCGTGTAAGCGGCGGGTGGCCAAATGGTTTGGGCATCGGCTTCTCATGCGGGAGTTCCGAGGTTCGAATCCGTCGGCGTGTACCAATGAGTTTTTTCTGAAGAAAAAATTTACGTGCATACCTACACCCGCTGCTTTACCGTTCGGAACCGGTGTAAAACTGTAGGTCCCTTCCCTTGCCCCTTACTAGGTGGTAGGCTCAAATTGTAGCCGACTGGGTTGGTACCACCGTACTGGATGTAAGATGGCCGCATAGCAGCCTCGGTTGTGTTCTCCTCTAGTCCAGTATAGCCAGCAATCCAGGGAAGTCTCCGGTATGGCACCTATCTTCTAGGAGGTGATATTGGCTGGTCGGAGCATGCGCTTCGGCCCCTCCAACTCAGCCACCCATATCGGATAACATAAAAAAAAATTTATTTAAATGTCAAACTCTTCTAATTACTGTGATCTGAACACATAGCCTTTCATTTAAAGAGGTATACCTAGTTCTCATCTTATGAGCTGTTGAAAAACAGTGTTTCGTCCATAAAGTGTTTTTTAATTCCAACAAAATTCTCATTCATTCCATGCTTTGTCCTTGTAACCAATCACAACGTAGAACTCGCCATCTTAGTTTTGTGACAAATCACTTTATGACTGAATTTCGTCATATTTCGTCATATGCTTCAGCATTTTCATACCGGGAACCAGTCAGCTCGTTGTCTGGGTCAACGGGCTCGCGGCCTATGGTTGGGGGTTATAGTCGGGTGTGAAGGGTGGCTCGGAGTGCCTGGAGAATGTTTCGTCGCCTATGGTGCGGCCTATGGCTGCGTACTAATATCCAAAATTAACATATCAGCTGCGGCGCCTCGATGGGCTATAATGATACTGTAGTCTTTCGAGCCTTCAGTTATAGACGACTGGATGCTAGAGCCTCGCTGATGATACGTCTGGGACGTCTATAAAATAAAGTAAGCCTAAGGCACATTACACTTTTCTTTTAAAATTCATTAAAATGTTTTTTCCACTAATTCACTGATTTTTATTCAAAAAGCATTTTGTCCAAGTTATAGCAAATATTCAAAAAGTGGTTTGTCCAGTTGTTTCATGCAAAAGATTATTTGTCCAAATTTCAAACCTAAAAATCTTCCTGTGACCTTTAGAAAACGATCTATATGAAAATGTAGAAGGTATACATTACGTTAATATAATAAAAAAGGAATGAGTAGGCTACCAATATAAATTTTTGAATAACAAATTTTTCTAAGATTCCCAAAATCCACTGTGACAAAACACGTTTTGAATATTTGCTCCTTTTCAGTTTAAAACCTGGTGGGGTGGGAGCATTCGCCTATCCGACTTTTTTGTCGACGGTACCGATGCTCTTACGTCTGATTCTGGAAACAGACGAGTAGTAAAGCGTAGTATCTGAGTGTAATATAAACCTGGAATAAAATGACCGCTCCTGGGTCTGCGCCTCCTCGTCATACATATTGAGTTTAGCGTCGTCACCGTAGCTAACAAACTTTGTGAATCGAGGGTGGTAGCAGAGACCCAGAGTTTGTCTTTTCTCTCTGATGGTATACAAGCACTGGTCATATTTGTACTTCCAACATTTAATGCATCCATTCACATCTGGAAAAACAATGGTGGTCAGTACTGATGGTGATGTGAATGACACATTTGCAATAAGTATTGTAAGTACTTACATACTTTATCTATAATGATGAGGACTTACAAGAAGATAGAAGCATGTTGGAAACTGGATGTGCTTTACTGAGAGGCCTATGTTTGATGGTAGTGACGGGGCCGGGGTAATTGCGACACTCGTCATCGATGAGCGTGTGCGTACAAGCTCCTGTAGAGCAGTCATATGTGCGGATTACTCCATCTGTGAATCCCACTGCTATTTCATTCATGTCTTCCGTATACTTGCAGCACAAGATATCTTTAACAGATTCTCTGAAATGCACAAATAAGTATATATGTAGGAGGCACTAAGGTAGCGCAGGCACCATGATGATAACTGCCTGAACATATGGAGCCAATGATATTATAAGCGGCACATTAAATACAAGACCATAGTCCTGTCTGAAGTTAGTCGCCCACCAACTACGCACGCGTTCGGACCGCTAACCACGAGCCGCTAACACATGTGTTAGACGGAGGTTACACGCTAGGTTTTCCATCAGTTCAGTTCGTGACCTTGGTCACGACCAGATTGACGCCAGACTGACGCCAGACGTAAAAATATGCATTCGCACTAACAGTCTGCCATCAGTCTAGTATCAAAATATTTTAAAATCTATCAGTCTGGTCCATCAGTCCAAACCATCCATCCATCAAAGTAGATTAAACGGTCAGTCTGGACCGTGGTTTAACCAGACTGATGGACTGAACCTCCGTCTTAGTCGTGTGTAATAATGAGATTCTGCACTAATTCTAATTAATTGGAATAAGACTATTCGAGTCGGCGCATCACTTTATAGTTCTTCCTCTCAACTTTTCAAGGACGTGCCATGTGTGAGCACTGAATGTCATATAATATAACCTATCTTTCCTAAAATATCATTGATATAACCTATCTTTACTAAAATATCATTGTATGGAGCAGTCAATCAAACCGTACAGATTTATCATCGAGCAAAAAATAGCCTTCGTCCAATACAGATATGGATAAAAAAGTTTTTCAATAATACTCTTGTAAAGAAAGCCTACTATACTGTAAAAGAGGCACTAGTCGACCGGACTATATCTTGAGGTTCTGACTGCATAATTAGTTAGCGCATAACTAGGTACTATTTGTACTCAAATTTATGTACTAACCGATTGACAACTTGATACTTCAAGTATCTTTTTTATTATATTATAATTTTTTTTATTATTTGACAATACTACGTTGTAGTATGTATACTTATTATGACTAGGTACTATTTGTACTCAAATTTATTTACTAACCGATTGGCAACTTGATACTTCAAGTATCTTAATATTTTTATTATAATATAATTTTTTTTTTATTATTTGACAACATTATAAGTTGATACAAATGACGTATCAAAAATTTGACAAAGGCTCTTTACACCTGATCCAGGCTCTTTATTACCCCTCCCCCTCCCCCTCCCTCTTCCACACCCCCCTCCCCTCCCCCTCCCCCCTCCCCCTCCCCTCCCCCTCCCCTCCCCCTCCCCTCCCCCTCCCCTCCCCCTCTCCCTCACCCTCTCCCTCTCCCTCTCCCCCCCCCCCCTCCCTTCCCCCTCCCCCGCCCCTCCCCTAATCGGAATTAGAGATAGGTAGCCATAGAATAGTGATTTTAATAAATTTTAAATAGTTTTTAATAAATTTGCGAACACTTGAGATGAGACAGCGTGATGTTAAAAAAATATGAATAATAGCAAAACATCACAGATGTTTTCTGAAAACTACAAACCAATTTGTTTAGTAGTTTTAACGTGTTGAGTGAACAAACATGCTAACATACTTCAACTTGATTTTATTTATTATATAGGTAAGTGAGTGGCAGGCCATTGGTCGTGCCGGCTACATTGAACTGAATGGAAAACACGAACTATTTTTAAAGCCATTTCGTTCGACCGACCTTCGTTTAGAGCGGTTGTACCCAAAAAAAATTAATGTAATGTATTTAATTGTAAATTAAATGTAAATTAATGTATGTAATGTAAACCAATTCCTACCACCTACATAAGTATACACAGTAATGTAAGGGAAGGGATCTACAGTTTCACGTGGAATCCAAACCACGGCCAACTTCAACGGTCACACGGCCATCCATCTAAAGTCTGACTCGTAGTACACGGTGTTGCAACCCTAACCGTTAAACCCGAAAGGGGGTGATTCTGTACGTGAAATAGAACAACTTTTGTTCTACGACTTTTTTATTTGAAGAAAAAAAAATTATTTTTCTCCATACATTTTGAGAATAGGTAATTAAGATTTGTATGGAAAAAATATTTTTTATTTCAAAAAAAAATTTTTCTTCACAGAAGTTGTTTAGTTTCACATATAGAATAACCCCCTTATGTCAGTTAAAAATATTACGGGGACAACTGCAACACCGTGTATAATAAATTGTTTTAAATGAAAACCAGTATGGGTGTATGTGCTGACATCTGAAACAGTCAAATCCACCCTCACATCGCGAAACCACGCTCAGTGAGACATCATACCAGCCAGCAGTATTGCAGACTTTAGACAGGTTGAAAGTATCGGGAGAAACTCTCGCCAATAGACACCCTAGAGCGGTGCGACAGAGGAAAGATTTTGAGAAACGATGGGTCCTCAAAATCCAATGTCAACAACAAAAGAGTGTTCAGTTCAACTGAACACTTCATTCAGTTGTGCGACAAGGGTTGCGGAGATGTGTATGGATGACAAGGGATAAGGAATGCAAGTTCCTCCGAGCATCGTCCATGATAGCACCTGTAGATTAAACTGAGCGACCCTACAAATCGTCTGTTGCTCGCAGCTCAATGGTTGCTCGAGAGTTCGAGACCGCAGACCATTAGCAGCGGTGACGCGACGGGACCTTCGGTACGTAAACACGGTTTACTTGACCGGTTTTTTTAGTCTAAAAGCCCTAAACCTGTTATCACCGCGCACCGGTATTATAGTGAAGTAGAACAGTTATTGTAGAATCTTGGAATATCTCTTACATTATAGATAAAAGGTTTATTTGTCCGTGATAAAGGATACTGTGCTCGGCGGGGATTGCGCGGTGTTCAGCATTTGGAACACCCGTGTTTACACTTATTATTTCTTTGAATGGAGACGTCGCGTTGCGCAAAAGAGTGCCTTTTACCGCGTAACTCTTGCGGGATGCTTGGATGCTCGCCAACGCCATTGGTCCCGCTACAGATTTACGCTGCTGGCTCCACATTTTAATTGATTATTGATCTTAATTCGAATTTCATTGATTTAAATGAATGATTATTTTAATTTTAAATTTGTAAAATTTACCGCGCCATCTGTTAGAAAAACAAAAATGACAATCAATGACAGTGCTTGTTATTTTTTTCTTCTCTTTTCTAGAGAACGCGAAGGACAACTAGGTACTGAATTACTGATACGCGTGCCATTAACCCGGCGCTAATCGCGCTATGGTCGTTTCGCCGTGTGTTTTCGTTTATTGCATGCCCCACTCTAATCACGCCGCATTCAGCTCCGCCCTTCCAGGCTTGCTTCCAGGTATTCCTCAGATACTATCCCCTCCCCCGAAATGACCAACTGCCAATTATACTCCGTTCATCCTAGCAACTAATGCGGCTTCTCTTTCTCTGTACTTCTCACTCTCGCAAAGGGTGATTGAAGGGACTGTGAACTGAGGTTATGAATATAGTTTAATTTAAAAAAATATTGAATTATTGTTTATTTATTTGATGAATGAAATTGTTGCAATAAACCTGTTTATTTTTATTTTTTGCTTGGAATCAAGTTAAATATTTATATTTTCACTGTAAATTATTTAATACTAAAATTATATAATATTTAAATTTTGTGCCTAATCTACTTACTTCAGCTGTTCGTTCTATTGTAGGTGGATAAGTTAACCCACCAACACAAATAATATACAAAACTACAAAATAACACGTGAAAAATATGCAAAACAATTAATACGTTATTATTATGACGCGTAGGAAAGGCTACTGATTGTAATGCGTCGAATGACCGGCCGACTGCACCTGGCTACCTGAAACCTTCTCAGAATAAAAACGCAAAACTAACTCCAGGCGCAGCGGCGCACGCGCCGTTATGGTTTTCAGATGACTTTCGCATACACCTATGTGACTCACAAACACAACCTTGTGTCCTGCCTGTGTAAAGAAGAGTAATAACCGTTGCGAGAGCGAGAAACCGCTCGGCATTAGTTCTTAGGATGAACGGAGCATAGTTACCATCATTTAGTGAGCCAGAGGGCACGTCCAAAGTTTGTCTCGGTCTTTTTTTTTTTTTTTTTGGAACCTGACACGGTTGGCTACATCACCTACAACATCCGTGATGTCAGCCCATAACACAGGGTGAACTAGGTGCCATGTCAGTGCTTCCCTTCATTTCATGTCGGCTACACTAAACTGGACGGAAAACACGAACTATTTACATAGCCGTTTCGACCGACGTTTCGTTCAGTGCGGTGGTACCATCCCGGCCGGGATAAACCCTACCACCTAGTAAGGTAAGAAGGGAAGTCTTTTCGACCATAGCGCGATCGACGGTGTCGTCGTTTTTATGTGCTGACTTGTATCCATTCACCACGACCGACACTGAAGTCAAAGCTAATACAGCAAGGAAGAAACCAGACGTAATAACATTTTATAATAGTACCAAAGTTGGCGTGTTCACAGTTGACGAACTAAAATCAAGATGGCCCTTCAGAATCTTTTGCACCTTGATGGTTGTGGCGGGCATAACCTCACAGGTTAAATACTCATATAACTTATGTAATAAAGTTGACAGACGCGTTTATCTAAAGCAATTGGGGTTTAGTTTGATAAAGGACTACTTAGTCGAGAAATCATCCATATCTACTGTGCCGGGTGCCTATCTCACTAAAAGACAGAGTACGAAAGTACGCGGGGCTCCCCGATACAGACCCCAAAAGACCTCGTCGTGACATCACAGGAAGGTCTGGATTCTGTCCATCTCTTAAAATCGTAAAAGAAAAATGCAATGCCTCAAGTGTGATACGTATATTTGCAAGGAGCATTCACATGTCCTGTCACAGGACTCCTGTTCCTGTGTATTCACTGTGGAAATGGTTATCAATTATAGAAAAAGTATCATTGCCCTTTGTAACTTTAGTTATAAGTTTTTAGTAAGGTTTTCCTAATTAAGATAATTCTTGAACAACCTAAACGGTGTTTTCCGACCAGTCCAGTGTAGCCGGCACGATCAAAGGGGGAAGCACTGACATGGCACCTAGTTCACCCGGTGGTGTTATGGGCTGACATCACGGACGTTGTAGGTGATGTAGCCAACCGTGTCAGTTTACATAAAAAAAAATGATATTTTGATTTATAAAAAAATCAAAACGATGATAAAACAAATTACGGGGAAAAAACCACAGCGCGAGCAACGGTGTTGCAATAAGAGACGCGACCACAGAATAGAAAAGAGTACTCCGTACAGAAGCTGCTCTGTACAAACACTCACAAAGAAATTGCTACTCTGCGACGACGCGATAAAGTACAAATTGACTCGCACAGAGCTGCATGCCTAACCACGATAACCGCCTACATTTCGCTTCTCTTTCTGTCGTGTAACTCTATCTCGAAAGCGCGTCGTTCAGCGCGTGTAAGGGCTGTGTCTTTGTGCTGTCTTATTGTGAGGAATAAAATGAAGATGATACCTACCAACTTTTATCGTTCTAGCTACCAACGATATGATATTTAGCTACGGCAAATTCATGCGAACAAATTCATGCATGCGTTAGCGTTACAATTAGTTTCTCACATCGAAGCGTGCATTGCGTGCAACCTTCCAGTGATAGTTTTGTTTGATCAATAAATTTAATGATCAATGATCATCTACCGTGTACCTATTATCCTTATACGAATTAGGCCATACACACCACGCTGTTCGGCGTTATCTAACTAATGTTATTGGCAATATAATAATATCATTTTAAATCAATGACCTCCTACTATATGAATAAATAAATTACTAGAAATAAATCAAAATGCTACTAAACAAAATACTTACCTTTCTTCGTCTCTCGGCAATGAAAAAAAAGACAAGTTTTCATTTGTCTGTTGACTTTTGCACCCGTCCACTGCACAATATTTACGTGATTTCGACATTTTCTAAATTCGAAAGCGCCACGCGCCAGGTCTGGCTGGATAGCGGCAGCCTACTGTTAATTGTAGATTAGCCGGAACGCCAAGCGGTAGGCATTTAACTCGCGACCTTGAGCGAGTGACGAAGGCCTGACGCGACTAGCGCCGGGTTAAGGGCTCGGCTACACGACACGACCGATTGAATCAATATTAATAATAAATCTGCAAGGGATGGTGCGATGGAGTACCGAGTAAGTTACTTTGTTTTATGAGATACTGAGTTTGTAGACTCTATGTATGGCATGATTGATACGCAATCTAAATGGACGATTTTTAGAAATCTTTTCTGTATGTATGTATGTATGGTCCTCCATAACTTTTAAACCGATCATCCGAATTCGATGAAACTTAGTACAAGCACATTAACCTATACGAGACACAGGATAGGCTAAATAAAATTCTACCCAACTTGTCACGTGAACATGTGTACCCATCTTGTTGATACTCAAACTGACTGTCTCGATGAGATCTACCCAACTGTCCACAAACATTTTCTTTTGGTCATATCTCGAGAACCGCTGGTCCTTGACCCATCGTGTTGATACTCAAACTGACCGTCTCGATGAGATCTACCCAACTGTCACATGAACATTTGTTTTGGCCATATCTCGAGAACCTCTGGTCCTAGACCCATCGTGTTGGTACTCAAACTGACCGTCTCGATGAAATCTACCCAACTGTCACATGAACATTTGTTTTGGCCATATCTCGATAACCGCTGACCCTAGACCCATCGTGTTGGTACTCAATCTGACCGTCTCGATGAGATCTAGCCAACTGTCACATGAACATTTCTTTTGGCCATATCTCGAGACACGCTAGTCCTAGACCCATCTGGTCTTGATACTCAAACTGGACGTCTCGATGAGATCTACCCATATGTCCATAAACATTTTCTTTTGGTCATATCTCGAGAACCGCTGGTCCTTGACCCATCGTGCTGATACTCAAACTGACCGTCTCGATGAGATCTACCCAACTGTCACATGAACATTTGTTTTGGCCATATCTCGAGAACCGCTGGCCCTAGACCCATCGTGTTTGTACTTAAACTGAACGTCTAGATGAGATCTACCCAACTGCCACATGAACATTTGTTTCGGCCATATCTCGATAACCGCTGACCCTAGACCCATCGTGTTGGTACAATCACGAATTTGAAAATAAAAAAAAATGGCCGCCATTTTGAACATTTTGGTTACTGAACCGATTGCTTTCAAAATCGATATCAAAGGAACCACGTGGTCCCCAATCAAGAACCTGTGGTCAAAATTGAAAAAAGTGGCCGCCATTTTGAACATTTTTGTTACTAGGCCGATTGATTTCAAAATCTATATGTCCAAGTGGTCTCTGAATAAGAATCCTTTGACAATTTTTTTTAAAAGTGGCCACTATTTTGAATTTCTTTATTACTGGGCCTAAATTACTAAAATAAAGTCAGTTTAATAATTAAGAAAAATAAGTTAGTTTACATACAACAATGATTAATACCGTGATTAATACCTTTTTTTTTCAATTTCTGCATTACCTTCAAATAATAATAAAAAAGGAATTACAAATTTCAAGGTTGTACGGGAAATGAGGATCAGTAAAGTAACAGCAAATTCAATAGAAATTATATCCACGTTGTTCTTTATGGCATAAGAATGGCATATCTTTTTGAATTATTCAAATCGGACCATTCGTTACGGAGACAACGCTAAAACTCAGTGCGCCGCGGCTACGCGTGACGTCACTCTATAGCTCAGTAAAATTAGTTTTTAACCCGGACATTGATAATTACTAAGCGGGACCTTTTGGAATATGTCCGGACACCTTCCAGGATGACGCTAAAGAAAGTCCCCAGACCTACCTAGTGGGATAGCCGAGATATCCTGGAAAAAACTGGAATTTCCAGGAAATTCCTAAAATCGTTATAAATAACGCTACGGCGATATTTTGTTTTTTTTATTCGGTCGCATTTTTTACGTATAACACATCTCAGACTTCAGATTTACTCTCCAGGACATTCCAGTCTCAAAAATCCTGGAAAAACTGAAATTTTCCTTGAAAAAGCTAGGATGGGTTTAGAGTGATGGCGGGGTGCCTTTTTCAATAGTAAACGATAGTTTTAGGTCACTTTCTATTATTCTGAATATGTTGACGTTAAATATTTTCAGTTCCAGGATTCCACGGTGCCTGGTCTTTACCTGGAACGAGTCTAAAATTGTTAAAAATTTAGCTGCTCTCATATTCTTTTTCCATTCGTAAGCATTCTTTGCCCCCAACGCAACGATGACTTCAGATTAAATCCCATGCGTAATGTACTATTAGGATTCCTGGAAATCCTTGAAATTTGTCAGTTCATTAACTTTGCATATTATAGGATACCTACTTATGATTCATCTGAAATGAGTGAGGAATGTGCTGAGTTTATGTTTTATTGGAATAAAGTAAGTAATAATATACATATTATAATATTGGAAGGGTCCTAATTCTAAATAATAAATATATTGTATCAGTTCGCGAGCACGGCTTCACGGCCTTCAAGCACGGCTGGGTTCGACATCGTCAGTTTCTGAAACAAAATTTTAAAAATTGAAATAAAAAATAACATGTCCCGTAACAGAGGAAAGAGACGCGACTATGTTTAGTGACGTACCAGTAGACGGGATCGGCTCAAGGTCTCACTCCGGATCATCGTTGCTGTTGTGCCGGACCGGACACGACACATCGGTCCGATGCGACGCGGTTACCGCACCCCGCGCCCCTCTGGCGCGGCGTGCGTCCGCGCTCGCCTCGGCCCGCCGCCCTGGCAGTCGATCACACCACGGAGTCAAGTATAGTCGCTTTGAGTCAATAATAATTCTCAGTCGTTTTATTACACGTTTATACACAGCTATCATAGTGTTTCATTTGGACCTTAAACACTAACACCCTACATAGGACACTCGCATATAGTAGCTAAAGTGCTACAACTGGTGACCTACCGACGTGATTCGCGCGCGAGTTAATTGTGGACATCTAGTGTTTAGTGACATTCAGTGTTTTAAGTGACATTTAGTTTGAGTAGAGACTGGGAATCATGAGTAACGACGGAGAGCATGCACACTTAGTGGCGCAAGATGCAACACCGTGTGGGGCGACAGGTGAATTGGCGGCTTTGTCGGTGTCAAGCCGCATTCCAGAGTTTTGGCGGCAACAACCTAAACTGTGGTTCATACAGTTTGAGGCCATCACGGCTTCGCAGTGGCTGAGCGACGACCAACGGTGGCAGACGGTCATCGCAAAATTGCAGCTCCCCGACCTGCAACAGGTGAGCGATCTGCTCACCTCACCTCCGCCAGAGCGCAGGTACGATGCGCTGAAAGCGCGTCTAATCTCCGCAAATGCAGACTCGGAACTTCGGCAGTTTCAAAACTGCTCGGAGAAATGCAGTTGGGTGACCAACGACCGTCGCAGCTCCTCCGACGTATGCGGGACCTGGCACGAGATAAGGTGAGCGACGACGCCCTTAAATTCTTGTGGGCCGGTCACCTCCCGACGGCTGTACGCGCTGTCCTGGCAGTAAGCGACAAGGAGAGTTTAGAAGACCTAGCCGTCATTGCAGACAGCGTCCTTGAAAACACACGCTGCACTCAGGTGAACGAACTTGCACCTGCACCTGTCGCATCACAGTCATGTGAAATGCAGGCGTCAGTCGCCGCTCTCGCCACACAAATGGCACGCATGTGTGCCGAAATCGCCTCGATACGCGATGAGCAGGCTCAACAGCGACGCCCGCACCGTCCCCGCTCGCGGACACCGGCACACAGGTACAGATCCAGCTCGCGTACAGGTGCATCGGAACAGAAGGCCGGCTGGCTATGCTGGTACCACCATACATTCCGCGAGAAGGCCAACAAATGTGAGCAGCCATGCGCGTGGAAGGACCAGACGAAAATGCAATCGGAAAACTAGACGCAGTGCAGCCTAAGGCGGAGGTCTGCACATTGGAAAATTCCAAACGCCTTTATATAACCGACCGCAACTCGGGCATAAATTTTCTCATAGACTCCGGAGCAGACATCTCGGTACTGAGTAGGAACAAAGGCTCACCCTCGGATTATGTTTTATACGCGGCAAACGGGTCGGCGATAACCACATACGGTGAGAAGTCACTAACTCTCGATCTCGGACTAAGAAGGCCATACAAATGGAGTTTCGTGGAGGCGAACGTGCGGATGCCTATAATAGGCGCAGATTTCTTGGAGTATCATAACCTGCTCGTGGATCTGAGGAATCGACGTCTAATCGATGGTACAACGGAACTCCACGTGAAAACTACAGCAATATCGTCCGATCAACCGACAATAAAAACCGTCTGCGCCGGCGACCCATTTGGTGAGATAATAGCCTCCTTCCCCAACGTAACAAAGCCGTCCGTTTTCGGAAAGGAAGCCATAAAACACAGCGTCGAGCACTATATTGAGACAAAAGGCCCCCCCGTTCACTGCCGACCTAGACCCCTTGCTCCGGACAAGTACAAAAAAGTTAAACAGGAAATCGAGACAATGCTCGAACTCGGTATTATACAACCCAGTAAGAGTCCGTGGGCTTCGCCGATACATGTGGTCGACAAGAAAAACGGCGACATCAGAATCGTAGGTGATTACCGATTACTCAATGGAAACACGATTTTGGACGCATATCCCACTCCACGATTACATGACTTCACCTACATTTTACACAACAAAAGGGTATTCTCCAAGATTGATCTTAACAAAGCTTACCATCAAATACCGGTTCGTAAAGAAGACATTCCTAAGACAGCGGTAACCACACCTGTCGGCCTGTTTGAATACCGACGCATGTGCTTCGGCCTAAAAAACGCTGGGATGTCTTTCTGCAGGTTTATTCACACCGTTCTACAAGGACTAGATTATGTCTTCGCCTACGTTGACGATATAATAATAGCATCCGAGGACGAGGAAGCACACAAAAAACATCTGCGAGAAGTCTTACGACGCCTCGACGCGCACGGCATTACTTTAAACATGCAGAAGTCAGAATTCAATCGGTCACAGCTGACATTCCTTGGATACTCCGTTTCCCCGGAAGGGATCACTCCGCTACCCGAAAGAGTCTCAGCGTTGAGCAATTACAAAAAACCCACCACGGTTCTCGAGTTACGACGATTCATTGGTGCCATAAATTTCTATCGAGAATGCTTGCCAAACGCTGCAGTTTATTTAGCACCACTCAATAGATATTTGGTGAACTCAAAGAAACGAGACAAAACAATAATTCAATGGACACCGGAGGCAGACGTCGCTTTCGAAAATTGTAAAGAGGCAATTAAGAATGCGTGTATGTTGGCGCACCCCGCAGCGGGAGCTCAACTAAGCATAATGACAGATGCCAGCAACACTAGTGTCGGAGCTGTATTGCACCAACATTCATCAAAGGGGAGAGAGCCATTGGGTTTCTTTAGTAAGACGTTGAGTGAGACACAGCGCAAATACAGCACATACGACCGAGAGCTGTTAGGTATCTACATGGCGGTCAAGCACTTCCGTCGGCTCATCGAGGGATCGTTTGTTAAAGTTTATTGCGACCACAAACCTCTAACTTTCGCCTTCAAGAAAAACGAAACAACTAATGATACGCCGAGACGATTACGCCAGCTTGACTACATATCACAATTCGTGTCAAGCATCGAACACATCGCCGGCGAAGACAATCCTGTGGCAGATTTTCTGTCACGCCTCGCCGAAATCAATTGTCCCAGCGCAATAGACTATGAGAAACTGGCACAAGAACAACAAGCAGACGAAGAGCTGAAGGAATTTATTTCACGAGAAAAGTCAACTCTTCGATTAGTTCAGATTCCGGCCATCAAATTGAATGTTTATTGTGACACGACCGGCGGAAAGACAAGGCCGTACCTCACGAAGAACTTTCGCCACCAAGCCTTCACGACCATACATGGTATTTCACATCCAGGCGTAAGAGGAACGCGCAGGCTGATGAAGGAGAAATTCTTTTGGCCCGGCATGCTGAACGACGTCAAGGAGTGGACAAAGTCGTGCCTACCATGCCAGAAGTCGAAGGTATCACGGCATACAAAGTCGCCATTTGGGAAGTATGAACCAAGTGATCGGTTTCAGCACCTGAATGTGGACATGGTTGGTCCACTCATGCCTTCAAATGGATACCGCTACGCAGTGACGATCGAGGACCGAGCAACAAATTGGCCAGAGGCAATCCCCGTCAGCGACATGTCGGCAGAAACTGTCGCGAGGGTTGTCTACGAGCACTGGATTGTCCGTTTCGGCTGCCCCCTACGAATTTCCACAGATCAAGGACGTAACTTCGAGGCAGAGCTGTTTCAGAACCTCGCGAAGTGCATGGGTATTAAAAAAATCAGGACAACCAGCTATCACCCGCAATCGAACGGCCTTATCGAAAATTTTCACCGAAGTATGAAAGCAGCATTAATGGCCCGATCAAACAGCGAGAACTGGGCAGAAGAATTACCATCAGTTTTATATGGTCTGAGAGCAGCTCTTCGAGACGACACATCAATCAGCGCAGCTGAAATGGTTTATGGAACCACTATTAGACTGCCGGGAGAGTTTTTCGAACCTTCACCAACATCGTACACCGTCGACGAGAGCTATGTGGACAAACTTCGCGAACACATAAGCAAAATAGCTTCTGTACCTAAGCGCGAAGCTAGGCAGACGTCAGTTTTTGTGCATCCGGAACTAAGTAGGTGCACACACGTGTTCGTCAGGTGTGATCGCGTGACACGACCTCTCACACCACCTTACGAAGGACCGTTCCCGGTAATAAAAAAGAAAGACAAATATTTTATAGTAAAACTTCCTAACAGGGAAGTCGCAATAACATTGGACAGGCTGAAACCGGCTTTCTTACCAAACGATGAAAGAAACGGTTCACGCGACGCACCTGCCGACTCCGCCCAAGTACCTACAACGAAGCCTAGTCCCACATCTCCTACCCATAATTCAAGTGAGACAGACACTACAATACCATATCACGTGTCTAAGTTCGGTAGAATATGTAAAAAAACTGTTCGTTTTGCAGACCAATAACTTTCGTTTCATTCTCACCCATATCGACGACCAGCTGAGTGCCGGTCAGCGTCCCGGTTTGTCTGTGAACCATAAAAATAGTGAAAGTGCAGTGAAATAAACAAATAATAGGTGTATCTGAGGCGCTAAGCCCCATCCAAACAAAGTGCAATGGTGTGGACAAAAAAATTACCATAAAACTATTACAAACAATAATGATACTCGAACTGTTTATTGCTTGCACCAGAAACATTATGAAAGGACTAATATTACGCTATTTACTTTATACTTCTTACTTTTATGTCGTGATTATAGTTATGTTAATAATATGTTGCTTAAAATGAGTTCAATTTAAACTTTCTTTGTGTCACATAATCTATTTGAAAGTGATAAATGTGCATGTATTAGTTTTAACAAAGCCGCAATCAATCTTAGAAATCGCAATAACGTTTTGTGAGTTGTATTTAGGAAGCATACAAATGTTGGAAAACCTGTCGTTTAACATCCGTCAAGGAAATCTACGACAGATCCGTCAACTTGTTAGAGTATCATTTCATTCGCATCACTTATATTTTATAACAATAGCGCTAATACCTGCTGTTCCAAGATACACTGAATAGTTTGTAATTTAATTTGAACATTTAATAGTTTTAATTTATTGTATAATGTTTAATTTGTAAGATTAGACACAAATATCGCAAGATCGTACGTAGTTATAACTATAACTTATAATAACGCACGTTTCATCAAATGCATTCTTGTTCAAACAATAAACGTCGTTCGTACACACGGGCGTAAAGCACTTATGCTGAGAGATGTAAAGAATTTTACGACAACGGAAGGTTACGCACAAAACTCCATGCCCAACGCTTGTAGTTTTGCCTGATCGCAATGTCGATTTTTCATAATACACTTACTCATTACTTTTACTTAATTAATAGTCGTAGTATGCATGCATCTTAACGTAATCAGTAAATTATAGAAGAAATGTATTATATTTTACACAATTATTTTCATACAGCGGTATGGTTTATTGATTTTGTGTAAATTTACACCTCATTCTGTGTTAGTTAGTACTTCGAATTAGTTAAAAAGTTAGTGTAGAAATTTTAATGGTACGTGTTCTCAAATCTATGCCTATGCCTATCTACGATTGTGTTATGTAATAGGTATTAAGCTTAGTCATACTTGTGTGTGAAATTATTGGCGGTCTCTCTCTTTGCAAAACAAAAGGACTCTCGCCTCAGCGGTTTTTACGACCGCATTGGTGAGCACAATCATCTAGGGTCATTGTTAGGATAGTTTTATTGCACCTCTTCACATTTTTCAAGTGTCTCTTTTGTACGCCATCATTTCTGTGGTTCCTGGCACCCTGTATGTTATTGAAATGTTTTTATCTTTCTCATCGTGTTTATATCTCGTCTTTAAAATGTTTTCTATATTTGTAGTAAGTGGAGGCAGTCGTATAAAAGCAGATAACTGTCACAAGTAATGAACGATTCGTAATTAGGTAATTTTGGTAATTAAAAGCAGATAACTGTCACAAGCAATGAACGATTCGTAATTAAAGGTAATTTTGGTAATGTTGTAATGACAAAATTTTTTTCATAAAGGGGGAAATTGATGTGCCGGACACGACACATCGGTCCGATGCGACGCGGTTACCGCACCCCGCGCCCCTCTGGCGCGGCGTGCGTCCGCGCTCGCCTCGGCCCGCCGCCCTGGCAGTCGATCACACCACGGAGTCAAGTATAGTCGCTTTGAGTCAATAATAATTCTCAGTCGTTTTATTACACGTTTATACACAGCTATCATAGTGTTTCATTTGGACCTTAAACACTAACACCCTACATAGGACACTCGCATATAGTAGCTAAAGTGCTACACTGTCTTCCTCTTCTCTTAACGTGTTACTACATCCATGCCCCGCGCAGTGCCCGCAGATGTTCGAGCATACTATCTTGTGCCTCCTGCACGAACAATTCCTCACTCATTTCAGACGAATCATAAGTAGGTATCCTAATTATCCTATAATATGCAAAGTTAATGAACTGACAAATTTCAAGGATTTCCAGGAATCTTATTACTGCATTACACATGGGATTTAATCTGAGGTCATCGTTGCGTTGGGGGCAAAAAATGCTTACGAATGGGAAAAAAACATGAGAGTAGCAAAATTTTTAACGATTTTAGACTCGTTCCAGGTAAAGTCCAGGCACCGTGGAATCCTGGAACTGAAAATATTTAACATCAACATATTCAGAATAATAGAAAGTGACCTAAAACTATCGTTTACTATTAAAAAGGGCACCCCGCCATCACTCTAAACCCATCCTAGCTTTTTCAAGGAAAATTTCAGTTTTTCCAGGATTTTTGAGACTGGAATGTCCTGGAGAGTAAATCTGAAGTCTGAGATGTGTTATACGTAAAAAATGCGACCGAATAAAAAAAATATCGCCGTAGCGTTATTTATAACGATTTTAGTAATTTCCTGGAAATTCCAGTTTTTCCAGGATATCTCGGCTATCCCACTAGGGAGGTCTTGGGACTTTTTTTAGCGTCATCCTGGAAGGTGTCTGGACATATTCCAAAAGGTCCCGCTTAGTGATTATCAATGTCCGGGTTTGGAGGAAAATTGGCCTAATTTTACTGGGCTACTGCCCCAGCACCCGCGCGCTCGCGCTAGCCAGCCAACGCGCACTCATTCGTCGACGGAGCGGCTGCGCGCTCCGTCCCGTCACTCATGTTTACCTGTTAAAGTGTACCTATGTTTAAGTATAAGACTGGTACTCATTATGAGTAGGTAGGTACTAAGAAAGTAGAAGCTGGTTTTGTGCAAGCTCAATCAACCTTGAATCAACCAAGTTGATTCAACCTTCCGAAAGTGGATTCTTTCATGGTATTTGATTACCTATTTGTGTTTATGTTTGGTTAATTTGTAAAACAAATTAAGTGTCCGATTTGTGCCTGGCTTCACTTTTTCACAATGTATAAATATTGAATTGTGCCGAAATGTACTAATACGTCTATCAAACGCCAGATAAACTATTTTTAAACGGTTTTATATTTAGTGTGACCCCGTATATTTGTTTGTTTCAAATCTTGCGACAACTTTTTCAAATACTTCTACTGAACCGATTCTTATGAAACTTTGCACACACATTGAGTTCCCGTGACAATACAATATTATGATAATTTGAACTTGGTAACGAGGGTCTGATGATGGAGACAGAAGGTGGACAGTGGAACTCTTCAACCGTTACTAGTAGCCCCCTCGGCTTTGGGCTCATTTGGATGGTTCGGACGAGCGCTTCATACTTCCACCAATACACTTGGTGACGAGGGTCAGATGATGGAGATAGGAGGTCGACAGTGGAACTCTTCAACCGTTACTAGTAACCCCTCGAGTTTGGACTCATTTGGTGGGTTTGGACGAGTGTCCCATACTTCTACCAATACACTTGGTGACGAGGGTCTGATGATGGAATCTGGAGGTGGGTAGTGGAATTCTTCAACCGTTATTAGTAACCCCTCGAGTTTGGACTCATTTGGTGGGTTTGAACGAGTGTCCCATACTTCCACCAATACACTTGGTGACGACGACGGTCTGATGGTGTCAGAAGGTTGACAGTGGAACTCTTCAATCGTTACTAGTAACCCCCTCGTCCAATCAAGGCCGATTGCTTTCAAAATCGATATGTAAGGCTTCATGTGGTCTCTGAACAAGATTCCATGGTAAAAATAAAAAAGTGGCCGCCATTTTGAACTTATTTGTTACTGGGCGGATTGCTTTCAAAATCGATATGTGAGGCTCCATGTGGTCTCTGAACAAGATTCCGTGGTAAAAATAAAAATACGTTCCCGCCATTTTGAACTTTTTTGTTACTGGGCCGATTTAAAAATCGATATCTGGGTGTCTGTATGTGCTCTGAATACTTATCTGTTGTCGAAATTTTAAAAAAGTGGCCGCCATTTTGAACTTTTTACTTACTGGACCGATTGTTTTCAAAATCGATATCTGGGTGTCTGTGTGGGCTCTGAATATGAATCCGTTGTCAAAATTAAAAAAGTGGCCGCCATTTTGAAATGTTTAGTTACTGGACCGATTGTTTTCAAAATCGATATCTGGGTGTCTGTGTGGGCTCTGAATACGAATCTGTAGTGAACATTTAAAAAAAGTGGATGTCACTAGGTGTCAGTAAAGTAAAGACCGGATGAACGATGTTATAAAATACATACTGAATTATGTCGGAGTTCTTAGTTGTTGTTGTTATTGTCGGCAGCCGCCGACGCCTTGAACGCACTTGACACGAAGCCGTTGTGCTCAGCAACCCGGTTGTAGGCTCATTACATACAGATTCGTATTCAGAGCCCACACAGACACCCAGATATCGATTTTAAAAGCCATCGGTCCAGTAACTAAAAAGTTTAAAATGGCGGCCACTTTTTTTAAATTTTGACAACGGATTCGTATTCAGAGCCTACACAGACACCCAGATATCGATTTTGAAAGCCATCGGTCCAGTAACTAAAAAGTTTAAAATGGCGGCCACTTTTTTTAAATTTTGACAACGGATTCGAATTCAGAGCCTACACAGACACCCAGATATCGATTTTGAAAGCAATCGGTCCAGTAACTAAAAAGTTTAAAATGGCGGCCACTTTTTAAAATTTTGACAACGGATTCGGATTCAGAGCCTACACAGACACCCAGATAGCGATTTTGAAAGCAATCGGTCCAGTAACTAAAAAGTACAAAAAGGCGGCCACTTTTATTAAAATTTTCCTTACAGATTCCTATTCAGAACCCACACAGACACCCAGATATCGATTTTCAAAGCAAGCGGTCCAGTAACTAAAAAGTTCAAAATTGCGGCCACTTTTTTTTAATTTTGCCTACAGATTCGTATTCAGAGCCCACACAGACACCCAGATATCGATTTTGAAAGTAATGGGTCCAGTCCAGTAGGTAACAAAAAAGTTCAAAATGGCGGCCACTATTTTTATTTTTACCGCGGAATCTTGTTCAGAGACCACATGGATCTTCACATATCGATTTTTAAAGCAATCCGCCCCAGTAACAAAAAAGTTCAAAATGGCGGCCACTTTTTTATTTTTACCACGGAATCTTGTTCAGAGACCACATGGAGCCTCACCATATCGATTTTGAAAGCAATCGGCCCAGTAACAAAAAAGTTCAAAATGGCGGCAACTTATTTTAATTTTTACCACGGAATCTTGTTCAGAGACCACATGGAGCCTCACATATCGATTTTGAAAGCAATCCGCCCAGTAAAAACAATAATAATTCATACTAATTCAATGCATAAATATTTATTTCTCAATATTTTATACATATACAATTTTAACAATAACAAGCATATAACTAAATTAAGAAAAAACTATAAAATGAAATAATTTTCCAAAATGGGGACGCTGAAAAAGTCCCCATGATGGAAGCCGCATTCCCTCTCTGTACTGCTAGGCTGATTTTCTGCCTAAAGAAACTGGCCGCACGTTTGTCTCTAGACGCCTTGGTTGAGTTTACTATTACTACACGTATTTTTTTTTATGTAATCCGGTATGAGTGGCTGAGTCAGAGGGGCCAAAGCACATGCTCTGACTAGCCAATATCACCTCCGAGAAGGTAGGTGCCATACCGGAGACTTCCGGGGACTACGTATAGTAATAATGGGTCACACGAACATGATTTGGCGGGAAAAGGAGCAGAGAAATACACCCAACCTCTCGCTAGCGCTCGCTGGCGCGGACGGACTGAGCGTCAAGTCAACGCCGCGTGCGTTTGCTTATAACAATATCAGCCCATACAAATTAGTATGGCGAAATTTCGGCAAAATTGCGTAATTTTGATAATTTTTTTCAAACACTTTTCCGTTTATTATCATACAATTTTTCCTTCATTCATTTGTGCATTTCATTAGCAACACTTCAATAATTTTTTTAATCTCAAAAAACTTCGTGATGATGGTTTAACCTATTCGCTCCCGCGTTATAAAGCCCAAAAACCCGCTTAGTCCCCGCATGGGCGTGGCCCGCCGACGGCGCTCATGTGCGCGCGCGCACATGAGCGCCGACCTCGACATAAACGCAGATATTTCGGAAACTAATAAAGTTAGATCTATAAACTCTTCTGTCCTAGAAAGCCTAGAAAATTTCCTAAAATCCATGTGAAACAGTGAGGCTTACCTTGTTTAGAAGTACCAGATATTTTAGGTAGAAAAAAAAATCCCAATTTTTTTTTGAAAAATTCATTATAAAATAAATTCAAAACATACCTTTACAATATTTATATTAGAATACTCGTAAAGAAACATACTTTTAGAAATAGTAAAGTATAATATACGTTTTCTTTACAGAAATCGGCGAAATCGGATGTTCAACATGAACATCCTGAGAGCATCAGGACAGTCCGAGATGGCACGCGCGTGATATTTTTTACCAATTTTATAAATATATTATTTGAACTAAACCTTCTTTTATTTTGCAACTGATCGTATGTTTGTATAATAATGCGAAGAAAATGGGAAAAATAAGCTATATTTCCATGAAAAATATGCCTTCAAAGTCATTGTTTACACATTTCATACAAAAATAAACAAACATTTTTGAGCGACGAAAAATATGACTTTTGTCGCCACCCGAACTCGTAATGCATCTTCTATTGGTAGAATAACTAATAAATAACACTATTTACTAACCTTTAGCTCATAGATGCACTTGAATACACTTATAAACATTATTTTCACGGGGCGCTCTTACTTGAAAAATACGCACACGGACAGATTATCAATATGTCCACTGACGGCAAGTTATTGTTTCCATAGCCAATATTATTGTTTCTTGGAGACAGGCTCCAAATCCTTTCAAAGAATGCTGCCTGAGTCAAGAGAGGATCAGGGCGGAATAAAGTGAATTTGGTCAAATAGTGCGGCCGTAAATTGCGCATAAATCTTGTTCCCGTTCGGGAACGCGGGGACAGAGCGGAGGTCGTAATTGTTCCCCATCGGGAACCATGGGGAGCTAACAGGAGTTCCGGAAAATTATCATTTTCGGAGATTTCCGCATAACTGGGTTACAAAATGATTTTTTTTCAGGATGAAAGCGTGAAAAATATGCAAATATTTTTTCTTAATATTGCAAATGAAGGACTATTCTTTATTTTAGGATTAGTTTCAAAACGCTAGACCTTTCCAAACTCTCTACTGATGTACCTAAACATACCGTAATTTTGTAATTGTACCAATGAACACACACGAATAAAATCACAGTGAAATATCATCTATGTAAAATGCACACAAATGAGACGTGCCAACATTTAGAAAACTAGATGTGTTTGACTTATTTTTGCACTGAAATAACGTGATCATATCCCATTGTGAAGATATTATGGTTACCCTACTACCGCCGTTTCCCACCGGTCCGCCACCTGAAAGACCTGCTCGATCCTGCATCCTTTCGGCAAACTTCGGCTCGAAGGAGGAATATGTGGTATGAATGATGTTGTGTGGTATGTATTAGTGATGTTTTTGGTGGTTTAAAAAAAATAACCAGGGTTAATATAGAGTCGCTACGCGACGCATCTTCTCTATATTAACCCTAACCTAATGTTGAGGCGGCGCATGTCGTTTTTGTTACGTTTGTATTTCCGAAAATAAAGCTTTCTTAGGTGGTTATAAAAAAAAATAACCATAACCTAATTTTTACACCCTAACATTGCTTAAAAAAAACAAAACAAAACAAATTTTGACAAAAGGGACACGAACCCATGGTCGAGATCGAAAAAATAAAAATCCTACACTCTTATACCACTGAGCCAACAAATTACATAAACGACCAAAGGAATATCGGATTCAGTTCGTTCGCTTTCGAGCCGAGTCAACCCGAGTGTTTCCGAAAGGAGCGTAGGAGCCAAGGATCAGCCAGGGCTGTCAGGTGTCAAACCCCGTTTCCCACAAGTTCATGGGGCTGCCACTGTAAAAAAGTATCTTTGATAAAGATAATGCGTACTTAAAAACTTGCCGGTACTTAAAAAGAATAGCCCCACTGCATCTCTCCCCGTGTATGTCGTAAAAGGCGACTAAGGGATAAGGACAAGATGCCGTGCTAAAGGGCGACAGGATCGCCACCTCTCACCTTGGCACGGTACTTCCACCGAGTCATGCAGCAGGTGGGTCTTCGTGCCTTACTTGCTGCTTGATCGATTGAATCTTGTTCGAATACTTTGCGAAACGTGGTGGTCGGTGTTGTTCTGTAATTTACCAGAGTTCTTGCAGCACAACACGGATTACTCTGCTTACCCCGATTGTCTGGGTCAGCGCGTGTGATAGATAGATATGCGTGTATACACTCTTTTATGAATAGATTCTATTATTTCATAAAAAAAACTCATTTAAATCCAGCCATAAATTCAAATGGAAATAATAATAATCTATATTTCTACTAACTAATATTGTATTTTTTTCGTGTGGCAAGTGTTAGACAGGGACACAATCCACCATGGAGCTATCTCATGCTGGTACATTTCCCCTCTCTTAATTTGAAGACGGAAATTGACCTCTAATGCCACGCACCAAGGTCTATTTTTCTATTTAGAAATTTCTGCAGTACTCAATCCTTTAGATTCCTAAGTCCCGGTGCGCCACCTGAAAGCCATTGTCGTGCCTGCTGTTCCTGCGATCCTGCGGAACCACTCCTTGAAGTGATAAATAATTTTTTTTTTATTTTTTTTTTTTTATGGAAACTGACACGGTTGGCTACATCACCTACAACATCCGTGATGTCAGCCCATAACACCGGGTGAACTAGGTGCTATGTCAGTGCTTCCCTTCATTTCGCGCCGGCTACACTGAACTGGACGGAAAACACGAACTATTTACATAGCCGTTTCGACCGACGTTTCGCTCAGTGCGGTGGTACCAACCCGGCCGGGATAAACCCTACCACCCAGTAAGGTAAGAAGGGAAGGGACCTACAGTTTAACGTGGAATCCGAACCACGGTCAGCCTCCTCCTCATAAATGATGTTTTGGTGGTTTAAAAAAAAAATTAACCCTAACCTAATTTTGAGGCGGTGCATGTCGTTTTTGTTACAAGTTTGTATTTCCGAAAATAATTCTTAGGTGGTTATAAAAAAAACTAAACACCCTAAAACAATTTAAACACCGTAACATTGCTTAAAAAAGAAAAAAAAAGCAAGAAAAAAACAAAAAGATTTGGTGGGATTCGAACCCATGGTTCAAAAAATGCAAACCCTACATGCTTACCACTGAGCTAACAAGTTACTTAACCGACCAAACGAATATCGGCTTCTATTGGTTCGCTCCGGGTGAAGGAGTAGGATCGCAGGAACAGCAGGCACGACAATGGCTTTCAGGTGTCGTACGCCCTAAGTCCATGGTTACTTACTACAAAGCGACACTCGTCGTCGTCGTCGTCGTCGTCGGACGGATAACTTTCTCTGTGGGACATTCGGTTCGGTCGGGGGTTTGACACCTGACAGCCCTAGTGGCTCCTCCGGCTCCTGCGGGTGCGGCTCATGCGGCTCCTTTCGGACGAACCAACCCAACCCGATATTCGTTTGGTCGTTTATGTAATTTGGTGGCTCAGTGGTAAGAGTGTAGGGTTATTATTTTTTTGATCTCGACCATGGGTTGTCCTTTTTGTCAAGGGTGTTAAAATTAGTTTAAGGTAATTTTTTTTTATAACCACCTAAGAAAGCTTGAAACGAAACACTCGGCTCGAAACGAAACGTAACAAAAACGACATGCACTCCCTCAACATTAGGTTAGGGTTAATATAGAGAAGATACGTCGCGTAGCGACGCATCTTCTTTATATTAACCCTGGTTTTTTTTTTAAATTAAACCACCAAAACATCACTATGCCATACCCACTCATACACATACCGCATACCACACATTGAAGCCTGAGCCGCAGGAGCTGCGGGAGCCGCCAAGGCTTTCAGGTGGCCGACCGTTCGGTCGGTCGGTCGGATATTTATAATCTCTTTGCGGTCGGACGGATCATCGGTCGGTAATCTGTCGGTCGGAATGGGATGGATAATGGCTAACTTCCTTGAAGAGCTAATTTGTGTAGAGTGATCGATTTGATTATATTTTGACCATTGGAACAGCAGGAATGGAAAGACCAATCAGCCGAATAAACTGGATCTCACGTTAGCAAGTGCAAGACTCGCCCGTCTGGAACATGTTCACTAGTATCCGCTCGAAGGGTTCCGTCCCCGCGGGTGACGTCTGATCTAATAAATATTTATATAATAATCGGTGAAACCGGCGCGATGTCGCTCGAATACCTGCCGGTGGCGGAGGACGAGGGCGAGGAACCGATCGAGCTGCCCCTCGAGGAGGACAACACTTTGATGTTGACAACGGTGGCCGCGCAATTTCCAGGCTGCTGCGGACTCAAGTACCGTCACCCGACCACGACCAACGTGCGTGGCATCCGCCTGCGCGACGGACGCCTTTACGCACCGGCTGAAGGCTGGGGAGAGCGAATCTACTTCTGCAGCTTTCCCAAAGAGAACAAGCGCAAGTCGGATGAAAATCTTGACCTTAACTCTTCCAAAAACAAGAGAATGGAGGGCAACACTCTGTGTTCGGACCTTATAGTCCTGGGTTTGCCGTGGAAGGCGACCGAGCAGACCGTGCGCGACTACTTCGAGAAGTTCGGTGATGTACTCATGGCTCAGCTGAAGAGAGACCCCAAAACGGGCATGTCCAAGGGGTTCGCCTTCATCAGGTTCGCATCTTACTCGTCTCAGATGAGGGTGCTGGCGCAGCGACACATGATCGATGGGCGCTGGTGCGATGTGCGGATACCCAACTCAAAGGAGGGCTCCGTCACGCCTATGCCGTGCAAGGTGTTTGTGGGCCGCTGCACCGAAGAGCTCACCACCACTGATCTGCGTGAATACTTCTCGCAGTTTGGCGAGGTTACCGACGTCTTCATCCCCAAGCCGTTCCGTGCATTCAGCTTCGTCACGTTCCTCGATCCGGACGTAGCGCAGAGTTTGTGCGGACAGGACCACATCATCAAGGGAGTGTCTGTGAACGTGTCCAACGCGTCACCCAAACAGAACAAGTGGAGCTCGAGCGCGCGCGCGGGTGCGGCGCCCGGCCGCAGCTACGAGGACGCGCACGCCGCCAACAACAACAACTCGTGGAGCAGTCGCAATATGGACATGCTCAACATGCAGGCGCTGGGCATCTCGGGGCAGCCGACGGGTATGTCGTCGAGCGCGGGGCAGGGCGGCGGGGGCAACGTGCCGCTGAGCCTGGGCGGGCTGCCGGTGAACCAGGCGCTGGTGGCGGCGGCGCTCAACCAGGCCGGCTGGGGCCTCATCAACAACCTGCAGTCGAGCGGGCAGGAGGGGGGCGGCTACGGTGGGGGCCCCACTCCACCGCACGTGTCCTCCTCCTCCCAACCGTCCGCCGGGAACTTCCTCTCGTGGATGCAGCAAGGTAACTCCTCCCAAGGACCCTCTAGTCAATGGGGCCAGCGCCATCAGACCCAGGGCCACACTGTCTGATGTCCCGCGCACGCTCTGCCCGCTGCGGGGTTCACCATGGCCGCTCATAATAATCTCTGTGATTATAGCAACAATTAGAGAATTTTCAATTGTTTTTGTTTACGAAGGGGTTGTTAATAATGGTGAGTAATGGTGGAAGTTTGCTACTAATCATATTTATTTGATTGCTTGTTTTGTTGATATTTTCCTTGGTATAGCTTAGATATTATTATGTCCAGAGTTTATGTAATTTGTTTTTATAGATGGTGTTGAGCCTAGATTGTATTTCTTATAATTCTCAATGAATGTACCTACCGTGTATCTTAGGGGCAGACTGTTCTACTTATTTCTCTAATTGTATTTCATCTGAGCTTTATTCATGTTTCAATGAGAATGTGGGCCATATTAGTAAGCTAGCATTGATTATTTTCAGACTTTTTTGAGAACAATTTAACCCAGTTTCCCCTATGTCTGATGAATAATGATAATGGAAGGAAGAGAAAATGTTGCTCCTTATATTTTGTGTAAAGCTAAAGAAAGAATAACTTGTCTACACTTGTGCAATATGCGGCTTGGGTCATTTGGTATGAGAAGAAACTACTTGATTACTAATGTATTTTGTTACAAGAGTAGAATATATTAAGCAAAAGGTAATTTTTAGGTTTCCGTAGTTCACTTAAATTATGAAACATTCTGTGAAGTTATCAAATAGTAATTTTGAAGTCTGGACGAAATATTCATTTTCAAAATCCACTGAATACTAAAATGATTTTGATGTGTTATTTTAAAATTTTCTAAATGTAAGACTGTACCATCCTCTTCTCAAATCAAAACAAACGTGCAGCTCGCACAACAAAATTTTATAGCTTAGTGAAGGGAGATCCAGTCCATCACTCCATAGATCCACAGATCACTGAGCCATAGAACTTTATTATGCGAACTGCACGTTTGTTTTGATTTGAGTATAGTACAGTAAAACCCGCTTAATACTATCCCGGTTAATACGATCTTTTGTGCCGGTCCCATACTCTACCTTAATTTTACGAACAATTTTTTCCGCTTAATACTACCCCCAATCCGCTTAAAACGATCTTTTTTGACCGGCGTAGGTCGCCGCGCGCGACCTCCGAGCGAGCTCGGACCCGTAAGTGGTCCTATACTGACAGAAAAAGCTCATACAATTTGCACAAACCTTGCAAAAAAAAATTAAAAATCACTGACTTCTCAGGCTTGATCGATCGGATGGATCAACCGATTTAAATCTCGTACTGCCAATTTTCTGGCGAATCGAAATCGGTCAACGAAGAAGACGCAGATACCTGGAAAAAACGGTCCTTCCAACTCTGATGATAAAGATTACGCTCTTCGAGACATATTCAATGCTGACGAGTTTGGGTTGTTCTTCAAACTGATGCCAGACAAATCGTTCGTATTGACGATTGTGAAGATTGTTTTCTGTCAGAAATACAATAAACAGATTTTAAAGTGTGTACTTTGTATGATTTTAACTCTTCCCGCTTAAGACGATTTTTGCGCCCATCCCCTTGAGAATCGTATTAAGCGGGTTCTACTGTAGTTCTATTCAGACTTCAACCTTCAACTTCTTGAGCACCCGACGGGTCTGCGTTCGTGCCATCGTTTTGGCGCCATATTTTGAATGAAAACTATGACTACCTACGTAAATACAATAAACTCATCCATCATATGTCTTTGGCATAATTCTATAGGTGTTTTCATTGGCAATAAGTAAATATTGGAATGCCCGTGGGCGCCGTCGGACTACACCTCTGCGTCAGTCTGGCGCGCGCCATATGTCGAGCTTCCCATAAAAAAAAAAGTGACAATTTAGTTTATTGAGATAACTTATTACTCTAGCTAGGAGATAATTCAGTTTAAGTCAATTTCGGCGCAGGAGTGGATCAAACGACTCGTAGAGCTTGTTTTTAGTAAGTTGAAGAGTTAATAAATTATTTGACAACTTCACAGAAATGTTCACAATAAGTCAACTACCTGGGGGACACATTTAGCTCGAATAAGCTACTAACCTCTCAAGCGGCGGTCCTCCGCACCCTCTGTCTCCGTAAAGTGCGGGCCTTTTCACGACACGTTAGGGAAGGGTTACGGGAAATACGATTTTTATTACCTATAGCAAAAGCGGTTGTTGTTGTAACTAATTTTTCTACAAATATATCTATAACCTTATAGTGTACTCACCTTTGTTTTGATACCAAATTGTGAGTTGAATATTGCACGAACATTTCACTTTACAATATTAGTTACAGTGGGGTTAAGTTTTTTTTTTATTTCACGCACTCACAAATGGATAAAAACCTCCAATAATAACACATTTACTTCAGAAATGTTGTATTTTTTCGAATTTATACACAAACACAACAAACTAATGATTAAAACAAAAAATCATGTTTATTTGCGGCAGTGGCGCGCCGAATATGTTTGTATCACCAAGTCTCGAAATCAAATGAAAAATCTGTAAATTGTTTGCTCTAGGCTGGCGATAAAGTGAATCAGATCGAGAAGGGCATATCTTCACATTTATTTAGAAGTATTAATTGAGCCATAAGGCTCAATTAATACTTCTAAATAAACTGAATATGGGAATAATCACATATTCAAAGAGTTTGTATTTTAATGCAGAAAGTGGAATGCGCCGCACTTTGTACACTTATTTAGCGCCAGGGCTTGAGTTGTTCACACATTCTATTTTATTTGTTATAGTATAGGTAGGGTAATTTATAAGAAGTACTTTTGAGTATCTTTAACAAAACAGGGTGAATTATGTATGTGCATTCTCGTTGTCTACGTGCATAGTTTGTCGTAATTGAGATTATATAAAAAATACAATCTGGTTCAATGAATTTGATTACCTTAGTTAAAATGTGCTTAAAATACATACACCTATTGTAGAAAGAAAATGTGTACAAAAAATAGATTGACTTTAGATCGAACATAACAGCGATAAGTCTATTTTTATACCTACCGTTTGGATGCTATGTTCATATCACAAGTGTTCTCTTAGTGGTCAACAAGTTTGGTGTGCGTGTGTGTGTGTGTGAGGGTGTGCGTTTGTGTGTGAGTGGGTTGTAGGTGTGGGAGAAATGTCTGTAGTTGAAGCTGTGTCGAACGAAATGATTATGCACACCTAATTAATTTAACATCATATGTTCAATTTCTGTCTGTCCGTCCATCCAGCCGTCACAACCCTACTAACATTCAAATAGCTGAAAATATTAAGGGGGGTACTAGGCAAAAGCACTTCGTATTTCCCTAACCATACCCATATTTCAAGTGATTTAACTATAATTTATATGCCTATAGTTAGGTAAAGATTCAAGGTATACCTAATGTCAATACATTATTTTTAATTTAATCTTACAAATTCCCTTAAAAATATGGTTGAAAAGTGGTAAAATCATTCAAAAATGTCTTTGCTATTTCCCTCGCCATTTTTTTTTACAAATGCATCTAATACGAAAAATGCTTTATTGAGCATAAAGTCAAAAAGACTAAGAATCATCTAAATAAATTCAAACACTTACAGAATAAATGGTTTTTCACTGAACTATCTTTGAACATTCTAAATTTTGGGCCGATGCCGTGCGCGAGCGTTTTTTGTATGGACGTATTTGTAACGAATCTAGCAAATGCATTTTCGAACGTTTTTACCACTTTTCACCCACTTTTTTTTCAGAGAATTTACAACATTATATTACAATAATCTATCACACATTATACCTTGAATCTTTACCTAACTATAAGCATATAAATTATAGTTATATCTATTGAAATATGGTTATAGTTAGGATAATAATATTATTATCATATTATGATGACTGTGATGTTTTGTCTAGTACCCCCCTTTATAGTTACTGCATAATGTTTTATTTGTAAATTGGTAACTATTGTTTTTCACATTGCGTCAATTTCACATCGAAATTGCTTGTTCTTAAAGCAATTCTGTGCAACCATGTTGGGCCAAATCACTACATTACTTTTATGAAACCTGACATGTTGGGCTACATCACTACATTACTCTACCACACCCGTGATCCACACACAGCCCATCACACGCCGTGTCAGCGCTTCCCTTTAGTCGTACCACCTGTGGTGCACTGAAGTCGCAATCAAGCCATCAAATTACAATTATTACATTAAAATGCAGCAGTCACGGAATAAGGAGTAGGCTGGAACGGCCATACTATTGCACTTGTACTGAAACCATGATGACCATTTTACTTACATCTTGGTCCGTAGTCTGATTAAGGTAGTCTACTTAGATATGTTTATACTGAAGTCTATCGTGTGCACTGAGTCATGCGATCTCGCGCCTAGTATGAAATAAGGTAACCTGCACTTAACTGCAGTGCATCGACCACGCCTCCTCCTATCTAATATATTTCAATGTTCTGTGGTAGCAGTGTTATTGTGTCTATCACAAATAAAAACGAGTAGAAGTCGCTCACTGACTTAGTATGAAGACCCGTGTAAACCACATTCAAAGGAGAATGGGCGTTTTGGTCTACCCCTCCTCTAGCTGAGTGTTATATCAATGGAAAGGTTGATTTATATAGAACATTTTTTAGTATCGCAGCCAACGTCAATTATTAGTACTTTAGGAGTTATATAACTTTTAAGTTTTATAAACATAGAACCTTATCATAGTAATATTTTTTATTTTATTTTTTTATTTATTTATATTAAACACCAACAGAGTACACACAGCATTAAAACATAGAAGACTCATGTCATGACACAAATAGTACATAGTAATATGTGCACCCCAATGACAGGTGAGCACAGCAAGCTTAATACGGATATAAAACTAAATATAAAAGTAAAATAATCAATCAATCAGAATAAAACAACGACAACTACATATTCAATACAAAACTAAAAGGTTAAAAAAAAAACAAAATAGAACACAAAAAACTGAGTTACATACAAAGACAATACAATTATTTTAACTAAAGAAAAAAAATTATGTTTACTATAATATGTATGTAGAAAAAAATACCTAGATATACACTAAACAAAATAAACATTAAGAAGAATCGGTCCTACAGTGTTTTATAAATTTAAACTTTAAAGACGCTCTGGTATCGTGGAATAAGTCCACATTGCACTTCCTGTTGAATACATTGAATTGTCTCAGCATTCTGGGTAGTGGAGCATAGTATCCAAGATTAGTACGATATTTATGTTTATTTTGAAAGGATCATTGTATCTAGCTGTGAGACGAGGCACGTTGATACTCACACTGCTCAAAAGCTGAGGACAATCCACCTGACTGTTGACTAACTTATGTAAGAATAACAAAATAAATATGCTTACCTCTGTACGATGATCATCGTTCTAGGAAGGGTAAGTACTTAGAGCGAAACAGTTCCAAAATGACGGAGCGGTGTTGAAACCGTAATGATTAAAATAATTTTTTTTTGGTTTACATACCGCTCGGTCATTTTGGAACTGTTTCGCTCTAAGTACTTACCCTTCCTAGAACGATGATCATCGTACAGAGGTAAGCATATTACTATGATAAGGTTCTATGTTTATAGAACTAGTGTTATAACTCGTAAAGTACTAACAATACATGTTAGGTATGTTTGGACAAAATGGTTTTCTTGGAAAGACCTTTCGATTGATATATCATTCATTGTTAGAGGAGGGGTAGACCAACTTCCATACATTTTTGCCCATCCTACTTTATTTTTAGTTTTCATACTTGTTTAATTAAATTAAATGTTTGAACAATTTTTAAACTTTTAAATTAACTACTTTTAGGCAATTTCTTTAAGTGGCTATCGTTTTTCTTGCACTGTGATGTAGGTAGTATAATAAATAAGACATTTTTATGTATTTTTTTAGCGTGGTGGTTTCTTAACACTCATATAGGCGGAGATCAAGTGTGCGGCACCTCGCGTACTTGTGGTACTCACAATGAGTCATTGTGCTACTTCTACTCGTTTTTAGGGTTCCGTACCTCAAAAAGAAAAAAACGGAACCCTTATAGGATCACTTTGTTGTCTGTCTGTCGAGACCCTTTTTCTTAGGAACGGATAGACGTATGAAGTTAAAATTAATATCAAATACTAATGTCTACGAAACTACATCTTTGGAGGTGTAAACAATTCAAGCTTCTTAGTCAACACAATCAAAAGACACCATCATCACATATTTTGATTCTCGCAAACCCAGTCATCAACACATATAGGGTACTTTCCGTTGACCTACAAGAAGCAAGGTCGCACAGCACAAGTAAAGGAAAAAAATCCGAAAATATTTCATAAAACACAATCAATAATAACTTTCCTATGTTAAACCTTATGAAAGCAAAGATAAAGAATGGGCACTTTAGGTAAGTTAATTTGTTGACAAAAATGTTGCAAAATTCATATGAATTATGTTATTAATTTATTGTATTGTAAACATTGTGACTAACTTTTGTCTTCTTCTTGTGTATAATTTGTGCATTATTTATTTGAGAGGTGAGATTATGGAGTACACTACATTATTATAAGGTTATTCGATATTGCTGGTGAATGCAGCCATTTTGCCTAGTACTTATGTGATTAAGTACTCAACTCACGGAGATACTCATGTTATATGATTTTATGTACCTAGGTAATATTTAAATGCATACTTTTAATTATTTCTGTTTGCCCAGTTTCTATAATTTTTTTAAAGATTTAATAAAAATGAAAAGACTGCTCTTTAAAGCAATGCGTGACATGAAATTGATTGATGATGATGACCCACCAACAGACTGTTTGCCTCTATGTATATATGATGATTCTGGAAGGAAGGTGTTCAGTGTGGATGTAGCTCTGACGATACTTGTGGTGGTCTACAACAGGAGAGCGGGAGCTATGCTTACATGCTTACGTCGGTTCAGCTTGAAGTGTGTCAGAAAACATTCTCACCCACCACACCAAGTGCAAACACTTGAATCCTGCTTATTGAACAGTTTGAACTGAGATGACATTATTTGGTGCAAACTTTATGTGGATTCAAAAGATTGTAATATTTTGTATACAATACATAATAAAATATATTTATGGCAGAGTTTTTTGAGAGAATACTTGTGAATGAAGCATGATTTATTTTAATTTAATCATGTGGTATGTGTACCAATTTCTGACTGTATAATCACCTCTTTTGCCTTAAAAGTTTAATAAAAATTATATATTATGGATTTTTTCATCTGCCGATTGTTAATGAAAATTAATTTAATAATAATATTATTAACATAAGGAATGGTATAATGCGCGGGGCGGATCTCGGCGTGTCGCCGCCGCAGCGGCTCATCAGTGTTCTCCCTCGCACCCGCACCGTACTTGTATCCTAGTGTATTCGCGTGGAGGGTCGCCCGCTGCGGCGACGACACGCCGAGATCCGTCCCGCGCATTATGCATACTGTACCACCTGTGGTAATGATACAGTGTTCGGAAATTTCTAAAGAATCAGAAAGGCGATTCGCCTGCAATTTAGCTCTATATAGAAATAACATTGTTAACATGGGTGGGTTACATATACCAACTTCATTTTAGGTAATAAATAACACTGAAATGACTAGTCTTTAGATCAGTGATGTCCAACTGGTTTCGCCTTAAGAGCTACTTCCATATTCTGTCCAGCCCAGCGGACACCTCCAAGTAGTAACAGTACCTATGTATGACGTTTACCTATAATACATTTTAATGAGATACATGGCTATTTTGATTCTCTTTACAAAATCTGCTATATAGTCCATATGACAGCATGACAGCATTAGGCAATTTTTAACATGTTCTGTGTCCACGTGTTTCTAAATTTATTATTTATATAATTATTTTTTTGCAGTATTATTTCAATATTTATTTTTATTGGAACGTCTGTGTGCAGTCGCCTAAAAATAAGGGCCCGCGTACTACCGGTTGGACACCACTGCTTAGATGCTGTGTACTAAATGTATTAATATTCAACTTGCATTTGATATTTTTATAGCAGTGACGCGCAGTCGCATCCTATACCCGCCGAGTACTTAAATGAATAAGTCATAAAAGCTTTTCACAGTAAGAAGATGAAAATGTTGCGCTCTGATAAGTAAAGTGTGTGAAGAAATTCAGGTTCAAGAAAGAGTAGTAAAATGAGTATTTTGTTCAGCTAGCATAGTATGCAATTATTAACCAGCATCAGATTTGATCATTTATTTTTCCGAACACTGTAAAAATTATTATTTAGTGTGTTCATATTGTGAGAGTGCAATTGACTTTTTGTGGTTTTAAAATATTGCTAGGAAGTGATTTTTTTTTTTTGCTTAGCCTGTGCTTGAATATCGTTGCCTGGACGAGATGTGCTAAGAGACCGTTCACATGCCACGTGGAAAGAAAGGGGGAGGGGTAGGAAGCAGAGGTGTCTGTCGTGTCAGTTTGCTACACGAAATACGACAATTTGGGGCACTGCCCGAACAAGGTTTCGTGTTTCCGGGCCAGCTAGGCCAGCCCGAAGCCCGGTCGACACGATAGGTACGAACCGTGTTGACGGCATGCTGATGTGATTGATTATGCATGCATGTAATTTATCAATTATTTATTTATTTCTTACATTTTTTTTTCATGTACTTCATAAGATTTATGTTTCATAAGAGAAGCAAATTGTTTATTATCCCTTGCCCCTTAGTAGGTGGTAGGCTCAAATTGTGGCCGACTGGGTTAGTACCACCGTACTGGATGTAAGATGGCCGCATAGCAGCCTCGATTCTGTTCTCTAGTTCAGTAATAGCCAGAAATCCAGGGAAGTCTCCAGGAAGGCAAAAGCTAGTGTATGATAAATACATACAATATAATTTATAAATCACCATCCACTTATGGCATAATTACATCCATGTCGTGTTGAGCAGGCTGGTTCATGACACGAACACGAAACAGGCTAGCTAGGCTGAACCGAGCCAACCAGAGACCGTCCATGTGGATTTTTTTTTAAACTCACAATGCCTCAAACAGGGCTGTTGCTAGCCGCTCGCTCGCATGAGTAGGTACACACAGCCGCACGCATGTCTCTCAGCCCTTTATTTTATGTTACACTTAATTTTATTATTGACAGTTTTTAATTAAATGATAAAAATTGCAAGTAGGTACTACTTTCTCATCCATTGCGAGGGGGGGGGGGGGTTCAACAAGTGTCCAAGGGGTATGTGAACGGTCCCTAATAATAAAATAATAAAAAGAAAGAAAAATGTTTAATTTGTTCATAGAGAAAATGAATCTTTGACCAATTAAGTAAATTATAGTAAATGTCTATGGATGAAATCCAGATTTATATATTATGTGACGGCCACAACTTATCGCAGCTTTCAGCACCCACATGACCCCCTAGGTTTAGGTATATGGGCATTGTCAGTCTAACTCATAATCTTCATAGAACATTCATGTGGGAACACTAATATTCTATTTCAATAATGTATGGGCGTTCTATGGTTCCAATAGGTATGAGAAGTCGGCAATCCTTTGCTAGAATATTTTTTTTTACGTCCACTTAGTCTATATTTACAAAAGTGTTTTGATACTGCCTACATAGTATGTATTATCTACATAGTATCAATCGCAAAATTTCTTTCAGAACTTGTTAAGTTAAGTTTGAATGAATGTTAGCTAATGGGAACGCCGACTTTAATACAAATTTTAACAGTGATAAATGCTCTTAAAAAACTATAGGGGTTCCTTGTTGACTACGGAACCCTAAAAATTAAAACTAGAAGTAAGTACCAACCATGTCACATATTATTAGTCATTGTTTTATTGTCAAATGTTGCATTCCATCAGATTGCAATAAAAATGGGATAATTACATTCAACTTGATTTGTGCCTAATGCAAGATGCGATATATTTATAATTCAAATTTTGTTATGATGAATATCAGTGATTTTTTTTTTTTATGGAAACTGACATGGTTGGCTACATCACCTACAACATACATTTTTATTTTTATTTTGGAATTCAACTGTATTCCTAAAAAAAAACAATACAATACAATCATAATTTGCACGGAAGTAGGTATGTTTGTTTTTGCCTCTGTAAAATTAAGTTCAGCCCAACAACTATCCCGTTGGCATCGCCGACTCCTCACATTGCTGGATATTGCCTTCTTAAACTCGTTATGTATGAGCTTTCTACTTCCATTTTTTATTTATGTGCGTACCTGATACTGCTCTATTCAGATCTCTTCTACCGGTAGTTCGACTGATTGAATTAGTCGAAAAAAAAAATCCTTTCTGTCCTCCTGATGCATTTTTATTCCGGCTAGTTCTACCCCAAGTCATGTCTTAAAAATAGTACAGTTGGAAAACTATTAACACAACAATACATACAAAGAAAAAAAAAAAAAAATTAATATGGCCATATTCTTGTGCTCCTACCAATAGCAGAATAGTGGTAGGAGTAGGAGCACGAGAAAACTGCCATTAAGTAATAAGGATAGTGAAAGAAACAAACTAAGCTTCTTATGTATTCCAATTTTTTTTATTATACTTAAAAAGAAATAACAAAACAAGCTACAAAGTGTTGAACATTTTTTGTAATCATGAATTGGAAGCACCTTTAATTTTATTGATGTCTAATTTTAAAACCGACTAACTTGCCGGTGTGGAACAGGGTAGGGGTATACACAACATGCACAGTGAACATAATAAACGAGTAGAAGTAGCGCGATGGATGGCACAAGTAAACGTAGCTCCGCGCACTTGAACTAAGTCAACATCAGTCGCCTATCATGGTGACAGAAACCATCAAGCTGCCTGAATGTCTTGGCAATGAAAGAGGCAACAAAGATAGCCGCGAAAGGAATTTGGCAAGGTGCTAAATTATAACTTGGATATTATGTCAAAACTCAACTATTTTTGTATTGTAATTTGGTTACACTGGTCGTTATACTACTTATAACATCGGTCAGGTGTCCGTCCGTCTCTATCTTCTCGAAACTTGGAATGTTTATAGATTCCAATGACAAAATGAGCAAACTATAGGATATCCTAAAGGACCCCCCTTTAGGATATCCTTTTGGATACTTTAATTAATAGGGGGCCGCGAAAACCCAGTTTAAATTAAATATTTATGTAAAAAGTAAAAAGGGTCAAGCCAATATTACTACTAATTAAAAAAAAACAGTTACAGTAAGAAATGTGTGCATTTCTGCACAATCTAAAAAAAATTATAAATACATACCTGGTCAACATTGTTCTTACAACATAAAACGTATTTCGAAGTATAAACAGTTATGGAGAAAATGACATTCCTAATCAGCAGGGCTATCACGAGATTCGCTACGCCGAGGTGTAGCGTGCGTAGAGAAAGTAACCCGCTGCGCGGAAGCGAGTTCGCAAATCTATCCATAAAAAAAATCTATCGCATTCGCTTCCGCGCAGACGCTTACGCTCTCTATGCACGCTACACCTCGGCGTAGTCGGCGTAGCGAAACTCGTATTAGCCCTACTGGTCTCTCGTTTTACGGGGTGGCGTGTCCGTGGGGCGCACGGTGTTAGCAAGGGCGAGGTGATACATACAACGCAGAAAGCAACCACGCAGGCCCTCGTCTTGCTTGGTAGAAATAAATGGCTATGGAACCCTCTGTATTTTTTAATGAATTTATGTTCTGTGAGTGTGCCTGTACATACTTAAGTTCTACATTTGCAAGAGCTGCTGACATTTGCTGATTAAATAATACCTAAATTAAGGCTTCACAGTGATCATCACAATATGATTGGATTATATATAACGTATGCACTTGTTTCTGAGATGTAAGTACCTACTTACAGTTATGTACACTATTTAGGTTTTATAAAATAATGTACTAAAATATATTTATAGATTAACATTTTGTGTTAAAAGTTGCAAAGTCTAATAATATGTAGGTACCTCATATTTATTTACTGCATGCATAGGTTGTTACAAATTATGAAATAATAAATGAATTTGTTACTTGACGTGAATTTGAGTGTGTCACTTGTGTGATTTAATAAAATATTGTGCTGGAATGTCATGGTTTTTATTTACTAATTTAAGATTTTTGTTATACTTATTATCCAGAAAACCATTACCAGTTTCCACCCAAGTATATCATTTCCACCATCCTTCCCATCGTTCAAATGGGTTCCTAAACTAGCGAAATATAAAGATTTTGGTTAGTTAGGTATCTCTAAAATGTTTTGTCAGCTAACTGGGCCGCACGTAACTTATGTACTTATGTTCAGCAAATAGGTAAAGAAAGATTGTCCAGAGCTCTTGTACCTAAGTAGGTACATACATAGCAACTAAGTACATGATGGTTCCAGCACTTCGTTGCTGAGTAAGTATTCGAAACTGCTGAAGGCAGTTCAGTTTTCAGTAAAAAACGGTTTTAAAAAACATAAAACCGACTTAGCACAAAAGGGGGCCATCTATCAATTTTCAGGTGTGTCCGAATATGAATCACAATATCGATTCATATATTTCAATACAATTTCGTGGTGAGATTACTATTAGCTGGCAAAACCCAATTTCTCCTATCTCGAGTAATGGCCGAGATGCACTGTCAAAAACCCAACAAATTGAACTATTTGCTCAATTTTATACATCACAAACCCAGTAACCACTCTTAACAACAACTTTGGGCGTAGGTAGTTATATCTCCAAAGTATTTACAGGTGAAATCCGATTGAAGGAAGGTGTGGAACTAAGCTTTCGATGGCTTCACTGAACATATCCGGGCCCATCGACAGTAGAGGAGGGCATAGGCTTAATCGAGGTCGGGACTAGCGAGTGGCCACTCTAAATTTCCCGCGCATGCTTCACGTTTCGCTCGCATCAAGCCCTCGTCAGCTAGTCCGCGTTGACTAGGACGCGGGGAAACACCAGTCCCGCTCTCGACTTCCCTCTCTCTACCTACGTATCCATATTCTGTAAGATGCTTCCAGTGACGTTTTCGAAGCTCTCTTCGTGTATGAGCTTAGCGTCGATCTTGGCAGCCCTAGGTTCTTGAAGAGACTGCAGAGCGACTTCGCTGGTAGTCCTCTTGCTCCGACTGCCACAGCGAAGGGATCAGTCTTGAATCCGTTTCTCACAATCCGGTCTACTGAGTTGCAGTAGGTACTTGTTGTTTGATGTTGTGGTCCTTCCGTAGGTATGTTATTTTCCCATGGAACTGTAAGTTCAACAAGTACTACATGCTGTGTCGCTTTTGAGAATATGAAGGCATCCGGTAATGCTTCTCATGTGTGTCCATCAACAATTCCCAATGCTTTGCTGCTCCCAAAATTGAAGAAGGTTTAGTCCTATCTTTGGCTCCAGGTTTCACAAAGTTGACCTTCTGGAAGCCGTTACTGGTTTGCTCTTTCCTGATCCGTGCAATTGACAGGTTGATGGCCTCTCTGATGATTTGGAGGAATTTGTCATGACGGTAGGAATACTGGCCTCGCTCAAGTAGTATTTTGCATCCGCATAACAAATGTTTGGCCGTGCCTACGGACTCCTTACATGACGGGCATAGCATAGTCTATTTGTAGATTTCCTCCATCCAACTCGGTTACTCGGGTCGGGGAGAGTAAGCTGGAATGCATTTAGGTAGAACTTAAGCAGCTCAGGGGACCAGTTGTATGAGCGCCGCCCCGCGCTTTCGCCCAGCCCACGCTGCCGCCGCCGCCGCCCAACGCGCTACGCGGTCGGCGGCGCGCCGAACCGAGCGCGGTCAGTCAGACTGATCGCTCCGATAGACTTTTCGAAGAAAAAAATATGTGAAATAACTCAAAACGATATTGTCTAGGTGACCGACTCGGGCTCTACCATTAAAATAGCTGCAAATTTAATGAATAAGTATGCAGAATCATCTTTATCGTGGACACGCTCTGCATATGGGCGCGTTCAGGTAGAAAGCTGGTAGCCGGCGCCGACGGGCGCTGGTCGGTGCCGGTAGACGCTACATAAAGAAAGCCGGTAGAAGCTGGTAAATCTGTCTGACGACGGACTGAGTATAACTAGGTAGGTAGTGTGCAAAACGTCGAGCTCGTCGGATGAAGAACTTTTTCTGTTAGACAATGTGTTTCTCAAACTCAAAAAACATTTCAACATTTATCCATCATGTATCTGTTTTGGTGTCTTCTATCTCTTTTATCAAATGTCAGTATTCATTTATTGTTTTGTACAATTTCAATAAACATTCACGAATAGTGAGACACGTTCGTTTCTCGCAAACGACAGCGCCGATCGGCGTTTCTCGAAGCATGTCTGCGCTTATAGGCGCTGATTCCACGAAGTATGGAGACTCTCTGTGCCAACAACCAGCGCTGGTCGGCGCTGGTGCATCGGCGCCGGCTACCAGGTTTTTACCTGAACGCGCCCTAACCTTGTATATTTTTATTGCAATGCATATTTTTGTAAATTTGTCGATTACTTTTTTATGCAGATATGGGAGGGAAGGGTATGTAGGTAGGACGGTAGGCGGGGTGGGAAGGGAAGGGAGGATGGTAGGGAGTTTGAGGAGGTGGAAAGTATTTGGGGTAGGGGGAGGTAGGGCAGGCGTGGGAGGAGTGTAAGAGGGGTAAGAGGGGGGAGGGGGAGGTGAGGAGAGGTCAACGAAGGAGAGGGAGGGTGAGGGAGGGAGGGGGAAGCGGCGGGGGAGAGATGGTTGAACGATGGCTGAGGTAGGGAGGGATAGAAGTGGCGATGGGACGGAGGGGGAGCGAGGGGGGAGGGAAGGGAGGGGTGGGCGAGGAAGGAGGGAGAGGGGAGGAAAGAAAGGAGGCCGGAAGAGTGGGAGATAGGGAGAAGGTAGGAGGGGAAGAGGATGGGAGCGAGGGGGAAGGAGGGAGTGGGTGAAGAGGGGGAGTAAGGGGAAGCGAGAGAGAAGGGAGAGGGGAAGGAGGGAAGTAGGGAGAGAGGTAAACAGATAACGAGGTTAAGGAGAAGGGGAAACGGAGAGGGGGACGGAGAAGATCTGGAGGGAAGGAGAAGTAGGGAGGGAGGGAGAGTGAGAGAGAGGAGAGAGATGGGAGGAGGGGAGATGATTCCAACAGCGAGACGCTGCATATTTGAAGGATCGTTCGAATGCAGCACCCCGATGCCTAGGAATGGCTAGCTTGCCATGACTCCCCACGGATCGAGTACCGTAACAATGTGTGTCACTCGGCCATGCTAATTTGTCATAGAGTGTTTTGGACGTTTTTTTTGTTTATTACGGCATGGACCAGACATGCGAAGTGGAGAGATCTTCGGTTTTTCATATTCAGCGTGCCCAATTTGTTAAGAATAGGGGTGATGCGAGCACGCTTCTTTGGTCTTTCGCAGAATCTAACGCAAGCATTTTGGACACGCTGGATGGCTGGATGAATTTAGATGTACGCTCGAGAAGGCAGGGCCCGTACACCGTACACGACGTCACCGTACAAGAGAAGGGATAGTTTATTATCATATTGCGTTTAAATTGTATTTGCTATATAATCCATTCGTTAGTTCATAAAGTTTCATGGAAACATCTTTCAAAATGATTTTTTTTCTAGCACCTTCAACTACAGGTGGGCGGGCGCCACCTGGTGTAGGTGACGGATTGTTTTGGATAATGCTCTCAAACTGGAGGGGTTAAAGCAAAGACATTAAACCCACCCTTTTAATCTCTTTGGGTTAAAGTAAACAATCGTCTCTGGACAGACTTTCTTATTTCAATAATTTAAAAAATATATAAATTAATACAAACTGACATAAAAATTATTATAAAATAATTAAAATTAATATTCTTTTGGTTTCAAGATAAAAAATTACAAATCAATATCTTGAGCCGAATAAAAAAAATATAAAATAAATTAAAATTATTATCGTTTAAATCTAATACTTTATAAAAATTGTATTTAATGTGATTCCTTCACAGAATTCAACGATAGGTTAGGTTAGGTTACTTCTTAAAAAAAAAACATTAAGTATAAAAGAAATTAGACAATGGCTACTGTTACTAATATCATAATATAAACAATAATATAAAAACACATTATAGATAAAATAACTACGACATACGTAATTATGCAAATCATGCAACTATATTAAAAAACTACAAAACTACACTAACTTACATTATGAATATAAAATTATACTAACCTACGCAATGAATATAAAATGTGGTGAAGAAAAGGACATTCTTTTTCAATAACGTCAAATACAATAATATGTGCACAGATTACCAATATAAAACATTCTTACCAATATAAAATATTTACATTTCTTTCGGGCACAGATTATAAACAACGCACTGTGATACACTACACCACAGCCATAGCCGACTATCATTGTCTCCCTCTACGGAGACCAAGCCCCATGCTGCATCGCCATAGCCCCACTGCGACGTTGCTATCGCTTACTCGCTCACGCTTGCCTACCGATGACAGGAGCGAGAGAGAAAAAGAAGATTTCGTCGGTCGCCCGATGAAGGGTGAGCGATTTCATGTTTCTCTCTCGCCCCTGTCATCGGTAGGCAAGCGAGAGCGAGTAAGCGATAGCAACGTCGCAGTGGGGCTATGACGATGCAGCATGGCTTGTCTCCGTAGAGGGAGACAATGACAGTCGGCTCTGCCACAGCACAATATTAACCCTAACTAAACACCCTAAAAAAATTTAAACACCCTAACATTGCTTAAAAAGGAAAAAAAATCAAAAACAATTTTGTGGGATTCGAACCCATGGCCCAAAAAATGCAAACCCTACACGCTTACCACTGAGCTAACAAATTACTTAGACGACCAAACGAATATTGGCTTCAGTTGCTTCGCTCCGGGTCGCCCGGAGCGAACCAACAGAAGCCGATATTCGCTTGGTCGTCTAAATAATTTGTTAGCTCAGTGGTAATAACATTGCTTAAAAAAAAAAAGCAAAAAAAAATTGGTTGTCTGTAAAGTCGGTTTACGTACGATAGTTTTACGTGATGACGTGGAATAATCGTAGTACATAGATCAAAGATCAGTCATTTCTATTTCCAGTAGAAAGATTAATCATCTTGTGACTGGCCATCAAAACTTCTGTTGTCTGATCTTGACAGTTTTACTTCTTAAGACGTTTCCATGGTAACTTTGACTAACAACGTGACATGCTTTCGTGCGTGCAGCCGGTGCTCATCAATTTATAAGACGTGACGTCATCACGTCAAAAACCAAAATGATTTTGTGGGATTCGAACCCAGGTCATAAAACTACTAGTCCTAGACCCTCACCCCTGAGCCACGAAATCACTTAAACGAACAAACGAATATCGAATTCCCTTGATTCGCTTTCGGATATTTTTCATGGAAATATAGCTTATTTTTCCAATTTTCTTCGCATTATTATAAGAACATACGATCAGTTGCAAAATAAAAGAAGGTTTAGTTCAAATAATATATTTATAAAATTGGAAAAAAATGGAACGCGCGTGCCATCTGGGAGTTTACGGAATGTCCCAGGATCTTCATGTTGAACATCCGATTTCGCCGATTTCTGTAAAGAAAACGTATATTATACTTTACTATTTCTAAAAGTATGTTTCTTTTCGAGTATTATGATATAAATATTGTAAAGGTATGTTTTGAATTTATTTTATAATGATTTTTTCAAAAAAAAATTGGGATTTTTTTTTCTAACTAAAATATCTGGTACTTCTAATCAAGGTAAGCCTCACTGTTTCACATGGATTTTAGGAAATTTTATAGGCTTTCTAGAACAGAAGAGTTTATAGATCTAACTTTATTAGTTTCCGAAATATCTGCGTTTATGTCGAGGTCGGCGCTCATGTGCGCGCGCGCCGCCCGCGGGCCACGCCCATGCGGGATTTATGCGGTTCGGGCATATTATAACGCGGGAGTCAATAGGTACAAATTTTATTTTCACTCCTTTGAGCAAATCAAACGGCCTAGTACTTTCGGAGATAAAAAAATCATTAACGAATCCTCATTGAGATATCGTGTTGTTGAATATTTATTGCTTTTGCCTATTTCCGGCAAAAATGGTTTCAGGTATTTTATACAAAATGTTTATGTTAAAACCTAGTTTTTTTATAGGTGGTACGTAAACCCATTGTATACGGGCTCAAAGTTCTTGACACACTCGCTAGCTAGTTCGTGTCATCATTGAAATACGTACATATAGATGTATAGAACCGCCACAGTCCGGCGAAAGTTTTGTCCCGGAACTCACATGGAAATGCAAATTACACGAATGGACCATCAAAAAATAGGTAAAAAAACTTTTAAGTTAAACGGTTTTATTAAAAAAAACTAGAAAAAAAAACATCAGCTGTACAAAAAACTAGAAAATAATAAGGACACAAGCCTGGGCCTTCTTAAGATTTTACGTCTAGGTAAGAAATCGTGCAATACTAGCGTGCTGTCTTCTCATGTCGGATGCCAAAGGGCACATTGTGTCGCTGCGTCAGCGGAATAAGTAATAAATTGAGACTTTTAACAGACTAATATAAAAACGTGGGGCGTATAATATGCGTAATAACATGCGCCCCACGTTTTTATATTAGCCTGTTAAAAGTATCAATTTATTACTTATTCCGCTGACGCAGCGACACAATGTGCCCTTTGGCATCCGACATGAGAAGACAGCACGCTAGTATTGCACGATTTCTTACCTAGACGTAAAATCTTAAGAAGGCCCAGGCTTGTGTCCTTATTATTTTCTAGTTTTTTGTACAGCTGATGTTTTTTTTTCTAGTTTTTTTTAATAAAACCGTTTAACTTAAAAGTTTTTTTACCTATTTTTTTATTTACTCGTTTTTAGTTTGATTTTTGGCTCGTATCATTCATTACGCAAACTCCTCATCCTTTCCAACTCTCTCATTGCATCTTTGTTACTCGGTTTCTTAACTGTCAATTTCTCAGAATCAAGCTCCTCAATACATAGCCCTTCTAAAGACTTTACGCGACTCAATGCAACATACGCTTGACCCTCCTCAAATATTCTGGAGCCGAAATACACGACAGCATGGTACTGCCCTACATTTTATGGACAGTGGAGGCCCATGCCAAAATTTTCGGTAACATCCGTCCCTCAGCTGTTCCATAATTAAACTTTGCTGGAAACTTGTTGGGTTTAGGATGGATAAGGTGCCCGCCGTCCCTTTCAAAATCAATTTGAACAGATGGTATGTCTGTTTCATTTTGCGTTCGACAGTATGGGACACTCGTCCAAACAAACCAAATGAGCCCAAACTCGAGGGGGTTACTAGTAACGGTTAGAAAATTCCACTGTACACCTCCTGACTCCATCATCAGACCCTCGTCACCAAGTGTATTGGTAGAAGTATGGGACATTCGTCCAAACCAACCAAATGAGCCCAATCTTGAGGGGGTTACTAGTAACAGTTGAAGAGTTCCACTGTACACCTCCAGACTCCATCATCAGACCCTCGTCACCAAATGTATTGGTAGAAGTATGGGACACTCGTCCACACCAACCATATGAGCCCAAACTCGAGGGCGTTACTAGTAACGGCTAGTAACTAGTTCGGTAACATCCGTCTCTCAGCTGTTCCATAATTAAACTTTGCTGGAAACTTGTTGGGTTTAGGATGGATAAGGTGCCCGCCGTCCCTTTCAAAATCAATTTGAACAGATGGTATGTCTGTTTCATTTTGCGTTCGACAAGTATGGGACACTCGTCCAAACAAACCAAATGAGCCCAAACTCGAGGGGGTTACTAGTAACGGTTAGAAAATTCCACTGTACACCTCCTGACTCCATCATCAGACCCTCGTCACCAAGTGTATTGGTAGAAGTATGGGACATTCGTCCAAACCAACCAAATGAGCCCAATCTTGAGGGGGTTACTAGTAACAGTTGAAGAGTTCCACTGTACACCTCCAGACTCCATCATCAGACCCTCGTCACCAAATGTATTGGTAGAAGTATGGGACACTCGTCCACACCAACCATATGAGCCCAAACTCGAGGGCGTTACTAGTAACGGTTGAAGAGTTCCACTGTACACCTCTTGACTCCATCATCAGACCCTCGTCACCAAGTGTACTGGTAGAAGTATGGGACACTCGTCCAAACCAACCAAATGAGCCCAAACTGGAGGGGGTTACTAGTAACGGTTGAAGAGTTCCACTGTCCACCTCCTGACTCCATCATGAGACCCTCGTCACCAAGTGTATTGGGAGAAGTATGGGACACTCGTCCAAACCAACCATATGAGCCCAAACTCGAGGGCGTTACTAGTAACGGTTGAAGAGTTCCACTGTCAACCTCCTGACTCCATCATCAGACCCTCGTCACCAAGTGTATTGGTAGAAGTATGGGACACTCGTCCAAACCAACCATATGAGCCCAAACTCGAGGGCGTTACTAGTAACGGTTGAAGAGTTCCACTGTCAACCTCCTGACTCCATCATCAGACCCTCGTCACCAAGTGTACTGGTAGAAGTATGGGACACTCGTCCAAACCAACCAAATGAGCCCAAACTGGAGGGGATTACTAGTAACGGTTGAAGAGTTCCACTGTACACCTCCTGACTCCATCATCAGACCCTCGTCACCAAGTGTACTGGTAGAAGTATGGGACACTCGTCCAAACCAACCAAATGAGCCCAAACTGGAGGGGATTACTAGTAACGGTTGAAGAGTTCCACTGTCCACCTCCTGACTCCATCATGACACCCTCGTCACCAAGTGTATTGGGAGAAGTATGGGACACTCGTCCAAACGAACCATATGAGCCCAAACTCGAGGGGGTTACTAGTAACAGTTGAAGAGTTCCACTGTACACCTCCTGACTCCATCATCAGATCCTCGTCACCAAGTGTATTGGTAGAAGTATGGGACACTCCTCCAAACCAACCATATGAGCACAACCTCGAGGGGGTTACTAGTAACGGTTGAAGAGTTCCACTGTCCACCTCCTGACTCCATCATCAGACCCTCGTCACCAAGTGTATTGGTAGAAGTATGGGACACTCGTCCAAACCAACCATATGAGCCCAAACTCGAGGGCGTTACTAGTAACGGTTGAAGAGTTCCACTGTCAACCTCTTGACTCCATCATCAGACCCTCGTCACCAAGTGTACTGGTAGAAGTATGGGACACTCGTCCAAACCAACCAAATGAGCCCAAACTGGAGGGGATTACTAGTAACGGTTGAAGAGTTCCACTGTACACCTCCTGACTCCATCATCAGACCCTCGTCACCAAGTGTATTGGTAGAAGTATGGGACACTCGTCCAAACCAACCAAATGAGCCCAACCTCGAGGGGGTTACTAGTAACGGTTGAAGAGTTCCACTGTACACCTCCTGACTCCATCATCAGATCCTCGTCACCAAGGTAGAAGTATGGGACAATCGTCCAAACCAACCATGTGAGCACAAACTCGAGGGGTAAACATGTAATGAAATGGAGTAGCTCCTATTTTTATTAATAAAGTTATATTAATTATAATTCTTATTATTATATTATTATTAAATAATTTAAAATTTATTATATTTAATAAAATTACAAATAATAAATTTATAGAGGCAATTGATTGAACTAAAAAATATTTTAGAGCTGCTTCGGAAGAAAGAAGGTTATTATTATTAGAGATAATAGGGATAAATCTTAATAAATAACACCTGGTTCATGTAAACATGTTAGCTCCCCATGGTTCCCGATGGGGAACAATTACGACCTCCGCTCTGTCCCCGCGTTCCCGAACGGGAACAAGATTTATGCGCAATTTACGGCCGCACTATTTGACCAAATTCACTTTATTCCGCCCTGATCCTCTCTTGACTCAGGCAGCATTCTTTGAAAGGATTTGGAGCCTGTCTCCAAGAAACAATAATATTGGCTATGGAAACAATAACTTGCCGTCAGTGGACATATTGATAATCTGTCCGTGTGCGTATTTTTCAAGTAAGAGCGCCCCGTGAAAATAATGTTTATAAGTGTATTCAAGTGCATCTATGAGCTAAAGGTTAGTAAATAGTGTTATTTATTAGTTATTCTACCAATAGAAGATGCATTACGAGTTCGGGTGGCGACAAAAGTCATATTTTTCGTCGCTCAAAAATGTTTGTTTATTTTTGTATGAAATGTGTAAACAATGACTTTGAAGGCATATTTTTCATGGAAATATAGCTTATTTTTCCCATTTTCTTCGCATTATTATACAAACATACGATCAGTTGCAAAATAAAAGAAGGTTTAGTTCAAATAATATATTTATAAAATTGGTAAAAAATATCACGCGCGTGCCATCTCGGACTGTCCTGATGCTCTCAGGATGTTCATGTTGAACATCCGATTTCGCCGATTTCTGTAAAGAAAACGTATATTATACTTTACTATTTCTAAAAGTATGTTTCTTTACGAGTATTCTAATATAAATATTGTAAAGGTATGTTTTGAATTTATTTTATAATGAATTTTTCAAAAAAAAATTGGGATTTTTTTTTCTACCTAAAATATCTGGTACTTCTAAACAAGGTAAGCCTCACTGTTTCACATGGATTTTAGGAAATTTTCTAGGCTTTCTAGGACAGAAGAGTTTATAGATCTAACTTTATTAGTTTCCGAAATATCTGCGTTTATGTCGAGGTCGGCGCTCATGTGCGCGCGCGCACATGAGCGCCGTCGGCGGGCCACGCCCATGCGGGGACTAAGCGGGTTTTTGGGCTTTATAACGCGGGAGCGAATATATATAATAAAATAATATACTTGTAATGTTTTCTATCAAATTGATGTTCTTTACACGTACGAATGCTTTCCTAGTCCTTAAACTTTCTTTTAATTGTGGAACAGATAGCGCGGGGCGAGGGAGTAGGAGGAAGGATTAGGGGGATTAAAAAAGTCTTTCATGTGCCGTACGCCAGATCGTTCACAGTTATTTTACCTCTGTCTGACACATGTCATTGTATCTTCCGCTAGGTTGGCACCACTTGCTGTCACTAGTAGGTCCTACCTAACCTAAAAAGGGTTACTTGCTATTCATATTTTACCCGTGGTAGTGGACCTGTTGTACTTGTAGTGATTATTTCACCTTTGCGCACTCCTGCATTTCTTGTTTCTTGTCGTGTACTGTTCTTCTTTCAATTTGTGTGCATTATAGAGTTTCTATTCTATTCTAAGAATATATTCAAATATTTCGTACATCCCTGTACATACGTACAGGGATGTACGAACCAATTATGGCAACACAGAGCTCAGGTTAGCCAACTTGATGGCTAGAGGTAAAATAACTGTGAACGGTCTTTAGTTGAAACGCTTTTACGAGAAAACTATCAGCCTCGTACAAATTATTTACGATATTTTGACATAGATAAACTTATAAGATGATTTTTCATCGCAGGCAACATTTTGTAGCATAAATTGTAAGTGTCCAAACCGCGTACGGCACGTGAAAGAGGAAGGCACAGTGGATATTTTTAGAAGGAAAAGACGATTTATTCCGATTATACACGGTGTTGCAGTTGCCCCCGTAATATTTTTAACTGACATAAGGGGGTTATTCTATATGTGAAACCAAACAACTTCTGTGGCGAAAAAAAATTTTTGAAACAAAAATAATATTTTTTCCATACAAATTTTAAATGCCTAACTACTCTCAAAATGTACGGAGAAAAAAAAAATATTTTTCGTCAAATTAAGAAATCGTAGAACAAAAGTTATTCTAACAACACCGGTTGCAACACCGTGTATACACGGTGTTGCAACCCCAACCGTAAAACCCGAAAGGGGTTGATTCTGTGCGTGAAATAGAATAACTTTTGTTGTACGACTTCTTAATTTGACGAAAAAAAAAATTTTTTTCTCCGTACATTTTGAGAATAGTTAGGCATTTAAAATTTGTATGGAAAATATATTTTTTTTTGGTTCAAAATTTTTTTTTTCGCCACAGAAGTTGTTTATTTTCACATATAGAATAACCCCCTTATGTCAGTTAAATGTGCTAAGTTTTATCCAATTATTTTGACCACAGATTTCAATGTCGGCAAGTGTCATAAATTTAGATTAGGATTGGCTCTTTTTAGGATTAGCCCAAAATAATGATGCAATATTTTTGAGATTTCTTTTTGACGTGAATACGTCTTTTGCTTCCATAGTGGGAGCCAACCCAGAAAACTGATGATAACAAAATCGGGGGATACCATGGGGAAGAAGTTTGGTGTTGCAGCTTCATATCTATCATCTACATCCAAAATTTAATTACACCACTCGATAGCTAAAGGATCAAAGAATTCGTTACCTACGTAATACGCTCTAAGAAAATATTACCCGTTACGTACACGTATTCACGTTAACGTTAAACACACGGCCGTGTCCACGCCACGACACAGCCACACACCCCGATTTGTTCATTGAATTTTTAGCAACATCTTCTCACGTTTTTGTCTCAAATCTGGCAACTAATAGTAAGATTGGCTTCAAAGGACATCGCATCCAGCGACCCAGAGCTGTATAATTAAAACTTAAATAAAAGCTACAACAGAAATGGCTGTATACTCTAAAGAGTTTTGCCTGTTTCGGGAGGAGACGAATGTGCCGAGAATTTATACAACAGACGTTAAAGCTACAAAATAAACGGCTGTATACTCTAATGAGTTTTGCCTGTTTCGGGAGGAGACGAATTAAATAAAAAAAAAAAATATATAAAAAGAATAAAATGAGAAAGTGAAAAAGATGGCGGACGGCGGAAGTTTGTCTCGTCGTCGTTGTAGTTAAAAATATATATTTTTGTGGTTCTCGCGGTGCGAGAACTTATACAACAGATACAGACGTTAAAAGCTACAACAGAATTGGCTGTATACTCTAATGAGTTTTGCCTGTTTCGGGAGGAGACGAATAAATCTAAAACGAATAAATCTAAAAAAAAAAGAATTTTGACCTTCAACGACTTTCGCTAATAGATAGATTAATGAAAATTTATAAAACACCTGACAATATGCCGCGCGTCACTCAAGATTTACTTGCCAACACAGACTGTTTTCCATCCATTTACGATTTCATTATTTCAACAATTGGCGATATATAAATAAAAAGAATAACAACAGACAAGGCTGCATGGTATAATACCTTTGCCTATCCCAAAAAGGGATAAAACAACCAAAAAAAAAAAAAAAAAAAAATGTGAGTGATGGATGTCCATGAAATCAAAGAGAAGAGAATATAATTTAACCCTTAGCCCAACCACCAAGAAAATGAAATGTCTAAAACGAACGAATGGCGTTTTGCTTTCGATTCTATAATATTCAAAAGAGTGATTTATTAGAGTACATTGAAACGACGCAGCATTGAACGTTAGGTGTAAGGTATGACAGAGGTTGTAGTTTTCTATCGTAGGCATGAATTAATCGTATCGTAGGCTTGATCAATTTTAACCTCACTCGTGTCAGTCGTGTTGTGTTACTGAACATCCTTGCTGCCTCAGTGCTTCGCATCCCTTCTCAGACTGAAGAGAACGTCTTTATTACAGCTCGTGTACTATGGACGATGAGGGAAAGAATTACAGACGTGGTAGACCTCAACAAAAGTTGTACCGTCCTGGCAGTGGTCCACTGAGGAAGACGAGCCCAGGTTCCGATATTGGAATGGAGAGCTGCAGAGCAGATGTACCGGTCGTCCCGCCGCCAGGGCCTCGCGGGCGCGGTCACGGCCGATATCGCAATAAAATTTCATCAAGCGATGATTACCTCGACGAGCACAGCCGAGGCGCGCTCGGGCTGCGCACTGATGAGGCGGGGGATGCGAGAAGACGCGGTAGGAAACCCGAGCGACTGCTGTACGCGGTCCGGCCAGGCGGAGTCTCCGTCGAGCCCGGCGGCGCGTACAGTGCCGGCGAGGGAACCCACTCTAGTCATCATGATTTTCATATGACACCTTGTGGAAAAGGTGGGCCTCGGAGAGAAAGCAACTACTCATCGGATAGTCACCTCCACCCAGCACCTTTCTTGAAGAACGATCACAACTTTAATAGAAATTACAGACAAGTCTCTGAGCCGAGGTCCGTGTCACCGAGTTACCACGGAGCAGATAACAGTGTCTACAGTAGGAGCAGGGACACTAGGAGCATGGAGATTGCGGCCAACAGACATAACGCTCCCGGTAGCAAGCCGCCCTCAGGCAGACGTAACTCCGCAGGATATCCCACAGATGTCGGGAAACCTGCAAAGTTTATGCCCAATTTTGAGAATCTGCCACCGAGACTACAAAAAAAATTGTTGGCAGAAGCTGGGCAACATAGCTTGGAGAGTGGCATAGATTACTCGAGAGCTCGACACGCATCACCACTGCCGACCTCCCAGCCTGCGATGACTCCCACGTGGTCTCAAACCCTTCCGTCCCGAGGCCGGGGAAGACTCAAGGATGATTTTGAAAGAGAGAGGCTTATGGCATCATACTTAAAATCATACGAAAAGGAAGGGTCCAGACATTCTACACCGAGTGGATCTCGAGTAAATTTATATGAAACTAATCACTTTGACAATCAGTCACAATCCTGGTACGACGATCGTGCTCCTGCTACCTCCAACTTTGTAGAAAGAACATATACAGGTATGTTATTAAATTCATTGTTATAGTGTGTCAACATGTTTGCACACTCTGATTGGTTGTAGATGTTGACATACAATCGTTGAGTGGGCAGGTAGCACTGTGTGCGCTGTATTGATTATTAGGTTTTGGCGAGATCGTGTTCTCATACAGAACTCTCGGTGGCCCACCTAGCTTCATTGTCTCATCTGTGTGAGGCCGACAGCCAATTCTAATATGTATTTTTGGTATTTCTTATGATGCTAATTGTTTACATTGAGGCATGTAATTATTATGCTTAACACGTGCAGACCGGGGTGTACCACCAGTCTGGTGCACTCGTGGCTGGTACATTTGACTGGGTGTGCCACCGGTGGCGCACGCCACCAGTAATGTTCCTAATATGAAGATTTTTTTACCGCCACGCATTAAACTTTCATGTTTATGGTGGATCTCCCCTTCTAGGGAAGTTCTATTTTCTTAGACTGGCACAGCGTTCTAGTCAGCGTAAAGAAAGCAATGAAGTAAGTAGGTAGTATGAAATAAAAATATTCTTTTTTTTTTTGTAAATGTTCGTTTAGTAAAAAATATTCACGGTCTGAACTCGTTAATCGGCAAAGAGATGGTATACACCCTGTTCGCCTGTGCCTTCAGATTAGGTACTGAATGTAAGCATATTGTTTTTGGAATCTAGCACATCCTTAATTAAATATTTTGCAGGGTCCAAGTCCACCTTGAATCTTACAAATGAAAACAACAATGTTGGCAAAACTCCAAACCATGGGGAATGTGAACTAAACAATTATTCCAAGAAGAATAAAGAATCAGACCAGCCAAAGTTTAGCGGTGGAGACAGCAAAAGTAATTACTCTGCTCATGAAGATAACAACTCTCCATCTCTGTCCAGTATGTTAAATAATTTAAACAGCTTGGTAAGTACCTTTTCAACTTTATTGTTTCCCTATATTTGTATTATTCGCCTAAAAATATTTTTAACACTTTAACAGCGGATCACAAGCAGCGCTCGTGATGGTATATTTTCTCTAACTCGCGGATCACGAACGTGACTCGTTTTCAAACTTTGTACTGTTTGTTCTAAACTCACGAGCACTTCTCGTGATCCGCGTTTCGTGGATACTGTAGCTGAGTCTTTTAGGTACACACACATATACAATTCATCTATATGGAGTGCGCGTGTGGGGCAGAGGGAGCGACTCTCGACAGCGAGCGCTGCTGCTTACTCAGTGCGTCACGAGTCTTTCCAAAGTGTTTTTTTCTTTTTTTTTTCTGTAGGTAATTACCCTTGTTTTAAAAAATACCACAAACAAAAAGATTACACTTGGTATAAAGAATTAAATTAAAATTTTTTTTTTTTTTCATGTAATTGCTAATCGAGTAAATCCAATAAAAAAGGAATAAAAAATCGGTCCAGCCGTTTTCGAGTTATAAAGGAAGGTGTGGATCTAAGCTTGTGATGGCTTCACCGAACATATTCGGGCCCATCGGCAGTAGAGGAGGGTATTAATCAAGGCCGGGACTAGCGAGTGGCCACTCTAATTTCAATTTTGGGAGCAGCAAAGGATTGGGAATTGTTGATGGACACACATGAGAAGCATTACCAAATGCCTTCGGAAATCTGTACCACAGCATTAAGACCGGATATACTCATATTCTCAAAAGCGACAAAGCATGTAGTACTTGTTGAACTTACAGTTCCATGGGAAAGTAACATTCTGAAGGACCACAACATCAAACTTAACAAGTACTGCAACTTAGTAGACCGGATTGTGAGAAACGGATTCAAGACTGATCTCTTCGCTGTGGAAGTCGGAGCAAGAGGACTACCAGCGAAGTCGCTCTACAGTCTATTCAAGAATCTAGGGCTCCCAAGATCGACGCTAAGCTCATATATGGAGAGAGCTTCGAAAACGTCACTGGAAGCATCCTACAGAGTATGGATAGGTAGAGAGAGGGAGGTCGAGAGCGGGACTGGTGGTTTCCCCGCGTCAGGAGTACGAAGCGGATCTAGTCAACGCAGACTAGCTGACGAGGGCTTGAAGCGAGCCGAAACGTGAAGCATGCACGGGAAATTTAGAGTGGCCACTCGCTAGTCCCGGCCTCGATTAATACCCTCCTCTACTGTCGATGGGCCCGGATATGTTCGGTGAAGCCATCGCAAGCTTAGATCCACACCTTCCATATATACACACGCTGTATCCCGACAATCGGGGTAACCAAGAGTAGTAGGTGTTGTGCTGCAAGTACTCTTGTAAATTACAGCACAACACCGACCACCACATTTATCAAAGTTTTAGAACAAGCAGAAAGTGAGGCATGAAGACCCACCTGTTGCATGACTCGGTGGAAGGACCGTGCCAAGGTGAGAGGTAGCTAGCCTGTCGCTCTTATGCACGCCATCTTTATATATAATTATTATTTGTCTTTATTTTTGAATAGGACTTTAGCTGCCTTGCAACTATGCCAGCCCCATAGTACCTATTAAAAAATTCTCCAAACCATCTCCACCCTCTGAGGGCTCGAGATTCTTGGAAAAATGTCAAAATGTTGCATTCTTCCATCAAAAGTCAGAATTTTGCATTCTTCCATCAGGGGTTTAGTACTTAATTAGGCCTGTGCGGTGTTGACTTTTGGAAACCGGTTTTAGGTGTTCGCGACTACCTGTTTTTCAGTCGGTGTACCGGTGTCAACACCAACACCGGTAGGTATTTTGGTTAGCACGGACGGGTGTTTTTATTAATCGGTGTTTGGTTGTAATTAAGTGTTTTTTATAAACAGGTGTTATCTTTCACGTTTAAGGGGGGTACTAGGTATAACATCACATCGTATTATCCTAACTATAGCCATATTTCAATAGATATAACTATAATTTATATGCTTATAGTTAGGTAAAGATTCAAGGTATAATGTGAATACATTATTTTTAATTTAATCTTATAAATTCCCCTAAAAATATGTGGTTGAAAAGTGATTCTACCACTTTCTACCACAGCATGTAATCGAACCCTACAGTTGAAGGCGGTGGTGCTAAAGCAAGAAAAAACTACTACTTTGAAGAAGGGTCTGAAAATAGTTTTTTCACTAATCGAATTCACGAAAACCCATCGGTAGCACCACCCAAAAATTTTTTTGCAAAATCCCGGGAATCGGGATTTCCCGGGAATCGGGTTTTTTTCATTCCCGGGTCCCGGGATCGTAAAACCCCGGGAAATGAGAAACCCTGACGGAAATCAAAATGCGCCAACGGTTATTGAACTTTGGCCTTGGCACAAATTCGAGTAGGCGGCGCGAGTGCCGATATCTCTGTGGCGATATGTATGCGCTATCAGCTGAGCGGACATAGGTATTACCCCACATCCCCGCCCCCCATCTCGGAATGGAAAGGAAAAGTACTGCTGTACAAACAAAACAAAAAAACTTCACACGTGCGCGCGCCACGATTAGCCAATAGTTGCGCAGACTTCGCTTCGGGATGCCCGCGATGCTTCGGGCGGGATACGAAAGAATAACGTGCATTCGCTGCTCCCGGCTCGTCGTTCGAAGCGAAAGTGTGTGCGAGTTTTTAATTTCTTTAGTTGTTTTTGTGTGACTACTTAACTTTAATTTTATAGAACAATCTTTTACATTGTTTCATTGTATTTCCTTTTTTTAATCAGTGAAATCTCACGTTAAGATACCATACAGGTTCACTAATCAACAGTACCTAGATATGGTTGTGCCACGGAGGAGGCGGCGGCAGCGAGTGCTCCATACATATGTAAGTACGCACGCTCCCCGACTTCCGATCAGCTGATTGCGCATTATTGAAATTGTAAGCCCAAAGAAACTACTAATGTGTGTCAAGGCCGAAGTTCAATAACCGCCGCGTAGCACAGATAATGCGCGAAGTTATGTAGGTAGGTACCTACCTACCCAACGCGTGTTCTTTATGATTTAAACCTTAATAAACTTTCACAATTATTATCTCGGTAATTATTAGAAATAGAAACTTAGCGAGGTTTACACTCAGCTCTACAGGGCAGGGAAGTGAGCAGGGCAGTATGCAGCGCGAGAATGTAAACACGATAGCCGCGCTGCCGCTCGTCATGCCGCTCGCGCTGCCGATGCTCCCTCAATTGTCGGTTTTTCGTGCGGGAGTCAAATGACTGGCAGCGCGTGAGCGAGTATCTATTAAAAACACACATTCATCTATTAAAAACACTCATTTATTAATTTTGTATTTAATTATATTTATTTTATTAGATTGATAGAAATTATTTATTGCTACACGAATGAACATGGGCAATAATCGCGGCAGCGGCAGGAGCAGTGGCATGTGCTGAGTGTAAACACGTTACTCGCGTCGATGCTGCGGCAGAAGTATTTTGGGCAATAATTGCGACGGCAGCAGGAGCAGTGGCATGTGCTGAGTGTAAACACGTTACTCGCGTTGATGCTGCGGCAGAAGTATATTGGGCAATAATTGCGACGGCGGCAGGAGCAGTGGCATGTGCTGAGTGTAAACCTCGCAATAGTACATACATACATACATACATACATAGCATCACGCCTGTTTCCCGGTAGGCAGAGAAAACGGATCTCCACGTGCCACGATAGTTTATTAGCAAAAGGTGTTTGCTATGTTCAGATGAGTCTGTATTGTTTTTGTAATATTTAATAAAATATAAAAATTTTACCCCCTTTTTTTATAATTTTAATATGATCTATTTCCAATACAGAACATCCCCTTTAACCTCGCCAGTTAAAAAAAAAGACCTTATATATCTGAGTTCTAGGAATGCATATAGACCGTAGACTGACCTGGAAGAAGCACATTCAAACAAAGAGAGATGCAATAAACATCAAGTACAGAAGTCTCTACTGGCTGCTGGGAAGGAACTCCAGATTGTCTACTGACAATAAGCTACTAGTTTACAACACAGTGCTTAAGCCGATATGGACGTACGGCATATAGCTGTGGGGCTCTGCTAGCGAGTCAAATATCTGCTGCATACAAAGGGTACAAAACTACATACTGAAGCAAATCTCCAATGCACCCTGGTTCATTAAAAATGAAGAGGTGCATAGCCTACTCAATGTGCCTACAATAAAGGAAGAGATCAAATCGATGGCGACGAAGTACAGATCCCGATTGGAACACCACCCGAACCAGCTTGCTGTCCAACTGACCATGCCGGACTATGTCAGACGTCTAAAAAGGCGCGACATAATGGAACTAGGGAATTAAAAATATCCCTAGCATCATTCAAGAGGAGAGATGCTCACGGCATCATCAGCTCCGAGCGACAAACCAACACTCCACCCATCTGCTCATAGTTGATGACTGATCGCAGATTAAACCTGGAAAAAAAATATATCTGAGTTTGGTCAAGGTGCCGAAGCAAGGCGCCGACAAAAATTGCTCTACTTGTAGCCGATACCGCAGGCTCTAATGAAATTACCTATCTTAACCACTCACGCCTGCTTCGGGTGCCAGCTACGCGCTGCATGATTAGCTGGGCACTGTTATCACTGCATCCTAGGAAGACCTATTGTGATCACTATTTGGCATGAGTTAAAAATATCCCCAAGAATACGGCTTCTACTGAACGCTACTACGAACGAGCACTTCACATTCACAAAGAATGTGTATCGTATGGGCGTTTCATCCTCTTACTGAACCTGCACACCGGTGTGTCGCTAAGGCCCATTCGGTGTAGGTGTTTGTTTAGTCTGCAGTGTACTGTTAAGGTCTTTATTAGGACTACTGTCGTTCCGGCTCAGGTCTAATACCTCAAAAGAGAATTTACGCGATTACCCAGAAAGTAGTGCCTTCGCGTGCTTCTGCACGGGCAGTTGAAACGAGTGCTGCTTGATTTGGTTGCCAGTGCTGAATAGCCCCAGGAGTTTCGACGTCATAGCTTCGCATGCGTAAAAGCTACGAAAACTAATTATTTCTTGAAAAATATGTAAGAACATTGATAATAATAAACTTACCATGCAAGTAATCTTGACAAAACACTGATGTTTGTTTTGTTTCCAAATTGTGAGTTGAACATTGCATTTCCCAAATAAAGTGGGGTTATGTTTTGATTTCTCACACACGCGAATGAATAAAAACCTCTAATAATAAAGCCGGGCCTCCTGCAACTGCTTCTTCGAAACAATACACAAAAACATTGAAACATTGGGACTTGTTTCTTTTTTATTCTTTATTTTTTATTCATCATTCGTATGGTAGTACACTACGCTTGAATTTGTCCTGTTTAGTTTTTACAATCCCAAATCCCAAATCTAATGGCCATACACATTTGTCTATGCATACACAATGTTTTTCTTTTCCGAGGCGGAATTACATCAGTGAATCAGAATCAGCAGTGGCGCATTTATAAAATTTTAATAAAAAAAATACTGAAATTACATTAAAAAAATGATTAAGTAAATTGAACAATGAATAATGTTTTATTCATAATTATTGTTATTAGCGGCACTGCTGGGTAAGTTTCCGAAATTTTTCAAAAAGTGATAAATTTCAATAATGTCAGTAATATTTTTCTGGAAATTTTTCCAAAAGTTTAAATTTTTAGGTAATTTATTTTTAAACCCGAAAAATGAATGCGAAAATCAAAGCCCACATAAACTCTTTAGCTGGTAAGTTAAGTTCCGCTTGTTATGCTATAAAAAAAATTAAAGAGCTATGCGGAACTCATGCTGCAAAGACGGTTTATCATGCCTATTTTGAGAGCATCATGTCATATGGCCTTATGTTTTGGGGAAATGCAGCAGATTCAAATAGAATATTTTTATTACAGAAGAGGGCCTTGCGGTACATCTTAAATATGAAAACTAGAGATACTTGTAGGACAGCATTCGGAGAGATAGGAATCATGACTTTACCAAGTGCATATGTTTATCAGAACATATGCTATGCCAGAAAATATATTCATGATTCCTCTCTTAATTCCGACAATCATAACTATGACACACGCTGTAAGTACCTTTTGTACCGTGTGGGGTCGGTACTTAAAAAGAATAGCCCCACTGCATCTCTCCCCGTCGCATGTCGTAAAAGTCGACTAAGGGATAAGAAAATTTGTCAGCCTCGGTAGCTCAGTGGCGCGGTTGGTTAGTCAACTGTTATTAAGCAACGCTGAACGCGGTCAGTGATTGGATGGGTGACCGCTCGACCGTTGGAGGCTGACCGTGGTTCGGATTCCACGTTAAACTGTAGGTCCCTGGTTGGTACCACCGCACTGAACGAAACGTCGGTCGAAACGGCTATGTAAATAGTTCGTGTTTTCCGTCCAGTTTAGTGTAGCCGACATGAAATGAAGGGAAGCACTGACATGGCACCTAGTTCACCCTGTGTTATGGGCTGACATCACGGATGTTGTAGGTGATGTAGCCAACCGTGTCAGGTTCCATAAAAATAAAAAAAAAGAATAATGTACAATTAATAAGACATAGATTATCGTCAAAAAGCCGTCAAAAAGCCAAAAAGCCTTATCTGTAATAGTGTTAGATTTTATAATAAACTGTCCTCTAACATAAAACAATTAGATGATAATAATTTTAAACGATGGATTAAACTAATGTTAATTGAAAAGAGTTATTATACTGTTAAGGATGCGTTAACTGACCGTAATTTTATATAAGAGTCTGACTACTGTTTTTCCCACTAACAACTTTGACAATTGCATACACTTTGTATCATTAGGTACATTTTTAATATGACTTATTACATTTCTTTGTAATAAACATAAACTAATTGTTTTTATTTGACTTGATATATGAAGTATCAAAATTGACGATGGACCAAATACACCAGATATAGGTAATGTAAATAGGCAGGTGCTCAGATTCTTGAGTGTTCATGCTTATGCTGTAAATATTAATGTTCTTGTGAGCGGTAGTATGCGTTAATTATTGTAAATTACTTTAATATAATACTTGGTACTAACAAAACATTGTGACTTGCGAAGTTTGTTTGTCAGTTCTTCTTCGCATTGAATTTAGAACTGGCGGAATTTTCGACATGTCCAAGCGTAGGTTACCTACCTATGGATGAAATTATACAATAAATAATAAACAATAAAGGAAGTAATTTATAATTGTTTATTATTATATTTGTATAATTGTTTATATTATAATATATAATTGTTGTAATTTGTTTTATGACAATATTTATATTTCTTTAACTGAATGTATTGAATAAGGTTTATTTTGGAGAAATGGAAATTTTTCCAAAATTAAAATGTATATAAGTATGCATACTTATTTATTGTATTGCATTTAATCACTGTCGCCGGAGGTGTCAGATCCCTCACAAGAAATAAAACTAAAATTCGCCAATGAGGGATTGTGCACTCCCGACGTCGAAGGTCCATCTTCAAACTCATGATCTTCATTCGACGATTCCTCTTTGCTCATCTGCTCATCACCTCTGCTCGTGTCGATTTCTTGATTTTCTTTACTTATTTGTTTCACTTTTGTGTAAAAGATTCCAATTATATGACACAAATGTCATTTTACCGGCCTTGTCTGTGTCTAGTGAATTGCGTTTTTAATGTGAATGTGGCTAAAGGTGCTGAAAGACCTTTCTGTTGCTGCAGAGGTTATAGGTGCTGTAAATATATGTTCGTTTAGGCTTTTACCGTTACTTATTGCACATTATGACAATGTTTTCGGTTACGCGGTATACTGAAAGCGACTCACATTATTTATCGACGTTTCGCCCCACACTCCGGGGACATCTTCAGGACTCGCGGTACTGCGAGAACCTAGAGGACACCCGACACGTCGTCCAGTCAGAATATGTCAACTGCCGGTCGCCGCTGACGTAGATTGTAGCGATGTGGGGGTACGTCGGCCGATGCGGGTAGGTTCGACATCTCTTGCTGGAAAAGGTCGGTGCACACGTAGCTCACTGTGTCTATGGCTGCCAGAGCTTGATGTTGGTTACCACCCGAGCCATGCTTCGCCAGCAGAGGAGTCCACGACGAAGAGAGTATCATGCTGTCTTCTCTGTTAAAATTGGCATGTCTGGAAATTTCAATGGATTCCCGAACCAAACGTGGTACATAGTGTTTTTCCACTGATATCGTACTGGTTTGGTCGAATCGAATCCAATGATTTGTGCCACTGTCCAGAGCATGCTCACAGACGGCTGACTTATGGAACTGATTGTTCTTCATCGGCCTGATGTGTTCCGACAACCTTGTCTGAACACTCCGCTTCGTTTGTCCGATGTAACACCTCCCACAGCTACATGGTATTTTGTATACACCTGGAGCCTGCAGTGGAAGCTGGTCCTTGACTGTTCTCAACATGCCTTGGATTTTTGGGAGAGGTTTGTAGAAGGTCTTTATGCTCAACTTGCTCATCAACTTACCTATACGATCCGTGATCCCCCGTATGTATGCTAAGTAGGCGCACCGCCTTCCGACCTCTGCCCTCTGCCGCCGCCGCCCTGTTGTTGCACGTTGAACAGATAGGCAGGCTCGTGGTTTGTAGCCATTCTGCCGCAACACTGTCCATACTTTGGCAAGTTCCTCCTCGATGTGATCATCATCACAGTCTTAAATATGACTGCAGCATTTTACTCAGTTTTGTTGACCGACATAGCCCTGTCCATCAGGACAATGGACTTACCTGCGAAGCCGAAGCCCACACAAAGTTTATTGTTTATTGTTTATTGTTCATTTAGCGTCTATTGGCAGTACACTGCGCTCAGATTTGTCATATTTACATTGTAACATTCCGCCAGTTCGATTATCACAGCGAAGAAGAACTGACAAGAAACTTCACTGGAAATTTTTTCAATGTCCACTTAGTCTATACAAAAATGTTTGCCACTGCCTAGACACGCATGTGCTGATTTGTGACATGCAGCAAGCAATTCATGACAAAGTGAAAACATTTTTACTATGAAATTGTATGGACTACTGGTTTCTGTCACAAACCACCACATGTCGTTATCGCATAACTAATTAATTACATTCATATCGCATCATTAATTATATTTATTTATCATGTGATTCTGACAACTTGTGAAGTATATAGGTATTATGTAAGAAGTCCGGTGTATAGTGCCATCGTCAAATTTGATAAGAAATTTTATCAAGTCATTATTTGATTTTGTTAGTAAGCAAGTAACATACTACAATGTAGTATAAAATGTCGAGGGGAAAAAAAAATAGATACACAAGTACCCATTGTCTTAGAGTTAGTAGAGAACATTACGTTATGTCATACTTTTGTACTTAATTTATTATGTGTCAGAATCACAAAATTCGTCAGTTAAGGCATCTTTAATACTGTAATAGCTTTTTTTGGTTAATATTTTTTTCAGGGTTATTTTGAAAGAATTTTCACCTAGATTCCTTATTTCCTGTGGTATTTTGTTATAAAATCTAACACTATTACATATTTAGTTACGTGCCCATAAGCCCTGTTTCAATTTGAAATCTGACAACTCGCCCATCACATCTACATCCAAGTACTTACCTGGAAACTTCTTCGATGAATTCCATTGCCGTGATGTTTTCGTTTGGCTCCAAGGTCATACCGAGTGAAGAAGGATTCTGGAGATTGGCAGCTAGATGAATAGGTTTTACACATGTTGCCGTCCGCTCTTCGAATTTTCGCAGTAGTGCTGTTTCCTCTTCTTCTGAAAGGACGTTTGTAAGCAGGAAGGTACTCTCGAAGACTCTCTTGATGTCATTGAATGACGCATGCATTTTATGGATAAGACAATCATTTCCCTGAAGTTTGTTCAAGTTTACAACCACAGGCTCGATGAGGGCTGCCGAAACAGCATATCATAAATTTGTTTCTTCTCATTCAAACCCCAAGTTAGCGCATAAAATTCATTCAAACTGAAGAAAAAATAAATTTCAACATTTTTGAAAATTGAATAAATGGTAGGGTAATTAAATACCCCACTGACTTTCTCGCTTGTTTGGCGAACTGAACGTTTTTATGTTCGAAATTCAAAATGTACTGACAGGACAGTTCTGTTGAATTAGTTAAATGCGCTCGCAACCAACATTTTGTATGCAACATTTAATAGAAAGAAACCTTCGTTTGTATGGCAGCCACCCTTTTTTGAGTTTTCCTGGAATAACAGATAACGGTATCTTTTTAGACTAGTAATAGGGTATCTATGTGGAAAATATAATAAAAATCGTTAGAGCCATTTTTGAGAAAATCGACCTTATCGAAATCATTTGTATGACAGCTACCCTTATTTTTTCGAATTAAAAAAAACTAAAAAAAGGTACCCCTAGATCAGCGGTTTGCAAACTTTTTTGGTGACGGAACCCTTTTGGAAAGCGAAATATTTGACGGAGCCCTAAAATAAACAAAAATTTGTTTTTGTGCATTCTTTATTAATAATCATATTACAGTGTACCTAACAGTTACTTACATAATATTATAATATAAGAGAAAAACAATAATTAACTAATGGTAGTATGAAACTGTGACGCCATGACGTCTGTGCAGCCGAGCTGAATCGAGCTAGAGAGGAGAGGTGTATTTTTTATTTTTTTTTTCGTATTCTCGCGGAGCCCCCACAGAGGCTCCGTGGAGCCCTAGGGCTCCGCGGAGCACACTTTGAGTATGGCTGCCCTAGATAATCGTTTTAAACTACTAAATATGAATTATAATAGAAATCGGTTGAGCGGTTGAGGCGCAACGTCGCTGGACACATTGCCATATACAAATTTTGTATGACAGCTACCCTTATTTTTTCGAATAAAAAAAAACTAAAAAAAGGTACCCCTAGATAACCTTTAAAAACTACTAAATACGAATTTTGAACGAAATCAGTTGAGCGGTTGCGGCGCAAGGTCGCTGGACGGACGGACACACACACACACACACACATGTTTTTAAAACCACTTTTTTGGGATCGTTGACAGATATATAGTCCAAATCAATCAAAATCTCAACTTCGAAATTTTGGACGATCACAATACTTCCTTTCTCCTTACAGTCGCTCGAAAGTAAAAATAGCGGTAAGTTTTTTTTTTCGCAAACATTACATTTTTATAAACTAAAATTTTTTATTATAAACTCACTTTCAAATAAAGTCCTTTAAGTCTATTGTTTAGGGCCCAACAAACTTCAGGAACAATTTTCGATGGAGTCCAGCCATCTCTTACACTCTTCTAACTGGGTGCGGTCGAGTTATCTGGTCCGCGCCATAACAGTGGATGTTTATGTCTATTGATATTTCAATGAATTGCTCATATTAGAACTTTATTTGGGAATTGGATGTCAGTCCCAAATTATTTATACGTTTGTGGTCTCTTAGCGGCTGCATTCTCCTACATGATGATATATAATAATTATGTGTATTCAAATTGTCAAAAAAATTAGAAAAAAATGTCAGACGTGTTTTGTTTTTCCTGTAGGTCAAAAAATCCGTCTGTGCTTCTAAATTTAAAGAGTGTGTATTTTAATGCCAAAAACCCACACTGGGTCTAAGGTTGTGTCGCGGGCGTTTCAGTCACATTTCGGTGCCGGCACAAACCTTGTGCCGTGGGCGCCTGACATTTATTCGTCATACGAACCGATTTATTTACCACTAACGAACATTGACAATTGGATACACTTTGTATCTTTAGATTGCGTAGGTTACCTACCTATGGATGAAATTATCCAATAAACAATTTGTATTTCATAATTCATTGTATCTAAACCTGATTTCGATAGGGGGGGAGCCTTATATATACATCCATGTATGTACAGTTTTTGCAAGATCTTGCGTTAAATACACTTGTCATCATGGCTAAATAAGGAAATATTGTCTGGCACTTCCACAATGCCTGCACTTGCTTCAATTGTTTTATAGCTTAGCATAGTTTCAGAACAACTTGTGGTTAAGTATTTTGCATTTTGATTGTTTTAGGATTGGACAGAAGAAGTTGAGAAAAACATTAAATTAGATGATGTTGATGGATCGTCTTTGATTTTGATTAAACCTACAACAGTTGCTTCACAGCAGGTTAAGAAACCTGAAAGTAATGAACGGCGTAGTAACAAATCGAGACGCCGTGACAAAAGGTATGTTCGGCAAATGTCTTAATTAATGCAAACTTAGTTATAATTTAATATATAGGTGTATCTACTGTAACACTAATTATTATGTAATTCCATTCATAAGGTTCACGGCATATAACTTGGCCACTGTGAATATGTATATTCTCTCTCTACTCATTCTCTACGCTAGTCAACGCAGACTAGCTGACGAGGGCTTGATGCGAGCCGAAATGTGAAGCATGCGCGGGAAATTTAGAGTGGCCACTCTCTAGTCCCGACCTCCATTAATACCCTCCTCTACTGCCGATGGGCCCGGATATGTTCGGTGAAGCCATCGCAAGCTTAGATCCACACCTTCCCTCCTTCTTGCTTAAACCAAAAATGTAACTACTGCGACTCTGGTTTATATGAGTTATCCATCCCAAGGCTCACCTCACTCTAGTCTAGTATATCCAGATGCATATTCATGCAAAAGGAAGTCTCCGGTATGGCCCTTCTGACTTGAAAAATCTGTGTGAACACTGTCTTGATAATTAGCCTGGACACTGTGGTAAAGTTAATATAAAATATTTGAAGTTTTATTGAAATATATCTGCAATAAGATAATGAAATAAATGCCCACTCTAGTCTCTGAGAGCTGATAATTAGTGTGTTTGGGTCATTCCTCTGACGTCTAAACTTTATAAACCTTGGCTTTTAACACTTAATCATTTTGCAAAAAGTCTAAATATACAGATTAGAAACTCTTAAGTCTGTATATTTAATGCTAAACCTAACATTCCAATTGTATCTTTTGCTGTAATAAAATGACTAAAATAATAACATTGTATTCTGATTAGACGCCGAAGCGGCAGCAAAAAGAGATCAACAGCTCACAGGTAAATAACATTTTTATCTTTTTTTTTTTAATGTCAAAATTTTGAATATGTTGTATTGAGAAAGTGAACATTTAAGTTGGAGAGAAAGTTCGGCAGAATGCTACACCGGCAATATTTCATTATTGGAAACATGGTGCAGGCAGTAACATCGCAACGGGACCTCGGAGAACTTGAAGTGGGAAACGCACATGTGGGAGTTGCTAAGAGAGCCAATTTGTTCCTCTACTTGATTAGGAAGGTATTCTCCTACATTAGTACAGATCTGTTTCACAGGCTCTACAAAACACACGTCCTTACCCTCCTAGAGTACTCTTACCAGATTTGGAGTTAGTACTTCATGAAGGACATTGAAGAGAGTGCAACGACGGGCTACGAAGATGGTGTGAGCCCTGAGAAATAGATCCTATGAAAATCACTTAGAAGCACTCGGCCTGACCACACTTGAGGAAAGAAGAGAAAGAGGAGATCTCATTGAAACTTTTAAAATACTAAATGCCCACTATGACGTGCCTAAACTTAAATCGGTGTACATAATGAGCACTAATACGGGACATTGTGGTAATTTTTTTTTATAGTAAGTTCGACATGTGGCGCCGAGCCACCCATAATGTGTCTAACGACGCCCATGAACATTCGGTCGTTCGCGGGGGTTTCGAATGCCATGCCGGCCTGACTGGTGCCGATTCACGGCTCTCTTGAAGGACCCGAGACTAAATATGTGGGCAGGGAGAGCGTTTGGTACGGATCCTAGGTAAGTCCAGCGCATAGGGTTGCAATCCCTGCCCAGTGCGCGTTGTGCGGAGGCGGAAATGGGACGGCGGGATCGAGTTAAACAGCTCCTCCGAGCATTCCCCATGGAATAAACGATAGAACACACTTAGGGCGCCGACATCTCATCATTCAGGAAACTAGTTTAATTCAACCGAGTAGTGGACTTCTGGAAAACAATTGCCTCAAAAAGTATCTCAATGAACGGTTTTAAAAACAAGTTGGACTAACACTTTATTAATAATGAAAAAAAAAATTACCTTTTAGGCAACTAAGTAAACAAAATATTCATTAATAAAACAGAATAACAAATTATAATAAAAAAAAATTTGTGAGAATCAAGTGCACTCACCTCACACACAAAGTAGATAAACACATCAGCATGAAGTGTTGTACTACATCTATACATATAATAAAATCGTAGACTTACCGTGTCTGTACATTAACTATTTTTGAAAAACAATAACTGGGGGACGGAAGGAATAAGTAATAGAACGTAAAAAAATCATTTTTGAAATTTTTGTCTGTTTGTCGGTTTGTTGGTTTGTCGGTTTGTCGGTTTGTTTGTGCCTTTGTACGCGCATCACGCAAAAACCACTGATTGGATTCAAAATCTAATTACTACAAAAAATGAAGCTTTATTCTGAGTAACATTTAGAGTTTATTTCATCAAAATCAACCCACAGAATCAAAAGATATTAAATTTTTAAGTTTAGTTAGAAAATATCTTATAGCACCACGCCACCGCGCCCCATCGCCGCGTCGCTCTCAGCGCCGTGTCGTGGCGGCGGCGGCGGCGTCGCGGCGTCGCGCGAATCTTTTGTTTAGTGTCATGGAAAAGAAACACGGCTGCTAGACTGGTGAGGGTGAACAATTTCGTGTGTGCGGTTTTTATCTGTTTTTATAATTTATATTACTTAATAAAAAAACACTTATTTTTTATGATATTTCAACCAATTTGTCGTCTTCAGATAAAATTGTTTGAACATTTAATAAGTCGACTAATGAATGACAGATGGCGCTGTTATCTGGTAATTAGATTTATGAGTTCTTTTATCCTTTCATTTCATTTTTAGGGTTCCGTATCCAGTACGGGACCCCATTACTAAGCCTACGCCGTCTGTCTGTCTGTCTGTCCGTCCGTCCGTCCGTCTGTCTGTCCGAGGGCTGTATCTTTTGAACCGTAATAGGTAGCCCGTTGAAATTGACACAGAATAATTATGTGTCATTATGGCCGATATAACAACAAATAATAAAAATTTGAAAACCGGCCAAGTGCGAGTCGAACTCCCGCACCGAGGGTTCCGTATCGCCATGTCATTGTCAGCGCCACTCACGCCATCTATGGCGTGTTTATGAAATGCTTCATATTAGTTCAAATTCATGATTAGTTAAAATGTTTCATAGTCTTTTCCGTAGATGGCGCGCATACAATTTTTTAGTTTCTTCTATGGGAACCCGTGAATTTTTTACTTTTTATTATTTTTATTATAAATATATACGCATGTAATCAATAGTAAAATAGTATTTACAGTAGAAACCAAACTTAAATGCGGCTGTGAGATGCGCCCGTGTGTCTGCGCAAAAGACGATTATTAGGGCAGAGGGGGGGGAGAACGGGAGGTGTGCAAAGGGGGTATCGGCGCACCCTACCGCGCTCCCCCGCGTTGCTAGGATACGACCTCGCGCCGTCGCCGCCCGCGTCCTGTCGCCCGCGCACGCCCCCCTCTCATCTGCGCGTGCGCCATTGTACAGTCACTCACTATTTATTTGTTTCTTCCGGTAGATTTTCTACTAATGGTGGTTTCACACATGTTTATTCGTATTCGTGATTGTAGCAAACATTTTAGTTTTATCTCACTCTAACCAAGCCATTAGAAGAAGACGAAACGTAAATGTTTACCAAATATTTGTGTACATACAGCTATGTGTGGCTAGCATGATAAATGTTTATTGGCGAAGTGCGTTTACCGGGGTCGCCCAAACAACACCAACACGTCGTAATTTCAAACCGGTTTTAACCATGATCGATACATCGGTGTGCACAAACATAATATAATACAATATTAATATATCAAAATAATATAAAGCAAGACTCTCTTTTTTTTTTATCTGCAAATGATAATGTAATAATTTTATAAATTTTCTGGCAAAATATTCGATTGAATATTTTATTTGACTATACATGCGCAGTCAAGCGGCCGAACTTCAGGCCAATACGCATTTAAGTTTGGTTTCCACTGTAAGTATGGAAGTATTTCATGGAAGGAGGCTGTGACCTGAGGCTGTGATTTACTGATTGGTCACTGTCATTGGTTGGGTAGCAGATTTAGATCTAAGTTTGAGTTGCTTTTCGCACGGTCAGCTATACGTGGCTCTTTCCCGTATTTATTAGATAATCAAATAATTTATATGCTGTGTGCATATCTGTGTGTTCCTGTAAATTCTACTTCTAATATAAGTTTACAGGGAAGCGTTATTGTAGATTACAAATTACCATTGGTTACGGCTTTACTTATGTAGGTCGAATCAAATCTATAACCTGCCCAATTAAAAAACACCAAAACAATTGAATCATACTAACGAACGGACAGACATAGTCACGTTGCGTTTTATAACAGGCTGAGAAAGATCAAGTCCACGCGGACGTAGTCGCGGGCACAGCTAGTAAATAATAATAATAACAGCGTTTATAGGATAATTTCTTATCAACTGTGATCTCTTTCATCAGAAATAGAGCACATTGATTTGTCAAAATGTATGTAAAAAACAATTTCAAGCCTCAAAATAAATACAAACAAACATGATATAATAATCTCTTAAACATTATAAATAACTTTTGCTAAAAAACTATGCTTAAATTATTTTTAGTTACCGAGATACTAATTATTATACGCGCAATCAGCGCTTTCGGTTCCGTGCGCCACTGCAGCCTCTGCCAGGAGTGAGTTGTTCTTGCACCACCTGATCCGGCCTGTATTATGATGTGCCAGTATTATGTGCCAAAACCAATATTATGTGCCAAGAAAATGCACGGCATTACTCTATGAAGAAGCAGTCCTGTTGTGTTCATCAATCTTGCATGTTTTACTCCTCTGAAAATCTATTTCATCATAGTCCTGACAGAACCAGCAAGTCTGGCACTGCCCAGAGATTATATGTCCTGTCTTAGCGTTTTGTTGTGTCACAAATAACTTCGAAAATTTTCATGAAAAAATTGGAAATTTTAATTTTTATCTTTTATATCACACCCATCAATAACTGAAAAATAATAAATTTAATTGAAAAATAAAGAAAGCACACAAAAGAACAGACTGTTTTTCTGAACAGTATGAATATACAATAATAGGAAAAAAAAACAACCAAAAACTGTATTTACTAGATACCTGGGACATTTTCATAAAATCAAAATTATTTAACTAATTACAGATTTGGATTCTTAGTTTATCTATCACATATTGAGTAATTTCTGTACAATTTTGTTTTGTTTTGATGGAACTTGATATGATTTTCTACTCTACATGTTTCTTATATTTAACCCTTTGGCTTCCAACAATGCGCATATAAACTCAAATATTTAGTAAAGTAATGAAGTCAGATCAATAAACTATATAGGCACTTATAGCCAATGAAATTACCCACAAGACGATGTAAAATAAGTTAGGATTGACTTATTATAAGGACAGACGGGTTTTTTGAATTAAAAAAAAAACAAAACACAAAAAAAAATCCAAATTTTTCTAACCTAAAATTGTCAATTCTCCCATACAAATGTGTAGGCAAAGAAACAGTCTTTTCAAATAATAGATTTGAAATAAAGTAAGACTAGAAACCAGTTTACCATCTGCCAGAAATGACGTAGGATGAAATTGACAGCCATCAGATTATTGTGATGATGGTGACTGCAAAGTGTTGCCGCATTGTGTTTGATGAAAATCGCTAGCATTTTTAACAATCATTTGGGAATCCTAGGGTGTTATATGGTATATGATATATTGCATCCCTATACGCTGGACTTACCGCGGATGCGTACCAATCGGGTCTGCAGATCCTTCCTTCACAGAAACGGTAAACTCTGGAACGCTCTCCCTACCCACATATTTCCCCCCAAGTATAGTCTCGGGTTCTTCAAGAGAGGCGTTAATGGGCTACCTGTCAGGCCGGAATCATATTCGCAGCCCCGAATGCGACCGAATGTCCATGGGCGTCGCTAGACACCTTATGGGTGGCTCGGCGCCACATGTCCGCTTACTATAAAAAAATATATAAGCCTATAGTGAGCCTCAATAACTACTAACATTGGTGCAAACCTCATCAAAATCTGTTAAGTGTTTCCGGAGTTTACCTCAAACATACATCATACAGACAGACGTTTCCTTTTATAAGAAGTAGAGAAAATAGAGATAGAGAGTAGAGAAGAGAATAAGAGATAATTAGGAATCGTCTATATCTGTGTCTATTTTCCCTGAAATAAATACCTAATAAAAGCTTCTTTGAGTGAGTATTGTCTGTATAATTGTCCAGTAGTAGTAATAATTTGTGTTTTTGCAGAAGTACCAGCAGAGGCAATAGACGAGAAAATAGTACGGATAAGCCGCCCAGCAATGTAGCGGCGAGCCACAGTGCACCGGCAACGAAGCCCGAACTCCACCGCAGAGACAGCGGCCACGAGTCTATCGGCAGCGGTGTCAGACTGAAGGAGCGCGAGAGGAGGGACAGTCACAGAAGCAATCGCTCCTCCAACATTGGAAATAGCCGGGACGATCTGGACCGATGGAGATCGTGGAGATCCTACAGCAGAGAACACAGTCCGGAAAGGTTATTAAATTCTGCATTCATATTCTATGAAACTTTAAAATGTCAGTCAGCGTGTAAGCCTCCACTGCTGGACATAGCCTCTCAAATTTTCCTCCATTTCTCCCGGCCTTCAGCGGTACGGAACCCACTGCCTTCCACCGACATACTTAATATCGTCGTCCCGCCTTGCAGTTAGTCTTCCCACATTCCGTTTTTCTGTCCACGGCCGCCAAAGAAGGACACGGTTACTCCAGCGGTCGTCGTCTCTTCGGCTGACTTGCCCAGCCCACTGACATTTAGTCACTGAGCTTGACATTGGACACGGGGTGGTCCAATTCAACTACTTTGGTGCGTCGGCGGATTGCCTGGTTACGCTATCAACGTAACGATATTCCTAGCATGGCTCGCTTCATTACATGCTGGGCATCTTTCAACCTTTGGACAACAGCGACCGTTAGAGTCTACGTTTCATACCCTTACATCATAACCGGGTGGACGCACTTGTCATATATACGGGTCTTTAAATTTTGCGGAAGGTCAGACCTCAGGGTGAATTTTAACTTTCCGAAGGCAGCCCAACCCAGTTGAATTCGTCTCTTGACCTCCTTAAGTAGACCTTGTCTACTAAGCTGCAGAATTTTGACCGAGATATACATACTCTTCAACCTGTTCAATCACTTCTCGGTCAATAACAATTTGTCCTCCCGTCATAACTTTAGCCGACATAAACTTGGTCTTGTCCCGGTTCATCTTCAGACCCACCTTCGTATATGCGATACCTTACAAATAAATAAATGAGCTGATGACATATCCTTCCTCTCCTTAGTACATGGTATACATGGACACAACATGTTGTCTAGATTTGTGCGTGGCATCAACTTAAAGTAACTCAGCTTACCTATTTGATTAATTCAACAATTTTTTTTTCTAAATTGTAGAAGCATAATATCTCAGTGCAACAGCCGAGATCCTTCTGGCAACCGAGCGGGCAGCCCGCGGGACCTGGACGGCTTCCGTGTGCCGCTACCGACGCACCCGATTAATGGCCGCAGCTCTGGGAACCAGGTCGTTTATTTTTTTTGTCTATCTGTGTTTATTCCATAGTCGTATTTTTGGGAGTAATTTAGTGGTAATTGGTATTCTTTTTTTTATACATATTTTCTAATCAAATCAATAAACTCACTCTTTCTCATTTGTTAATTTGATGTGCAGGGGGTCGAAACGCGACTACATTTAATTCAGGAAATGTTTATTGGGATTAAGAGAACAAAACAGTTTAACATTGTACGAGGGACATGTGAAAAAGAACTAAATACTCAAAAATTATAAACTTTCTTGATCATTTCAGGTATCTATTTTTTCAAAGTACTCTCACTGAGCATGTATACACTTTTCTTTCGAATAAACTATACTGTACAAATACCTCTGCCCACGTTCTTTAGACATCTTCGAAATTTCCAAATTGTGCAGCTATATTAGGGGAATAGCGTGGATGTGACAAGATATTGACGTTATGTGAGGAGAAATAGTCGATGGTTCTGGCAGAAGTGTGAGGTGAGGCGTTGTTGTGGTGCCAAAGTAGGTTTCGGATACCCATCTTTGGTCGCTTCTCACATCAAGCGGACATAACTTGGGGTGCACAAGCTGTCACATACCACTCAGTTAACAGTTTGTTGATCTTCTAGCTAGGGCCACAGTTGGAATAAGACCTGTGTTACAGAAAAATGAGGCGATCATTTGTTTCTGTGTGCTTCTCGCACGACAAAATGTGATTGGGGTTGGCTCATTTTGAAAGCACCACACGGTGACCTGCCGATTTGTTTCGGGGTCATAATTAATAGCCATGTTTCGTCCCCTGTCACAATATCGTACAAGTTTTTTTCCTCATCTGCATTAAACTTTTCTTTCATATACTTGCATCAATCCACCCGACCCTCCTTTTGTCCATCGGTCAGTTTGTGTGGCACCCACCTCGAACATCGCTTGCGGAAAGAGAGGTGATCGTGAATGATTGCACTGCTGCTGATCCGATTCTCAACTCACCCTCTATCTCTACATATGTCACTCGTCGATCTTCACAAACAAGTGTTGTCACTGCTTTTCAACACAACATTTTCTTGAGTTACCGGGGACGGCCAGTCCGCGGCTCATCTTCGGAGGTTCCTCTTCCTCTTTTAAACTAGGCAAACCAATTAAAAACCGTTGATCCTGAACAAACAAGAGTCACCAAGCATATTTACCAATGATTCATAACATTCTTGCTGCTTCAACCCTTTTTTTAAATCTTAATAAATAATGACGCGAAAATCGCGCCGCGAGAGCTTCATCCTTGTTCAGAAATTCTAGCCAAGTGACGTTTTGCAAATAAAAATATACAAAAAAAAAACCAACTTAAAAAAACCCCCGTAAACTAAAAAGTTGTTCTCAATCAATACTAATAATAAATCACCATCCCGACCATCCCGGTCATGGAGCAAGTTACTTAATACTATTTTCAACGTTTGGGAGTCAAAGGGTTTTAACATTACTACTAAAGTTACTTATCTTAACGAAACATGATAAAACATTCCACCTAAATGTGAATACAAGTAATGAATGTATGAATAAAATAAAATGCCTGCCAAAAAATCATCGGCTTGATACACAAGCGTTTATCGAACGAAACTGAAGAGGAACGTTCTCACCGAATCGGCTTGATACACGAACATGTATCGAACGAAACTGAAGAGGAACATCGCCACCGACTAGGCTTGATACATGAGCGTTTATCCAATGAATCTACTGAATCCATATGGACTCGATTAGATGCTATGCGACAAGCTAGTTACGATCACAGGAGTGTATCTTAGAAATATGACTTTGAAATGGCTATTAATATTTTTACAAACGCTCCATGTGCCGTTTGTAAAAATAAATAATCTATATCCACAACAGCGCTGCAATTTACAAGCTGCAATTTATATTGCATTATTACCTGAAGATCTCATTTCTTTGGATTTAAGTCCCCAGTTCCCTTCCTTATTAATAAATAAAAACAATAATAATAATTATTAAAGATCGCTTTAAAATTGGCGATATATGAAATTTCATCCACCCTTAGGGGTGGTATTCTTTCATAAAATTTATTTTAGGACCATCCTTGAGATATATTTAAGATTTCCATTTTCAAATTAGTAAATGACTAATGTCTATGCGATGATACCATTTCAGTATCAGATTAGCGAATAGCAAGTATCTAGTTTTTTTTTGGCATGACCTTTGTACCTATGTATATTATGTTATGTAGTGTAGAAGAAGAAATACATTTCAAAAACTTATATCTTGAGACAATTAACATTTATTTACCTTTCTGACTAAATTAATGTAGTGGCCGCTTTGACCTGTGTATTGTTTTGTTGTATATTGCACCTGCATGTTGCAACAAAGCACTGTAAGGTATAGATATATTTGTAGGAAATTTTATAAAAAGACAGGTCTTCATATATTTATATTCCAAAAAAGATTGTTTTCTCCTTGCATTAACGAAACGCGGCCCCCAATATTTCCGACATTTTATGGAGATTAGCGCGCGCCGGCGCCGACACCTGAGCGGTTAAGTGTCACTTTCATCCGTCTTCCAAAAATACGAACTATAGGGATGTAAATTTGAGTACCTAATCCAAAACAACTCTCCACCAATACATTATACTGACAATGAATGTGTATATTTTCAGAGAAGAAACAGCGGCAGCAGCGGACCTTGGAGCGGCCCTCGTGTCGGCAGCACCGAGCGCATGGGCCGAGTGTCGCCGGCGATCGGCGGCGGTGGAGGAGGTGGCGGTGGCACTGGAGGCGGGGGTGGAGGTGGAGGCGGAGGTGGCGGTGGCACTGGCGGCGGGGGTGGAGGTGGGGAAGCTCGACGGCGACGCGGACGACGCGATCGTCGTGAGCGCAAAGAGTCAGAAGCGCGGACGCACACACCCCCACGTGGAAAATCCCCCATCCACTCCACTGTGGGCCACACGACCCTCAATTGGCGAGAGGAGATACTAGAGTCCAAAAAATTGGGCCAGAAGGAACGGTGAGCAGATAGTAAAAATCATTGTTTTTTTTTCATCTTTTGTCATTCCCTAAACTTGTAATCATCAGTTCAATAAATTGTTTCCACCAGATCTCAGGAACCGACCAAAAAGCCAGCGGTTCCGAACCAACCAGCGGAGAAACCAACTTCAAACGGCCCCTCCAACAACGGGCCACACCCAGGACTCTTACTACTGCCTCAACCTCCACCCACTCATCTGCACAACGAAAATAAGTAAGGAACATTGAAACAAAAAAAAAAAAAATTTTCCATACAAATTTTAAGTACCTATTCTCAAAATGTATGGAGAAAAAACATTTTTTTTCTTCAAATTAAGAAGTCGTAAAACAAAAGTTGTTCTATTTCACGTACAGAATCACCCCCTTTCGGGTTTTACGGTTGGGGTTGCAACACCGTGTATATGACGATTGTCAATGGCGGGAAGTCGCTTGGTACGTGCGCGGGCGACGTGTGGAAGACTGCCGCCGTGTTCAGTGTGGCGCTCTTACACGGAAGATTTGAATAGAAGCGCATTGTGGCTTTTTAACATTTGCTTTATTTATATTGAAAAATTTAGATATTTCAAAAAATTTTGATTAGAAATGGTGTAAAATAATATGAACATTAAAGTTTCTGTAAAAGCGGAAAACGGCCACAATAGGTCTCCGGATCTTTTTCCTAGGAGGTAACGAAACATACCGAATGACCATAATATGAAAGTTAACAAACACTGCCAGTGCCATGTAATAGACCAGATAGTGAGGAGGACTACCTGTCAAATCAGTCTATATTTCTTCAAGAACCTATGCTTGCCTAGATTGTCAATAAAATCGTACACGAAAAGAGCTTCGCGGGCCGCACTGGAAGTCTCATGCAGAATTTGAATCGGTATAAAGAGGGAAGTCGAGCACGGGACTAGTTCTGCTCCACGTCCTAGTTTATTATTAGCTGACGAGGGCTTTCTTTATAATGTACATTGTACACCAACATGTTTGGCTGCAGTGAGAAATCAGTGGTCGACAGAGCCAAAATTACCTCTCCTCGCGAAACCACACTCAATTACGCGACATGCCAGGAGATTTGCGGACTGTTGCTAGGCTGTCTAGCCTGTTAATACGACGCTTGACTCGATCCGAAACGTCTTGGGCGCTGTAAGAGAGCAAAATTAGCCAATTGCTGGTCTCGTGCTCGATTGACACCTTCTCCTACCTGCAATGGGCACGGATGTGTTTGTGTGAAGCCATGGATTGCTGTGTTTGTCACATGCAAGTAATACTTATTAATATTAATTTTTTCCTAGGATAGATCTTGAGGCACTTTTAAGTTTACAGACTAATTTTGTTCTGGAACATAATCCACTAAGTTCCAGTTTGGGGGAAGTACTTGGATCAAATAGCGGAAGTAGAAAGAGCGATGAGCATAAAATAGTTCTGACTTTATGCCCAATTCAGTTTGTATTATATACACTAACTTCAATATAACTGTCTCATGTATTTAACTGTGTGTTTCAGTGAAAGAACTCCTACATATGGACCAGCAACACAATCAAAGACCTTATACGACCCCCATAACCCATCCAAACCAATAGTTGTACCAACAGCAGTGACTACTGGGGCTGACGCAAGATCTGAAAGATGTGAGTATTGTAGTTTTCTCTTGATTTTTAGAATTTGTTATTTTAGCAACATATTCAGCTTGGAATATTATGCTGTGTATACCTAGTGGCATGGCTGACCTTGTGTTTAGGTTCATTGAGAATATGCTGGATCCTGTTCCATTCGCTATTTTGGATTCATCCGTGTAAACGTCTATTTCGCGTGTGGAATTTTTCTGCTCTTCGTAACCTTGTAAGCTGCATCCCTTAAGACGATACCCATAGCTGGCTGCTTTGCATAGAAAAAGGTCGTAAGTCGGTGTTGTTTTTTAATTAAAAAAAATTAATGGTAATAAAATTTATGGTATTTTTTTAATTTAAAAAACAACACCGATTTACGACCTTTTTCTATGCAAAGCAGCCAGCTATGGGTATCGTCTTAACAAAAATATGTTTGGCTGGTACTCTATCTGATGTTAGTATTGGTTTCTGTTTAACCGCATTTGTTAGGATATTACCACGCCTGCCTGGGTTATTACCCCAGGTAGCCGATAGTTTTAGCCTGAAAGCTGCAGCCGTTGCCTTATGTTGTACGAAGATATGCAGTGGTAGTATTCCCAGTAGCACTTCTAGTGCCGCCGTTGGGGTTGTTCTCATGCAGCCAGTTGTTGATACACACGCTAGCCATTGTAGGCTTTGAAGCTTCTGTTGTGCGGTTGTGAGTTTGGTCCTGCCCACCACACAATCGCGCCATATGTTAACATTGGCTGTTGTGTACAACCATTGTATTGTAGACTGTAACCATTGTAGACTGTCCACGACCATGTCATGGGGAAACCACACCACCTTATGGGCACCCGTTGGCTACTATCGCTCTAGTTGTGTTGTTGATTCTTATTTGTACTGCCCGTAAGCTTAGCACGTTGTTGATCCATTGCGTTAGCGTATGTGGTACGCCAAACGTTACCAGACTGTTGTTTATACATTTGAAGGATGTCCGGTCGAAAGCTGCTTCAATGTCAATGAATGCAAGAATGTTTATTACTGAAAGCATTGTATATCTTCGTTACGACACTGTGCAGCGCCGATTCCGTAGATCTACCTGCGCAGTACGCATGCTGGTTGACATTGAGCGGCTTCATTTTAAAGGTCCATCTCTTATGAATCGATCGCAAAGTCTATGTAGAGTTTTTAGTAGGAATGATGTTAGGTAGACTTATTGGTCTATATGATTTCGCAAGTGTGTAGTCGCTTCTCCCTGGTTTTGGGATGAAGATAGCTTTAACTTCCCTCCATTCAATTGGCAAGTATTGGTGTGCTATACAGGCTCTGTATATCTCCACCAGCATGCCCGAGATCTGTCTGCCTACGTAGGTAGCCGGAAAAATCCCATCCAGTCCTGGCGATTTGAATGGGCGGAATGTGTTTATGGCCCAGTGAACTTTTTCGTATGTTATGATCTCGCTGGCTATTCTCCAGTCCTCCGGATCCGGTTTACTGATGTAGTCAGGAGCTTCTGCTCATGTCGTTGCATCCCTTATTTCGCACCCTGGAAAGTGTCTTTCCAGTAGTATTGCTCTGATGTCTGATTCCGTTCTAGCGTAAGTCCCATATGGTTTTTTATTTAGCCCATTTCACATTGTTGTCTCTTACTAGTATTTTCCTCATCCTAGAGGCTTCGTTGTTACTTGCTATATTTCCGCAGAAACGTCTCCATGATTGCCTTTTATGGAATTGTATTGTATGCTTATAGTGGGTCCTGGCTTGCGTGTATGCCTCCCAGTTCCCTTCTTCCCTAGTATTCATGGCCCGATTAAAGAGCTTTCCTACTTTTTTGTTTATCTTCTCCAGCTCCGGGTTCCACCACTTACCCTTTTTGTCGCTGTTTGCCTCTATTTCTGGGCATGTCTTCTTGAAGATTTCTGAAATGTTTGTTGTTAGTTTATTCACGATTATATCTATGCTCTTTGTCATGGTGCCCATCGGAAGTAGTGGTGTTCTTTGTATGTTGTGACATTTGTTTTGCGCGGGTTGCGGCATTTGTCTATGGTCGTGTCTGTCATTCATTTGATGTTGAAGTATATGTAGCGGTGGTCTGAGCATGATAAATCTGTGGATACATGCCAGTCGGATGTTAGTGTCGCCGGCCCTGTGGACGCTAAGGTTAAGTCAATTATGGTCTGATTCCTTGTGGAAACACACACCGGTTCAGTCCCTCTGTTCAGAAGCTCCAAATTATATGTGAAAAGAAATTCAATAAGATCCTCAACTCTTTTGTTATTGTCTGGACTCCCCCAGATTGTGTGGTTGGAGTCTGTGGCTATGGATATGTACTTTCGCAGTAACTTTTTTCAAACAACAACAGCCATCTATACGTCAGGTCGGTACTTCTGGGACCATCATACCATAATTTCAAAATCGAAATCTATAACTGGACATTTTTTATATCAAAATGTAGCATCACTCATCTTCTTTCAAAGAAACACTAGACCACATTGTAGATGGATTCGTGCTCTTTGTAACAATGTCAAATGGATGGCGGTACAGTTTAACGAAATCTTCCTAGAAAATCAAACAAATACGCCATTTTTTCCGACCGTAAATGCAATCGGCGGGCGCACAAGCTATTTGCTAGCGGACCGGTTTTGAGGCAGGGGCGCGCGAGGGGTTATGTGATGTGACTGGGGATGTGCAGTGAACTGGGCGGCTGCGTCGGCGGGTGGAGGCGTAGGCGAGGGGGGAGCGCGGCCGGCGTACTACGACGCGTCCTCGGACGCGCACCGCGCTGCCAAGAACCGCAGCCTACTCGTGGATGTGGACCGTGCAGACACACAGCTCCACCAGTACTGCTCGAGGGGCGCCCTCAACATTCTACACAACTGGTGCCACATCTCCGAGACCAGGTACCTTTAATTACGCCATTAACAGCTTTAAGGCCCTATGCCGCTGATGCAAAACATAAGATTTACCCGCCGCTACCCCCTCGCACTTCTACCGGCCGCCAACACCGCCGCAAGAGTCGTATAGTCGCGCCGACTTGAATTGATGCTCTAACTTATTGTTATGATTTTTTTTTATCAAACATTCACAAAAGGGGAGGGCAGTATAGAAGGAAAATTCCGACCTTTTAATATTTAAATTTTATTTACTTCTGTAAGTATCTATAAATATCTATAATATCTTCAATTGCCACGCTCAACTCTTTTGCTACTACCTACTTATATTCCACTATATTATCGAATCTCAAACATCCAAAGAAACAATGACTGTAAGAAATCTCTGTAAGGGATAAGCCCGCCTTTGCACCTTATGTAAATTTTCCAATGTATTTGTTACTGTTTAATGTTTACTGGAGCAATAAATAATTTTCTATCTATCTATCTATCTATAAAATCTGTATCATTTTGACATTTGACATTTTGAAACTTAATATTTTCATTAAAATTTTAATAACAAAGAATATGAAATGTAGGTAGCCACTAACAATCCTTCCTTTTGCTTCGCCGTAGGCGGGTAAAAATAAAAAATTAGTGGCGTTTTTTTATCTAGTTGTGTATTGTTTTGTAAATAAACATCAACATCGAACATTGGACATAAAATATCCAAAAACTCAAAAAAAAAGGTGGCTGCCATACAAACGAAGGTTTCTTTCTATTAAATGTTGCATACAAAATGTTTGTTGCGTGCGACTAACTAATTCAACGGAACTGTCCTGTCAGTACATTTTGAATTTCGAACATAAAAATGTTCAGTTCGCCAAAGAAGTGAGAAAGTCAGTGGGGTATTACCCTACCATTTATTTCATATCTCGAGAACCCCTGGACCTACACCCATCGTGTTGGCACTAAAACTGAACGATTCGATCTGATCTACCCATCTGTTGCATGAACATTTGTTTTGGCCATAACTCGAAACCTCTGGTCTTAGACCCATCGTGTTGGTACTCAAACATTAGGTCTCGGTGAGATCTCTCCATCTGCCACATGAACTTTTGTTGTGGTCATAACTCGAGAACCGCTGGTCCTAGACCCATCCCATCGTGTTGGTACTCAAAATGGACAACTTTATGAGACCTACGCTTCTACACGGTGAACAAAAAACCTGTCGAACACCCGAAGGCAGGAAGTACAGTTTCAGATACTGAATCGGATAGGCTAGTTTTTTTTTTAATTCGGACAAAATTTTTCGATAAAAAAATAGAATTAGTATCACGACCTTTTACTTCTAATGCAAAATTCTCTAGGAGGCGCGGCGGCGAGGCGGCGGCGCGCGCGAGACACAAAGCGCCTGCCGCCGCCTCGCCGCCAGTGTCATAAATTATCTTGAGGCGGTGAATGAAGTGAAGAGTTCTTATGTCTTTAGCTTTAGTGAAATTCTTTGTAAAATCATTTGCCGATTTTAATAATTTTTTTTGTCTTCTGTACTGAAAATGAAGTCGGTAAGTGCTTTGAGATCAGTTAGTGTGCAACAAACTATTATTTTGTATACCTAATAAGTTTTAGAATATTACCTAGGTAGTTACCTAGAAGACTGATATTACGTGCTTAAGACATATGGTAGTAGGGTTTAACTTCATATCACTGTTGTGATGGCATGCAGACATAATTTAGTTATTTAAAGACATCTTGATACGAGGAATAATTGAAAAAGTGCATATTTTCATATAAATTTCGAAAAAAAAACTAGCCTATCCAATATTTGTACCTGAAGAGTATCTGAAACTGTACTTCCTGCCTTCGGGTGTTCGACAGGTTTTTTGTTCACCGTGTATAACATGAAAATTAGTTTTGGTCATAACTCGAGAACCACTGGTCTTAGACCATTCAAAGATTTCGTTTTGAGTATTAACACTGTGGGTCTAGCAGATATACCTTCGATTTTCTAGACAGATGGATAGATCTCACCGAGACCTGAAGTTTGAGTACCAACACGATGGGTCTAGCACCAGTGGTTCTTGAGTTATGACCATAAGAAAAGTTCATGTTACAGATGGATAGATCTCACCGAGACTTGAAATTTGAGTACCAACACGATGGGTCTAAGACCAGCGGTTCTCGAGTTATGACCAAAACAAAAGTTCATGTGACAGATGGATACTGCCCCCGTTAGTAAGAAGGGCATATCTACCAAAAAGTCAGCACCGAGAAAAAAAATTGATAAAGATTGAAATTTGTTTTAGATATAAAATTGGTATAAATTAATGAGATAGACACTTTCTGTAAATGCAATATCCGGATTTGTATGTCCTTCTCCATTTCAAATAAACTGATTTAACATATCTTTATTATTTACTGAATTATCTGGTATAATGTCTTTTCGTTTTAGTAATAAAATGTGGAAAAAATACGTAATACTAAACTGAAAGGCAGCATGTCCTTTTTGTCCAAAGGAATTACGTCCTTTATTTTTAGTACACATGGTCCTATTGGGCGCATGTACTAGAGATGCGTCCTTTACTTATTTATTTTACTGAAATGAAAAGGCGTAACGTATTTTCTTGTAGTTTATTCCCGTATGCCTGCACTAAAATAAATTCAGTTTGTATGAAAATTTGGGCGTATGTTTAATGCGACTCTTTAATTTAGTAACACAAAGGAAAATTATTACAATATAAATTACACAGAAAAAAAGGTGGTACATGCGCCCACTCATTTTAGCGTAGAGGCGAGCTAGAAAAACAAGAAAAATACTGGCATATGCGCCTTTTTTCGCTGATCACGGCCCTTTATTTAAGTCAGTTTTCGAAAAAATTGTAGATGCGCCATTCTTTTTTTATTTTTTTTATGTAATCCTGTATGGGTGGCTGAGTCGGAGGGGCCAAAGCACATGCTTCGACTAGCCAATATCACCTCCGAGAAGGTAGGTGCCATACCGGAGACTTCCCTGGATTGCTGGCTATTCTGGACTAGAGGAGAACACAACCGAGGCTGCTATGCGGCCATCTTACATCCAGTACGGTGGTACCAACCCAGTCGGCACAATTTGAGCCTACCACTTAGTAAGGGGCAAGGGAAGGGACCTACAGTTTTACACCGGTTCCGAACGGTGAAGCAGCAGGTGTAGGTATGCACATAAATTTTTTCGTCAGAAAAATCTCATTGGTACACGCCGACGGGATTCGAACCGCGGACCTCTCGCTTGTGAAGCCGATGCCCAAACCACTCGGCCACCCGCCGCTCTTACTAACGGGGGCAGGATAGATCTCACCGAGAGCTGAAGTTTGAGTACCAACACGATGGGTATAAGACCAGCGGTCCTTGAGTTATGACTAAAAATGTCCATGTGACACAGATTGATAATTTATTTCAAATGTTCATGTTCATTTACTAAACAATATCAACTTGTTGTTTTCAATTATTATAGATAAAAAAAAAATCCATTTATTTTTATAATACTGGGGTACTGAGAATCATATGGCAACATTGGCCACACCTCCATCTCGTACAACATTTTTAGGTACCACGACTGAAAATATGCCAATATAATTGTTAATTTTTTTTTATTGGTAGCCGAAATAACTCTGCTATTGACAAGTATCCCAAATAAAACCAAAATGCCGATAGTTATATCACAAAAAAATATTAAGTAAAATTTTTTTCTTCAAATTTTCAAAGATAATTATTTTTAGTTTAATTTGCCACTTCATAGTATAAAAAAAATGTACGTGCACTACTATGGCAAGTTTTCAAAAAAGTTGGCGCGACTAATCAAGATTTCAAAATGATATAATACCTCCCACGTCATGCCTTAAAAAAGACATGATACTTGCCAACATAAAATAATACCTTACTCAGTGAAAATTGCCTTCAGTGCTAGAGTGATGATCATACATCGGAATCCGCGGGGCACGAATGATTCAAGGTTGTTTAGTGATGGGACAATGTATCCACAAATATCGAAAATCGATCGTTATTTTAGAATAATATGAAATAATGTCGATTATTGAAACTAAGAGTATTTCTATAGAAAATAAGATATAATAAACAAATGTTGTATTTACTTTGTAGGTACAATACAAATCTGTTCAAACCACAATATTAGTTTTATTAGTATGGAATAGAAAGAATTTGATTTTTTTTACTAACTTACACGTGTTACATCATAATGATATTGAAGACTTTTTTGTTACTGTTATTAAACTGAATCGATTAGGCTATAAAAATCAACCACCTATTTTTTTATTTAAACACATAAAAAAATATGTTACATAAAAAAAAGGCCAAGGTCCAAAAAAATAGGTCTTACAAAATTAGTTCATAGTAAGCTAAGGGGGGGTTCTGTATCGGAAATAGATCACTTTTGAAGAACAAAGATTTTTTTTTTACAAAAAAATTTTTTTTTAATGTATGTAAAAAAAAATTTTTCTTAATCGTTTCGGTTTCGTGCTAGGAACAAAAAAGTCTTCCAACACGTATATCTCTTTCTTTCAGAAATTGTGAAAAACCACAATTTTAGTTTTATTAGTATGGAATAGAAAGAATTGAATTTTTTTTACCAACTTACACGTGTTACATCATAATGGTCATGAAGACTTTTTTGTTACTGTTATGAAACTGAATCGATTAGGTTATAAAAATCAACCACCATTTTTTTTATTTAAATACCTACATAAAAAATTTTTTTACTTAAAAAAAGCCCAAGGTCCAAACATTTTTATATAGGTTTTACTCCCTATATGATACAGAACCCCCCCTCAGCGTACTATGAACTAATTTTGAAAGACCTTATATAAATATGTATTATATTTACTTAATCGTTAACATAAAGTATACATGTTTATATAAGTACTGTAGGTATATAAGTATTCAGGTCTGAAATATGACATGAATAAAATACAATAAACAAATAAATATGAGTATCGATAAGTGTCGATTGTTTATTGATCGCCGTAGTCAATCCCTAACAAGGTCGTATTCGTGCCCCGCGGATTCCGATGTCTGGTGATGATAGTGTGGAGAGAAGGTGTAAAACTGTAGGTCCCTTCCCTTGCCCCTTACTAGGTGGTAGGCTCAAATTGTAGCCGACTGGGTTGGTACCACCGTACTGGATGTAAGATGGCCGCATAGCAACCTCGGTTGTGTTCTCCTCTAGTCCAGTATAGCCAGCAATCCAGGGAAGTCTCCGGTATGGCACCTACCTTCTCGAAGGTGATATTGGGTGGTCGGAGCATGCGCTTTAAGAATAGAATTTTTCAAACCAAATACTCATATTTTTCACAGGATTATTTTTATTTTGAATAAAAATATATGAATTATATTATAACATACTTAGTGATTTATTGCTTATAACACGTAACGTAACTTTTGCCAAAAAAAAAACATGACAGAAGACCACCAAATTCGGTTTTTTAGAAGAAATTATTAAGAAAATCATGACACTTATACACAAAATTTTTTTGGAGAAGCACAACATACAATCCGACAATCATAACTATGATACATGGTGTAAGAATAATGTACAATTAATAATACAGATTATCTAAAACCTCAAAAAGCTTTATTTGTAATAGATAATAGTGTTAGATTTTATAATAAACTGTCTTCTAACATAAAACAATTAGATGATAATAATTTTAAACGAAGAATTAAACAAATGTTAATTGAAAAGAGTTATTACACTGTTAAGGATGCTTTTGCTGACAATTTTTTTTTAATTTTTATTTTTTTTATGGGAAGCTCGACATATGGCGCGCGCCAGACTAACGCAGAGGTGTAGTCCGACGGCGCCCACGGGCATTCGAATATTTACGGGGGCTGCGAATACCATGTCGGCCGGCTAGGTGCACCTTCGCGTTATGTTTGAAGGATCCCAGACTGTACATTAGAGGAAAAGATGCAGGTGGGAGTGCATTCCACATGTTGGCAACCCTGTAAATAAAGCATTTACAGGATCAATTTGTCCTAAGTGGGGGAATATCGACAGTGTGTGGATGCATTCCCAACGTGTTGCGCGTGGAACGATGGTAGAATGGGGATGGAGGGATCGCATCGTGCAGCTCCTTGGAACACTCTCCGTGGTACACGCGATAGAACACAAACAAAGATCCAACGTCCCTGCGGAGCTGTAAGGTCTCAAGTTTCGAGATACCTCGGGGTCGTTAACGAGGCGTACAGCGCGACGCTGAATCGAGTCTAAGGAGCCGAGCAGGTATTTTGCGGATCCGTCCCACAGATGCGAACAGTACTCCACGCATGAGCGAATGTGCGCTTTATAAAGTAGAAGTTTTTGGCTCGGCGTAAAGTACTGACGCACCTTGTTGAGGACACCCAGCTTCCTTGAGGCTACCTTAGCTTTCTCCTCGATGTGGCGTCCAAAATTCAGGTCGCGAGTTAATTCGGCCCCGAAAATCCCAATGTGCTCCTCGACCTTGAGAGTAGTTCCTTGAAAGGTGGGGGCTGCAGTGAACGGTGTCCGCTTCGCGCTGAATACACACACCTGGGTTTTACTCGCGTTAAACTCAACGAGGTTTTGGAGACCCCTTTGGAGACCATAATTTTATCTGAGGATCTAACTACTGTTTTTCCCACTAAATAACTTGACAATTGGATACACTTTAAATCTTTAGATTTTTAATATGACTTATTACATATTTTCTTTGTAATAAACTTTTACTAATTGTTGTTGAATTTATTTAAGTATAAAATTGACGATGGCACTATACACCAGGAGTGGACAGATTCTTCAGTATTCATGTTTATGCTGTAAATATTAATGGTCTTGTGAGCGGTAGTATGGGTTAATTATTTGTAAGTTACTATAATATAATACTTATAAGGTACTAACAAAACATTGTGAATTGCGAAGTTTGTCAGTTCTTCTTAGAATTGAATTTAGAACTGGCGGAATTTTCGACATATCCAAGCGTAGGTTATAGATCGTCTAATCATAAAATGAACGCCCCTTCACTTTGTTTACGCTCAATGCACAGTAGGTTTACAGTCGAAATACACACAAATTTGTTCTTTGTCATTGGTCATTCAGTCTGATTCATTCACCGGCTAGATCTAGCCGGATCTGTTGGCCAACTAGTGCATTAATGACGCGACCGCACGACAGAGCGGACGTGTCCTTCCATACAAAGCGCGAGCTCTTCGCCCTACAAAGGCAATACATGCACTGATCGCACGATTAGTTGACCTACTAGTTGCGCGGGCGAATCGTAAAATCGCCGCACGCACACAAACAAAAGGTGCAGTGGGTATTTCCTCTTCCACATTGAAACAATAAAGGTTTGTGGAGGGGCGTTCATTTGTAGAATAGACGATCTCTACCTACCTATGGATGAAATTATACAATAAACAATACATACGTAAATGATTTATGTTTCTCTGGTCTCTTACAGACGATTTTTACAAAATGCATTACAAAGGTTGCTAATGTCCGACTTGAAGTTCTGTTCGGCGGAGAACGTAGAGCACAACTTCTGGAAGATTCTGTACTACAACTTCATAGAGGTGCTGAGGAAGCATTTGGTGCAGGAGAGCACCGACAGGGAACAGATATTAGCTACCATCAATGGCATAATCGACGAAGGAAATAAATACTTTGAAAATGTTGTTGAACTACTAGAGAAATCATACAAGTTCAAGGTGGACGACTATATAAACGGACACCACCTGACGCCGCCCAAGGGTTTGGGCTTCGTGGGTCTTGGGCTCCACTCAGTGCAGAAGATGTACTTGTTCCTGGGAGACCTGGCCAGGTACAAGGAACAGGTCAACGACTCAACCAACTACGGCAAGAGTAAATATTGGTACACTAAAGCACAGCAGATCAACCCCAAGAATGGCAGGCCGTACAATCAGTTGGCTATATTAGCAATATATTCGGTGAGTTTTGTGGTTCAAACCAAATGTATTTTTTTATAATATTTAGTTAGGAAATACTTTCTTAAAAAACAAAACCAGCCCCATAAAATGTAATGAATATAGATAGAACAGTGAAACTGGGAATTGGTAGTGGTTGGAGTATTAAACTCAGTACCGTGTGAAGCAGATAATTAAAAAGAATAGCCTCACTCCACCCCCAACGCATGTCGTAAAAGGCGACTAAGGGATAAGGACAAGATGCCGTGCTAAAGGGCGACAGGATAGTCACCACTCATGGCATGGTACTTCCGCCGAGTCATGCAGTAGATGGGTCTTCGTGCCTTACTGGATACTTGATAGTTATCTTGTCTGAATACTTTGCTTAACGTGGTGGTCGATGTTGTGCTGCAATTTACAAAAGCCCTTGCAGCATAACACCGATTACTCTGCTCACCCCGATTGTCGAGATACAGCGTGTGGTATGTATGTATGTATGGTAGTGTGGGGGCCAACGACAGAGAGTTGGAATGCACCCCCATCCACGCTCCTCGCGCTTCACGCCACCGCGCCGTAGCGGGGCACGGCAGTCAGTACCACTCGGCCCATAGAGGCGCACATGTTTTGGATAAATAATAAATGTTCAAATACGAGAGGACAATATCATTCACACCCGGTCACCCCATAAGTATAGGTGGAAAAGACTTCCCGAAAGTAGGTTAGTTGGGAAACCATTGAGACCTAGCTATGGGTACACTCTCCCTTGGTGTCTATAATACCTTCATCGCTTCAGTGATTCTGTACTTCAAACGGAGGTAAAATAAAAAAAAAATCTGTATCCATATCTTCAAATCTTCGAATCTCAAAATGTATGGGGTTGTTTTTTTTTATTCTTTCTTTACGGACGTTGTGAAATAAATTGAAATTTAGAGTGGCCACTCGCTAGTCCCTACCTCGATTAACACCCTCCTCTACTGCCGACGGGCCCGGATATGTTCGGTGAAGCCATCGCAAGCTTAGTTCCACACCTTCCCTTCTGAAAATGGGAGTACACTGAGAGCAAATGCCACTGTCACCGCATAAACATATTTTGTATGTCGAATTTCCCATACAAAAGTGCAGCGCAACGAAAATGGCATCCTGCGGTATGAAAGTGGAATTGAAAATGGCATCCCGCGGAACTAAATTAATTACAGCCGAGGGGTTCGAAGCATAAAAAAAGTCAAAACTCAACTGAAAAAAAAACTAAAAAAACGCAAAACACTTATATATATAAAACACATTTTTTTTTAAATCATATTTTACCAAAATATATTTACAGATTCACCCTTGAGCGCTGCAGATAGTCACAAATTCACTCTATATAAATTATTTTTGTGCATAAGAATTAATATATTGCTGTGTGTTTTTCAGAGGAGAAAATTGGACGCAGTTTACTATTACATGAGAAGTTTGATGTCGTCGAATCCATTTCACTCGGCTAGAGAAAGTTTAATATCGCTATTTGATGAAAACCGGAAAAAGGTGAGTTCTCTTCATCCACACAAAACAATACTTCACTCATACATAATGCCAACATATTTGGACGAATGAGTTGTGAATGAAAAATTAATAGATGGAATAGAAATTCTTTATCGCACACCAAAAATCATATACAAATAAAATTAACAATGAGCTGACCTGGCCGTGACTTATTATCAGCATCCCTCACATGCTTCACGGTCTCGGAGGTATTTTTTTTTTATGGAAACTGACTCGGTTGGCTACATCACCTACAACATCCGTGATGTCAGCCCATAACACCGGGTGAACGAGGTGCCATGTCAGTGCTTCCCTTAATTTGTGACGATCAAAGGCTGTTTCAGGGCCAATATTTCTTGTCTATTTGTTATATTTTACTTGTCTGTGTTGTTATATTTTATATATGTATGGATTAGTGATGTGTGAGAAAAAATTAATTTAATTTCACTCGTAAGGAACAATTGTATAAAGGCAGATTTATTAGGTAAGGCCCAATTGCGCGTAGCAGAATCCTTTGATTGTCTATGGTTTCACAAATCTTACGACTATTCCATGGATACAGGATAAGAGATTATCAAGCACCTGCAAGATAGTCTAAAGATTCGCGAAATCTGAGGATAGTTCGCGAAATCTGAGCATAATCTTGCTACAAGCAATTGCGCGGAGCAGAATAATGCTCGGATTGTTACACAAATATTACGATTATTCCATGGATACAGAATAAGAGATTATCAAGAACCTGCAAGATAGTCTAAAGATTCGCGAAATCTGAGCATAATCTTGCTACAAGCGATTGCGCGGAGCAGAATAATCCTCGGATTGTTACACAAATATTACGATTATTCCATGGATACAGAATAAGAGATTATCAAGAACCTGCAAGATAGTCTAAAGATTCGCGAAATCTGAGCATAATCTTGCTACAAGCAATTGCGCGGAGCAGAATAATGCTCGGATTGTTACAAAAATATTACGATTATTCCATGGATACAGAATAAGAGATTATCAAGAACCTGCAAGATAGTCTAAAGATTCGCGAAATCTGAGCATAATCTTGCTACAAGCAATTGCGCGGAGCAGAATAATCCACGGATTGTTACACAAGTATTAAGATTATTCCATGGACACAAAATAAGATATTATCAAGAACCTGCAAGATAGTCTAAAGATTCGCGAAATCTGAGCATAATCTTGCTACAAGCAATTGGGCGTAAGAGTGATTTCTTAATTGATTGTGTCCACATTACCTATGTAAATGGCATTTCATCCTAATAAGATTTACTCTCACTGTAACCTCTAGCTAGACCTTTGTAAGGTGAATATGAAGTTTGCGTATTACATCAAGATATCTACTCCTTTGAAAACCTCATTGAATTTCGACCATTATGCACTAAGGTACACAAACTACATACTTTGCATTTGATTATTATGCAAGAATCATTTACGTAAATTAGTTTTACAAAAAGTTATTATTCAAATTGGTTTTGGGTGTGAATTCATGATTATTCCTCTTCCATGCTGCAATTAGTATCACAGTGTCGGATCTGTAAGTGTTCAATATAAACTATAGTTTATTCGGGTTACTTATATTTTTTATTTTATCAATATTATATACAAAGTGTATGTTTATTATATGTTTTAACAAATTATTACGTTAATTACGTATGTGTATGTACATGTTAAAGAACATCTGCCACTTTTTAATGATGCACAAATAATTGATGGTGATACTTCTACACATACAGACTGCGCGCGACCTCCGAGGAAGTTTAAGGAATGTTGACGTAATGACTTAGTGCAGTGATTTATTCGATATTACGTGATCAATATTAAGTACGTCATCAATCGTATTTTATCAATATTAAGACTATTTTGAGTCAGAGGGACTCAAAGGGTTAATTAAGAAATAATCTATTTTTTCTCCCTGTTCTCATTGCTCATACTCACAAATTTCTTCTTCATCCATATTAAATCGCTATTTGTACACACAAAATGAAGTCGGTTAATAACTTAGGGAGCATTCATAAACCACGTGACGGATATTAGGAAAATTTTGGAAATTTTGGGAATTTTTTTGTCACATTACTCGGCCCGATACCCAACCCCCCGCCTAGGTGACGGGAGGGGACAAAAAGCTGCACCCCCCCCCCCCCCCCCCTCCCTCTAAAACCGTCACATGCTTTATGAACGCTCCCAAAGAGTAACGAATTAACACGTGATTAACTAATACGCGCGAATAGGTATGACGAATACGGCATCGAGCACTCGTACTGGGAGCGCGCGGGGTGTGAAGCGACGGTCGGCAGGGGCGCACACCCGCCCGCTTCCCCAGCCCCCGATTCCTCGGAGCTCGCACGCGGACAGTACATAACATGAGGCATATTATTTTGTAGCAGATTAGGTTTTTATTATTGCTATACCTGGTTCTAAAGCTTCTTTGCAAAGATTATTTATACTCAGGGTACAGTGTACGCACAGGGTACACTGTACCCTGTGCACAAAAAGCTGCACCCCCCCCCCCCCCCCCTCTCCCCCTAAAACCGTCACGTGCTTTATGAACGCTCCCAAAGAGCGGGATGCAGAGGTAATGAGATCACGTCTGTTAGTATTAAATTATTAATACCTATATTACATAATTTAACATACATATATAATTTTAGTTTGAATTTCTTGATTGGTATATAATTTTAGTTTGCTTGACGTACACACTATACTCACTCAAATAGTGTTTAGAATAGTTTAAGAGTTTAATAAGATCATTGTGCATTGATCGCATCAATTGACCTAATGTCGCTGGGGAAAGCCTGACAACCCGCGAGTTGAAGATCTGTGGATTGTACGAATAGGAAAGATATTCCACGGAAGCCCATTCCACACAAGAACGATTTAGAGAATCGTGTGGTTCGAAGAACTCTTCTGTCTACTACAAAGAGGTGTTCTGCGAGAGTATGGCGGGTTTAGCGAAGGCGAACAGGAAGAGAAGGGACGAGGGAAGGGACTTAATTACTCCGAAATTGCACATAGAAACAATATTTTCAGCGAAGACAATTTGCTTTAAAATGGACAATATTATAGGGTATCCCTGTTGTCAGAAACTAGTGTTTTTAACATTATTAAATAGGGACACAATTTGAATAGATATGATTTAACCCTGTTCCGAGGTTTGACAATGTGGCGAAATTAACATTAACTTGTTTGCACGCAAAATGTCAATTTAACACAAAACATTACTGAATAGCACATATCGTCGTAGTAGAGATAAACAGAGCTAAGCCACACATGCAACATTTCGAGATATTGACGATTAAAGATTTAAAGTCTCGAAAATGTATATGTTTTTAGTTGTATCTTTCAAACTACATATCATATTTTCCCAAAATTTTTACACGTGGTAGTAATGTACATATTCTAATGGAATAATATGAAGTTTGGACCCTATCATCTGTAGTTTTTTAGTTATTAAGGGTTTAGCACTTAACCTCTGTTTACTACTGAGAAAATGTTCTATCGCGTAAGCAGGATTGCGGTGGAGCATAATGAAGCTATGTTGGTTATCTCAGTTATGCATTATAAGTTTCATCCATTTAGAACCAATTTTCTGTGATGTTGTTGGTCAACAGTATTTATGTGGCTAGGCTTCGTTCGGTAGTACAGAAATATTGAAAAATTAATTGATAGTAAACCAATACTATGACGCGTAAAGTTATTTATCTTTTAAAAAGTTTATATGGAATTTCAGTTAACATCCCTTTATCATTATTGAAATAACGTACTTCTAACCTCGTAATCGCTTGGCTCTCTTTTCCACTATAATCTCCGTCTCATTCTGAGTATTTTGGCATTAAAAACGCATTTTTGCCAAAATGTGGCTTGGCTCTGTTTTACTCTACCACGACGATATAAAAGACAAAAAACTTAATGCTACTAATTTCATTAAAAACGTTTACATAAAAAGCTCAAAGTGTCAAACAGACATAGCCATATGTAATTGAAATTAATAGTGCATATTCAAATAATTTTTTTTACTATGTTTGAGACACCGAAAGCAGGTTATTTGTAGGTTTTATTGGGGAATTAATCTGTATCAGAAATGAAGAGGAGATTATGGAAGCTTTATGATATAAATTGTAATAGTTTTACAATGTTTTATGTATTTACTAGTGTTTGCCCGCGGCTTCACTTGCGTGTAATTCATATTTCAAAAGAAGAAAGTAAGTCATTAAAGGCGAGGCCGAGCTGGGTTCAGGTTCATGTTAAACCTTCTTGAATAAAGTATGTAACTTCTGGCGAGGCCGAAGGCCGAGCTCCTTTCAGGTAAACATTATTTTTCTTGAAGAAACTAAGTTACCTATGGCGACGCCGAAGGCCGAGCTCCGTAAGGTAAACCATATACTTTCTCAAAGAAAGTAACTAAGGGCGAGACCGAAGGCCGAGCTGCGTTCAGGTAAATGATAATTCTTCTCAAATAAATTAAGTTAATGCCCTGCTGAATGCCGAGCTGCATTAGCGTAAACAATATTCATTAAAGGTTAGGCCCGAGGGTGGGAGAAGGTTTATCGTTTATATTTGTTTTTTTTATTTTTTTTTATGGAAACTGACACGGTTGGCTACATCACCTACAACATCCGTGATGTCAGACCATAACACCGGGTGAACTTGGTGCCACGTCAAACGCAATAATCGTTTACAGCTGGACTGTAATGGGAAGAGTAAATAAAATGTCACCCATCTCTGTAGAAATTGTTTTTAGTATTTAATGTTTTTCTTACTATCTCAGCTTGCATATTGCAACTGGATTGATCAAATGTAGCAATATGAGTAAAATCCCTTACACGATTTTAGGCTTTATTAGAACAGGTTTGATTAATTCAACAATTCAAGGTTTCTTTGTTTTCGGTGCAATAATTTTAGTTTGTAATGTAGCATTTTTCTGTTTTATGCTTTAAAGTATACAGGGTGTTAAAACGGCGAGTACATTAATTTCGCCAGTGCAATCCTCTTGTTTTTCCTAGACAAAAAAACGAACGAAGTTTTTCTCTAAAGTGTCTAGTTTTCGAGATATGAATTTTTGAAATGTATGTTTTCGTCTAGTGTAATTTAACGTGTTATTGCCGCTCCGCACCCTCCGCCTGCCGACCTCCAGTCCTCCACTCACAAAGCTAACCCCCGCCTCTCCCGTCAACACCTCCGTCCGAGGCCCTCATGTTTCACCCGCTCTTCCCCCCTCCGCGCCGCCCGGTTGTTATTAGATTATTTTTACATTAAAATAATCAATTAGTTTGTATGAAAATTGTAACTTTTTATTTAAAGGGAATTCAGAAAAAACTTGTTTGACTTTTTTGTTACTCTTGATATCATTTCCTCAATTTAATGTACTCGACGTTTTTACATCCTGTATACAGTAAAAGTATCGTCTATTTAATAGATTTTTCAATATTTAATATAATAGACACTTGTGATATTTAAAGATTGTAGTTAGAATGTAGTGATAACCTACAGCGTCTAAGTATAATTCCTATAACGTATTTGGCAAACTGGTTAACTATTCTAAACAAAATAATAGAACATATATTTTTTTTGTGTGAAAGAAATAAAGTTTTAATTGGTTTATTAATAATTTGTACATTCTTAATGCATGCGAAACCTGAGTCGGTGAAACGCAGTATATTGACTAAGCACTGCAAGAGTGCTAGTTGTAGAAGTGATAACATCTCTTGCGTAGTACGAGTCGGCGGAGCGCAAGCGGCGCGCGGCGCGCGAGGCGGCTCGCGAGGCGGCGCGCGAGGCGGCGGGCGAGCCGGCGGCGGCGGGAGCGGGCGCGGGGGCGGCGCGCGGCCTGCGCCGGGAGGTGTGGGTGCGCGCCGGCGGCGGCCGAACCACCACCCTGCGCAGAGACGACCCTCTCGAAGATGACGAGCTCGCAAACATGACCTGCGTAGAGGTATTATGATGCAGATTAATTTGTTTACGAACATACAAACTCCCTGCCCATTTATTTGTTTCCCCCCAAGTACTGTCTCGGGTATTTCAAGAGGGGTGTGAACCTGTCGGGCTGACATGACATTCGCATCCCCCGCATACGACCAAATGTCATGGACGCCGTTAGACACCGTATGCGTGGCTAGATGCCGCATGTCGCGCTTTCAATAAAAATAAACATATTTTGTGAATGAGTCTTTTCACTTTTTCACTTTTCATGGGTGGCAGTGTCATCTCTAATATCAACAATTGTGTTGAAACCAAAAGCTTCTTAAGGTTGCATATGACGCTATAAAATTACGCTGAGACTGCCGACACGGCAATGTGTGATGGATGACTGATGAATGGTAAAGATGGTGATAAACTGAGCGAGTGATACATGCTCTTCTATGAGAGCTTTTCCACTATCCGGTGCGTTCGTAGACGGCGGATGGGCCGGACACGGTACCGAGATACACTCCGGCGACTCACTGGACGCCCGGCGCGCCGTCCGGCGGTGACGGCGCGCCGGGAGTCCAGTGGGACACGTTTTGACATGCTTGTCTATCCACGATCCGGAGGTTCTGCCGTGCCGGTCGAGGCGTCGTCGAGCGCGCGCGCCGCGCTCATTTAATTCGAAGCACGCGACTTTCTTGTCGTGGAAAAGAGGCCTAAAAATGTGTAGATTGCACAACAGTATGGTCAGCATGTCGACGAAAAATCATCTTTGGAGTCAAATAAATATTTTTTATTATTTCAAATTATGTATACATTTTTTATACTTTCCTATATGTGTCATTTTACAACGAAAACTAGAATTTCCGTTCGTTCTGTTCTGTCTCTGTGCCTAATTTTGACCACATAGTGAATTATCTGTATGACATGTGGTATACCGTTGGAAAGGGCGTAAACTAGCGAACTTTTTAAAAGAAAATGAAGCGCTCAATTGCTGTTGGTTTTTTTTAATGAATTAAGAAATTAAGATTCTGTCACATTTTTACTCGTTCTCGGGACTTTGGGAGGTTATAAAACCTTTTCATGGTATTAACACATGGTAAGAACAAGGATACATCGTAAAATTCAATAAAGTTTATTTCGTGCTGATACAATCATAAACAAAAAAGTTACAAGGGTTTAAAGCTGGGATTTTGGTAATTTTCAAAAATAAAGAAAAAAAATCGTCTTTTTATACCACGTGACATCGGACAAAAGGTATCATGGGTCAAAACGTTGCAAATGACCCCCCTTACCTACAAAAAAAATTTGTCGGTCGATGTGCCGAACACCCTGTATAATTATTAAAAAAACATAAATAGGCATCTATTTATATTTTTCTCCAATTCTGCAACATTAATTTAATATCACGTATGCATTAATTATTTTTATGCAAATGGTACTTGTTAAATTCCCAATAATTCGGATCTGTTGGCCAACTACAACCAACAAGCATTAATGACGCGACCGCACGACAGAGCGGGCGTGTCGTTCCATACAAAGCGCGAGCTCTGCGCCATACAAAGGCAACACATGCGCTGATCGCACGATTAGTCGACCTACTAGTTGCGCGGGCGAATAGTAAAATCGCCGCACGCACAGAAGCAAGTGTTGCAATCAGGGATCGTAATAACGTTATTTCGCGCAAACGTTAGGAGACTATCAAAATAAAAACTATCACTAAAAAATAACGAAGGCAAAGTAACGTTTGAAATTTATCAAACGCTACCTGCCAAACGTTTGATAATCGTTAAACTAACGTTATTCTATTCGTTTGTGTTAGTGATAGTTATTCCCCCCCCCCCCCCCCCCCCCCCCAACACAAAAACCGCTGCCATAGCGAAATGATAATAACGAAACAAAATAACGATTCAACTAACGTTTAAACTATCAATTCAGTCAGTTAGGTAGGCTGCCGCCGCGCCACCGCGGTGCTCTAGCGTTTTGATAGAAATAACGTTTGCGCGTAGGGTTATTTCTAACGTTAGTTTTATGTTAGTTTGCAAACGGTTCCTATTCTGATGTTTTTGTAGCGTTTGTCTTCAAACGCTACCAAAATCAACCTATCAAAACGTTAGTGCACGGATATATTTTCTAACGTTTACGAACCCTGGTTGCAATAGATATTTCCTCTCCCATATTGAAACAATCAAGATTTGTGGAGGGGTGTTAATTTTTAGAATAGACCATCTCTACTGGATGGTGCTCGAAAATTATATTTCTAAAATGATTGAAATGTCTTGTTTCAGTTAAATAAAAACTTCATCACAAGTTACCTACATGTGCACGGGAAACTGATAACGAAAATTGGGTAAGTAATTTCATATTAGTAGGATTTTATCCTAAATATTTACTGATACATTGTACAAAAATATATTGTATAATTATCTTGTTGTTGTTGTTGTTGTTGTTGTTTGCTGCCCAGCCTCTTGGGAAGGCGGGTGGGCCATTCTCCGCACTGAGACCTCAAGACGGTCCGTTGTACGTTGGCGCTCGGGTAGTGTTACTCCAGCCACCCGAGCTCTTTCATGAAGTGGAGCACTCTTCTTGGTCGCTTCCACACTCCATGGGCAGTTCCCACGTTCCCAAGAAACTGCAGTCGTACTTCTGCCACCACCGGGCACTCCAGGAGCACGTGGGTGGCTGATTCGTCCTCCGCCATGCAGCCTCTGCACAGGGGACTGTCGGTGACACCTATTGTAAACAAGTGTCTGTTAAGTGGGCAATGACCCATAAGAAATCCTACCGCCATACGCAGTTGACCCCTGTGAAACTTTAGCAGGAGCTTCCTGAGTCGCAGGTCCGGTTTGGGAATGGCTTCCCGGGATTGCCTGCAGTCCCTGGTGTAGGCCCAAAGATTTTCATGTTTAGATTTTGTAAGTTGATATAGCCAATATTTGAACTGGCTGATTGGTAAGGGTACATACGGTTCTGGGCCTTCTGCACTCCAGCTGGAGCCCCGTTTAGCCAGCTCGTCTGCCGCATCGTTTCCGTAGGAGCCGCTGTGCCCCCTGATCCACTGTAGGGTTACCTTGTTGTTTACCGCTATACCCTCTAGTGCCTGGTGGCACTGGAGTATCAGTCCGGAGTTGATTGTCACGGTGTTTAGGGCCTGTAGCACCGATGAGCTGTCCGACAGTACTCTGATCTGGTATCCAGTGATTTCTCTGTTGCGTACTGCTGCTGCTGCCTGATTGAGTTGTGAATACCTGGAGTGATTGTCTTATGTATGTTTAGGTCAAGTGAGAAAGCTGCTGCCCCTGTTCCCGACCCTGTTTTTGACCCGTCGGTGTATATTCTTACCTCGGACCCCGAATAGTCCTTAGGTTCCTCAGCTAGTTCTACATAGTAGTGTTTGTCGAACACGTGTGTTTTCCTTATTCTATCACACGGTGCCTCTATCAGGGGATGTTTTTTTATGATTTCCTGTAGTATGGTCGTGTGTGGTGTTTGTGTACTAGCCCTCCACAGTCCTAGGACGTTCAGCCTAATTTCTGCGGCTGCCGCCTCTTGTTGTATAAAAAGTTCAAGAGGCGGAAGGCAGAGCATGGCTTCCATCGCTGCCGTGGGTGTTGTGCGCATGGACCCTGTGGTCGCAACGCACGCTAGACGCTGGAAACTTTGGAGTTTGTTAATAACTGTGCTGAGTTTGGTCCTGGGCCACCATACTACTGCACCATAAGTTACCATAGGTCTTATTATAGCTGAGTATAGCCACAGCATAATATTAGGGTTGAGTCCCCATGTCTTACCTATGAGTCTGCGACATTGCCAAAAGGCTATACGTGCTTTATTTATTTTGAGATTAAGATGTTTGGCCCAGTATAATTATCTTATTGACCTCTTGGCTTCCGGAAGGGCCGGCCGGCCCCCAAATCGCGTACATCCGTTAACTATCGGATGGGTCGGCCGGCGCGGCGCCCAAAACAAATTATCGAAAAATACCGCAAATTGCGAGTTCCATGAATGTTTCTTACGAGAACGAATGAGAAGGACTGGATGGGCGGAAATAAAAATAGATAAAAATCGTTGCTTTTCCTGAAGAACACACATTAAAAATATTTCTAGGTCGTGACTTGGAGTAAAAAAATTTTTTGACATCTGTAAATTTTTTATACTACGTTAATCTCTGGCAGCATGGTAAAATGGTTTCTAGTCTAACGTTATTTAGAATGCGTTATTTGAATAGTTAAATTCCTAATCTACACGTTGATGTTATTATTCGCAAAGGGTAATTCAGCAAACAAAATTCGGAAAACAATTCGGTGTTTTATTTTTCCTTGAGTTTAAAAAATCTGTCTGTCTGTGCTTTTAACTTCGATCATAAAAAGCTTTTAAATAAGTGAATCCTCACTTCTTGTATACCATTTTTTGGGAAACTTCATGATCTGTCAAGAGCGCATAGAGGTTAATGATCTGACTGCTGTCATTACTTTACAAAATACTTGAGTTTACGTGCGCGCAGCGCGCCAAAATTCTCAAATTTTCGCGCGGCGAAAATGGCATGGAAACCAAAGGATGTAAGCATATTGAATACTTGGGAAGCCATGAGGTTAATTAGACAAATAAAATAAAGATTAGGTATGTACTTAGTGTGAACATTGATTTCTACCCACCCTTTTTATAATTCCATGTTTAGTAATACATTGACATGCCAAAGTGTATGCTACTTTGTTGTGTGTTTGCCATTGAGATATACCAATGTCAATGGCAAACACTACCAATCCGATATGATACATTTGTTTTAAAAAGAACACACCTTTTAAGATCTGATGAAGCGCTGTCGGTAATGAATGATGGAGGCACAACTTACGAAACACCAGTATTTGGATATGACTATTCTTTTAATTAGGAAAAATGTTAACATGTTTCCTAGTTACAATGAAACGATAGACCAAAAAAGCGTTGTTATCCAGAACAATATAATGTCATTGTGACTGAGTTGTACTGTGGACCACAGTATGTGTACAGGGTGTGGTGTATAGGGCTGCGATCGGTCCGAGTTTCCCCGGATTCGTTCTACTTTTGAAGGCACAGACCACCTAACCGAGATGTGTTTGTTGGCGTTTGGGGGTCATCTGTGCGGATTTTTTGGCCTTCTCCAGGTTACCTAAGCACACAAATTTAGAAAATATCAATGCATCGCGGTCAACTCAACGGTCGCTCGCACTAACGCGTGGCACAAGTTCAACAAAACTTATATATATCTCACTCAACTCATATGAGCTGAACGTTTCGAAATTGTGAGAGAGACTTGGAGAGAGAGTTAGAGGAATAAAGAATTTAAAAATGTACATCAAAATTTGGGCTTTTACGTCTCTTTATACTGGTTTATTTATTATTTTAGACTGATGGCAGACTTTGTTATTAGGATTAAGGATTAAGATTTTTTTTTACAATTTTAGACGTTGATGGCCTATTTGTTGCTTCGACCATAACATAGATTGTATATTGTATATTGTTATTATACCTATCACTATTGTATGTTGACAAACCTAAGTGTAACCTTGTTACTTATAGATAATAAATTGAATTGAATTGTGATTATGGTCATATTATCTGAAGTTCTACTAACAGTCAGACCATAGAGAAATACGTCTATGAGTCAGACAGACAGTGACAGATTGTTGGTAATATCGTCGGAATCATTTCTCATCGATTTACTTCACCATTACCTAACTAAAAAGCTGATGTACCCAGATGCTATAAGTTTAATGTGTTTTTATATAGACCATATTAAGCGACTTCAAATAAAATAAATGGTAGGGTAATACCCTTTAGGCGAGCGATTTGTTCTTGGTTATCAAAGACATTAAACTCACCCTCTTCCATATAGACCGGACAACAAGAACAAAATCGTAATCTACTACTTAGATCCTAGTGGTACAAAGTCGTTCAGTAGCGCCAGCAGTCCGCATGTGAGGTCGTATTCGTGTGCTAGAGAAAGAAGAAAATCTAAGAAAATATGCCGAGTTGCGCATTGCGGTATTGCAAATCTCGATATAAAAATACGACTGAACATGTAATCAGTTTATTTTCATAAGTATTGTGTATATTTATTCAATATTTGAATATAATACATAATTTCCATAGATGATTCTAGAACAACGATCAACTAGGCCATATTGAAAAAATAAAAAGCGCCCTCTGTTATACAGTAGCTTTACTACTATTATAGTACGAGATCCCACAACCAATATTTTTGTCTCATAGTATTTCGTTCAATTGTCCTCAACCCGATACTAAATGTTTTTCGTGTAGCGTCTCCTGACAGTATTTTTTAAAAATGACAACCAATTTGACCGAACCCTGTCATGGTATTCCGTTTGATTTTCGGAATGTTGTTGAATTACCGATCTAAGATAACCAGAACATGTTTTTCAGACGTCAGTAGCGGTGCGCGTACCAACCTTTACAAAAATGCCAAATGAGGCAAAACAAATATTAGGTCCTTGCCTATGAAATTGCCGTTTTACCTATAAAGAAAAAATCAAAAATTTTTTTTTATGAAAAATATATATTTGTTTAATCGAAGTATTGGCCATTATTATCAATGCACTTTTGCCATTTTACTGGAAGTTCATTGATGCCTCTACTATAGAAATCCTGGGGATGGGAATCGATGAACTCTTTAAAGGCGTTTTTCACTGCCTCGTCGGATTTGTTTTGACGTGATGATGTCACGTCTTATAAATTGATGAACACCGGCTGCACGCACGAAGAAGTGTAACGTTCCATCTAAACCTGTGTGTGCAAGCGAGAGCGCGATAGAGACCTGTGTGTGCAAGCGAGAGCGCGATAGAGAGGCATATACAATAGTTGAAAATACAAAATATATTTCTCCGTCTTTTGCGAGCCTCGAACCCGCGGTCCCTGCCACCATCACTGACCAGACGTGCAAGAAGCTGTAATGAATAATCCCGGCACAGATCCACCATACACTGCCAAGCAACTTCTTTTGACTCAATTTGCGTTTGGGACATGGTTTGGCTGCCTCCCCTGTGTCCAACCAGTGTGACGGACGTTTTCGATTGTCATACAGGATCAATTTTTTATCACAAGTGACAATCCGATTCAGAATCCCCCCATTTCTGTGCTTATTCAAAAAGTTAAGACAAGCTTCGACGCGATTTTGTTGTTGTTTTTCAGTGAGTTCATACAGTAACCAATTTCCGAGCTTTTTTATCTTTCCAATTTGACGTAAATGAATCAGTATCGTTTTATAACTTACATTGAAGGCTGCTGCTAATTCCGACGTGGTTTGTGATTAATCTGCTTCAACTATGGCTTTAAATTCATTGTTATCGACTCTCGTCTCCGGTCGGCCACGGGGCACATCATTGAGATGAAAATTTCCAGAACGGAAGCGATCAAACCAAAAACGCACAGTCAGTACGTTCACTTGTCTGGTCCATACACGTCGATGATATTGCATGCCGTCTGTGCTGCGTTGGTGCCGCGACGGGATTCATATTCGAAAATAACGCGCAATTTAGATTTTTCCATGGTCACAGAACCAGCGATGTAAAAAAAACCGAACGGTGGGAAAACAAATGAACAACTGATTTTGAAAAACACTTTATAACAGAAAATATTTGAAATTGGAATTCCTACGCAAAAAAAAGGTAGCCACTTTCAAAGTTTTATTTTTATTTTTTTTATGGAAACTGACACGGTTGGCTACATCACCTACAACGTCCGTGATGTCAGCCCATAGCACCGGGTGAACTAGGTGCCATGTCAGTGCTTCCCCCTTTGATCGTGCCGGCTACACTGAACTGGTCGGAGAACACAAACTATTTACATAGCCGTTTCGACCGAAGTTTCATTCAGTGCGGTGGTACCAACCCGGGCGGGTTAAACCCTACCACCAAGTAAGATTAGGAGGGAAGGGACCTACAGTTTTACGAGGAATCCGAACCTCGGTCAGCCTCCAACGGTCAGCGGTCACCCATCCAAGTACTGACCGCACCCAGCGTTGCTTAACATTCAATAGCGACAGTTGACTGTCTGCACCACTGAGCTATCGAGGCTGACATACAAGTGGTCAGTTTGTAGAAACGGCAATTTCATTTTCAATTTCAGCACCTAATATTATAGCTCAAACAGTCTCAAAATCATTTTTACAAGTGAATTTGGGTCAATTGATCAAAACGGAATAGTAAATTAAATTTAACGATTTTATCGCTCATATAAAATCAACTATCATTTTGGTCGTTGGCTCTCGTCCTATTAGACTATTGGCTTCATCTATCGACCGATAGATGAAATGTGTTCTAATTATGTGTTCTATATTACATCATGTTTTTGCTATTCAAAGCTAGATGGCGTATTATAATCTTGAGCTCAAAAAGTTTATATGAAAATATTCGCAATGTCCTCTCTATAGCCCCTTTTAATCTCTTTGTTGGTTATCCTTATCACGAAAAGTTATAATCAAAAGTGTGCATTCCAAGATATAGGTATAATATATTATATGCCCGCGGCTCCGCCCGCTCTCATATTTCACTTCACTGCTAACCTCATAAGCTATTTAGCGTGATAGTAAGTAGCCTATAGTTGATGGGAAGAATCAAGCTATCCGTAGAATTTTGTTTTATTAAAATCGGTTCAGTGGTTCTCGAGTTATAAGCGGACAGACAGACAGACAGACAGAAAGCAGACGTTGGATTTTATTATAGGTAAGGATAATATTATATAACTGCTATGAAGTCCAACATGACCTTACGTTTAACAATGGCCAATTCTACAAAACAATTTAAAATTGTAATGAACATGTTTTTTATTACAACTTTTGAATTGAGCACTTAGTTATCAAAAACGTTGCACTTGTCCGCACGTCTGATTTCACAATTTTATGGGTTAAATGAGTTCCAGTAGAACTTGCTGTTCGTAGGGCCCATATTCACATTAGGCGGCTCAATACCACATTTCAAACGGCAGCGCGAGAGCAGCGCGACTTCCGGCCTTTTTTTTTATTGCTTCCGAACTGGGTGGCTCTGCCCGAGGTCGAAGCCTCAGGCGCAGCCAATTTCACCGGCGAGGAGGTGCCTGTCCGGCTTGGAGGTGGACTAATGTTGCTGGGGAAAGGCTATTAACCCGCGATTTGAAGATCCGTGGACTGTAGGAGTGGGGAAAGATATGCCCTGTTGTCTCTCTGCACGTCGAAGATGTCTGTGTTATCTGTCGCTCTACGCAACGGCGAGGCGATGGCGTCGGAGAAGTAACAGCAATCACAGAAGCAACTGTGTTTCTCCGTTGGAATCATATTTAATATATACAGGATCCGTCACTCGAACTGTTACTAACTTCACACTGCTTTTCGCGTCAAAATAATAATGACAGCGCGCCAAATTTTGGTGAAACGGCAATTTGTTTTATTGTTTTAAAGTGGGTGAAAAGAGCGGATAAAACATTTTAATTTTAAAGTAAGTTTTCGACATGGACATTAAACGTAACAATGTTATCCTTGCACGAATGTGGCGAGCTGGAAAATATCGTTTTTTTCGATGAAATTTTTTTTACTGTCCAACAGTATGTAAACAAACAAAATGATCGTGTTTGGCTGCGGGGTAAGTCTAACGAGAATTTGGACGATAGAGTTGCCTTTCGAAAGCAAGCGCCTACTTCTATTATGGTCTGGGCTGCAGTGACCGCAAATGGTCGCTCTCCACTCGTGTTTATCGAGCAGGGCGTCAAAGTCAACCAGCAAGTGTACCAACAAAGGGTGTTAAATGATGCGCTCATACCGTGGGCACGCAAGCAATTCGGTATGAACAGCTGGACGATCCAACAAGACTCAGCACCGTCCCACAAAGCTCGCCTGACACAATTTTTTTTACAGAACCACGTTTCACGGTTCATTTCTTCACAACAGTGGCCTCCCTACTCTCCAGACTTGAATCCAATGTACTTCTCGGTATGGTCCATTTTGGAGGCAGCCGTGTCAACAAAAAGATATGAAAGTGTGGATACGCTGAAGGCAGCTCTCCGTCGGGAATGGAACAGAATACCGCAACCCCATCTTCGTGCAGCCTGCGATGCCTTTGTCGGAAGACTTGGTGCCATCATCCGTGCCAAAGGAGGCTATATTGAGCAATAACAATAATTTTCTTAAAATTCTATGTTTTTTTGGCATGTTGTCACAATTTTTAATAAATCGTACGTTAATTAACCAAATAACATGATTTTTAATTGGTAACAGTTCGAGTGACGGACCCTGTATGTACCTCATCGCGCTTTCCACTCCAAGCTTTCCAGCGCTACAGCCGAGCGAAGAAGCCAATGTGAAGTCATCTGGGCCTTCGCGCTGCTGCCGCGCTGCTGTCGCGCTCGTTAGGGCCGTTACACATGGCGCCGCGGCGGCAGCGTTTTTGCCGCCCCGGCGCCATGCCCCGTAGCCCATGCGGCGCGATCATATTCTTCCAAAGCACTTCAAGCTTTCCAGCGCTACAGCCGAGCGAAGAAGCTAATGTGAAGTCATCTGGGCCTTCGCGCTGCTGCCGCGCTGCTGTCGCGCTCGTTAGGGCCGTTACACATGCCGCCGCGGCGCCATGCCCCGTACGTAGCCCATGCGGCGCGATCATATTCTTCCAAAGATTTGTCCCACAGGAGCGATCTTTCACGGACCAATGAGAAATTTTTGATCCATATCTCTGTATTCTTAAAAAAATCTGGTGTGCCCATTCTTGCAAAAATAATCTTTGACAGGCACCGCACGCGTCGTCAGTCCGCTCTGTGTGTAAATGACCAACTTACGTACGATTTTGTACATTAGTAAGGAATTGCGGCACCGCAAAACCGGTGCCCCGGTGCCGCTGTATCTCGCCTCCGCCGGGCCGCAGCGCCGCCGCGGTGCGTGTATGAAAGCACGTATACAAATGCAAGGGCGACTACAACGGCGCGGCGGCTCTGCACCGGTGGCGGCGGCGGCGGTGACGTTGTTTTTGTGGCGCCGCCATGTGTAACAGCCCTTAGCTGCCTTATGTTAATGGGTCTTAGTGTTCCCTACCATTATTGAAAAACAATTATACTTATAACGGTGTCTGCCGTCCGTCGTAGCTTATTTTTGTAATATAAACCTTCATCCAGCGCTCCATGCTATAATGAGCTTTTATAATGAATAAAACAGTAAAGCAAGTTGATCACCTGAAAATATACTCAACCACAACACTTTTCTATGGTATACTTTCATGTATGAAACTCCGTTTGATTATCCTTTAATTATTAATGTATACGCGATCCCACAATGCTTTCATTAATATTCGGTATGAACGCATATGCACTAGGCACTAGGTAACGTTCTACTCTCAATCATACATCAAACGTAACAGTTTCGCTTTTTACACGTTTTTTAAAATCAAATTTGTAGCGCGGCTCAGTTTATATTTTATATAGTATACACTAGTCCGGTCGCAAAATTGCGGAAAAAGGGACCTTATAGGATCACTCTAGTGTCTGTCTCTACTCTCTCCGTATCTACTGAACCGATTTTTTTATTTAAATTTGTCTAATGGTTTGGTGGAAAGTACAGGTCCTCCAAAATGTCAACCAACATTTTATTTGTTTGTTTGTTTTTTAATAAATCATGTACCCTGTCATTTAAAGCAGTTCAGACAATTTCAAAAATATATAAAATGGTTATATTATAATAAAGTATGTTTCCTTAAAGAAAAATTTAGTTTAAAAGCTCCCAATAAAACTACAGTTTTCTCGCCCAACTTTTTCCTATTAACGCTGAAAATTCTGAAAATATATCAATATAGGTAGGTACACTTATGTAGTTGTTCACAAAAATTTCATTTTGCTCAATAAGTCATAGATTTGGAGAAAAAGCTAGATCTCACTTTTCTATATGAAATGGCAAAGAAACATTGAAACGAGCGAACTATATCGTCAGACCGTTGTTAAAAAAAAAATTTAAAATGTGTTGCTCAGGATGGAAACATTTCACGAGAGCGCATCGCTGATGCTCCGCCAGTTCCGCGCGCTACTCCGCCAGCAGCCGCTGCCGACCACCGCCAACAGACTGCTGCAGCTCTCCGCCCTCAACATGTTCGCCGTCGAGATGTGCTCCACTCCGCCCCGGGGTGAGCCCATCCACTCACACCGTCAAAGTGTTCATCAACTGTTTGTCAGCCTCGGTGGCGCTATGGGTCGGAGTCTGATCGTGATGTTAAGCGCACCGGGCGCGGTCAGTACTTGGATGGGTGCCCGTTCGTCCAGTTCAGTGTAGCGGCACGATCAAAGGGAAGCACTGACATGACACCTATGTAGTTCACCAAGGTGTTATGGACTAACATGACGGGTTTATGTATGTGTAGGTGTAGGTATGTGATGTAGCCATCCGTCGTCGTATCGGGATTCATAAAAAGGCACAGCTTAGGTTTAATATGAGTTAAATGTAATACTCACATTTTTATGTAACTGAAAAAAAAAACCGGCCAAATGCGAGTCGAACTCGCGCACCGAGGGTTCCGTATCGCCGTGTCATCAGCGGCACTCACGCCATCTATGGCGTGTTTTGTGAAATGCTTGAAATTAGTTAAAATTCATGATTAGTTAATGTTAAAATGCTTCAAAATGCTTCATACTGTTTTCGGTAGATGGCGCGCATACATTTTTTAGTTTCTTGTATGGGGACCCCCGTGATTTTTTTTTACTTTTTCTTATTTTTATTATTTGTTGTTATTACGGCCATAATAAATAAAATAACACATATTCTGTGAAAATTTCAACGGGCTACCTATTACGGTTCAAGAGATACAGCCCTCGGACAGACAGACAGACGGAGTATGCTTAGTAATAGGGTCCCGTACGACGGATACGGAACCCTAAAAAAACTATTTAAAAAAATATGAAAACCGCCTTAAAAAATGTATGAAATAAAAAAATTTAAATTGAACCCTAGAGTTGAAGGCGGTCGGTTATTTTTGCTTGCTTTAGCACCACCGCCTTCAACTCTAGGGTTGGATTTTAATTTTTTTATTTCATACATTTTTGTAGGCGGATTTTATATTTTTTTAAATAGTTTTTTATTTCACAGCTTTTTTAGTAATTTTTATTTGCTATTAATGTACTCGGCGGAATCGCTCGGTAGCGTTCCGTAGTTGGTAGAACAGTTTATCAAATTCCGAGGTCCTTTTGCAGTTAAATAACAATATCTCATAAATTATTGGGCAAATCGGTAAGTGATGTACAATTTTAAAAACTACATTATATGGGCGTATTTTTGTTGCATAATGCCACTTTAGTGTAGTTTTTTTTTTCACTGCGAAGGACAAAATTCCAGGGATGAGGCTGAAAAAAATTTAACATGTGGCTCTTAAGTCGTTTTTCTGCTAAGCAGGATTAAACATGAAAAAATAAATTATACCCTGTGAAAGCCCAACTTGTCAGGAATATTTGACAAAAACTAGATTTAAGAAAATCTTGCATTTGTACTTGTGGCATTTAAAAAAATGAGCTGAGGGAGAAAATTTTGGATTTTAACAAAAATGACAATATCTCAAAAACTAAGCCATTTTTACTAAACCTAAAATTAGATATTCTGAGAGGTAATTAGCAGCTCTATCAGCTGTCAAAGGATAATCGTCGGTTTCTGGGACAACCTGTATATAAAAAATTATGATGAAATGGACAGAGGGCGTTCGGCCAATCAAGTTTTTGGCTGGAACCCTCTTTTTTCTCCTTTTACATAAAGTTCGGCTTTTGCGAAAATATCACGCGGCCAGAATACACTTCATCCTGCTCAGCGAAAATTCAAAATGACGACGACGACCACGGTGTCCCGTCATTTTTGCAATGTTCGTTAATGGAAGTTTGATGAACCCGAGCAGCCGACCGAGCGCAAGCGCCTTAGCGTTGCCAGACATTGAACGCGCGGCACCGATTTATGAAAACTTTGATGGCCAGGAGGCTGGCACGTTATCATATGAACGAGTCATGCGTACGTACCTTAATTATTTCTCTAAAACCAGTTGATTCGCTCGATGATATAATCTCCTTAGGCTTGCAGGTGGCCGTCGGGGGGCGCGTCCCGGAGCGCGTGCAGTACGTCCGTACCGTACGCGCAAACGTTCGTCGTCTGTGTCGTCGTCGTCGCCGTGCCGAATATTCGTGAAACCCTATCATTATTTACTTGGTGTACCTAACGGCGTACTAGCTACTTACCAAATTAGCAGCTCGTTGTTTGACTTGGTTGCCCGACCCGAGCCCGTGCTCGCTCGGTTGGCAGTCGTTTGAGATCTTTCAGCTTGATCTTGCGTCAACTCCTCACCCCTTCGGCCAATCGCGGAAGAGTGACGACATGCGCGCACGCAGCGACTACACCGCTCGCCCTCCATACCTTGTGTGTGATTAGCGGGATTCTTATGTAACTGGTACTTTATACAACCTTTCTACGTACATTTGTATTTTTTTAAGTTAGCTACTTGTGCACTGATTGAAACTGAGAACTAATTTGATTAGAACTACTTTCATTCTGCACTTGGATCTCACTTGAAGTTATAAGTTCCAGCGGAAAAATAATGCCGTATTTCGCGCGCACAGTCGGCTGCGGGGACACTGAACTCCGTAACAAATTTTGGGAATTCACATTGAATGACTAATGGGCCTTCTCGGAAGCGGGAGCGACTGCGGCAACTCCCGCCGATATTTTCCTTTCGTTCTTCCTTTTTGCGGTTAACGCAAACCAGATGCCATCGAGGACGATGGCACAGCATCTCATCAAAATAATGATACGCGCTACTCGTCGGGACTACTCGGGACCAGCGCAGGCGCAGCGGTCGCCGCAGCTTGCGCTAATTATGTTAATTATTTTCGTGATTTCTGTCAGAAAAAATCTTAACTGCCCTCGTCGTCGCATCGTCTTCATTATTGAGCTTCGTTAGAGTTGTGAATTGTTGAGTCGTGTCGTCGCGAGTTTGTTATGTGGGCACCGAGTGAGAATAGGTTGCTATGTCGGCCACATAATACGACAACGTGCGATCCATGTTTTATTCAGATGAGATCTAGCTACGCGCCGCCGCGCCGCGCCGCTGTGCTGCTGCTGAATCTCAGACGGGGCGTGTGCGCGGGATGATTTCAAAGCAGTGAGTCTGAGGTTGGAGCCGGTGTGCTGGATGCGGGGTGACGGGCGTTGTTGTTTGGGCGCGGACGGTGCGGTGTCGGGCGCCACTAGCCGGTCTCGCCGCGCCGCCGCCGCCCCCCAGGCCCGCCCGCGCTGCCGCCTCCGCCTCTTGTTGCTAGCGAGGCTTTATGGCAAATTGGTTTTCGCGACGATTTACTACTTGCTGTCGCGTGCATTGTACGGTCTTTGAATAGCATTCTATAAATGCGACGAGTTCACCGAGAAAGTTCTATGAAACTTAATTTCATCGTAGGTAGCACCGTAGATTGAATATCAGTCACGGTAGCATGCATCCTGGAGACCTATCGACGAATCTGCCGAGATTTCGATGAAGATTTGTAGATTTTAAGAAAGCTGCTTGAGTCCTTTTTGGCATACTTTCTTGGAATGCACTAAAGTGTCTTTTTGAAAAACAAATAAAAAATCATCTAGTAAGATACTCATATTAAAGTTTCGTGAACAGAATGAACCACCATGGATGTCGCTGAACTCACCTGAAGCTCACCACACCTAAGCTAGTAGGATCCTCATCTTAGTGAATAAACATGGAGCGGGAGTGGTGGTGGTGGAGACAGCAACGCGAAGGTGTCAGGCCTAGGCGGTGCAATGCGTCTAGTAACCGTGCTCATCCACTAGGTAGGTAACGGTGGAGGGAGCGTGGATGATGCATGTAGATTTTAATGCGGTTGGGCGGGCATCGCGGTTCTGCTTCTAGTTTATCTTCTATCTATTGGAACGAGTCTATTTACAATCAGCGGACGGATCGCGTGATTTCCTGCCTACTCGCGTGGAATAGCTTTATTGTGAACTTTTATTGGAGATGCGTAAATTGCCCTCGACGCGAGCAGGAAATGCATTTTCTTGATGAGTTCACTCAAATTGGCTTCACATTCTATGCAAGACGTGAATGCAGCGATATTTACGATTGCATCGTTTCTGGGCTGCCCGGTATCTTCGAACTGGTGGGTACATACTTCGTACCAACTGCCTTGGAATGTGAGCACATCATCAATCAATCAATACATAATATAAAATGCAAACCGGAGCGCGACAGGAAAACGCTCATTCCTACTAAAGCTCAAAGTCCATTTCCAAATGTTTATTTTTGTTAGAATGGCAAAGAAATGTAATATACACCTGTGTAACTACTCGCTCGTACTTATTCAGCTAAATAATATACAGGGTGTTCGGCACATCGACCGACAAAATTTTTTTGTAGGTAAGTGCGGTCATTTGCATACCTTTTGTCAGATGTCACGTGGTATCGAGATACGATTTTTTTTCTTTATTTTTGAAAATTACCAAAATCCCACCTTTAAACCGTTGTAACTTTTTTGTTTATGATTGTATCAGCATGAAATAAAATTTATTGAATTTTACGATATATTCTTGTTCTAGAAAACATATAAGGTCTTATGACCTCCCAAAGTCCCGAGGACGAGTAAAAATATGACAGAATCTTAATTTCTTAATTCATTTTAAAAACACTTACAGTAATTGATAGCTTTATTTTCTTTTAAAAAGTTCGCTAGTTTACGCCCTTTCCAACGTATAGCACATGCCATACAAATAATTCACTATGTGGTCAAAATTAGGGATAATTTGCAAGAGTCTAAACAATGGAGAATTGAACAAAGAGCCAGCGTGATCGGTAGGTACATGTTCTAAATTTGAAAATGCTCCCGAAAACGCTCTCAATACGGGAAGCGACCACCCATAAGTGCCCGTGTTGTCGTTCTGTTCTGTCTCTGTGCCTAATTTTCGTGGTATTAACTTCATCAAATAATATTTTTTCTAGAACAAGGATACATCGTAAATTCAATAAATTTTATTTCGTGCTGATACAATCACTAACAAATAAGTTACAAGGGTTTAAAGCTGCGATTTTGTTAATTTTCAAAAATAAAGAAAAAAAAAAATCGCATACCACGTGACATCTGACAAAGGAAGGGTATCATGGGTCAAAAGTCAAAACGTTGCAAATGACCCCACTTACCTACAAAAAAATTTTGTCGGTGGATGTGCCGAACACCCTGTATATTGCCTTGCCTAGCAGCCTATATGCATATAGGCTGCTAGGTATATAAGTATATAGCGTGATGGTATATATACTAAAATGATCTCAAACAATTGCTGAATCTAATGTAATAAATCATGCAAATCCGGTGTTGTGTTAGTTTTATAGTTAATCGCGAACATACTCGTAAACCGCGGAAAGACAGTCAGACACCACACGTCTTTTTAATTTTCTTAAGTTTCTACGCGATTTTTGTTTAATTGTAAGCTAGACATATGGCGCCGAGGCACCCATGAGGTGTCTAACGGCGCCCATGGACATTCGGTCGTATGCGGGGGTTGCGAATGCCATGCCGGCCTGACAGGTGCCCATTCACGCACGCCCCTCTTGAAGGACCCGAGACTGTACTTGGGGGGAATATATGAGCAGGGAGAGCGTTCCAGAGTTTACCGGTTCTGTAAAGGAAAGATCTACAGAATTGATTTGTGTGCATCCGCGGTAAGTCCAGCGTGTAGGGATGCAATCCCTGCCCAGTGCGCGTGGTGCGGAGGTGGAAAGGGGACGGCGGGATCGCGTTGAACAGCTCCTCCGAGCGATATTTTCTATATCTGATTATTACACAGGTGGATTGCATTTCTTTGTCATTCTAATAAAAATAAACATTTTGGAAATCGACTTAGAACTTTAGTAGCAATGAGCGTTTTTGCAATGACGACATTTCGAGCGATTTTATCTTATTGCATTTTTCCTTACGCGAGTACGTAGGTATATACTAATTTATTTTTGCCAACTAATTTAGAATAGTTGCTGACGGTATAGTAAGATAGCATGCGGCAAGTAAATCTAATCATTAAAGTACATATAACTCAGGATGCATAAACTGCATACCGACATTTAAGGAACTATAAACCTTCTCGTAAGATCTGCCTACAGAGTAACGACCGGAAATGATGTATGTAAGTTCAAGGAAAAGCGGTGCACGAGTATTTTTAGGTATACGCGTCTTCTGACTTTGCAGGTACCTACAGTGATTACTGGAGGGCTTTGCAGGTACCTACAGTGATTACTGGAGGACTGAGTTGGTAGGTATAATTTTAGCCGCGAGGATATATACAGGAAAATATTTGTGACTTATTTAATCTTCATTAGTGATGAGATGAATGATGATGGTACTTGCCGACTCTTGCTCCTAATAGTTCAAACGAAAGTCGAAATGCGTTTCATATACCTACATATATACGTGCAGGGCTCGTGATTTGATTACTTTCTCTGTAGCAGGGACAGAGAAAGTAGGTTTTGATAGGGTCTGTCGCTCCATGTGTTACCTACTTCTCACTGCTGCTCCTGTCAAACTGTTTCTGTAATATCATCGGTCATTTTGCATTGCCTTGCAAAAGATGGTGTTAATTGCCCTTCCAAGAATCTATTTACACACTCTCATGGTCGAATGCATGGTCTAGGTCAAGTAAAGTCAAGGAGACATACTATGCCAGTATCTAACCAGAAATTCCAACAAAACCATAGTTTTATAAACTTTCAATACCAAAAAAGAAACATAAATAATATTTGAATAATATGTCGTTTAAGGTTCGGTCATTGTTGCACTCCTGTGCACCTGGCTAAGCTGAGGATTCGGGATTCCTCAGTGTGCGAATGTGGCGTGGACGAAGGCACTGTCGATCATATTTTTTGCTCTTGTCCGCTCATAAAACAGTCTCCCACCTCACCTATACTCTTCCTGAATTTGAAATTTCTCTCCCTTCCAATATTCGTTGTTTATTAATTTTAAATAATTACTCTATTTATAAATTCATACTTTTTCATAATGTAAAATTATAAATATCTTTAATTATTTATTATTATACGCAAAAAAAAACATTGCCTTGTTCGTTCCCCTTCACACCTTGCTAAATTGCGTGTTAAGGACTCTTCGCTGTGCGAGTGTGATCTGGACAAGAGAATGGTCTAGCAATTCTACTTACTTGCCAGCTCCATACATACACCTCCTCTTTATGATTCTCTCCCTAGGTTTAAGGTTCCTCTTCCCACTAATGTTTCATCCCTTCTTTGCTCCAATTATTTCAAAGTACTTAAACTACTCTCTCTCTCTCTCTCTCCAAAATGTGGAATAGGATGGCAGTTTTGCGTACTCACGATCGCAGACGGAGCCTCTCCAACATTGAATTCCGTGATGCGTTGCTTGCTGGTCCTGTGCTGTTGATGCGTAGCCAAATTACCGCGCTTTTCTTCTTAGGGACGTCCCTGATTATGCCCTCCTTCGTCGAGGCGCACCGTGGCGAAAATAGGCATGAAAAACGTTGAATTTCGATGAATTTTTATTCTTGAAATAGGCAGCTCGATGTAGAATCGCAGAGAGTTTATTATTTTTATTAAAGCTTCCTTTATTAGAACTCATCCATCATATTAAACTGTAAATATACGTATATTTTGATGGATAAGTATGTTCATATATTATGTAGGTACATTGTATATGTATAGTTATTAGTGTATATAAAAGATGGTAGGTAATTGTTTATATTTTTCCTTTTAATATTTTCCTTCACCTGAGTGCAAATGATTCATTACTTAAATAGCCAACATTATTTGTTTTCACTATGTGTGAAGTAGGTAGTTATTTTTTATTACCGTAGAATTGACTTTGGCAAAAATAAGCCGACGATAAAACGGCAAATTGCCAGGATTATAAAGAAGAAGAAGAAACATTCAGAGCAGTTACAGCAACAGTTATTAGGTACCTATATTATATATTTGTCCATAACTTCTCACAACAGCTGCTCCATAGTTCGGATTCCATGTAAAACTGTAGATCCACTGAATTGACTGGAGGACATTGCCCAAGGCAATAAGTCCGCCTTTGCCGCACATTAGGTGGGATAAAGTGTAATATTCAGCTGTTCCGTTACAAATAAAATTAAATGAATACCTAAGTAGAGCAAGATGTATTTTTGAAGTTTGTGCCCAACCACCACCATTGAACCAAGCGGAACCTTGGGCACCTACCTAGCCTCTTGATCTGAACGAAAACGCAGTTCTCTGGATCGCGTGCAGGACGCAGGACGTGGCGCCGTGCGTGGGTACGTGCACGGTACATACATGACGCGAAAGGAACAAATCGTGTGTCATGTCGCCTATCAGCGAGCGCTAGAACTCACCGCCCTGTGCCGGAGCGGGTGGGGGGAGGAGATTGCGTGTATTTATAGAGGCAGGGAGGGCGCGGCGGCGCGGCGTCCGGCTATTTATACCGGACTGGATCCGGCGGATCGATGTCCGCGCGCCTGTCGTTATCCGGCTGCCGATGCGGCCGGGCGCAGGCGGCTCTCGTGTCGTCTCGTCTCCACCGTCCACCCGCCTCCGCAGCACCAGCAGCTCATTCATACACAAGGGCTTGCATCACTGTTGGTTGTTGCTATATAGAATCCTCCCTCGTCATAGTCGTCGGTCAGCGGTCGAGTCTTGTTGCCCGCACAAGGTACCTATTCCTTGAACCGCGGATTATCTCAAATCTCTTATTATTATTTATCTAAATTTATCTAACTAGCTGCTCAGACTAAATAAAACGTGCTTTTTGTTTGCTCTGAGGCTAGCTGTCATTTAAGTTTAGTAACGAGTATACACGGCGTACGCATTTCTCCCTTGACTCGTATGTGCGTGCGGTATCTGCGCATGTATGTGTGTCGCCATAGTCAGTGAAACATAGGGGTTATCCATTTCCGTCTGCGGTACCTATTTGATAACGAGACTCACCTCACGTATCGAACCAAGTGTCTACACCTCGGATATATATGTAAATACAAAATATGAGCACCTTTATTGAGTTGCATGTAAAACTGCAATAAGTTTTGTATTGCAATGCTTTAATGCGATAACATTACGCAAGAGGGTTGTTGTGGCCGTCGCCGTGCGCGCGGAGGCCTCGTGTCACTCCCGCGCAGCTTCAGAAGATACCTGACGCCGCGCCGCGCCGCGCAGCCTCGTTTGTCTGCTTTTTCTATCGTTTATTTTGATCTCGGTTATTATTACCGAGCTTTATCTCTCAGTTTATAAATAATTATCGCACCAGCAGCGGTGAAGATGAGCCACCGCGAGACCAATTATTATTATGCAAAGAAAATTTAGAAGGAAAACAAGATTCGTGATTCGATTCGGACGTGGACGACGCGAGGCGCAGCCGCAGTGCGACGATGCTCGAAGTTGGTCATAAATCTGGCCTCGGTAGAGACAGCGGCGGCAGCGGTGCAGAGCAGAGATGAGGCGCCGGCGCGCGGCATCTAGCAGCAGAACGAGTCGACTTACTGATACCAAACCAACCAACCAACACAGACGGTTCTACATTCATTCATTCATTTATAGGCTTACATTTACTTCAACTTAGGGAACAGTGCAAGGTTCATCAAAATCGCTTCAGTAGTTTTAAAGATATGGACTGTTAAGTGTGTACCAATCACTGGAAAAACACGTCGTCGGTTTAACGCCCAATTCTTCGCAGAACTTGTTATTGTGATAATGTGATATAATATATATCTCATATATATATTATATTATATTATATTATATTATATCTATATATAAATGTGAAAGTATGTTTGTTTGTTTGTTTGTTTGTTTGTTTGTTTGTTCCTCTTTCACGCCTGAACGGCTGGACGGATTTTGACGAAACTTTGTATAGTGGTAGTGTATATCCCGGAGTAACATAATTTTGAAAAAAAGTGGTCAAGTTCGAGACGAGCTCGCGTAAGGAGGGTTCCGTACCATCCCGATTTCTGCGAGAACTAAAAAACTTAGGATTTTCGTTTAGGTTATCCTGTAAATTAAGTGTATATCCCATGGTAAGATAATTTTGAAAAAAAATGGTCAAGTTCGAGTCGACCTTGCGTAAAGAGGGTTCCGTACCATCCTGTTTTCTGTGAGAACTTGAAGGCTTAGGATTTTCGTTTAGGTTTCCCTGTAAATGAAGTGTATATTAGGATTTTCGATTAGGCAGAGAGGGAGGGAGCGAGGGGGAGCTGTGAACGCGGAACGAAGGGGGAAAGTGGGTGGGGGTAAACAGAGGCATAGAGGAAGGGAGGTGAGAGAGCGGCGAGAGGGGAGGTGGAGGGAGGTGAGGGAGGGCCGAGAGGGGAGGTTGACGTAGAGAGTTGGAAGGGAGGGGGAGGGGTCGGCAGGGGGGGGGGAGGGGAGGAAGGAAGGGTCGGGAGAGGAGCGGAGGTAGGGAGATAAGGAAGGGGAAGGAGGGTGGGGGAGAGGGAGAGGGAGAGGGAGAGGGAGAGGGAGAGGGAGAGGGAGAGGGAGAGGGAGAGGGAGAGGGAGAGGGAGAGGGAGAGGGAGAGGGAGAGGGAGAGGGAGAGGGAGAGGGAGAGGGAGAGGGAGAGGGAGAGGGAGAGGGAGAGGGAGAGGGAGAGGGAGAGGGAGAGGGAGAGGGAGAGGGAGAGGGAGAGGGAGAGGGAGAGGGAGAGGGAGAGGGAGAGGGAGAGGGAGAGGGAGAGGGAGAGGGAGAGGAAAGTTACTTAACTACGGCCGGGGCCGGAGGGTGAACTGGATTCAGATAAACAATAAACATTCTCAAAGGAAGTAAACATACTAAAGGCGAGGCCGAAGGCCGAGCTGCGTTCAGGAAGAGTATAAACCTTTTCGAAGAAAGTAAGTAACTAGGGCGAGGCCGAAGGCCGAGCTGCGTTCAGGAAGACCTTCAACCATCTCGAAGAAAGTAAGTAACTGAGGGCGAGGCCTAAGGTCGAGCTGCGTTCAGGAAGACTATAATCCTTCCCGAAGAAAGTAAGTAACTAAGGGCCTGGCCGAAGGCCGAGCTGTATCCTGGAAGACGCTGACAGTAAGTAACTATGGGCGATAGTTACTTACTTTCTTCAAGACGGTTTATAGTCTTCCTGAACGCAGCTCCGACCTCAATTACTTGATTTCTTCGAAAAGGTTTATAGTCTTCCTGAACGCAGCTCGGCCTCCGGCCTCGCTCTTATTTACTTACTTTCTTCGAGAAGGTTTATGGTCTTCCTGAACGCAGCTCGGCCTTCGGCCTTGCCCTCAGTTACTTACTTTCATCAAGAAGGTTTATAGTCTTCCTGAACGCAGCTCGGCCTTCGGCCTCACCCTCAGTTACTTACTTTCTTCGGGAAGGTTTATTGTCTTCCAGAATGCAGCTCAGCCTGAAGCCTCGCCGTTAGTTACTTACTTTAGTTGAGAAGGTTTATTGTTTACCTTAACGCAGATTGGCCTTAGTTACTTACTTTATTCCTTTGAAATACGAATTTCACGCGAGCGAAGCCGCGGGCAAAAGCTAGTAACTAATAAGAGTGAAAAAAAACTGTTTTAAAAAACATTGCACCGACTTCAAAAAACAACTAGAACTTAAAAGTGTTAAATTATATTTTGATTCATATTCGGACCCTTGAGTTGAAGGCGGTACAAAAGCCTGAAACACCTGAAAATTGATAGATGGACCCCTGTGTGTGCAAGTCAGTGCAATGTTTTTTAAAATAGATTTGTTTTTAAATACCGACCCCAAACTGTAACTATTGCTAAGTATACGCCGTCTGTCTGTCAGTCTTTCCGTCCGTCCGTCCATCCGATGGTTGTAACCAGTTGTAACTTTGGAATCGTAATATGTACCTAGCTAACCGGTTGACATTTTCACAGACTATGTGTTATTTATTATGGCGGATATAACAACAAATAATAAAAAAATAGAAAATTTTTAAAAAATTTGGGCGTCCTCATACAAAAATCGTGTTGTTTCAACGTATTTTTGTTTGTGTTGCTGAAACCCGGTGCGCGTGTTGTGGTTGTGCGCCTTCTCTTGATGCTCGACTCGAGGCCACGAACGAAGGCGCTACGCTATTTGTAGTTTGATAGTTGTAAAATTGTGTGATATCTTTTATTATTTTCCTAAAATATATTATGATACATATATACTATGTAAAGTAGTTCAGTATAGTTCAAATTCAATATGGTACTTAAGTACTTAGGTATTTAGTTGTTGATCCGCAACGTAAAGATTTACGAAATTAAGTCGGCCAATATTACATTTGATGCCACTTAATGTGTGGCAAGGCTTTAGGCAATGTCTTTCAGTAAAACCAGCACCAGTTAAATATTGAAGCGTGGCTATATTGGCGGTTGCGGCAACTATATCGCTCTTATTCATCTCGTGCGTCTCACTGAGTCATGGGTGTATTGATTACCGCGGCTGCTAATTACGAAGATAACAGCAGCGGGCGCAAGTGGCGCGCGGCGCCCGGCCGCGCTGCAGCTCTTCTCTTTATAAATAACGCTCTAATGACGTGTGCTCCGTCCCGCTCGAAAACTAGCAGCGGCCGTGGCGGCGGAGCTCCCGCCACCGCCGCCGCCGCCGCCGGGCTCTGGCGCCAGAGCAGCGCTCGCCGCCCTCCCCCCGTACGACTGCACAGTGCTTCCACTCTGCACTTATTCCGTTGTGCACTATTAGGCAGCCTATTCACGTCCCTGAAATCAGAGGCTATATCGGGCCCAGTCCGCCGCGCCGCGCCGCCGCCCCGCCCTGCCGCTCACTAGATCCCGGTGTGTGTGTGTGTGTGTGTGTAGGATATTCGGAACAGTAATTATTATTATTGAAATGGTGCCGTGTGTGCCCCGGCACTTGAAAACGATAGGACCACTGCATCTCTCTCTGTGCATATCATAAAAGGTGACTAAAAGAATAAGGACAAAGTGCCGTGCTAAAGGGCGACAAGATAGCCACCTCTCACTTTGGCTGGCGCGGGCCATCCACAGTCATGCAGCTGGTAACTAACTGCTTTCGTCCCTTCATGCTGTTTCATAGTTATCTTGTCCAACACTTTGATAAACGTGTTGATCGGTGTTGTGTTGAAATTTACAACACAGTGTTTTTGCATCACAACGCCGATTACTGTGCTTACCCCGTTTGTGGAGGTACAGTGTCATGCTATACAATATACCTATATATGTGTATGAAATCGGGATGGGCGGACCCACGACTCAGGGGCGAATAGCGGTCGCCAGGGTCGTATGTAGGTATATAGTAGTACCCGAACTTACCGTATTGCCATATTGCCTCAGATTCCGGGCGTGCGTGAGTAGGCCGCTTTACATGGCTCCATGGTGATGTTGACGTCATTAACCCGCGAGTGGCCGTAGGATCCTCGGTCGGAGTATACACTCGTATCGACCGATTAATGTATTCTTGAATACATTTTTAAAGTGTGTTTCAAGCCGATCTGTTTCCATTATTTTATTTAAAATGTTAGTTCTATCTATCTAACATCATTCATAGCAAATCCTCGTTTAGGATTAAACAAAATACATACAGAACTTGTTAGGAAGCAAGTATGTCTATTCATGTCATCATCCCCAAGAAAGTGACGTCCATTCTCTTGTAGAAAACCAAACGCAGAACATGATCCGCGAACCATCGGACCATCATGTACGTAGGCTCACTGGCATCATGTAGGTTCCGTACACACGCTACACGTACGGAATATTTTTGTAAACCAACCAAAACCACCTCTCCTCGCGAAACCACGCTCAGTGAGGCGCCATGCCAGCTGATTTGTGGACTGTTGCTAGGCTGTCTAGCCTGTTAGTACGACACGCAGGTTTAAAGCCGCGATCTCACGGGCCCATTTTAATTGTTGTTTATTGTTTATTTATTAATTATTCATATGGCAGTAAAACTGCACTCGAACTTGTTACAATTGGTTCTATCCGGTTCGATTACACCCATGAAGCAGAAAACTTCGCAGGATAACTTAAGATAAGTATTATCCGTATCGATAGGAGATGGACTTTGCCAAATAAATGGAGGTATAATCGGTAACGTGAGAACAGCCTATCAAGTCGAAAGCGACCACGATCGCGCCACTATGTTTGGCAGCATTTTGGAACGGCTGTTCGGTCGTTCGGACGTTCGGATAATCGGTTCGAGCGTGAGAACGCAATTCGTTTGCGATTTTAGTTGATCAACTAAAAGCTGACCGACTGACCCGCCACGTGAGAACGCGGCTAAAAGGATTCGAGAAACACGCACTGAGAAAAATGGGATTTGGTCGTAATGACAAAATATCGGGATACACTGCGAAGTATCATTCATTATACTGTTAATATGAAAATAATAACTATAGCTGGTTGTTATATATAACTATATCTATGGACGTTCCCGGGTATCATGTCACCTTGAGCTCTGTAAGTTTAATGCAGAATTAATTTGATAAGTTAAGAAGTGCGAACATCATGGCTGTGGCTCCGCTGCCTCCGCCTCGTCCGTCGCCGCCGCGCGAAGTGCGTCCGCGTGCTGCCAGATCAAAGAACCCATTCAGCGCTAAAACGTTGCAAAAAAGCGCTAGATTCTACTAAATTCACTGGTCAAAAAAGCGCTAAATTCAGCGCTATATAATATAGGGTATAATTTAATCTACAGCCTTTCAGTGGGTTGTTCTGCATCTCATACTGAACTACTTGTGTTCTTATTGGAATTGAGAGAAAAAAAAATCGCTTTCTCCATTAATTTTGAGGTAAGGATTTTTTGGAAATGTACGCCCAGCCGTCCGGTCTGGTCCGCTTCGCTTTATCCGCTTCGGTCAACCGCGCTGCTCAGTGCTCTATCCCGCCCGGCCTTGAGGCCGTACGTACGGCCGTAATACGTATATTACGTTTAACGGCTTTGAGATGTAAGTAATATTATTTCAGTCACAAACTATATCGACTTGGCCTAAAATTTTATAGGAGTAATCTGTGGATTTGACTAGAGAAGTACGACGGACGAGTAGGTGCAGGATGTTAGGTGTTCAGAATAACAAATGAGATGTCCCTCCGATGAATTATCCCCCCCAAATGAATTATCCGCTAAGCGCTAAATTTCCAGATTCCGAGCCGGACTTACCAAATAAGCGCTAGATCTAGCGCCGAAAGCGCTAAAATGGCAGCAGTCCGCGACTGCGCGCGCGTTGAAATCTATTACATCGGCGGGCGCGCGCGGCGGCCTGTGCGTGCGTACACCGCCGCCCCCGCCCCGCCCAGCCGACGACGCCTTGGCGCCAAAGAGCGATGTAGGTGCCCGCGTAGCACGTTTGCGAGTAGGCATGAGTAAGCGCGCGCGCATACCGCATTATTGACTAAAGATAATCCCGCAATTGCCGGGCTCGGAGTGTGTATGCGCGAGGAGGCGAGGGGCGGCCAAGCGATTGGGACTGGCAGCCGTGAAGGTTCGGTGGGAGCAGGGAGGGAGTAAGGACGAACGCAAGGCCGCGCGCGAAGGCCGACTGAGTACACTGCCCTCTCCTCCGGCCGTCCCCTATATACATTTAATATAGAATTTCTCTATTTTATCGATATGCTCGCCTGTTTTTTTACTTTGTTCGCTCTTGTAGTACTCTTGAAGGAGAGAAATTGTACGTATATCTATTCTTATTCTACTTATGTTCTATTTTCGTAACGAGGTATCCCAGAGAACACTTGGGCGGGGGTTCCAAGAGGAACTAGCTCGTTATAATAATATATTAGCCTTATAGCTTGACTTTTTAGGAACACCTAGGCGAATTTGGACAGTGGGAATTACACTTTCATACTAAAAAAATTTATTCAAGATTATTTTTCTTGCAAAACTTAAATGTGCCGCCTCGATTCCACCTAGGCTTGTGCGTAAGCATACGCTATAGTTTTAGTGTATTATTTATATAAACAATCCCTTATCACGAGATTTAACCTACACCGCGTACTACGCTACGCCGTGTTCTCCGCATCATTTTGTATGGAGAAACGAAGTTCGCAAATCTATCACTAGAGGCGCTGCTCCGTTTCTCCATACAAAATGATGCGGAGAACACGGCGCCGCGGCGTAGCGTAGTACGCGATGTAGGTTAAATCTCGTGATAAGGGTACAGAGACAGAGAGAAGCGTACAAAAAATATATATTGTAAATATATTGTAAAAGATCCTTCGGCTTCCATTCCAGTTAGCACAACTCAAGAAAACTTAACAAAACATGGGTACGCTATACGAATGTAATAAATAAAATATAACACAAGTAATGATTTAGAACTGAAATGATTGAAATAAAACAATGGAAATTTAAGTGTAGAATGATTCGAATAGACAGGGAGCCCGACTACAGCATTTTTACTGTTCTTTAAAGATTAACTTCCCTTGTTGTTTTCTTCGTTTTTCTTAGTCGGATTTTCTAATTTTTTTAAATAGTAACACCTCACTTTATGGGCATAAATACGTATTTGCAATGCCTGTCCCGCTCGATGTACTTGTATGTGCACATGATGCGCAAGCCTGTGGTGTGCGTCGAAGTGAGAGCATTTTTTTTTTGATAATTGTTTCAACACTCAAATTAAGGAGGTCTAGAGCGCGAGCAGACGGTCGTCGACCTGCGCGCGCGGCGGCGACGGGCTCGGCCGGAGGGCGTGGAGAAACACCTTATAATACTTATGTGTAAAATTGCAGCATTTCAGCCGAACCGGTGTACGATGGACGGACAGCCTTGCTTACTCTTGCTCGCGATTCGCGTCTCGCGGGCTTGTTGCGTAACAAACAGCCGCACCTCGCGCGCCGCAATCAAAAGGAAAACATTCAATGGAAAGGAAAGCACACCTTTATAAAAAAAAGTTGTCAAGTGAACCGTGTTCACGTGCCGAGGGTCCCGTAACCGCACTGCTTCGCTTTCATCAATTATATTTTCTACCAGGGTGCGGTCGGACTTTGGATGGGTAGCCGTACGACCATGGTTCGGCTGGCAAACTGTAGTTTCATCCCTATATGTACATATTTAGCTGGAAGGGATCAACCCGTTTTGATTGGTACACGAACACTGAACGAATGTCGGTCGAAGAAAACGGCTTTAAAAATTATACATGTTTTCCATCCAGGTCAATGTAGCCGGCACGACCAAAGGAAAGACTGACATGGCACCTCTCTGACACTGACTGACTTAACTAACAATTACTCTGGCATACACTTTACATGATAAATAGCATCAAGTCTAACTTTGTTTGCATGTTTGTGCACTCATCACGTAAACTAGTTTGAATGGAGTTTGAATGAAACACCACATTTGAATGGAGTTTTCACAAAAATATGGGATATGCCACTTTGTTTAATAAAAAAGTTTTTCTGCGAGACAGAAACTGTCGAGTGCAGGAGCCTCCTTTATTGCACTGTATGATTTTATGTGTTAATAAATATTTTCATTTCATTTATTTACAATTCATTTCATCCATATCTCCTACTTCCATCTTAATTATTATTTTGCCATATAAATAAATAAAGCGAAGTTTCTACGGGCGACCGGCGGCGGCGGCGGCGGCGGCCGTGTAACGTATGTCAATTTATTTTAATTTTTTTATTTTATTTAAAGCCCATCATGTGGCGCCGTGTCACCCATAAAGTGTCTAACGACGCCCATGATTTCGCTTGGGATGGCTCTGCCAAATACCAGCCTGCGCCTCTGGACTTGCGTCGAGCCGTGCGACTAGTGGGTGACCTCGAAGTGTCCCGCGATCTGAACCACTGCAACTCCGTGGGGATGTCGGCTCTCTAAGTGTGGTCTATCGCTAATTCCTGGGGGAGTACTCGGAGGAGCTGTTTAACCGCAATCCAGGGAAGTCTCCGGCATGGCACCTACCTTCTCGGAGGTGATATTGGCTGGTCGGAGCATGTGCTTTGGCCCCTCCGACTCAGCCTCTCATATCGGATTACATAAAAAAAAAACCACTGAGCTACCGAGGCTGACAATAAATAAAGCGAAATTTCTACGGGCGACCCACCGTGTAACGTACTCGTACGTAATGTATATGAAATATTCTTATAACTCAAGAACCACTTTATCGATTTACATGCGGTTTTCTTTGCTACATTTCGTTACTTCTCATTATGATTTTAAGCTATCGATCACAACGCTAGGTTATCGGTGGCTTGAGGTGTCACCAAAAAGTCACATGAAAAATTTAAATTTTGGCTGTTCAGACATTTAACTTTATCTCCAAGTGTATGACATTTTGATGAAAATTAATGGTTTTGTGCACGACTACATAAGAGTACCTATATTGTTTATTTTTTTTTGAATTTTCAAACAACAATTATTTATTACTGAAATATTTTTTATTTCTTACTCTTCCCCTTCCAACCTCTCCTCAGCCCCTATACTTTATAAAAATGTTTACCCTCTCTTTGGATCCCACCCCACCCCTCTTCCCCCCTCTTCCGGTTCCGTCAGCATAACAAGCGGAACGGTGGAAGGCGGGTATTTTCGCCGGTTTTTAATATGTCATCATCATTATGACGTCATGCGTCCCTAGAGCTAAGTGCATAATATTAGTTTTGTGTACATTTAATAATATATTTTAGCATTCAAACCAAGATTTTAGATATTCTAGTACAGTTAAAAAGTATTTTCGTAGTTTACTAAGTATGTAGTTTACTTAGTTTAAATATTTATTTTTTAAGTTTTTATAACATGTTGTCATCTGCAAACATTACCATCTCTACGTCGGTTTTTGAGGTCGGACAATTTGAGATGTTAACGTACATATGTCAGAAACAATCACCTATTGAAATTTGGTTGTACATAAGATTTGAAATCTAAGCTATTGAGTGAGTTCACATATTTGAGATATGTTGTCTAAATATAATTGTAATGTACGCAATTCATTGTCTCTTATACCATAGTGTTCTTGTTTCATTAAGAATATTTCATGATTTACACAAAGGTTTTGGACAGGGTACATAATAAAAGATGCCACAAGTATGCTGAGAATTATCTATTAAAGTTAGTATTGATTTTACCATAGAAGCTATAGCTACCATCACCCGTTGACAAATCAAATTTGTTTACAATTTAAAAGTTAATTACCAGTACAGAATTCAGCCGTCTTTTTCAACAAAATCTCAAAGACTTTACTGAAAACCAGCTACAGTACTATACTTAGTTGTATTGTGGCATTAATGTAGTCGTGGCATCCCGTTTTATACACAGTTTGAAACTTTGGCGACTTTTAACGAGTCTATTCATAACATGATAATATATTATGGATATTGTGAATTTTTTGAATGTTATTGAAGTTGATTGATGTTTGTGATGGTTGTGTGCGCGGCCGGCAGAGGGTGGTGGGAGCGGGGGTGGAGGCGGCGCGTGGTCCGAGTGCGCGCTGGGCGTGGCGCTGCTCATGTTCGGCTCGCTGGTGGAGCGCTGCTGCGCGCTGCTGCCGGAGCCGGCCGGCGCGCAGGCGCACGCCGACGCACTCCTCATGCTGCCGGCCATCAAGGTCTGTCACTCTTCTCAACTATTCACATTCTATGTCTAATATAAACATCAAACAGATGCTCCCCCTCCACCACCTGTATTACACTTGCAAACGGTATGTAGAGCTCTTACCTGATGTCGCACTGTGGTTTATATAGTGTATGTATGTAGTGGAATAACGTATTTTGTGATATTATCTTCCTGTCATTTTAATTGTGTTCATACTCCTGTCAGTGCAGTTTCGACATAACTGTTGGAGGGATCCGTCTCGCAATGAGAATTCATAATGATGCCTGATGTCACTGCCGCCGAGTAACGACAATGAGCTCTCGTATCCGATTCCGATTCCTTTATTAGCTTTCACCTGGGCATGCTCATCTTATTGCAATCGTTAACATTTTTATTGATTTAGTACCAACGACTCTCGGCTTCGAAGAGAAATCGAATTGCTCATGATCGCGCGAGTCTCGTCACTGCGCGCTGCGCCATTGGCGTAACTAGGAATATATTCTGTGGGGCCCTGACCAATATCTCGTCCGAAACGCTAGGCAAGCGGTGACTGATGTTCGCTCGCCGCAACACTCGCACGCACTGCCGAGCCGCGACTCGGTGGCGTGGTGCGGAGCGTGCGATCGATGCGAATTAGTAGATATTATTTATAGTTGATGAATAAACTTTTTCTTCGGTTATACATTTTACGTTATTTGTTATAAATTTAATAGAGGAACATCTTTTTCCGAGCGTAGGTGTCCATACGGTTAATTACTTAGTTACTTAACTTAAAAAAGAAGGACTAGGTACACCTGTTGTTGTTGTTAAACAACTTTCTATACTTAAAACTTGACGCGTGATCAATTTGAAATCAGTAGTGGGCGTATCCAGATTTTTAAATTTGGCGGCTTGTTCACAAACTCATATTCGGAAAAGAACTTCTCTCCCTCCGTCGTTTCCTTTAAATCACATTGTTTTAAATGAAATAAAGGAGGTTATACATTATTTTTATATTACATAACCGCATATAATGTAATAAATAAAACTCCAAACTTACAAATCTATCTTGCTTGTTAATGGTGCCCGGCCGCAATAATGGTGAAAACAATGAAATTCTAGTCTGAAATGCACCTCAACAAAAAAACTCAAAATTACAATAACAATGTAATTCTAGCTTGAAACGCACCTCTCTCAAGAAACAACACAATCGCCCCTCTCTAGTTACGTTAATGGCCGCCGCCGCGCCGCCTTCCTCACCGCTCCTGCTCAAGTAAATGCGTTCCCCGCGAGATACGAACATCAACAACTACATACTTACATAATATTATGAAAAATTGCGCTCCGCGAGAAGCGGCTCAGCGGCTCAGGTCCCGCCTGAGAAATAAAACGAGAAAAACGTTAAAACCGCTTTTTATTAACCTTAATAACAGTTAAGGATTGGTCGAACGAACGTTTTAAAATCGGTCAAGAGTGCACTACGCCCCGTGGCGTAGGGTTTGTGATTGAAAAAAGTTTTCTTCAGGATCCTAACGTCTTACAGTTCGCAGTTCAAAGCATTGCTCACATAGTAGGTTCGCTTTAGATTATATCATATTCGTAATTAAAGGTGAATTTTACATTATTTACTAAGGTAACATGGACTTTATGTAAATAATGAAAGTAACAATTTTAAATTTAGTATAAGTACATATACTATGTACCTACCTACATATAGTAGGTACGTAAGCTGGAAATACTAACGGCTGGACACAATACATACTCGATCATATCGTCCAGAGAACAGTTTTACATGGAATAATGTGCGTTGTGCTAAAGGATGACGTTCGTCTCCATAAGGATTATGTGTACACTGTACGTAGTGGTGGTGTAGGAGCATCCAGTGCACAGTGCAGTGGCGCCGCTGCCGCCGCCGCCGCTCCCGCCTCCGTGCGAAAATAATCAGAATAAATAAGCCGTAAAGCTAGTCTCAAAACCATAAAACGCATTCTATGCGCACTGGGTGTATTGATCGGTGTTAACATTGAACTCGTTCGCGATAGGCGTATTAAAGTCGAGATAGTTCGTTTTGTAAATTCTAAATAAATCAGTAAAAGGCGAAGAACGCATGTTACCTCCCTGCGCCCGCATTCTTCTTTTTACTTACTATGTAGTTACCACTCGTGCATTGGTCGTCGGTCGGCGGCGATGGACGCATCGCATGGATGACTTCGTTCGTACGCGGAAATGTCATGTGAAGGAGGGCCAAATGACAAAAGAGGAAACATTTTGGCGGTGACAGTGTATTGGCATCCTTTACAAAGAACACTAGAAAGACGGGCGGGGTCAAATGACCCGTTTTTAAATTACATTGCAAATCAATCAAATACTATTTATTATTATTTATATGGCTTGGCATTTCGTGACTTTTAATGAAATTGCTTCAATTTCATAACAAAAGTATTTATACAGTAATATTACTACCCCAATTGAAATAAATAGAACATCTACCTACAAAGACGACTGGGGTCATATGACACACAACATACGGTGTGGGTACCTACTTTGTATGATTTATTTTATAAACAAATCTTATTATTATTGCATATAGTCGAAATCGACTAAAGTGCCATCAAACACCAGAAAAAAATTTATTTCCTGTTTGGTTCAGTATATTTGTTTGTATCATTACTTCGCTTGCGTTTGTGGAGGTAGCTTTGTTCATTTTGATTGTTTTTTATTGTGCGTAATGTCTCGATCTCTTCGTGATGAAGAACCTCTACAATTAACAATTATTGCAATCCTTGCCGTAACATCAGTTGAATAGTGAAGAAGAAAGATGAAGTGCAATTATCTCCGGGGCCAGATGTTGAATAAATTATTACTCCCGAATCAAGTTACTTAACAATGATACAGATGAAATATCCAATTAGGTAAAACTTTATTTTGTTGATTTATCGTAAATTTCCGCATATGTTTTATCGCACTTGCTTGATTTTGACTTCTTTGTTATTTTATTACAGTTACTGTATTATTTTCAGCTCAAGAGCTCAAGAGCTCTTGAAGAGCCTAGATTACTACTAAAAATTACCTAAGAATTGGATATTTATCTGTAAATAGGAGGTTTTGGAGTAAATAAATAAATAAACATATTCTTGAATCTTATAAAAACTTAATATGTATATAAAATTGTCTCAGTCCGTTGCGATAATTGCAAAAAGTGCTTACGGCATGATAACTATTTTGTAGTTTGTATTTTAAATGGTTATAGAGAAAATCGCATACTTCTGAGCATAGAAACGTCTCACGGGTGCGATGCGGGGGGGACGCGGACGGGAAGCGGTGATGAACAAGTAGGAAATGGCTACAGAAACAGAACCCTCCGTGTGTGAACAACGTCCGCACATAGCAGGCTTTTTAAATTGTACTTAAATAGCAGGCTTTTTAAATTGGCTTTTGTGTACCGTGTGGGGTCGGTACTTAAAAAGAATAGCCCCACTGCATCTCTCCCCGTCGCATGTCGTAAAAGTCGACTAAGGGATAAGAAAATTCGTCAGCCTCGGTAGCTCAGTGGCGCGGTTGGTTAGTCAACTGTTATTAAGCAACGCTGAGCGCGGTCAGTGATTGGATGGGTGACCGCTCGACCGTTGGAGGCTGACCGTGGTTCGGATTCCACGTTAAACTGTAGGTCCCTTCCCTTCTTACCTTACTAGGTGGTAGGGTACCGGCCGGGTTGGTACCACCGCACTGAACGAAACGTGTCGGTCGAAACGGCTATGTAAATAGTTCGTGTTTTCCGTCCAGTTTAGTGTAGCCGACATGAAATGAAGGGAAGCACTGACATGGCACCTAGTTCACCCTGTGTTATGGGCTGACATCACGTATGTTGTAGGTGATGTAGCCAACCGTGTCAGATTCCATAAAAAAAAAAAAAAATTTTGTTCATTGGTCTCATCACTTTGCGGGGAGCCGCCCGCACCGCGCCGCCCTCCGCGCCGCCGCGCGCCGTCCCGTTCCGCGCTCCGGCTCCGTTCGACTCTGACCGGGGCCTGCGGGCGCTGCGCTGTGTCCAATCGCACCGAGACAGGGTCCCAGCGTGCAGCCCGCCACCTACACATTTCTTTATATTGCTCGCACTTACTCTGTTGCGAGCACAGCATCCTTAGTGGCCTGTGCTTAATTCTTAACGCCTCGCCGAGACGTTGCCTTTTCGAAGAATACCCTCCTTTGAATTTCTTTCTCTTATATGCACTCGGCAAAAAGCCGACGCATTAGCCGAGCGCGGAGTCATTAGTCACAGCTGCTGCGGCTTTAGTAATACCTACATCAATTTAATAACATGCGTACGTCGTCGGCCTTGCAGCGACAGGTTCCTAACCCGACAATGTTGCCAAAATACGACGATGGATTTCGACGTGCATCGAAAAATGAACAGATTACCTGCCTTCATAATGTGGAATGCGGAAGAAGCAATTTGGGCGGAGCACCCTGAGGCGTGCAATTTGACATAATTGCATTTTTTTTTTCACTCGGCGATTGAGACGCGGTCGGCGCGATTCCTTGAAGAAACGTATTTATTAGTTAACATATAGTGTTCAACCCTTGAGCAGTGAACTCCTTCAAACTCTTTCCTTCCTTGTAAGAAATCGACTCTTGGTCGTGTAGTTGAACGAGTACCTAATGTATGAAATGTTGGCAGGTTTGGTGTGACTGGATGCTCTGTCACAGCAGTATATGGAACCCTCCGCCGTCCTTGGACAGCTTCAAGTTAGGGTAAGTCTGGTACGAACGAGCGCAGAAAATACAAAATTATTATTATTTTATTCACTCATTAGTATGTATATAAACACGAGACCAGTGTCATTTCCCTAAAACAAAATGTATGAGTTAAGATACCTTCGACCGATTTATAATTTACTACCTTTACACAAATTCTTTGTGCGGCTATCGTTTTTACATTGCAATTTAGCACACATTGTTAACCTCAGTAGCTCGGTGGTGCGATGCGCCGGCGTTCGATCTCGATGTTAAGCACACCCGGGCGCGAAGGTTGTCTATCAATTCCTATGAAATAGTTTGCTATAACATTGCTTGATAACTGTCTTTTTAACCCCCGACTGAAAAAGAGGGGTGTTATAAGTTTAACTTGTGTCTGTATGTCTGTCTGGCCGGGATGGACCGATTTGCATGCGTTTTTTTTATTAGAAAGCTGGTTTAACCGGGTGATTCTTAGCTATGCTAGTAATCAATTAATAAAGTAATTATGAAACAATAACAAACTTCCGTCTCACGGATGGACCGATTTGGATGAAGTTTTTTTTGAAAAAGCTTGAAATAAAAGTTAAGTAAATTACAAATAAAAAAAAAGTCATTAATAATTTCCGGTTACTCAAAGGAGTCGGGGGACCGCTAAGTAAATAAAATATAAAAACTAAGAGCTGCGCGGGTATTTACTTAACGGTCCCCCGACTCATTTACATAAGTAAGTAAACGAAAATTATTTTTGACTTTTTAAGGGTCGGGCGTTTTTAAAATTTGTAACTAAGTAAACTTTTTCTATAATATTTGTTTGTTGTAATATGCGCTCGCGATTAGCCGGTCGCGCATTATTATAATGTAATAATTTAACAAGTGTGAGTTCACACTTACATTTAACAATGAATATATTGTTTTATTTTGTTCGTGCCACCATATTCTGGTAGAGCTAATAGTCGACTGGAATGTGTATGAACGATGGAACTAGCTGACGGATGTGTGGTTGCAGGCCGGACGCGGACCCCTGGGACTGGCTAGCCAAGTTCATGAACATCCTGGAGGAGCAGTACGACAAGTCGGTTGTGTTCGAGACTACGCCCGGGGAAGGTGAGAGCTGTTCACTCACTCACCTATGTACCTACGTACGCGCGCTACCGGTTTGCGTCGAGTTTATTGCATGTTTTAAAATTCGGTCTAGCAGCACCAGCAGCGCATAGAAACGGCGATCACCTAGCGCATTTTGACATTTATGTGAGGGCACAACATTCGTGTCCTGCGTGTCTGAGCGAATGTGATCAGACTTATTATTGTGAGAGATTTTAGTCCATAAAATGTTTACGACGACACTAACGTCTCGTAAATAGTGCTTTCGTAGTAGTCTCTGAAGTAGATGAGAGGCTACGCGTGCTCGGAATATCCGATATTGCAGATTTATACTGACTGCGCCGCCGCGCCGGGCGGCCCGGGGGCAGCGCCGCGCGCCGGCGCGACGACGACCGTCGCGTCCGGTTAGCGGCCGTTTGTCATATTCCGAGCGATTTTCGTGAATTGTAGGTATGCCCATTATTTACTGTACTGTAGTATCCGATTGAATGTCATGTCATGTGCTCATAGAGTCGATATTGGGCTAAATGTCTATAACTCAAAACAACTTATTTAGATAGGTAGATCGATAGAAATAAATATTTTATTGTTTCAAAAAAGATTTCCTGTGTTTAGACGAGGAGTTATGTATGAACCAATTTAATAACTCGATGAAGGAAAGTTTTTAACCCGCGACGTAAAAGGAGGGGTGTTATAAAGTTTGACGCCTCCGTCTGTCTATCTGTCTGTCTGTCTGTCTGTGGCATCGTAGCTCCACAAATGGATGGGTTTGGATGCGGGGTTTTTTATTAGAAAACCGGGATGTTCTTAGCTATGTTTGAAAAAGGTCAGGTCAGCTGATTCGAAGATCATCAACACTATTCCTAATTGGTGAAGTGGTCTCTGCTGTAAAATGAACATTTAATACACTTTCACTCGTCACCTTTTTAAACGGTAATTATTACAAACCTCATTTATGTACTAATAAACTAACAAAATTATTACAAGTTAAAATAACATCTCTTAAAAAGTGTTAAATAAAAAAATACAAAATAAATAAACTCGGTCCCCCGACGCCTTTAATTAACTAAGCGGTAATAAGTTTTACTTTTTAAGGGTGGTCAGGTGTCGGGGGTTGGTTAAGTTTTTAATTTAACTTTTATTTTTAAGTCTGCCATTTGGCGGTGTTTGCGTAGCGAGTCGATATAGTTTGAACTTTGGTTCCTTTTTTAACCCCCGACGAGAAAAAACGGAGGGGTGTTATAAGTTTGACGTGTGTGTATGTGTGTCTGTCTGTGGCATCATAGCTCCCAAACAGATGGACCGATTTGGATGCGGTTTTTTTTATTAGGAAGCTTGTTTTCTAATAATTATAAGTAATCTATCAAGGGCTGGGGTAATAACTCGATGGAGACATTAATACTAACTAGCACTATTAACTCTTAAAGTTTTTTTTTGTGGAAACTGATATGTTTTAAAACAAAGCAGCTTTACACACGGTTCCACTCCGAGCTATGTGGCTCGACGTTTCGGGCCAAGCGTATGGCCCATCTTCATGATTTCTCTGCAAACCGTCGCACTAGGCAGAGTGCTCATGATGATGGGCCATACGCTTTGCCCGTAACGTCGAGCCACATAGCTCGGAGTGGAACAGTGAGTAAAGCTGCTTTGATTTAAAACAATGTCAAACAACCACGGTAATTTAAAAACCCATATAAGAAACTGATATGGTTGGCTACATCACCTACAACACCCGTGATGTCAGCCCATAACACCTTGGTGAACTAGGTGTCATGTCCGTGCTTCACTTCGGTCGTGCCGGCTACACTGAACTGGACGGATAACACGAACTATTTACATAGACGTTTCAACCGACTTTTCATTCGGTTATTAAACCCTGCCACCTAGCAAGGTAAGAAAGGAAGGGGCCTACAGTTTTACGTCTAATCCGAACCACAGTCAGCCTCCAACGGTCGAGCGGGCACCCATACAAGTACTGACCGCGCCCAGGTGTGCTTATGTTGACGACCCACAGTCGACCTACCGCAGCACTGAGCTACTCGGGGGCGTGGGCGTTGAAATTAATGTCGCCAATTAATACTTTGAGCATGAAAGTAATAGATACGGACGGAATGGTAGGTGAGGCGGTCATGTTGCCAGACCACTTTTAACACTCTCGTAGGCTTCAAGGAGCATTTTTTTTGTATATATTTTTTTGTAAACCAACATGGATGGCTGTGCCGAGAGACCAATGGTGCATTCGACAGAGCCAAAAACACCTCTCCTCGCGAAACCACGCTCAGTTAGGTGCTATGCCAGCAGATTTGTGGACTGTTGCTTGGCTGTCTAGCCTGTTAATACGACGTTTGAAGACACCCAGGTTAAAGGATTCGGGAAAAATACAAGTTGCACACCCTAGCGGTGCGACAAAGCATGTTCTAGATATGCGTGGCGTGGGTGCAGGTGCGGAGGAGCGGTGGTGGTGCGGTAAGTAGTGCGCGGTAGTGCAGTATTTCTCCGGCGACACGACAATACGCGGTGACCCGGAGTCGCGCGCGCATTGTCTGCCCCCGCAGGTGCTCTCGCTGGCGGCGCACGCGCATGAGATATGGCGCAACCGCGATCTGAAGACGCAGCGTTGCTTTTGTTTCAGTGCTTATACATTATCCACGTCGATTTCGTCGCAAGCGCCTTTCTCTTCCGGTCATCAATCAATACAATGGCTGGGTGTTCCAAAACGGACACCGGACTAGCAACTATGTAGTTGGTGTTTTTTTAATGAAAATTTACACGGTTGGCTACATCACCTACAACATCCATGATGTCAGCCCATAACACAGGGTGAACTAGGTGCCATGTCGGTGCTTCCCTTCATTTCATGTCGGCTACACTGAACTGGACGGAGAACACGAACTATTTACGACGTATTTTTGAAAGCCCGGGGTCAGCTGCCGCGACCCGCAGAGCGCCCGTGCGTGCCCGTGCATGCGCCTGAGCCGCCGCCGCCCGGAGTACTCCGGTGCTATATCACATCCTACCATTATTACACACTGCCGTATATCTATTGCTGTTCGATAATAACCGCCGCGCCGCTGAATGGACACTCTCACACGGCCTGCCTGAGGGACGGGCGTCCGTTCCCGTACTGCGCGAGGCATGCTCGATCCAAGTCCTCATAACCTAGCTGGTAACCTCGCTGGTAACTTAGACATTATGTATGACTGAGGATCGTCGATGGTGGGCGATCAACTATATGCGTTGCGGCAGTTGAAAATGCAATTAGAATTCGATATTTAGGATGCACCCCATTGTCGTAGTAGATGCATTAGTGGACATGACATGACAGAAGGGCTATCCGAAGGGATTTCACTCACTTGTGCACCCGGCCGTCGCACGCGTCGCGCCGTCCGGTCCCCGCCTCGCCCTGCGCCGGCGCCGGAGCGCCGGGCGGCACCGCCGCGCATCATCTGTTCTAGAGGCGGTGTTTGATGGGTTACGGGACCTATATAGTTTCATGGGCAGGGCTATTCGTAGGTACGCCAAACATAGATTATTAACTAAGAACTGGGAGTGTCCTATTTGATTTCCTACGAATAGACCTACCAGGCGGGACCATTCGCATTCTACCATTCGCAGGTATGAGGTATTTGTAGGTACGAACTGCACTATGCGAGTTGGTTTAAAAAAAATAACCAGGGTATCGGACAGTGCTATTCCTAGTTTCATCGATAACTTCGATAAGTGCTACGCGATAAGTAATACGCGACCGTTGATCTCTTGACACTTTTACATCGTAAACATTTCCTATTCATTTTAAATTCGAGTATAGCTTTTGTTTCTTCATTTACTTATTTAGAGTATGCCGTCCGACCTACGAATGAATGCGGATGAATTTAATGACTTGTTGTTAGTCTTCAAAACAATAAATAATATTTTGGAGATGAGTATAATATAATTTAGATAGTGTTGGGCGACGGAGATATGACGGCTGGAGTGGTGGTAGGATATATATGTGGCGGATGCGAGGTGCGCTTGCGGCGGAGGCTGCTGCGGTCTGCTGGCGGACTCTGCTGGCTGGGTAACGGGACCGGCGTCGGCGGGGCGCGGTGCGGCTACTGCTCGCTTCCGACGCGCGCCGCCGCCGCCGCACAGTGGGTCGAGACTGCTATATAAGGGACATAGGGTTTTTTTTTACAAATTTCATTTTTTAACAACACCGATCGATAGGTTTCATCATTCTGATGAATAGTTGTCATTCAACATTTTCGTCTAAAAGTGATAGTTTGCCAGGAAAAAAATATTTTTAAATTTTGATGTATGGAATTAGACATAAAACGCTCCGTTTCGGCCAAGTCTTGACAGGTCTTGCTTTAAAACTATTTAAGCATTGTTCTGTAGTTTATTGACTATAATCCTACACTATCAGCGCGCGCCCAATGTTGCCCGTTCACGAGTTATGTGGATCCTAAAAATCAATTAAAAATGTAAGTAAAAAGATTTTTTTTTAATTTCTAGAATCATAGGGCATTAATAGATTTAATGTAAATAATGGTTTTATATAAAAGTACTAACAAATAGATAAAGTTCTTAATTTTAAAACATTAGTTTATCGTAAAGATACATCAAAATCTAATAAAAAAATGTTTATTAATCAGAGAAAGTTACTTAATATTAAAGATGTTTTTAAATCGAATGCATGACGCATGACAAATAGTACCTATACTCAGATGTATCTACACTGTACCCGCTAGTTCGAGCTATTTGATGAACACTGTCGCATAAACTGGCCCTAAAACTGTTTCATAGGCGACATTGTTTGGTCAAACCACTGGTGATTACATTTGGGTACTTAACTTTGATCTTATATTTAAATTTTTTAAACCTATAGTTATATATACATACTTATTCTAATTTATCTGTGCGCGGTGAGTGAGAGAGACTCATTAGTGCAGTGTGTGCGTTAAATGTGTGAGTGCATTGCAAGACAACCCACACGATGAAGCCTTAATCGAAAGGTTCCACGTTATTTTGCAGACAGTGGCTTCAAGAGAGCGAGTGGATCTTCCAAAATTCTGGAAATTTCGTGAAGATACAGCAACTTTGCATATCCAGTTATATCCGTGGTACTACATGCCCTCTAGCGTACATAAGTTGCTTGTGCATGGAACGGATATAATAGAACATTTTGAACTTTTACCAATCGAGAAACTGTCGGAAGAAGCATCGGAGGCTAGAAATAAGGATTTCCGTAAATATAGAGGGAACCATTGCAGAAAAGTAAGTAGGACAGCGACAAATGAAGATATCTTGCATAATCTTCTCATGCCATCCGATCCAAAACTTACTTCTCTAAGGCCAAGAATGGCCAAACAACGGAGAATGGATTTCTCACCAGGAGCAATCGAGCTTTTGGTGTCTCTTACCCGCCCGAGTTAGAGAAGACATCAGGTGACAAAGGTGCTATGTAACAAAAACAAAAAGCTGAGAAAAATGAGGTCAAAGTTTTGACTTTTGAATAGATTTTTTTCTATACCTGATAACTAACTGACTAAGTTTACTTTGTATGAACATGAAAAGCGTACAAAACCATGCATTAATACAAAATCATGCGTTCATGTGGATGAAGGTGTTTTGTACACATAGCTCTCTCATCATGCACAAAAAAATCAATTTATGAGATGATCTTTGGAGATGATCAAACTGGAATAAGGTGTTTTATGACCATAACACCTTCACCACTTGAATAACTCCTATTTCCGTCGTGATTTCGGATTTTCTGTCAGTGCCACTTGATTACTCGGCACATAACACCTTCATCTACGGTAAAAAATGCATTTCTAAAAAAAATTTACATAGTACCTTCGTCCACTCACGTCTTCGAATGTATTACGAATTTATTTATTTATGATTGCTCTTAGTGAGAGATCCATTCTCCGTTGTTTGGCCATTCTTGGTCTTAGAGAAGTAAGTTTTAGATCGGATGACTTGAGAAGATTATGCAAGTAACGACTACAGCTTATACAATATAATAAAAAAATATTAATCAATCATTTATATAAATAAATTCTAAATCGGGCGGGTAAGAGATACCAAAAGCTCGATTGCTCTTGGTGAGACTTCCATTCTCCGTTGTTTGGCCATTCTTGGCCTTAGAGAAATAAGTTTTGGATCGGATGACATGAGACGATTATGCAAGATATCTTCATTTGTCGCTGTCCTACTTACTTTTCTGGAATGGTTCCCTCTATATTTACGGAAATCCTTATTTCTAATCTCCGATGCTTCTTCCGACAGTTTCTCGATTGGTAAAGTTCTAAATGTTCTATTATATCCGTTTCATGCACAAGCAACTTATGTACGCTAGAGGGCATGTAGTACCACGGATATAACTGGATATGCAAAGTTGCTGTATCTTCACGAAATTTCCAGAATTTTGGAAGATCCACTCGCTCTCTTGAAGCCACTGTCTGCAAAATAACGTGGAACCTTTCGATTAAGGCTTCATCGTGTGGGTTGTCTTGCAATGCACTCACACATTTAACGCACACACTGCACTAATGAGTCTCTCTCACTCACCGCGCACAGATAAATTAGAATAAGTATGTATATATGACTATAGGTTTAAATTTTTTTTATATAAGATCAAAGATATATACCCAAATGTAATCACCAGTGGTTTGACCAAACAATGTCGCCTATGAAATAGTTTTAGGGCCAGTTTATGCGACAGTGTTCATCAAATAGCTCGAACTAGCGGGTACAGTGTAGATACATCTGAGTATAGGTACTATTTGTCATACGTCATGCATTCTATGTAAAAACATCTTTAATATTATGTAACTTTCTCTGATTAATAAACACTTTTATAATTTTTTTATTAGATTTTGATGTATCTTTGATAAACTAATGTTTTAAAATTAAGAACTTTATCTATTTGTTAGTACTTTTATATAAAACCATTATTTAGATTAAATCTATTAATGCCCTATGATTCTAGAAATAAAAAAAATTTATTTACTTACATTTTTAATTGATTTTTAGGATCCACATAACTCGTGAACGGGCAACATTGGGCGCGCGCTGATAGTGTAGGATTATAGTCAATAAACTACAGAACAATGCTTAAATAGTTTTAAAGCAAGACCTGTCAAGACTTGGCCGAAACGGAGCGTTTTATGTCTAATTCCATACATCAAAATTTGAAAATATTTTTTTCCTGGCAAACTATCAGTTTTAGACGAAAATGTTTAATGACAACTATTCATCAGAATGACGAGACCTATCGATGGGTGTTGTTAAAAAATGAAATTTGTAAAAAAAATCCCTATGTCCCTTATATAGCATTCTCGACCCACTGTGCGCCGCACCGGTCGAGAGGTCACTGCGCGTACGCTCCGTCTCCGTATGCCGTTTGACCCATTTACTATTGGCAAATTGTTACTAAACTAATTTGGTTGGGACATACGTTTATTTACCTACCTAATGATGTATTGCGTACATACATACCTACATACCGTCACGCTCTATCCCGACAATCGGGGTCAGTAGAGTAATCAGTGTTTTGCTGCAAGAACTCCAGTTAATTTCAACACAACACCCAACTTACCACGTCTAGCAAAATATTAGTACAATTATCAAGCGGCAAGAAGGCGCTAAGGCAATTAATTACCTACTGCATGACTATAGAAGGACCGTACGAAGATGAGAGGTGGTTATCTCGTCGCCCTTTAGCACGGCATGTCTTCCTTATCCCTTAGTCGCCTTTTACGGCACGCACGAATTTTAGTTTTCATGTCATCAATGTGTTGATTAATTTAAAGGCAATTCCTGTGATTTATGTATGAAGCCTCATTCAGTGGTTGATGTGCTGATGTGAAATATTAAGAGTAATTTGTTAAAGGCGGAATCACCAAGAGATTGACCTTGTGGTGCCTACACAGTGTTTCTTTACGTTAGAATGTGATAATTTCATAGAATTAATATTCTAAGGCTAATTCATACCAATAAATAAATCGTACCAACGCGCAACGCTTACTGTATCTATGTGAGTGTTTATTTAATAAGTAGGTACCTAATGTACCGCTGTATTTCGGTTGCTCTAAGAAATAACCAAGTATCGAACAGTTTTTTTAAATTGATTTTTTTACATAATTTGGTCTCTTAAACATAATCTATATCTATCTTGAACTTACTCAATCAAAGCAACTTTTAAAATTCCATCTGCAACCTTGATTGACACTTTGAAATACCAATTAACTGCTTTTATTTTCACATTTTCTAATGAAAAAGTAAGTATGTGCACATTTATAATAAAATAAGTAAATAGTATATGAATGTTAGTTGCTTTATTTTTCCATAGAGAAGCACACTACTTCTCTATTCCTTCGGCTCGTCTATGACTTCGCGTGAGCTGCGGCTTTTTATGCTGCGGTGGCAGATGTTGTTTATTAGCTTCTTTGCGTTACAAACGTCAGTTAAACTTAATTTTTATTAGTTTTTTAAGTTTTTTAGATGTAACATGGGATATAAGGCAAAAACTGAACCCATGCCGTAGGAAAATTATATTGTTTACCTGAACGCAGCTCGGGCTTCGGCCTTGCGCTTCATGACATTGAAGTAATAAAATGACGTTTTCCTGCCAGGTATATACCACCAGCAGTGATAAAATAAATTAATGAGAAACTAGTTCCTTTGATCCCAAATATTCGTCACCGTGTCTGGAAAAATATGGGAGAAAATTAAAGCGTTCAAGATCTAGTGATAAAAATTGAAGAATGAAGATCGTCTGGGTGAGGACGCGACGCTGGCCGGCTTCACGCCGCTCATGTACATGGAGGTGGTGCCTGCGTATGCGCGCCTCGACCCCGCCGGCAGCGTGTCGTAACTCGTAGTGTAGCATAGTGTGGGTGTGTGCGCAGGCGCGGAGGCGGTGCGGGTGGGCGAGGACGCGACGCTGGCCGGCTTCACGCCGCTCATGTACATGGAGGTGGTGCCTGCGTATGCGCGCCTCGACCCCGCCGGCAGCGTGTCGTAACTCGTAGTGTAGCATAGTGTGGGTGTGTGCGCAGGCGCGGAGGCGGTGCGGCTGGGCGAGGACGCGACGCTGGCCGGCTTCACGCTGCTCATGTACATGGAGGTGGTGCCTGCGTATGCGCGCCTCGACCCCGCCGGCAGCGTGTCGTAACTCGTAGTGTAGCATAGTGTGGGTGTGTGCGCAGGCGCGGAGGCGGTGCGGCTGGGCGAGGACGCGACGCTGGCCGGCTTCACGCCGCTCATGTACATGGAGGTGGTGCCTGCGTATGCGCGCCTCGACCCCGCCGGCAGCGTGTCGTAATTCGTAGTGTAGCATAGTGTGGGTGTGTGCGCAGGCGCGGAGGCGGTGCGGCTGGGCGAGGACGCGACGCTGGCCGGCTTCACGCCGCTCATGTACATGGAGGTGGTGCCTGCGTATGCGCGCCTCGACCCCGCCGGCAGCGTGTCGTAACTCGTAGTGTAGCATAGTGTGGGTGTGTGCGCAGGCGCGGAGGCGGTGCGGCTGGGCGAGGACGCGACGCTGGCCGGCTTCACGCCGCTCATGTACATGGAGGTGGTGCCTGCGTATGCGCGCCTCGACCCCGCCGGCAGCGTGTCGTAACTCGTAGTGTAGCATAGTGTGGGTGTGTGCGCAGGCGCGGAGGCGGTGCGGCTGGGCGAGGACGCGACGCTGGCCGGCTTCACGCCGCTCATGTACATGGAGGTGGTGCCTGCGTATGCGCGCCTCGACCCCGCCGGCAGCGTGTCGTAATTCGTAGTGTAGCATAGTGTGGGTGTGTGCGCAGGCGCGGAGGCGGTGCGGCTGGGCGAGGACGCGACGCTGGCCGGCTTCACGCCGCTCATGTACATGGAGGTGGTGCCTGCGTATGCGCGCCTCGACCCCGCCGGCAGCGTGTCGTAACTCGTAGTGTAGCATAGTGTGGGTGTGTGCGCAGGCGCGGAGGCGGTGCGGCTGGGCGAGGACGCGACGCTGGCCGGCTTCACGCCGCTCATGTACATGGAGGTGGTGCCTGCGTATGCGCGCCTCGATCCCGCCGGCAGCGCTGCCGCCGAGCACGCCTTGCGCGCCCGTCGACTCCTCTTCTTCGGCACCGAGTGAGTACTCCTCGGCTTCTCGCTCTCCTTATTGTTATCGTGGTGCGCATGCAAACTAAATTTTGCACACCTTTGTATGTGTGTATACTGGTATACTGCAGATGATAATCGTTACAGAATGTGTTTCATGTCAAAGTAGAGATAATGTATTATACATAAATATAGTATTTATGTTGTCCGTAGTAGGTATAATTGTTTACTACAGGATGATACGTGTGACAGCTGTCAGATTAACATAGACATAAAATAGACAGACCGACTTAGCTGCTGCACTAGGCACCCAGTAAAGTATACCATTACCAGGTGTGACAGTGAAAGGTAGATAGAGGTATGCAGGTGTGTATTTTATGAGATGTGGGCACAGGCAGGCCTCACGCACTCTATGTACTTGCGCGCGCTAACTACCTGCCGCCAAGCGGGCCGCCGGCGGTCTAATTCACTGGAAATTCGTCAGCCTTTACACTCGATCGTTTAGGTACATTTTCGCACGCAGCGATTCGCGACGTTGTGGCATTAGTCTATTAAATCCGTAGGTATGGAACTTTTTCTATGGAGAGATTTATCTGTTACGAAGTAACTATTAAGTAATGTGTGGCACAGGTACCTGGTGGGGGTGGAGCCGCCGGCGCTGCGGCTGCACTACCCGGCGGGCGCGCCGGCGCGCTACGTGAGCGCCGTGCGCCCGCCGCCGCCCCCCGACGACGAGCCGCTGCAAGACGTCGTGAGTACCCGCCCTTCAGCAGCAAAATATTACTCTCGCGGCCACTGACCGGCCGGCCGCACTCCCTGTCCATCTGCTTCCTCCCGAGTACAGCTTGGCGTTTGTTAAAGGCTCCTGTCAGGCCGACATGGCATTTGCAATCCCCGTGCATAACTCAATGTCCATGGGCACGTGTAAGGATGCCATCAGCTGTCGCGCTTTCCATAGCAATTATTTCCCAGGTTGCCCTGTTCGGTGATAGATAAAACTGTTGATCTGCTGAAGAAAATGTCCTGTGACAGACAGACAGACAGACAGACAACGGGGTCTAATCATAACTCACCCTTTGTGGTATTATTGGTAGGGAACCGTAGAAATTTGAGTATTCCATTGCTCCTCCAGTCGAGATAGTTATTGTGTTTGTCGTCCAGATAGTATGTATGTACATAGAATGCTGAGGGAGGAGGGCAGTGTGTATGTAGAGGTGTGCGGTTGTGGTGCAGAGCGAGGACGAGGAGCCGCCGGAGGGCGCGGCGGAGGGTGCGGAGGGTGCGGAGGGCGCGGCGGAGGGCGCTGCGGAGGGTGCGCCGGGTGCGGACGCGTCAGACGAGGCGACGCGCCGCCTGTTGCGCCGCAAGGAGATGCTGGAGGCGCACCGGCACAACATGGAGCTGCGCCGCAAGCGCATGCAGGTCCGTCGCACACACACACACAACACACACACACAAACACAACACACCCTCACACACAACACACTATGTACCTAATGCTGATGTGCCAACTAGCTCTAACAAAATATTGCCGTAGATAATGAGGCGATCAAAGAATGAGGACACAACACTTACAGAGATTATTTCAGGTGGAGTGCGTCGATTTTTATTTATTTCATTTATTTATATGAAACACCAATTGAGTACACACGGCATTAAAACATAAAAGATTCATGACACATTTTTGTCAGCCTCGGTAGCTCAGGGGTGTGGTCGGTCGACTGTTATTAAGCAATCTGGGCGCGGTCAGTATTTGTATGGGTGACCGCTCGACCGTTGGAGACTGACCGTGGTTCGGATTTTGATCACCTAAATAGAGTCGCCAGTGCGTTCGTGTCAACAATGCCACTTCTAAGTGGTGCGACATCACTGCCGGCGTACCACAAGGCGGTGTGCGCTCTCCATTACTATTTTCCATTTTTAACTCCCGACGAAAAAAACGGAGGGGTGTTATAAGTTTGACGTGTGTGTGTGTGTGTGTCTGTGGCATCATAGCTCCCAAACGGATGGACCGATTTGGATGCGGTTTTTTTTATTAGGAAGCTTGTTTAATCGGGATGGCTCTTAGCTATGTTTGTAATCAAGTAATCAAGTAATTAAGTAATAAAAAATTATCTTAAAAAGTGGACCGATTTTCATGCGCTTTTTTTAAAAAAGCTTGAAATAAAAGTTTAATTATAAATTTAAAAAACCCCCGACCAGTGGCGGCTGGTGACTTCAGTGACCGGTAGTGCGCTAAGTACCTACCTACTTAAATACCAAATTACCCAACACATTCCCCTCATGCTATTTTAAGATCGGGACTTCCGATTTTTTTAAATGCCTGCGTTTAATAATTATGTACGTACCTAGTATGAATATTCTCAAGACACTCAATGAGTTGCAAAAAACAAGAAAAGAAATCCAAACAACTTTTTTAACTAATTTTAGTACCTTTATGAACACATCCATAGACCACAACACTACTGCAGCTTTAAAAAAGAAAACAGTAGTAATGCCCCAAAAATACTTTAAAAAAAAAATAGAAAAAAAAAATAAAATCATTTGAAAGTAGGAATTGAACCCGGGATCACCTGATTGTAAAGCCTTACCTTTAACCAACGCTTAGGCAAATATCGGTACCACTTAATTCACAGTATCACACAGAAAACACAAAACCTAACCATATCCCATTTTAAATATTCGCGCGCTACTGGGTATGTGACATCACATGACAGCGCGCTGACTCTAGCTAGACAGACGGACTCGTGCAAAACGAATCGCTCGCGAAGCGACGCGTCGCACGCGCGGCTATTCACGATATAGCGTCCTTGTTTGGCGCTCGTGCGCCGCACGCAGAACTCCATTTCGGCCCATACTGTTTCTATGAAGTATCTTTTGTCTCACGCGCCAGCGGTGTTTTGCCGATCTCCATACATTCAGCATGGGAGACCCGCGTGCGCTCTCCGATTCCGCACGGGGCGCGCGTTTACTCGCAAAAAAGTGTCTTGTCATCTATAAAATAAGGTCGAATTCACATTCGTATTTATTTGGAGTACGATCTTTATGGTTTTAATGTAGGTATATTGTAAGATATTATTTATTTTGAGTGAAGTGAAGACTTCTCGCGGTATGGTAGTGCGGCGCACGAGCGCACTTTAGGACCAGCCGCCAGTGCCCCCGACCCATAAAAAGTCAAAAATAAAAAGTAAAAAATAATTTCCGTTTACTTACTTAAAGGAGTCGGGGGACCGCTAAGTAAATAAAATATAAAAACTCAGAGCTGCGCGGGAAATTACTTAGCGGTCTCCCGACTCCTTTAAGTAAGTAAACGGAAATTATTTTTGACTTTTTATGGGTCGGGGGTTTTTTGAATTTGTAATTTATCATCATCAACACTAGTTCATTAAATAATTTCATAAATTATTTAATGAACGAGTGTCGTGAGAAGGAATCGAATTGAATCAAATATCACGAGTATGGTAGACATTGCGGTCAACGCGTAACGAGCGAGCGTGTGTGTTGCCAGGCGCCTCTCTGTAGTCTCAGTCCTGCCAACAATAACCGGCGCAGCCTGTTGACGCTGACCTGTTGCCGCGGCTTATCAGCATTAACTACTGCGTGCGGCGGCGTTCCATCCATCCCATCCGTTCTACTACTCGTATCCATGAGTTACTTACTAGCTCTTGTTCCGCGTTCAAGTCTGACTTCGAAGCAAATCGGATTTAGAATCAGCTATATATGAACCTCAGGCGCTAAGCCAAGGTACAAATGAGTTCCGTGGTTTCCGATATGCGGAAACCAACGGCGCCGCCGCCTCCGCCGTGCAGTCAGAGAATTTACAGCGTGTACAAAATATAACGCACTGTTTTCGCTTATCGATTACTTACTCAATATCCTAGTTTAAATGAACGGACGACGTGCCAAATAGGACGAATCCACACCACAGATACACAAGTAAATACCAGAACGGTTACTTTAGATATTAGTAGGCGCTCGGTAATCCGGCGCTCGTCAATCCGGCACGCCCAGTAGTCCGGTATTTAGCGACTCAGCTGACCCGCTCTATAATCCGGCAGTTTACACTGCCGACTTCCGGATTACAGAGCGGGTGACCGAATATGCGAGATGTATAATTAAATGACTTCACATACCTACTTTTGGAGTCTTTTAATGTAAGAATTTATTTCCCATATAAATCCAGTTCCAGCAATCCGGCGTAGGTACTGTATTTTCGATCTCCACTTGCTAGATGGCTGACTCTTTTTCAAAATACGTCTACGTACGTATAATAAAAAAAAAATACAAAAAGAAAGGATTTAACATGTTCTTTTTAGGTTTCCGTACACAACGTCTGCCCGTCCGTCCGCCCGTCCGTCCGCCCGTCCTTCCGTCCGTCCGTCCGTCGTCGGCTGTATCTTTGGAACTGTAATAGCTAGCCGGTAGAAATCGGAAACTTACTCTGCTGGTTCTACTTAATTTCAGAAGTGCTTTCAACACTGTTGATTTCGAAATCCTTCTTGCTATTCTGCGTTCCTTGAACATTTCACAGTCAGTACTTGATTGGTTCTTTTCCTATCTCAGCGGTCGTCGCCAGTGCGTTCGTGTCAACAATGCCACTTCTAAGTGGTGCGACATCACTGCCGGTGTACCACAAGGCGGTGTGCTCTCTCCATTACTATTTTCCATTTTCATCAACAATATTGTTGTCTCTCTTATGTGTTTCTACCATCTATATGCTGACGACTTGCAGCTCTACCGTCACTTCCGTCTCGAGGACACTCATACTGCCGTAGCCCTCATGAATATAGACCTTGAGTCTGTACTCGATTGGGATGTGCGCTTCGGACTGCTCGTTAATCCTGCTAAAAACAAGTCATAATCATCAGATCACCTAAATTGTTGGCAAAGCTGGACAGGGATACTCGCCCCGCCGTTGTTTTCAATGGCATAGCTATCCCCTACAACAAGTGCGTTAAAAATGTAGGCCTTATGATCGATGAATCTCTTACTTACATGGAGTGTGCAGGTTAATGAGGTCAGTCGAAAGGTCTTCGGTAGCATGCACTCTCTAAACGTTTGCAAAACTTCATTCCCACTGGCACAAAAATTACGCTCGCTCAATCTCTCTTATTGCCAATTCTAGATTATGCCGATGTGTGTTATCTTGACCTAAATGAGGATCTCTTCAACAAACTTGACTGTATTCTTCTTAACTTGTGCATTTGCTATATTTTCGGATTGCGTAAGTATGACCATATATCTGAATATCGACCTCGCCTTCAGTGGCTCGATGTTCGTGGTCGCAGGAACTCTCACGCTCTCTCTCTTCTCTTCCGCACACTCAATGATCCTGATGCTCCCAAATATTTGAGTGGACGATTTGAATTTCTTTCTTCTCACGGTCTGGCTTTAAGATCTGCTGACAACTTACTATTGGCAATACCGGTTCACTCAAGCTCGTTCTACACGGACTGTTTCAAAGTACAAACAGTTCGCCTCTGGAATAATCTGCCCGTGCATTTACGCTCCTCTATGTCTATGAATGTATTTAAGATAAATTTAAACAAACTTCTCCTTTCCTTACCGAAGTAAATGCAATTTATATTACATAAGTACATATCTTTACTCCCTTTCTCTTACTCTCCTGTCATTCAGTTGATTGTGTTGCACAACGGTACCACGGATTAATGTACATAATTATGTAAGTTTATTATATACATATATATGCTTATTAAAGTATCTGTGTAGCATTCGTACTTAGTTTATCTTTACACACCTTTTACTATTTATTGATTTACGTTTTGTTTATAGACGTCTAGAGATACCAGTTTATCTTTACAGTCTAACACATTGCCACAAACTATTCTTGTTCGCCTGCATGTACTTCTCACACATCCCAAAGGTTAGTAAGAATAGAATACCTCGCGGCATTAAGCTTGCCTGTTGCACCTAATTTTTATAAATTGGTGTTAAATAAATAATATATACATACATTCATACACTAGTAGAAATATGTGTTCACAGAATGTGTTACTTATAATATTGACGGATATAACAACAAATAATTAAAAATGGAAAAACTAAAAAATTAGGGCGGTCCCCATACAAGAAACGTGTTTTATTCAACCTTTTTTTTGTGGTGCGGAAATCTCTGCCCGCGAGTCCGACTCGCACATGACCGGGTTTCTTATCTTTTTGAGAGGTTGTCGAGAAATTTAGGGTTATGGCGGGAGTGTTAGGTAAAGCTCTTATAAGGTTCACACAGCCAGAAAACTGCTCCTCTGCCGGCCAACTGCGTACAGGATGGTTCGGTCTAGTGGACCGCGTTAGCCGGCGGCGGTAGCTTATGTTTTATTACGGGATTTACCATATCGCAACTAGCGGTATTTTTTTATTACCAGGCAGACAGATCCACCGACGACCTACGCGTGGCTCATTCGTGAGCGGTCACCGCTCTACTGTACAGCTTCGCTTCTTAGCATATTTTTGATTTACGTTTGATGGTTTCGGGTAGAGAATGCTAATCGGCGAGCCGCGACCCGACCCGCAATAATGTCGACCTCGCAGACGACGCGCGGCACGAGTGGTCTCGGTGCGCGTGGCAACCCTGATCGCCGCCGCCTACTCCGCGGCGCGCCGCCGCCGCACTATGGAAAATGGTAGAACAAGTCCAGATTCAAAATGACTTGCAAACACCCAAATTGACTTGATTTTTTAGTTCATTTGACAGTCGGGGAGTCATATTTTATTATTTCAATAAGATCTTTTCAAATAATTATACGAGGGTGGATCCAAAACTTCTAAGCCCGACCATGAAATTGAAAGAAAAGTGGGTCCAAATAAATTTTTTTTTCGACATAGTCTCCATTAAGGCCAATACACTGTATCCACCAGACCAGCAACTTGTTTATACCTTAGAAAAAAATTGATTCCGGAAGGTCGTCAAAATACTCATTTACTGCGGCTAATGCCTGTTCTTTGGTCGAAAATTTCGAGCCACCTAGCTAAGTGTTTTTTTAAATTTGGAAAAGGTGGTAATCCGATGGGGTTAAATCCGGCGAATAAGGTGCTTGGGGAAATAAGTCATAGCCACAATTATGGATTTCAGACATTGATTCAGCCGAAGTATGAATCCGGGCGTTGTCTTCTTGATGGAACAACACTTTCTTCCGCAGCAAACCCGGTCTTTTTTCTTTGATTTCTTCCCGAAGTCTTCGCAAAAGGTTGCAATAATATTTTGAATTTATAGTTCCGCCTTTTGGTAAATAATCCACGAAAATAATCCCCTTCGCATCCCAGAAAACTGAAGCCATAACTTTGCTGGTCGACAAACGACTTTAGCCTTCTTCGGAGTGGGTGAGCCAGATCTTTTCCACTGTTTCGATTGTTGTTTCGATTCAGGAGTATGGTGGTGAACCCAGCTTTCTTCCATGGTAACGAAATGAGACAAAAAATCCTCGGGATCTGCCTCAAAAAGTTCCAAACAATCGCCGGAAATTGTGAAGCTAACTCGTTTTTGTTCAGCTGAAAGCAATCTTGGGACCCAACGAGCAGAAACCTTTTGGAACCCCAATTCTTCCGATATGTTTTGTACCCGGCCATAACTAATGCCTGTGATCTCAGCTATCTTATTGGTGGTCAATCTGCGGTCACTCAGTACCAGATCACATATTTGACGTTTCCCTTCGTGGTAGACGTCGAAGGCCTTTCGCTCCTAGGGTCATCTTGAATGCTCTCCCGACCCCGCTTAAAGTCAGCTACCCACTTTTTGACGCTGGTATACGATGGAGCAGATTCCCCCAATGTGTTCACCATATCTTGATGGATATCTTTTGGTGACATGCCTTTTTTATGGAGGTACTTCATCACTGCTCGGTGTAAAATTTTCTCCATTATTGAAAATCTTGTCAGATAGCGTTAAACAAATAATCACGAAAAAAATGTGGCTTGCAGTATAGGAACCAAACTTCGCACATTTATTACTGAAGAATATTACTAACAAATGAGGGTAGATTTAAAAAAATGTCATGGCTCTTTCTATGTTAGGCCACGAACTTTTGGATCTACCCTCGTAGAATACATAATTTTAATTAGATACAAAAGGTCAAATACACACTTACGGAAAACTGTACTTTTTTATGGTAAACTGCTTTGCTACGTTCGAAGAGGTGTGGCATATTTTTTTAAAGAAAGGTTTTTTATTGTGATATCATTATAAAATGGTATCACAATAAAGCATTCAACTTATGCGCCGTTACCTGTCGCGTCGTTACGGAAGCGTGATATGATAACCCTATTGACTGATGATTTGTTACGTACGATCCCGCAGCGTTCCTGTCCTGCCTGCCCTACGCGGCGGCGGCGCCTCGCCCGCCCGCCCTACAAGGCTTCCTACACGCGCCGCCGCCTCCGACCACTCTCGAATAGACACTTTGCGATCCCCTTTCCCGGATAAACGCTTATCGCACTTTTCACCGGAGTGTCATGCGTGATAACGGCCATCAGTGCGGCGCCGTTCATGGCAATGATTCGCGTGTTTGAAATAACTGCGCACACGCATTTGTCGAACTCTCGATATGGCTTCCTCTGATTGCCGCCTTGCGTGCTTCGCATGTTTTTCTAGAAGTTTCAATGGCCCTCCTTTTAAATGCAGATGTATGAAGATGAGTATAAAAATATACGGTTATAAATACGGAAATATTATGCAAATGTAAGGAATGGCCAGCAACCTGTAGCTGGTATTTCGACGAGCAGATTGAGTAAACATCCTCACGAGATTCCGTATTGTAACAAGGAGTCAGCATTCGGCCGTCGTCAGTCAGACGGAGGCGACGGACTGGATAATGTGCGGTGCGAGAGCAATCAGTAGACGGCGCGCGCGGGAGGTAAGGTAGGTAACTGCGGGCACGCGTGAGTCGCATACCTACTCCGCACTTCTGTCTATGGCGACTCCGCCCGCTCCGCCGACGCGACGCACGCGCGCGACGCAGAGGTCCATGCGACCTAGCAGCGCTGTGACAACTGTGAGAGCGATGAAATGGCCTACAACTACAAGTAGCGGTGATACGAATGCTAATAGCGATACCCGGGGCTGCATCTTGTGAGCTGGGTTTGATAGTCGATGTGAACCATTTTATAAAATGCCTTTCTGGAAATGCCCCATGCCAAGTGCACATTGCGTTTCTCATTTCCATCCAACGTTTAGCAAATAATACACAGAACATCGTGCAACCGAGCACTGATTGTCAGGATTGAACTCCTTTCGTCAAGATGTTAAATATCCCAAACAATATTAAAGACACAATTGCGGCACATCTCTTTTATAACCAAAGGATAGGTTTCATAGCAAATGAATCCTGCCGTAGTAACCTTAGAGAGTGCAGTCCTAGAACGTGACTTGCAAACCACAAACTTCAACATCTTGTCCATGGTATTATCATTACAGAACAGTCGAAAGCGTATATTGCTTAGTTGTATACAAATAGTACTAGTGTGAGAGTAGGTAGAGTTTGTTGTAGGAAGTAGAAATCTGAAGTACATAGTAAGTGGCTCACCGTTAGCGCCACGTCCAATAAACCAGCAACTGGCTACTGCATTTTGCGTTTACAAGTTAGATATCTGAGCTGAGTGAGCCCAGGCGGGGGGTGTGCGCGCGACGAGCGAGAGTAACGAGCGAGACTCACTCCGCTCACAGGAAAATACAACTGGACCCGCCTCGAGCGCCACGAGTACCTCGCATAACCAGTCGTTCGGATCTTGAATCTCGGCTGGGTATTTGTGGGAGTCGCCGCCGATGCCTAGCCGTTCGGCCGGCATGGCATTGCACGCACAGCCAGACACATAACATAATGCGACACGACTAAACAAGGACGATCGGCGAGCTGACGGAAGTGCGTCCATTGTGGGCGGACGAAGCCTGTCACTTAAATTGAATTTATTGTTTGTCGATCACATTCATCTGCACCCTCAGTAGCCGCAGCTTGATGAGTTTCTATCGATTCTATATTTGGATGCAACTTGTAGCGTCGCCATTGAAATATCCTATAATATATTATAACCTATCCTACGCCGACCCGCAGCACCTGCGCGGCGGCTCTAGTGTCGTTGATTGCTGATATTGTTCTAGCGCGCAGCGAATGATCGCCGCGCCGCCTCCGCAGAGGAATCGGAGGAAAATCTATCAAAAGTTAAAGTTGATTGAAAGTTGACTCTACATGAGACGACACGTCCTTATGGAATCAATATTAAATTTTAGATATGTATATAATATAAGTAATGTAATTTAGAGGTTGTTCTCTCTGTCTAATTGTTCACGCAATGACTGATTGATTAAAGTGGGAAGCTCGCCGCATGTTCTCGCAACAAAGAATTAAATAAAGAGGACGCGGGGCGCACGTGACCGGCGTGTCGCACACGTCTGCCTCGTTTCAGAAAACCCAAATAACAGTGCAGAAAGGTTTACGCGGACGTACTCGGCGTTTTGATGAGAGCGATTTGTCCGAAATTCGCGAGGCAGACGGCGTAACTGTGTAGCGAGCGCGGCGGGCGGCGGGCGGCGGAGGGAGGGGCGTCAGTGTGTGTACATCTCATGACATAACTGGTCTGTTGCGGCGACGGCGGCGGCGCACAGTGGGTCGAGATTGCTATATAAGGGACATAGGGATTTTTTTTATAAATTTCATTTTTTAACAACACCCATCGATAGGTCTCGTCATTCTGATGAATAATTGTCATTAAACATTTTCGTCTAAAACTGATAGTTTGCCAGGAAAAAAATATTTTCAAATTTTGATGTATGGAATTAGACATAAAACACTTCGTTTCGGCCAAGTCTTGACAGGTCTTGCGTTAAAACTATATAAGCATTGTTCTGTGGTTTATTGAATATAATCCTACACTATCAGCGCGCGCCCAATGTTGCCCGTTCGCGAGTTATGTGGATCCGAAAAATCAATTAAAAATGTAAGTAAAATATTTTTTTTTTATTTCTAGAATCATAGGGCATTAATAGATTTAATCTAAATAATTGTTTTATATAAAATTACTAACAAATAGATAAAGTTCTTAATTTTAAAACATTATTTTATCGAAAAGATACATCAAAGTCTAATTAAAAATTTATAAAAGTGTTTATTAATCAGACACAGTTACATAATATTAATGATGTTTTGTACATATAATGCATGACGCGTGACAAATAGTACCTATACTCAGATGTATCTACACTGTACCCGCTAGTTCGAGCTATTTGATGGACACTGTCGCCTAAACTGGCCCTAAGACTGTTTCATAGGCGACATTGTTTGGTAAAACTACTGGTGATTACATTTGGGTACTTAACTCTGATCTTATATTTAAATCTTTTAAACCTATAGTTATATATACATACTTGTTCTAATTTATCTGTGCGCTGTGAGTGAGAGAGACTCATTAGTGCAGTGTGTGCGTTAAATGTGTGAGTGCATTGCAAGACAACCCACATGATGACGCCTTAATCGAAAGGTTCCACGTTATTTTGCAGACAGTGGCTTCAAGAGAGCGAGTGGATCTTCCAAAATTCTGGAAATTTTGTGAAGATACAGCCACTTTGTATATCCAGTTATATCCGTGGTACTACATGCCCTCAAGCGTACATAAGTTGCTTGTGCATGGAACGGATATAATAGAACATTTTGGACTTTTACCAATCGAGAAACTGTCGGAAGAAGCATCGGAGGCTAGAAATAAGGATTTCCGTAAATATAGAGGGAACCATTCCAGAAAAGTAAGTATGACAGCGACAAATGAAGATATCTTGCATAATCTTCTTATGTCATCCGATCCAAAACTTACTTCTCTAAGGCCAAGAATGGCAAATCTTGTAATCTTATACAATATAATAAAAAATATTAATCAATCATTTATATAAATAAATTCTAACTCGAGCGGGTAAGAGACACCAAAAGCTCGATTGCTCTTGGTGAGAGATACATTCTCCATTATTTGGCCATTCTTGGCCTTAAAGAAGTAAGTTTTGGATCGAATGACATGAGAAGATTATGCAAGATATCTTCATTTGTCGCTGTCCTACTTAGTTTTGTGGAATGATTCCCTCTATATTTACGGAAATCCTTATTTCTAGCCTCCGATGCTTCTTCCGACAGTTTCTCGATTGGTAAAAGTCCAAAATATTCTATTATATCCGTTCTATGCACAAGCAACTTATGTACGCTAGAGGGCATGTAGTATCACGTATATAACTGGATATACAAAGTTGCTGTATCTTCACAAAATTTCCAGAATTTTGGAAGATCCATGGCAAAATAGCGTGGAAACCTTTCGATTAAGGCGTCATCATGTGGGTTGTCTTGGTGAGAGATACATTCTCCATTATTTGGCCATTCTTGGCCTTAGAGAAGTAAGTTTTGGCTCGAATGACATGAGAAGATTATGCAAGATATCTTCATTTGTAGCTGTCCTACTTAGTTTTCTGGAATGATTTCCTCTATATTTACGGAAATCCTTATTTCTAGCCTCCGATGCTTCTTCCGACAGTTTGTCGATTGGTAAAAGTCCAAAATATTCTATTATTTCCGTTCTATGCACAAGCAACTTATGTACGCTAGAGGGCATGTAGTATCACGTATATAACTGGATATACAAAGTTGCTGTATCTTCACAAAATTTCCAGAATTTTGGAAGATCCATGGCAAAATAACGTGGAAACCTTTCGATTAAGGCGTCATCATGTGGGTTGTCTTGCAATGCACTCACACATTTAACGCACACACTGCACTAATGAGTCTCACAGTCACCGCGCACAGATAAAGTAGAATAAGTATGTATATATAACTATAGGTTTAAAATATTTAAATATAAGATCAGAGTTAAGTACCCAAATGTAATCACCAGTGGTTTGACCAAACAATGTCCCATATGAAACAGTCTTAGGGCCAGTTTAGGCGACAGTGCCCATCAAATAGCTCGAACTAGCGGGTACAGTGCAGATACATCTGAGTATAGGTACTATTTGTCACGCGTCATGCATTCTATGTACAAAACATCTTTAATATATGTAACTGTGTCTGATTAATAAACACTTTTATAATTTTTTTATTAGATTTTGATGTATCTTTTCGATAAACTAATGTTTTAAAATTAAGAACTTTATCTATTTGTTAGTACTTTTATATAAATCAATTATTTAGATTAAATCTATTAATGCCCTATGATTCTAGAAATAAAAAAAAAGTATTTTTACTTTCATTTTTTATTCATTTTTCGAATCCACATAACTCGTGAACGGGCAACATTGGGCGCGCGCTGATAGTGTAGGATTATAGTCAATAAACCACAGAACAATGCTCAAATAGTTTTAACGCAAGACCTGTCAAGACTTGGCCGAAACGGAGCGTTTTATGTATAATTCCATACATCAAAATTTGAAAATATTTTTTTCCTGGCAAACTATCAGTTTTAGACGAAAATGTTTAATGACAATTATTCATCAGAATGACGAGACCTATCGATGGGTGTTGTTAAAAAATGAAATTTGTGAAAAAAATCCCTATGTCCCTTATATAGCAGTCTCGACCCACTGTGCGGCGGCGCCTACACCTCCGCCGCCGTCTCTGCGTGCGGTCACTGAACGGTCAAGGACGCAGCGTGGGCGCAACCGTAGCGCCAACCAGACCGCCCGCCCGCCCGCCGCCATTGCACCACTACGTGCCGAACTTGACCCTCGAACTGTACTCCGCGCCTGCGTCCTGCTTGACTACGGCCACTAGGAAATGTTATGTCAACAACCGGTCCTTTCGAGTCGACGATCCCACTCCACGTGTTCGGTTATTCGACACACATAATATATATAACTAAAATGGATGAGATATCCTCTCGATGATACTGGTAAGTGGAGCGTCTGGGCGGGGGACGCAGGGGAGGCGCATTACTGGCATTACCCGCCCCAATCGGTTCCCGTCCCAGGTCAGACGTCAGCCACGTCTAACGTCGTTAATATGTAACGCAGATTAACTGGGGCGGGTACGTGCAATTATTCCTCGCCCAGTTGTCCGACATGTACGGCACTGAACATCGCGCACCGCACCGTCGTCGATCTTGAACGCGGAGCCGATGGCCGGTTGCTGTGTTGCGCTTGCGCTGCCCTATACGCCGAGATAGAATCGTGTCTCCGCGCGCCGGAGGAGGTGGCAAATGGTTTTCGTATCGTAGGCGCCGATCTTGATGTGAGCTAGGCGGGGGCGGTGCGATGGCGCGCGGAGGCGGAGGGAGATGGCGCCGGCGCTGCGCTACACGGATGCAGGTCATGCAGCGCAACCCTGCCGCCGCCGCCGGTCTTGCATTGCATCCTAGCTACCCGTATTACCGCTGAATCTGGCTCTCAGTGTGATAGATAATGTATCTGATATTATTGGGTGATTAACGATCTCGGACATCAGAGTGCAGACTTGCGTCCCGATTCCCGGCAGGGCGCGGCCATGCAACACTCTCCGACTCCCACGCACGCAGCTCACTCGCCGATCCGCATGCAGCGCGCGTCGCGCCGCCTTTGCGTCTAGCTCTAGCGAACTCTTAGGCAAATTTGCCACTTTCGTATTGCTTTCCAGTCGGCGCCGCGGCGCCACTGCATTCCGATACACATGCGACGAGCGATATTGATATGGGAATGCGCTCCGATCTCGACATTCGCATGGGGGTTACATTGCATCACGCTCGCAATTTGTGCTGCGCGAATTAATCTGGTTTATTGCATTTGTAATTAGCGTCACTCCGTCTTTTTCGTGTACGAGTCGAGCCGACGAGTGTGAATTATCTGTTCGCTCAATAAATGACGAAAGAAATTGACGAGATCAAAGATCGGACATAGTTGTATTTGATTTGTTTCCGGCAGAAACGATCACATTAACGAGTGCCGCAATAAATAAAAGAACTCGCAATCGATCCCGCCGCAACGCACACACAACGCGACACGGCTAAACATCCATAAAGCATTTTACGAGAAGCGTGATTTATTTTACGCCCCTCGTAAAATTAGCACGTGGTGACAAGCTGCTACGAGCGAGTAGTTCGGGCTACCATCCGCGTCGCCTGCCCGGGCTAAACCGGCCGGCTCCGCAGCAGCCGTGTGTTGATCTGCGTCCACGCGCCGCCTCCGCCGCGCCCCACGCGTATAATATACTATAGGGATCACTCAATAAGAGTGCACTATTTAAATTTTGTGGCATTTTTTTGGGAAAGTTACACTGAGACCGTTCGCAAACTTCGCGGAATTTTCGGTCGAGAAAGTGCGCCTAATTTGTCAACAATTAGAAGAGTTAAAAAAAAATTTGAAGAAACGTGGTCGATTATTTCTTAAAAAATTTTGACCACTCTTCGAATTGTTCACAAATTAGGTGCACTTTCTTGACCGAAAATTCCGCAAAATTTGCGAGCGGTTTCAGTTCCCATTTTTTTTATGGGTTTTCACAATGAATAAAGCCTTCTTCTTTTGTGTAGCGCTCCATTTTTTTAATAATCGGAACTGTCGTAGGTGATAGCTGTCAAATTTAAGAGTTGGCACTTGCACGGTAAAAAATGCCACAAAATTTTAAAGTGCACTCTTATTGAGACAGCCTTTATATTTTCTATAAACTATTTTAGGAAGTTCAAGGACTTTTGCCGTTTTGCTTATTTTAACTGTTTGCTTACCGTATCACTTAAATTAGTGATTTTTTTTCGTAGGTGCGATATCGATGGACTCTGGTAAATTACAGCACAACGCCGACCACCACATTTCGCACAGCAGTCGGACAATATACTATATCTGAAATAACTACCAAGCAGCAAGTAATGCACGAAGACCCACCTTAAGCAATAACTCGGTGAAAGAACTGTGCCAAGGTGAGAGGTGGCTTCCCGTCGCCCTTTAGCATGGCATCTTGTTCTTATCTCTTAGTCTCTTTTTATGACATGCACGAGGGGAAATACAGCGGGGTTATTCCTTTGAAGTATATATATATATACCTACCGGCCCCACACTTTGCTGCAAAAAGTTTAAAATAAAAATATTTTGATACTTGGAGTAGTAAATCGATAAAAAGGTCTTAGATAAATAATTAAAGATCTAGGATAAAAAGGCTAGATTTCTAAAAATATTTTTTAAATAATATTTTCAATTGTGTAAAAAGTTATACCTATTTAAAAATATGTCATGTTTACTCTGTCCGATGTGATGATTTCCACATCGTAAAACTCAATAAATCTCTAAAATGAAACGGCATGAAAACAATTTTGAAGTATATATCTTAAGCGGTAATAAACGGCTCTCGATAATAGTCTCGCTATTGGATCTCGCGATAGTTTATTGAAAACGATTCAATCTCAAAATAGCGTTTTGTTAAGTATTCGCGATCCATTTTTTTTCGTAAATTCCATACGGAATTCTCGGCGAGGGGGCCGCTTCACATGTCCTCTTCCAACTTCAGAAAACTCCTGGACTCCGCTAAACGTGGGAAGCATTCATCGTCAGCAAAATATTTTAATGAACTTCACCGTGTAGTAAAATTCATGAAGGCGGTCAATTTCACGGTCGCCTCAGTTATTACCGGCGGATGCTGATTAAAGCCCATCTAAATTTGTACGCGCCATCGAGTTCTAAAGAGCGCGCGGCTTCTCTAGACACTGATTAATTGATATCGAGATAAAGCATAGCTACGTGCGGACGCTGCAGCGCTGCCGAGTGCCGACGACGCCGACGCACCGCTCGCGCTTCGCTCCAGGAGCACACCTCGCACAACTGTCGCTCCTCACAACACACGCCGCGCGAACCCACTGGCAACTGTGGAACCCGCTTTAATGCCACACAAAACTATACAATTTCAAGGAAAACACAATAAGATGTGGTGTCCTACAGGGATCCGTTCTGGGGGGTGACTATCAGAACATACAACATAGCAACATGACGAAATCGCCTAAACGTCTTGAAATTAAAATGCCATAGTTAGTAAATAGTCATCAACGCTAAATGCCCTCGTAGCAAAACGTCTGGATCTTAAAATGTCTTAATTCAAAATACCCTAGTAGCAAAACGTCTTTTTATTGAAACGCCATAGTTATTAAATAGACATGAGCGTTGAATGACTTTGTAGCAAAACGTCTGGATATTTAAATGCCACAGTTACTATATAGACATGAATGCTAAACGTCAAACTGGAGTCTATGATAGACTATCATAGTCAACCCGTCGGGTCTCTATCAAAATTCCCATGGTAAAGTTGCCAGAGTTAACAGTAAAAAGGATGAAAATGTCTCGGCTATCTAGGTACCTTGATTTCAAAAGGTCATTCTGATAGAGAGGGGATAGACTATTTTCTTTTCCAGACGTTTTCGCTACTAGCTCATTTTGAGTTTTTGTCATCCAACTAATTTGACTTCCGGCTAATAAGGCATTCTAATCATACCGACTATTCACAATTCCAGACGTTTTGCTATTAGCTCATTCGGCTTTTATGTCGTCCAGCTGAATTGACTCTCTGCTGACTGGGTACTCTGCTTTTATGTCATGTAGCTAAATTGTCTTTCGGCTAACTAGGTACCTAGCTTTCATGTCATCCAACGTGAATTGTCTATCAGCGAAAAGGTCTTTCAGCTAGAGACCCGTTCTGGGCCCACTTTTATTTTTAATCTTTGTGAAACAGATAATATAAGAACTGGATATGTGTCTTTATTCGCCGATAACTCCAGTTCAATCATTGAAACAGAATCGCAAGAAAAGCTAGCAAAAGAAATCAACAAAAACTCAAATAAACTGGAGAAATGGTTTAACTGTAACAAGCTAAAACTTAACAAATAAAAAACCTGCTGTTCGATATATTCTAACACCTGCTGCTTTACCGTTCGGAACCGGTGTAAAACTGTAGGTCCCTTCCATTGCCCCTTACTAGGTGATGGCTCAAATTGTAGCCGACTGGGTTGATACCACCGTCTGGGTGTAATATGGCCGCGTAGCAACCTCGGTTGTGTTCCCCTCTAGTCCAGTTATAGCCAGCAATCCAGGGAAGTCTCCGGTATGGCACCTACCTTCTCGGAGTTGGCTGGTCGGAGATGGGCTACGCCGTCCCCATTCCGCTTCCGCACTACCAGTACTGTGCAGGGAGATGCACCCCTATTCAATCGACCCACCACGGATGCATACCAACCGGTTCTGTAGGTCATTTATTCACAACCGGGAAAATGTGGAACGCACTTCTGAATGACTAATAACTATAAATGTAAAAATGTCAACTAAATGCATTACAACACTACTGTAAAAGTTACGTAATAAGCGATTATTTATTTATTACTTTTCCAATTGAAACCAATGAACAATGGCGTGTCCCCATGTACATTCAGTATGGATATAGTTTGTATTCAAAGTTCAGTGTAGTGGTTAGGCGAGGTGAGGCAGATGCTCTCTCCGGGCGAGCTGGGATAGGGTTCAGCAGCGCCGCTCGCTCGCCTGACCGCGCAGATTGAATCCTAGCAATACTCGGGCGGCGCACGTGCATGCCTACCGTGATGGATAATTTCAATTTGTCTCGTTTGTTGGCACCGCTAATCGTTCACGGAAGCATTTTAATTAATAGCCGGCTACGTGCGAGTCGGCATCTCCGACGGGCTCGGCGGAATGTTGCCGCCCGCGGTAAGACCCTTGCACTACCCCGCACTGTACACATCTTGTCGTTTTCGGTAACTCTGCTTCTTCTCTCAACAGTTGGCTATCAGACGGGCGATCTCCACGTTCGAGACTGATCAAAACAATGTTTAGGTGTATAACCCAATTTTTATAACTGTGCACTTCGAGCTGGCAAAGTCGTTAGGTTGGCAGGACTGAATTCACCCCCCCCGCTTACTTCTTCACCTCTCCGCCGACGCCTATCAGTACACGCCCTAGCTGTGTATGTTTGTACTGATAGGCGTCGGCGGAGAGGTGAGGAAGTAAGCGGGGGATGAATTCAGTCCTGCCAACCTAACGACTTTGACAGCTCGAAGTGCACAGTTATAAAAATTGGGTTATAGCGTTAACATCGGGACTCAATTGTAAGTTGAAGCAGGCAAGGAATGTTGTGTGTGTGTGTGTGCAGGAGATCCTGCGCGGCGGCTGGGTGAGCGTGGAGCTGGAGGTGCGCCCGCGCTGGCTTGTGCCCGACACCAACTGCTTCATCGACCACCTGCCGCTGCTGCAGCGCGCCGCCCTCGCCCCTCACCAGCCCTACCTGCTGGCCGTGCCGCTAGTCGGTTAGTATCTACTATATTCATCTCAATACTTCTATTCTTTACTACAGTATCATTTAATACAATTAATTATTTGTTTTATTTCAAGCCAACTCACGCGACAGATCGATGGAGCCTGGAGTTAGTTAGAGATTTTTTTTCTATTTGTAAGCGAGACATGTGGCGCCGAGCCACCCATAAGGTGTCTAGCGACGCCCATGGATATTCGATCGCATGCGGGGGCTGCGAATGCCATGCCGGCCTGACAGGTGCCCATTCACGCCTCTCTTGAAGGACCCGAGCCTATACTAGGGGGGAAATATGTGGGGAGGGAAAGCGTTCCAGAGTTTACCGGTTCTGTGGAGGAAGGATCTGCAGAACCGATATCAAACGGCTCCCAGTTGGGTGCTGGTTCAGCCTATCACCAACTTTGCCGATATGCTTGAATTTGCCCCTGGCGATAGCTCTCTTGCAGGACCTGGAGAGGCTTTTGTATTCTTTCTTCAGTTCGGATACATTAGGGTCACGTCTGGCACGAGCGCACGACCATGCAGGATAAGCTGCGCCTTAGCTGCGACAGCTTCAACACAGTCGGGGCTGTACCAGGGCTGGCTTATACCACCGAGGCGGACGAGGGCGCTGGCAATGAACATCTCCATTCCCCCCAGAACCACCTCGGCTGCGGCATTGGCGCATTCCGACGGATCATCCGAATTTTTTACATGTATCACATCATGTATTCTCGCATCCCAACCCAATCTGCTGACGCTTTGTGCCAAATTCGACGCATTCCTCCAGTACGGAACTGAGCAGGCGAAAATGGCACCGTGGACCCCACTAGACAGTGGTCAGAGGGGCCAAGAGGAGCGCTCACTGTGACTTTGTATCCAGCAGGGTTCGTCGTCAGCAGAAGATCCAGCCGAGAGGGTACGTGACTGTCTATAGGCAACTGGCACTCTGGTAGGTTGGTCTACCAGTTGAGACAGGCCATGCGTCAGAGCGAAGTCGTACGCGGCTCTCCCCGCGAAGTCAGTTCTCACGGAGCCCAGTCACACCTCGTGGTGGGCATTAAAATCCCCAAGCTGAACCATATCCGCGGAGGGGAACTGCTCTTGCACTTCATCTGCCGCTCTACGCGAATTGTGATTGTTAAAGATTATTCGGCATTCCCTATGGCGAATACTCGATCATTAGTATAGTTCGCAATAACTGCTATCAAAAACGATATAATTTAGTAATAAATAACAATAACATACATAAATATAGTAAAATAAAACCTAACATAATACACACTGAAATAATTCTTAACAAATTAATGTGTGTTTATATTTTATATTATTTGATAATGAAACTCGGCTTACCGGTGCGATGATGGCTGCAGCGATGCGCTCGCCATCATCGCACCGGTAAGCCGAGTTTCATTATCTAATATGAGTGACGATGCGGGACTAAAAACTAAAACTAATTTATATTATTTATTGCTACTCTCTAAATACTTGTTGTTGAGTCTATTGAATTAAACTTCATTATAGTTTTATTATTTCAAAATGTATGTTAGACAGTTATACGCCATTGTCGAATAATTAGACACTTTCATTCGCTATTCCACGAATAATTAAAAAATGCATAATAATGTGGAATATCGAATAATGGTTAACCGCGGCATCACTGGTTATAGCGGCTCCGGCATCACGGGCCTCGCCATTAGACGTATTGGCAGTAAATTACTTTAGCATAATTGAAAATGGAATAGCTAATGAAGGGGACAAAGCGAGAGTAAATGAGAGTCTGCGGCGCGGCTGTCGCTACTATAGTGTACGAATTATGACGCAGGGACTTCCATAAATAAGGATCTTTATTAGGAGGCTCCGGAGCGTAATTATTAGAGCGAGATCGTCCCGCCCGGCGGCGCGGCGCGTCCGTTTGTGTTGTTATTGCGGGGAATATAAAGTTATGTTCTGATACTTTATGGTGCGACTAGTATTTATAAATTTAATGTGTGCCGTAATGGGGTGCCGTGCATGCGACATATCTGATATCACATATTATATATAACGCATGCCCCGCGTTATATTACTTGAAGTTGAGATGTCGGTCGCGTCTTCGTTGTCTTGTTTGATTAGCCCCATGATAAGGTTTTTTTTCAGCCTCGGTGAGATCGATTTACCGCCATTCGTGATCTTAAGCACACCTCTTCGGTTCCCTCCTAAATTCCCGGGCCGGAATCTATATAGACATTCTTAATTAATAGGGACAGCAACAAAGATAAATATCATACTATTTTGAACAGGTCGAGTAGTGTATCTGAGGAAAGGTCTTTCAAAGCCTAGATTGATATTAAAATTTGAAAAAAAAAAAAATTATTGTATAAAACGTTATAGTAAGGAATGTGTACAATTTACTCTGTCCGAGGCGGTTATTCCAAAAAGAAATGCAATAATATAACCTAGTCGAACCTTTTAGGTGGTATACAATTATGAGAAATTCATGCGTATAATGAAATATATAGATAAAAGAAAAATTATACAGAATGTAATATTTTTATTACGTTTTAGTGGGAAAATCTGAAAAAAAAGTTATGCAATATAATTAGTCAAGTAGCCAAACATGTTAGTTTCCATACAATAACACCAGTTTTGTTATATTCCTTGTTTATTTTGCAACACATCCCCGCAGAAAGCCATCCCCTTTCCACATCCCGCCGTCCCCTTTCCACATCCATACAACGCGCACTGGGAGGGATTGCACCCCTACATGCTGCTTACCTATCGGTTTTGCAGATTTTTCCTCTACAGAACCGGTAAACTCTGGAACGCCCATATATTTGCCTAAAATTTTATTGTCCATGGGCGTCCTTAAATACCTTATGGGTGGCGGGGCGCCACATGTCGCGCTTTCAATAAAAAAAAAGTATGTCATCCACGCTAGCGGATGTCGGACGAGTGGCTGGATGAACATTCTCCACGTTGTGCTGGCCGCGCGCTGGCGCAGCCGGCAGTGTCGTCAGCTCGTTCAGCTTAATTGAATGTGCGCAGCGCAGCGTCGCGCCGCCGTCATCGCCCTGAATCGCCGCAAAGTGCTTTTCGCGGTTAAACCTTGAGTTTCTAAACAACGCACAACCGATCTTTGTTCCTTTTTTCACCCAACTGCCGCGAAAGCAAAGGTAATACTTAATCCGTCTCCGTGGCTACACAACCGCTCAGCATTTCCTTATTTATGTGCAAGTTTCATTCTTGTCGTTCTTGGTATCTTAAAATTTTACTCAGGCTTTCTGGAATCTTTACAATCCTTCAGAATAAATGTGTCGACTTCAATCAACTTCAACTACTTATAGTGTATAAAGACGTAGGTACCGTGGAGTTTTCACATGTATGTTCCCCACACACTATTTCGTGACAAAAATGTCGATGATATTTATTATAAAACCAATACAGACCGTAGACGGAAAAATATGTTTTATGGTCGAAGATACAGACAGACTAGATACAGCTGTAAATATATCTCATTTACAGCTGTATCTAGTCTGTCTGTATCTTCGATCATGAAACATATTTTTATATATGTAGAATCCGATAATGAGAGAATGCTATCTACCTAATTGTTTACTCCAAATGACCTGGGGACTAGGTGGACGGCCACGGCACAACTTTATACACTCTAAGCAAGCACATTCTACCTCTGCAAATGCACTGCGTATATCCCAGCATTCCGAAATCCACCCACAGAACTACAGTGCCCACGAGGTGTTCCGATTTAAAATACCAGTTTTTAGCACTTATTGCGGTTTTAGTAGTGATTTCATTTCGGAATGGATAATGGCAGTCTCTTTGTCGCCTGTAACATCCAATTGACATAATTCTCATGATCCAGTTGACCACATGGAAGAAGTAGTGATAGTGAACGCTCTCCAAACGCTCTCGTACAGCTCTTGGGCGGTGGTGACGAGTCCTAAATGTTTCGACTGAAAACTAATCTAAATATTTCTTAGAAAATTTCACCACTTAGACTCTGTCCGTCTGTATCAACATCTTCGATTTTGAGCCGGATAAGCTAGTTTCGCGGAAATATAGCGTACCGACGTTTCCCGCGAATACTGATAAGTGTTCATAAGTGAGAGCGCCAACAGTGTAAACACTGCTGAGGCTCTAAGAGTCTAAGACATCGGTCGGACATCGTCGTTTGTAGTGAGTGACGTCAGAGGTCATGTGAAAACGCGCCGCCAAAAGTCATTCATTACGGAACGGCTGTTATCACTTTTTTCGCCACTGACAGTGCTTTTCGTTGAAATAAGAATGCACCGCAAGTACATATTATGTGACCGTGGTGTTTAGTCGCAAGCTCATTGTGCTTGCTGCGACACGACGTGCATTATAGTTCCGGATCGGTCGGCGGCGGTGCTTCGCAAGCCAATCGCTCGTGCCTCCTTCGGTCCTGCCGAAGGAATTCCTCGGGCGCTGGCTTAGATTGAGAAATGGCTTACACGTAGCGACGTTGCAATTAGGAACGTCCGCGTAATGAGTCGTGGACAATATAGCATGCAGGAATTCCTGCGCGGCTATACCAGGACGCCACGCGTCCATGTCTCCGTGCCGGCGGATGCACAACTCTCGTCCTGCGCTGCGCCCGCCGCCGCGCCGCTAGACGCAGGCGCAGACGCAGCCGCCGCTCCTATTCAACATCATCTCTCACTCCGTCCAACCAGTAACCGACGACGATAGCAATATGAGGCAAGAACGGCGACGGCGACACACGGCGCGTCCAGTGCAAATAGCTAATACGCACGCACCATGATCACGAGGAATGTAAAGTCCTTCAAAACGACTATATTCTAACTAATGGATGAGTAAAGTGCATACCTGCATCCGCTGGCAGACTCGCCGTGCGTGCAACGTAAAGTGATTACCGCGTAATTGTTGCCATTTAATTACTACAAGTCTCTTTATCCGCGCCCGCGCCCTAGCCTGTATGAAGTATTATACCATTGTGACGTCTCGTCCCGAGCGGAGACGACATTGTAGCGAGTGCGCCGCTCCCAAGACAACTAGCGATGTTTCCTGGAAACAAATTAGTTTCATTTGCGGCTTCCACTTGTTACGTTGTGGTTCGCATTACGCTGTGGGCTGTGGGTCGCTCATACGACGCTCTGACGAGGTCGGTAAACCGGGCTTTACCGGACAGCTCGCTCCCTTGTCATAACAATGGGAACCAATCAAGTAACATTTTTAATTATGCCATATTTGGCCACTTGACCTGAACCATCAGATGAATACCTACCTGTACACAAAGGGCAGTACAAACAATTCGATCCGCTTCAAGTTTTGGAAATATACACGGTGTTGCAACCCCAAACGTAAAACCCAAAAGGGGATGATTCTGTACGCGAAATAGAACTTTTGTTCTACGACTTTTTAATTTGAAGAAAAAAAATTTTTTTTCTCCATACATTTTGAGAATAGGCATTTAAAATTTGTATGGAAAAAATATTTTTTTTTGTTTAAAAAAAAAAAATTCGCCACAGAAGTTTTTTAGTTTCACTTAAAGAATAACCCCCATAGGTCAGTTAAAAATATTACGGGGGCAACTGCAACACCGTGTATATAGTATGTAAATTATGTATGTATGTACTGATAATATGATTGTACTTAATCGAGACTTGTTTTGTGTGTGTTATTTTATTTTCATACAAATTTTATTCAAATGTGTAATACATAATATGTGGTAATCAATTGTATTGTATTATAATTTTTATTTAAAAAGTTGATCTATTCATGCAACTATTTCAACGAAGTCACTCCACTCGTCACTCCATATCCGTGACGTCACTCAATCAACCTTAATAATTGTGTTATCTATCAGTCAACAATAACATAATTATTAAGGTGTTTTGTTGTCATATAAAGATGCTTGGTTCAGCGGTTTAGTTTTTGGGAGTGTTAGTATCATAATTTGTAACTACAAAACTAAAATGAGGTTGTTTCTTTCTGTAAGGAGAGACAAATAAGGGCTAGCTTATTAGAAGTGCATAATATATTTAACATGAACCCTGCAAGAGAACACTCGGTAAGTGGTGCATCTGTTGATAGGTAATGTGTTGTTTGTCGGCAGTGGTGACGGAGCTCGAGGGGCTGTCGCGGTGCGCGCGGGTGGGCGGCGCGGCGCGCGCGTCTCTAGCGTGGCTCGGCGTGAGCGGCGGCGCGGGCGCTCCGGCGGCCGTGCGCTTCGCCACCACTCGCGGCTCGCTGCTCGCCTCCGCCGCCTTCACCGCCGAGAGCGCGAGCGCCGAGCGGCACGCCTCCAACGACGACCGCGTGCTCGCCACCGCGCTCAGCCTCCATCGCAACCTCACACACAACGGTGCCTACCTTATACCTACCCACCATATTTCTCTTTCTACCTTTCTAACACGCTCGGCTACAATCTGTTGCAAAATTGGCCCAAACAAAACGACTGGTTTGCATGCAGGCTTTAGTTAGATGTAATCTTTTTTCTCCAGTATTCTGATGCGCACGATGGTGAAGTCCAAACCTGTAACCTAATCACGAGATTTAACCTACTAATGCGCGGGGCGGATCTCGGCGTGTCGCCGCCGCAGCGGTTCGTCAGTGTTCTCCCTCGCACCGTACTTGTATAGTGTATTCGCGTGACGGCGACGACACGCCGAGATCCGTCCCGCGCATTATACGCTACGCTGTGTTCTCCGCATCATTTTGTATGGAGAAACGAAGTTCGCAAATCTATCACTAGAGGCGCTGCTCCGTTTCTCCATACAAAATGAGAACACGGCGCCGGCGTAGCGTAGTGTAGAGTAGTAGGTTAAATCTCGTGATTAGGGTACTGGAGGTGTTAAAGTGCAAACGTACGTGTGTGTGTGTGTGTGTAGAGGAGCGGAGTGGTGAGCCGGAGGCGGAGGCGGCGGGGGCGGCGGCGCAGCGGCTGGTGCGCGAGGTGGTGCTGCTGACGGACGACCGCAACCTGCGCGTGAAGGCGCTCGCGGCCGAGCTGCCCGCGCGCGACCTTCCCGCCTTCGTGCAGTGGGCGGCGCTCCAGCCCCTACCCTCCGCACCACTCTCCACCTCCAGTCTGTACACACAACACATTATATATACCTACTACTTTTTATTTTGCTCATATATTAGGGTTCTGTTTTTGTGCAAAATCTAGATTTTCCGAGGAATTTAAACTTTTATAAATAAGGGGATGCTCACTCTCCTCAATCTCGTTTCTACATTGGGCTGTTCCAGAGTCTTGCTTTCGACAATATTGAATATTTTTGTACTTTTTGTCATTGTGCAATGTACGTATGTGTTTTCATCTTATTGTCATTTTATTGTTTTGTTAGTATTAAGTTTGTGTCATTCTTCTTCTTTGGTTTGCTACCCTTATAATAACTGTTCATAAAAGTCAGGTTGACTGGCAGAGATGGCCTTAGGTAATAAGTCCGCCTTATGTAAAATCATTGTTTTGGAAAGCAATAAAGCATATTCTATTTTATTCTATTCTATGTGTGTACAGAGTAAAGGGAGCGGCGGCGCGCGGGGACGCAGCGCAGTGGCGCCGAGGCGAGCGGGGCGAGCGAGGCGGCGGCCCACCATCAATAGCTGCATGCATGTGTCTGACGGAGCATGTTCACTCGATGCTTACTTCTACTATAGACTACACAGGATGACGTGACGCCGCTCGCGTGTCCCGGTAGGAGGATGGACTGGAGCGCGGCCCGCCACTAGGCTAGGGCCCGACTGTGTTAACTTAGAGACTTGCCCGTTTGTAGCGTAGGAATTGAATTTTACTAGATAATTAAGCGAACAACCATAGAGAGATAAAGTATTACAAGGTACAATTATTTACGAGAAGCTTTAGGATCCCACCCACGTGTTCCTGAGCTTGTTTTATTTTTTAATCATGTTTTATTGTTAAATCAATTTTATAATTATAATAATGTGTTACATTGTGTACGTATCTTCGGAGATACGTTTGGAGGTTCCGTGGAAATCATGTCTCGGCGCGGCGGCGGCGTCCTGTCGCTCCGCAGCCGTCTGTTTACTCTTGTAAGTTTGTGTATAATGTACGTTATAAGACGTTGAGTCCGCCGCGGCGGCGGAAGGATTGTTATAATGAACGGCGAAGGCGGGCGGGGCGACCCTCACCGCGCCGCCCGCCCGCACCGCCCACTGCTCTACTAATAGTCAGCTTCTTCTATCGCTAACTTCACACCTACCTATACTAATGCAGCTTACATATTTACAACTTGTGTTTCTTTTTTTATTGACTACATAGATAAATAAATGTTTGTACAAATGCTAGATATGTGAATATAATAATGTTCTATACTAGTTAACTTCTCCCACCCTTCCCACTTCACAAATCTGGATCCATTGCTCTCTTTGTCCTTTACCTGTGAAGTTTAAATACACCTTGAGATATATAATTTCGTGTTTTATTTCTTCATATACCCCGCGTCGTTGTAGAAAGCTGTCACATAAAACGAGAGTGAGACTAGGAACCACGATGTAGGAAACTAGGAACAGTTAATATTATGCTTCTGAAATATGCACATACAAGGTTGCACGTATGTACCTACATCTTACACAACTGTATCTTACTCTATTTCTTCATTAGAGAAAATGCAAAGTCGAAAATGAAGAGAAAAAATACGTCCCGACCAGGAATCGAACCTGGAAGTCCGGCTTGAGCTACCAGCGCGTTACCAATTCCGCTACCGGGCCGCCGACGTATTTCGACTTTGCATTTTATCTAATGAAGAAATATAAAAAGCGAGTACATGCTTAGTACTAACATATAAAAATAAAAACATAATGTATCTTACTCATTTACTACATTTGCCTGCAAGATCGATTGCCGTTCAGATCGGTCTGAGATTGAAGTCACCTTGGCACACTAGTATCTATTTAAATATGTTTTATAATGGAAACTGATACCGTTTGCTACATCACCTACTTACAAAATCCGTAATGTCAGCCCATTCATAACACATTGGTGAACATATCAGTGCTTCCCTTCGGTGGGGCCGGCTACACTGAACTGGAGGGAATACATGAACTATTTACAACCAAACACAAATCAGCATTGCAATGAAAATTCTCATCGCAAATTTAACTTAGGTATTCAGTAAGTAGTGCTTAGTTATCTATAGCCAAGCTGTAGTGGCAGTTCAAGTCACCGAAATAGAAGCGGTGTAGTGCGATGCGATGAAACATGTTCACTGTTAGTAAACAAGTGTGCGTGCCTTTACATGCAATATTTTGATCACGAATACATTCAACCGACCACATTAAAACCCATCTTTTTTTTTTATGGACTACTACTTCCAAGGCATGAGCGGCGCGACTTCGGTCGGCTCGGCACGGTCGCCAATATTCGGCTAACACGCGACAAGATGCAATTAGGCGAAATAAGCAACACTCACTTGTCACACTTGCACAAAACACAACTTTGTTCTTTCTCGTTCGCTCTTCACACTAACTTTCGGCATTGACGTGCGCTCAACACTCTTGTGAGACGCCTTGTGAAGCGGCTGTCTTGTGAAAGGACCTTATGAAATCCTTTCTGCTCGAGGACATAATTTTTCGAGAATGATGTATGGGAAGGGCCGGTCTATAGATAGTATGTATGTCGATGGTTCAAGAGCAGGTTACCGCACTGCAGCGCTGCGATGGCGGCGCCACCGCCGCCGCTACCCCGCGACAGCCCGCGAGCGCATATGCTCCCAGCCAGTTTCGCATCGCGCTCGCGACCGCACGCAGTGAGAGTTACGCGGTGACACTACCTATCTATACACTGCCACATTATGTACACATCATACATACTCTGGCTGGGGGTAGTGGAGTATCTTGAAGTTAGTCGCGCACTTTCTGCGCGGATATTATATTGAATTATATTATTTAATGAAGAGACTTAGTGTATGTATCAAGACACCCACAGGTATATTTAACCTTCAATTGGTATGGTGAATTTTGCTCACATAACTGGTATGGTGACGTCTGACAGACGCATTATTTGAAAGCCCTATTTTAATTCGAAATATTTGTTTTTCCTGCGATAGGGGTTTTCATATGAAAGGATCATACCTTTTTACATTTAAAAATAAAAATCAATGAGATAAGTTTTAAGTTTTATTACAAAAAATCATTACAAATAAAAAAGAGAGACAACACTTTGAAGACAATAGCTAAAAACAGAAAGTCCACACTTTTTCTACGCATATTTTGCAATTTTCTTTGCAGTTTCTATACAAACGAGTTATACATTCATAACAAACAACATATAGTAAGTAAGTAAAATCATGTAGCACTGATTTTCATCATAAGTACTTACCTTGCCAAAAAGTGTTACGTAACTGGTATGGTGACGTCCACCAGACGCATCCATGTAATATACGAGAAACGGGACAACACAGAACACAAGTGTACTCGGCAGCCGATAGCGCGTCACAAATGAATAAGGTACAGGGAGGGTCGGGGCGGGGTTGCACTCCAAAATATCGCCAACGATTGGGGCGGATGCGTCCAGTGGACTTCACCATACCAATTAAAGGTTAAGAAAAGATTTTGTTATAGCTGACTATATAGTTGAATATACCTAGGTACTAACTAAACGAACGATACATGAAATCAGCTAAACGGTCTAAATTCGAGATTCAACGCAATCATAAAATGTATGATTGCGTTGAACGACTATTTAATAGAAGAGTCGCGCATTGAATTGCGAAAAACTACATCTGTACCTACCTAGTCGGAAAATACGTAGCTATATCCACTGAATGACAAAAGAAGGAGCGGTCATAGGCTATAAATTTACCAATTTAATTTAAACATTAACTGTCTATATTCCCAGCTGCGACTTCCAAAATGATGAATGATCCTTTATGTATCTACCTATAGCTCAGTAAATTGAAAAGAAGGTGAGTTGTGTCACGTGCCATCAACACACATCAAACCGATGCGATCGTGAAATCGTTCAATTAGACCCGCGACTTTATTACTAAACTAGTTGATTTGAATGTCATCGAATTGTATAGAAATGTAACTCTGCCATTGACGCATCGTGTGATGAATATCTTTGATCTGAGTTAACCTTTGCTCGAGAATCGTGTCGACTTGCCTTTTGGGAAATAACTTTCATTGGCCTTATCGTAGATTGAATAATCTACGGCCAGCTAGCTTTTGGATGAGTGAGACGGCAATAGGTATTGAGTAGCTAGGTAAGTAGACAGAGGTCGAGGTGAAAGAAAAGTCGTGGAACCGATAAATAATTGTAGGAAGGATACTACAACATTCAGAGAATGTCAGCGACAACATTCAGTTTTAGAGTTTCAACATTCGTTCAGACTCTCGATCATAATTTATTTTGACATTTAGAAGTAATGCTGCTGCATCTCTCTGAGCATGCTGTGCGGCTGTGAGCCTCGGCCGGCTCCCATACGAACGTAATCGAACAATACTTTAGCACAATTTGGCGTAAAAATCTGTCTGTCTAAATAATGCATTAAAATTGTTACTACAGAGACACCGATTTGAGTATAAAAGTAGGTCTATTTATTTATGGTTTTTCATTAGTAGGTAACTTTACGCTAAGGGGTGTATGTGTATCAGATACTGATCACATTCCCATACCATTTTTTTTACAATTTATAAAACCTAGTCACTCCCTCACTACTTCAACTAAAATTGGTATGGGAACGTAGCGTTAAGACCTTAGGTATATAGAAAGAAAACAGGAGATTTCTCATAATTAGTATAAAAGATGAAACTGTTCGAAATTGAGAGAGAATACGTCATCGACCAGATGGCGGAATGGTAACAAGCTGTCGGCTCAAGCCCTAGTTCCAGGTTCGAATACTGGTCCGTATTTTTTCCTCTTAATTTTCGGCTTTGCAACTATCTAATGAAGACAAATAAAAAATAAAAAAGCAATCAAGTTCGAGTCGAACTCGCGTGGAGAGGGATCCGATCCATGGAACTTTAATACTTAGGATTTTCGTTTAAGTCTTCCTGTTTTTCCCTATATTCCCTATTTTTTTTATTTGCAACTCACTACTTTCGGAGATAAGGGGGCAGGGGAATGCTCGATTTTCGTATAGGTATTTAACTTTTAATCACTTTTAAAGTACCTATGCATTTATTTAAATTATAAAAAAAATATATCTGTATTTAACCCTATATGTAACCCTTCACATTGATACGTCACATGGTGCACTTAAAATAAAAGTTTAACTTTCTAATTTATCTTTCAAAATTTACCTCCAAAATGTAAACTCTTTCATTTACCCTTTACGTTCGTGATTGGGTCATCAATCTCTATATATTGTACCAAATTTAAACTTTTTTCGTAAACTGAGTGTACCTACATTGAAAAAAAAAATCCAGTGAAGTTTCTTGTCAGTTCTTCTTCGCTGTGATAATCGATTTGGCGGAATCTTACAATGTAAATATGACTATAAATCTGAGCGCAGTGTACTGCCAATAGATGCTAAATAAACAATAGACTTATTCACATCAAATACGCTCGATCGGTTCCTACTGACATGAGCCAAACGGTCCATCTTGAGTTGACGGTCTGTCGCACGCTCGCACGCTCGACGAGCGCAGGCGCGTCGATCGTAAGTTTTTGTACAAATAATGCGTGATGATAATGCCTACGCGTCCCTTGCGACAATGTACAAATCGTACCGGGAAGAGTAACAAGGATGACGGCGTCCATAGGCGCCGACTACGTGGGTGCTCAGGGGCTCCAGCACCCACGAGGTGTGAGCAGTGGGTGCGGAGCACCCACGACGATAGATATAAAAAACTGATCAGTAATAGGATTTGAGCTACATAAAAGTGCCTTATTTACTTACAAGCCTTTGAGCGGCCACATTTACACATTCGCACTAGTGGCGCGACGAATAACGAACGTTACTACAGTACTCCTATATTATTCCATACCATTCAATATAATATAGGGGCACTACATGCGTAGGTACATCGTGCAAATGTGTAAATGCGGCAAATGCAAAACATTGTGCGAACATTCTGCGAATCCATGCTGCCTGGTGGCGGGAGAATTAGTGAAAAATTGGAGATGCATATGTCCAGCAGTGGACGTCAACACGTTGATGATGATGATGATTGTTCAATAAAAAAAAAATTGCATGAGCACCCACGAGGATTTCTAAAACTCGGCGCCCCTGACGGCGTCACATATCACAAATAAGTGCACGTATATCACGTAATTTCCAAAATATTTACAAATCGCCGAACGGGCCGACAAACATTCGCCGAACGTTCGTTGGTAATACTCTAGTTATCCTTCACTTCAACAGCGCGGTCCTTGCCCAGCATACTACTTCACAAAGCGTTGCATTAGTTTACCGCTAGATGGCAATGTTTTTATTGAATACCAAATTCTCCTCCAATATTGTATAGAACGCTATAAAAAACATCATTGTGTGCCGTACTTTTTTTTTAAGGAAACTTGTGAAACTTTTTTATGGTACTGTGTAGCGATAACCACCGCATAACGATGGTTATAACCACAGAGCATCAAATGCGCGCGCCCCTCCTAGAGGCGCCCTGAGCGCGATTTCTCTACAACGCCGTTGAAGCCTGTGGGCGTGGCCTATGACTTACATATGTGTGTTGTGCGTGTGCCTAACTTGCTCCTCTTTGTGTGTAGTGTCGATACTAGCCCACACACACATACGAAGCGCTAGCAGCACTGCGTGTAGTTTTTGGGTTTCAAATATTATCGCTTACGGCGTCTCTAGTAGGGGGCGCGCGCGGTAGGTATTTGATGCTCTGTGGTTATAACGATGTACACATACAATTTGATATTCAGAGGAATCGAAGAAGAAAAGAAGAAGGTTATGTATCAGTCAGTCATATCGACCTTCGACCTCACCCATTATTATATTTTTTAATGGAAAACATCGTTTCACCTACAAGTAGGTGTCTAACTATGCCCATGTTAACATTCCGTGTGTGGACATCCCGCCTAAGGTTATAATATCAATCACCAGAAAGTAAAGAAAGTACAGAAGAAGTGAAGTTCGACGAAATTGATGTCATTAACTTACATTCCACTATATTATCGAATCTCAAACATCCAAAGCTTGACTGTAAGAAATCTCTGTAAGGGATAAGTTCGCCTTTGCACCTTATGTAAATTTTCTAATGTACTTGTTACCGTTTAATGTTTACTGGAGCAATAAAGCATTTTCTATCTATCTATCTAGACTTTCTAATTTCCCGTCAATCAAACATATAAGCTGACACAAATAATTACGTTTAAAACGACCCCATCACAGTGGATGATGCGCTGCCGACGAGGCGCGACGCGACGCGACGCGCCGTTTTTATTAATAAAATGCAGCTAACGTGGCTCTCATGTAAATTTTATGACTAAGTTAAGTTTTTCCATGTACATACTTTCGGCGCCATGCAGTGGAGACTCATTAGCCACGTCTTGAAGCCCGACCCGTTCTCTGGGGATCTTAATGATGCAACGAATGCACTTTATAGGTTTTAATGTTAATGACATTGGCTGGTAGGTAAGGCAGGTAACCCATAGGGTGCGCGATTCTCCGAGTAATTCGATTCTCTGTAATGATTGTGAACTGCGGTGGAGCGGCAGTCATCGCTTGCCTTTTCCTTTCATTAATTGCTGCGAATAGAATAGCGTTTATGACAGCGGCGCGGCGTCTCGGCGGAGGCGGGGCGTTTGATACAATATTCTCTTAGTTCACATTGTTTTACCTGCACCGTGCTATTGTGTATGAACTCCTATCAAGTTCACTTTTTAAAGTATGTCTTAAACCTTGTTAGTTTCATGGGAAAATGTCTCCACGATATTCCCAATTCATATGCCCAATGCCGATTTACATAATTTTATACAATTTTCATTTGCGCCCGGTCGTAAGTTTGTAAGCCTATATTATTTCTTACTCGTAGCAAAGGAAATTACCATGGCATCAATCTAAAAAAAAAACCAAGCGTCTAGGTAAACGCGGGAGATATTTTCTTGAAATCTGTGATTAAGTAATTAATGATGGAGGGAGATGTACGCCCCTCCTCCTCCCCCCCCCCCTCACCCCGGAAGCTGCTGCGGCGCGGTGAGTGAGAACGGGAAGGTAGATCCTCGATGCACAATCCATGCTACTTATGTTCGATAATATTTTAATCTTATCCATAATAATGAATTAATATACATATCTTTTTAATTATTATTTTATATTATATTAGGTATTTATAATATATAAATAATTGATATATAAAATGCTGAGTGTAGCTTTGTCCACCTATAGATGAAACAAACAATACATACATGCAGTATAGATAGATGATTGAAAACACTATTATTACTATTAAATCTTAAAACAGACATTATTGAACTATGAAATCATGAGACAGATATGATAAAGAAACATGTATTTGCAATATTTTATGAAAGAGTTTAATGACATAAAAGGCAATAAAAGTAGTGTATAAAATAAATTAACGACGTAATGCGTGAGCGGGGCGGCGCGGCGGGGGCGGGGGCGGCGCGGGGCGGGGGCGCGCGGTCGCGGAGTAGTCGCGCTGGACGGATAATTAACAGATCGTCGGATTTGCAGGATTATTTATTTCTACCGTTACCTAAATAAAGAGTTATTTATTCATAAACTTTACGCACGCTAGCTGCAATACAAATATTAAATAACAAAGTATGTATTTAATAGAACATTATATTAAAATTGGAGCGGCCTCAGTTTTGTTCGAGCCGGTTTACACATTTAATTTCCCTGATTTATTTGCTATTTTGTGGGATTTTAGTCACTGCAATACAACTCGCTTACGGACTTGGGGAACTCTGTGTTGATCTTGGTCGGCCCTTTCTTCGAGTAGCCTCCTTTGGTTATGAATGCATTTTCGTCATATATAACTACCGAATCAGACATACTTGTAAAATTTAAATTTTCAGTTCTGCAAATTAACTAAACCTAGATTATTGTTGTTAAAGATAATTTTGTTTTGTTTCGTAATCCATCGGGCAGTCGGCCGAGAGGCAGGAGGGCCGATGCATTAGCTGAGCAAATTAACATTGCATTAGGTACTCTAGTCGTATGCAGCAACAAGCAGGCAAGGAGCCGCGGGAATTATAAGTAGGTACCCACGTATGGAGACGGAGACGGTAATGGAGACGGCGGGAGCTCTAGAGTGGTAGTAACTGTGTCCTTGGGGTACAGTGCAGCAGCTGCGGTAGGGTGGCGCGACGGCGACAGCGGAGCGGAACTTGCCGCCGCCGCACTGCCTACTCCGCGGTCACACTGCACCTGCCTAACAAACATCATTTCCCTCATGACTGAAAATACTGAATGATGAGTTACGCAAATATATTTAAACGAAATTTCAACCAACGAACTACAAGAAACTGTGGTTTAGTTTTGTTTGAACCGGCAGCGCGGCGGTGGGTTCCGGGAGGTAGGTCCAGCTCTCGGTCTAACTATAGTCATTATTATATTAGGGAAACGGGCAGGTTAGATCACATCGCGGCGACTGACCACACCCGGCCCGGTGGCGACGACTCAGCCCGCGCAAGTTTTTGTCGCAAGACGGCGAGCGCCCGGCGGCGGAGGCGCGCGGAGGCCGGAGACGAGTCTGCCCACAGATCTCGCCGTATAATCACGGCCAGCTTGCTCCCGAGCTTACCTGGTCAGGAGCGAGGGAATGTCGTCCCGGCACCACCGCTCCGCCCGCACCCGCTCCCGCGCCCGCGTCGCCCTGACGCCAGTTCATATTAAAATATCTTCATATTATTATCTGTAACTCTCCCCGTGCATTTCGTAAAAGGCGACTAAGGGATAAGTACAATATACCGTGCTAAAGGGCGACAGGATAGCCACCTGTCACCTTGGCACGGTCTTTCCACCGAGTCATGCAGCAGGTGGGCCTTCTTGCCTTACTTGCTGCATGAAATTATCTTGTGCGAATACTTTGCTAAACGTGGTTGTCAGTGTTGTTTTGTAATTTACCAGAGTGCATGCAGCACAGCACCGATTACTCTGCTTATCCCGATTGTCGGGATACAGCGTGTGATTTGTATGTATGTATGTAATTATCTCCACTTTCAGATATATCTATTAATTATATTTTCCTCGAACCGTTGCACCAAGCGCGTTGCTTCACTGTTATCCTCAGTTTGTTTTTAACATCTGGATTTATATACTCATATTCATTGACGCGAATTCTGATTTGTAACTACATACACTGCCCCGTGAATAAGGGAACTGTTTGTTTTATTTCACAAACTCTGAAACATACGAAAAAAATCGGACAACGAAATCAACATTTCATCCAGACACAGTTGGAAACTGGGGCAGCATCTGAGTGATCTTCTGTAGTGATATAGTTAAGAGTATCGAGAGTGCTGTGCGACACGTGGAGGCGTTCGGCGCGGAGGCGCCACACTCGCCGCACATTTCCTAGGAAGCCTTGAATTAGGCTGCGCCCGAGTCGCGCGCGCGCGCCGCTGCCGCCGCCGCCGCGAGCCTCACCTCATCAGCGGTCGGCTCTAACACTTCATACTTCAACTTGAAGTAACACTTTAGGTCGACTATGCGATTCTGGTTTAATGGTATTAGGTCGTATGTAAGAATATGTATTTATATTTATAAACTAGTTGAGCCTGTGGCTCCGCTCGTGTTGTTTTATTGTCTGACAATGCCAGTATAGAGAAATCTATTCCATATATTCAACTAACACAAAAATGTTATTCTAAAAAGATAATTTATTTCAAAGCAAGCATCCCGGGGACAAGCGAGATACCTGATGTAAATTTACAATTTAATTTAATGAAGTTTTTAATATGTTCATTTATTTGTAGGCTAATTTGATACAGCTTTATTTTGATTAATACCTTCTTAGGTATGTAATGACTTATTTAAACTTAGTAGTAGGTACAAAACAAAAAGTTTTACTTATTTATTAAATAAAATAAAAGCAATACATATTTATTATAATAATATTTTATAATTTCTCCGACTGCGTACATTTCTAACGCCACGGCTCAGCTCATATGACTAATGGCGTGATGCTATATTACACTGTATGTTCTCCTACTAAAGCCCAACATTGTTCTGAAAACTCATCCGAATGATTCCTTGTTGGGCAATGGTGTTGTCAATATTGTTTACGTGGTGCAGGGCCAAACAGACAGAGTAAACATTATATTAACATCATTATATCCTTTATCCCTCACCACACCAATTAATTTAAAATAAAACTGTAACATGCAATCGTGCATGCAAAACATGTATGTATGCATCTCGTTCGCAGTCAGTGTATGTATGCATGTATGTATGCATCTCGTTCGCAGTCAGTGTATGTATGCATGTATGTATGCATCTCGTTCGCAGTCAGTGTATGATCTAATCCTATTTGTACGAAGTAATGCTTAACACAATGTAGTATTTACTCAGAATCTCGACCTATCGCCCATCTATCGGCCGGTACACTTTCATTACCGCAGTAATGACGAGACAGGAGCGGATCTCGTAAATGATTCGTTCGTTTTTCTCTGCAGTGCGCCCGCGCAGGTGATTAGTATTCGCTCTCGATGCGGCTGAGCGCGAGCCCTTAATGATTTTACTTGACGAGTGTGTAAGTATGAGCGACTAGCGAGTATGCGAGTTCGACGCCATCCACTCAGCTAGCCCGCGGGCATTGCGTCGTCGCCCCTCATCCTAATTAGACACGCTCCGTTCTATTTTAAGCGCGACCATTTATTTATTCTTAATTTACCGTTAACTGTGATTTTATCGACTACATTTTTATGAAGTGTCTTACTTTTTTTACAAAATCATCGTGTCAATAATAGAATCGGACATCGGGCAATAATAGAACAAGCTATAATTTTTACTAAACTCCATACACTTAAATACAAGTAAAGTACATATTTAGCATCACTTAAAAATAGACGTACAAAATGTAATGTAAATAAAATCCCTTGCCCCTTACCAGGTGGTAGGCTCAAATTATAGCCGACTGGGTTGATACCACCGTACTGGATGGTAATATGGCCGCATAGCAGTCTCGGTTGTGTTCTCCTATAGTCCAGTATAGCCAGCAATTCAGGGAAGTCTCCGGTATGGCACCTACCTTCTCGGAGGTGATATTGGCTGGTTAAAATTATAATGTTGTCCCTAAACAAAACATGTACCGCGGTGCGCGGTGTGGATTGTATACTGTTGCGAGGAAACCCGCGAGGCGTTGAAGTCTTTTGTACTAGGAAGCAATACGTATACGATTAAACGTAACAGCGGGAAACAAAGCTTTCTTCAGCGAATAAGTGTATTATACGTAGCTGCCTTCATTTAGTAGTTACAATTATAAATATTTGTGCCGTTGTAGTGTTGAGATAGGAGCACCAACGCGTTCAGTAATTACTAATAGAATTATTTCTGTCTCAATATTGCTTAGATACCAACAACCTTCCAGGAAGTTGGCCTTCGATTGGCTTTGAATCTTGGCAAAGAATTGAATTGAAGTTTTCAATTTCAAACAATTTCAGTTATGAGATAGATAATGAACAGAACAAATGGCTCCCGGCCGGCGCGGCGCATCGCGGCGCGGCGCGGAGGGGCGGCGGAGGGGCGGCGGACCGGGGGCGGCGCGGCGCGGTGCGGCGCGGTGCGGCGGACCGGGGGCGGCGCGGCGCGGTGCGGCGGAAGTGTTGCGGCGGAAGTGGAGTGATATTTGACAAAGGCTAATAGGTATGTTGAATTGATTATAAATCTGAGGTATATTGTTGAATGAAACGGCTTAAGCTTTAAGTTTGTGTCTATCTTCTCCAATCAGGCTGCAATGTTAAGGAAGAGCTGATAGCTTGTAATTGGCGAGCTATTAGATTGAAGCCGCGGTTTGCGATCGCGTCGAGACTCGAGGCCGAGAGCTAGAGCTGAGTTTGTCTAGTCTAGCTCTAGTTTTGAGCTAGACATGACGTCTGCTTTCTGGTTATATGAAGTGGCTATAGGGTGGTGTACTTGAGTTTCACACAATTACAGCTTAGATGGATTCAATCAATATCGTATGTGAGAAGTTTTATGGAAAGTTGTTTTCAAAGACGATAGGCATCTAGTCACGGAGTTTGTATCGACGTACTCTGCGCACTTGACTGTGTAGGCGAGTCCTGAACCGTACCTACATAACAATAACATTTTAAATTGAGTCACCGCCGGTTATTCATTGTTCAGGACCTCAGGACCGACCACCGGGTTCGAGCACACCCCGCCCGCCCTGGTCTGTTCGTCCGGGGCGGGGCGAGGCGGAGCGGGGTGGCCGTTCGCGACCTACCGGGCCCGACCGCTTCCTCCTTGCTGACGTCCTTTTTAACTTTGTATTGTCGTATCCAACGAGTCTCGATCACTGTTACTCTTATATTTTCTTTTACAATGACATTGTAAAAGAAAATATTGTCTGTTGTAAGACATTGTCTTCTTGACTATTTGCCGGTTTGTCTGTAATCTAAAACTATTCACGATTTTTTTTGTCTTAAAACTTTATGTTAATTAGGTATGCTAAATTATACATTTTTATAGAGGGATAAAGATTTGGAAGTGTAAATAATGTAAAATTTTTGCATATTATTAATTTGGATGCAATGTGCCCAGAGGGAGAAATGTTCTCAACTTCCTTACCTATAATAAAATCCAACGTCTGCTTTCTGTCTGAGTGTCTGAGTGTCTGTCTGTCCGCTTATAACTCGAGAACCACTGAACCGATTTTAATAACACAAAATTCTACGGATAGCTTGATTCTTCCCATCAACTATAGGCTACTTACTATCACGCTAAATAGCTTATGAGGTTAGCAGTGAAGTGAAATATGAGAGCGGGCGGAGCCGCGGGCACAGCTTGTTAAACATAAAACATGAATCAATTATATATTTATCCGGTGGCAAAAGCAAATAATCCGCCATATTTTATACTAAGTAAAGGTTTATTAAGTAGTCACTAGTGCCAGTCTCGGGGATTAGTAATATTTGAAATGATCTAACGGGTCAAGCTATTTCAAGGTAATAAAAATATCAACTTAAGCTTGTTTGATTTGCTCAATTGAAACCGTTGGAGCGGAGCGCCGGACGGACGACGTCTCGCTCGCCGCTCGCGACCTGAACACTCGCCTCGAGAGAGGCTAAAGGACTTTCCACTCGACGTAGAGTCGTCTCGTCACCGGACCTCCCCGCCGCCGCCGCCGCCGCGCCACACCGTACTTACTTACATACATAACTGTAAGAGCTTATTTAACAAGTTCGCACAACGGTCTCGAGTGTTGTCATATTTAATAGACTAGCTTTTGCCCGCGGCTTCGCTCGCGTGAAATTCGTATTTCAAAGGAAGAACTAAGGGCGAGCTGGATTCAGGTACTTAAACGATAAACCGTCTCGAAGAAAGTGAGTAACTTTTTGAGGCCGAAGGCGGAATTGCGTTCAGGAAGACGATAAACCATCTCGAAGACAGTAAGTAACTATGGGCGAGGCCGAAGGCCGAGCTGCGTTCAGGATGAGGGTAACCTTTTCGAAGAAAGTAAGTAACAGAGGGCGAGGCCGAAGGCCGAGCTGCGTTCAGGAAAACGATAAACCTTCTCGAAGACAGTAAGTAACTATGGGCGAGGCCGAAGGCCGAGCTACGTTCAGGATGAAGGTAACCTTTTCGAAGAAAGTAAGTAACAGAGGGCGAGGCCGAAGGCCGAGCTGCGTTCAGGAAAACGATAAACCTTCTCGAAGACAGTAAGTAACTATGGGCGAGGCCGAAGGCCGAGCTGCGTTCAGGAAGAGGATAACATTTTCAAAGAAAGTAAGTAACAGAGGGCGAGGCCGAAGGCCGAGCTGCGTTCAGGAATACCATAAAACTTCTCGAAGAAAGTATGTAACAAAGGGCGAGGCCGAAGGCCGAGCTGCGTTCAGGAAGACGATAAACCTTCTAGAAGACAGTAAGTAACTATGGGCGAGGCCGAAGGCCGAGCTGCGTTCAGGAAGAGGATAACCTTTCCGAAAAAAGTAACAGAGGGCGAGGCCGAAGGCCGAGCTGCGTTCAGGAAGACCATAAACCTTCTCGGAGAAAGTAAGATACAGAGGGCGAGGCCGAAGGCCGAGCTGCGTTTAGGAAGACGATAAACCTTTTCGAAGACAGTAAGTAACTATGGGCGAGGCCGAAGGCCGACCTGCGTTCAGGAAGAGGATAAACCATCTTTAAGAAAGCAAGTAACAAAGGCCAAGGCCGAAGGCCGAGCTTCGTTCAGAAAGAGGATAACCTTTTCGAAGAATGTAAGTAACAGTGAGCGAGTCCGAAGGCCGAGCTGCGTTCAGGAAGACCATAAATCTTCTTGAAGAAGTAACTTCTTTGTTACTTACTTTCTTCGAAAATGTTTATCTTCTTCCTGAACACATCTCGGCCTTCGGTCTCGCCCATAGTTACTTACTGTCTTCGAGAAGGTTTATCCTCTTCCTGAACGCAGCTCGGCCTTCGGCCTCGCCCTTTGTTACTTGGTTTCTTCGAGAAGGTTTAGGATCTTCCTGAACGCAGCTCGGCCTTCGGCCTCGCCTTTTGTTACTTACTTTCTCCGAGAAGGTTTATAGTCTTCCCGAACGCAGCTCGGCCTTCGGCCTCGCCATTAGTTACTTACTTTCTTTGAGTACGTTTATCGTCTTCCTGAACGCAACTCATTCACAAACTTTCGCGTTTATAATATTAGTAGGATGTATTTTGGGTAGGTTCGGAGTGAGGCCTGATTTTAGAAATTATTCCCAATTATCGGATGCATGCAAGTAAATCCGAAAGCAACAGCTAACAACATATAAATTTTTGAAATGTGTTAATTAAGCCCTTTCATTTGATCCCAAAGACGACATCATTAAAAAAAATTTTTTTAGGTCATGACTTTATGTCCTTTAGAGGGCGCCATATACAATTTTAAGGGACGTCACATAGCCTCTATCCAGCGTCAAGCAAGACGCATCCAACGATACCTCATTTGTCAAATTATGATAAGTAGTTTCGAAGTTATGTATGAGGGAACAGATGAACATACATACATACATACATACATACATACATACATACATACATACATACATACATACATACATACATGCATACATACATACATACATACATACATACATACATACATACATACATACATACATACATACATACATACATACCGGTCAAACACATAACTCTCATTTTCGCTTCGCCGTAGTCGGGTAAAAATACGTATCTTTTCGCTAATAGTGCGCGCATACTACACTACGTACAATATAATAAACATACGATCAAATAACTTAAATCAAATAGGAACTCCAGTTAAGTAAATATCCGCTAGCATCGACTTGCAACAACACATTTACCTAAAATTTGTTTGGTTTGCACCTAAAATTAATCACATAGATACCTAATGAAGTAAACCTCTGGCTCGAGACAATGCATACACACACCGCGCTCGGCCAGACCGCACCCCGCGCCGTGCGCGCGCCCACGCCTCCGCCTCCGCCGCCAGCCTCCGCTAGCTAGCCACAAACCGCCGCCGCCGCGCCGCGCCGCTTTTAATTCGATTCGATTTGTATGGGAGCCACATCTTAGCGTAGCCGGAAGTGAATTTTAGTTAGCCTATCCTGTGTCCTGTATAGTAAAATGGGCTTGTACTAAGTTTCATCAAATTCGGATGATGGCTTAAGGAGTTATGGAGGAACATACATACATACATACATACATACATACAGAAAAGATTTCTAAAAATCGTCAATTTAGCTTTAGTATCATACATAGAGGCTACAAACTCAATATTTCCTAAAACAAAGTAACTTACTCCATGACCACCCCTTACAGATTTATTATTAGTATTGATGATGACCATTTTATATCAGCGTGCCATCGACATTGAGCTTTTTATACGATATCAGCAAACAGGCCGCATTGTGTCCCGAGACAACGATCCACTTTACGTTTCCAAGAGAAACATCCTTATTTATGCGAGGCTCATTTTATTTGCAGAGTCCTCAGGTTGTTTGTGATTAACTGTTGGGTGTTGTTTGGCAACGCGCTGCCAAGCTGCAAGGTGAATCACAGTGCTTAGACAAGTGCACTCACTGCTAGCTGATGTTTGCTTTCATTAAATAATAATGTCGAAAATAATTGTGTGGAAATGGAAATACTAGTTCATAAGTATCATAATTATCGTATTCCTGTCTGTATTGCAACTTGTCGGTATTCGGTTTTGTTACAGAAATGCGAGCATATATTTTTTCAGAGACAAAATAACAATTCTTATGTAGTTATTTAAACGGGATATAATATGTTATACAGAGACTAGCGACCAACGTCTATAAGATCGCTCGGAGGGAAGGCACTGTACTCGCTACGAAGCAAGTTTTTGCAGTCATTTGTTGCGAACGCAACTAAACTTTTTCCTTAGTATAATTATTTGCGTTTTCAGCTAAGTGGAAGGGCGACATTGCGAGCATTAATGGAGCGTAAGTGTTGATTGCTGGCGATCTGCTTATTTTTTGTCTGCACCTAGAAAATCTAGTAATACTTTTATTCTGTCCTCCATATAAACTGCGGTTACATGCGTTTGTTGGTAGGTAACATGTTGCTTCCTCTATAGTTTCATCTAATAATATTACAGTTACAGACGTCCCACATTTTTATCGATGTTAAGGAACACTTTTTATAATAGATAAATGTGATCGTGCAAAATTAGCATTAACAAACAACAGTTTAAAATTTAAATATTTCAAGTCTTTGATAATTCAAATATTAACACAACTAAGCGCGTCTTGCACCAACACGAGTTTAAAGTTAAGTAGCGAGTTATGGATTTAAACGCGGTTCACACATACAACGGGTGCTAGTTTAACGAGTTAAACTGGTTTATATATTAAATTTGTGTTGGTGCAAGTGGGCCTAAGATAAACTACTTAAAATCAACTTTAAACTATGTAAAATGAACAAACAAAAATTAAAGTTATTGATTTATTGTATGTAAGCTTTTAATAATGCTATACAAATTATATCTATACGTGTAGGTAACTGTAGATTCGCTACAGCATTTTCTTCGCTCTGCCGTTGTACGTAAGATTCTTGGATAAGAGTAATCTAACTTTACTCAGCTTTAGGCTCGATGCCGGTTCGAGCATAATATACAATACATATAAAGATCCTTCGAGCATAATACCAAATAAAAACATTAGCTACAGAACGTTCTTCGATTTGCCTTTGTTCGTAAGATTATTGGATAGCGATCGTTCGAGCATAACACGAAATTAAAACATTAGCTACAGAACGTTCTTCGATTTTCCTTTGTACCTACGTTACATTCTTGGATAACGATCGTTCGCGTATAAGACACAATAAAAACATTAGCTACAGAACGTCCTTCGATTTTCCTTTGTACGTAAAATTCTTGGATAACGATCGTTCGCACATAAGACACAATAAAAACATTAGCTACAGAACGTCCTTCGATTTTCCTTTGTACGTAAAATTCTTGGATAACGATCGTTCACGCTTATGACACAATAAAAACATTAGCTATAGAACGTTCTTCGATTTTCCTTTGCACGAAAAATTCTTGGATAACGATCGTTTGAGCATAATATATAATAAAAATCAGCGACCCCATTACACTATATTGCATTCACTGCAAAAAAAAATCAGCATTACAAATACTTCGAGAGTCTGATTCACAAACGTGTGAGATTCTTTGCTTATATTGCTTAAATGCTGCAATGATAGGATACATAGTATCTATGGCGGTCAGGCTGGCGAGGACGCGTGGTCTCCCCGCCGCCGCGCCGCGCCAGGTCGAGGCACGGCTCCCCACCCCGCGCCTCCACCGCCGCGGCCGATGCTGCTTGCTGAGTCATAGGCTGATGACACCGGATCTACATCGCCTGGAGAGGGTTGGACTTAGAAAGACTGATAAATCCGGGGATAATAGGGGTGAAAACTTGATAGTGCTGGGGTCGCTGAACAGGGATGAGAACTGGTCCATAGCTCGGCACTGGACAAAAATGCTACTTACCAATACAAATTATATATACACATATAACCTAATCAATTAACTCTCTTGCGAATGTATGCGGCGGGGCGAACCCAGGCTACCGATGGTCGGGTCCCAAAGAGAGAAACCTCCGGACTATGCACGCTGTGTCGAGCAGGGCTGCCTTCTGGATCCGACCTTTGACACAGCCATCTCAGCGAGAGCCTGTCAAGGTGGTCGTCAAGGCTCTTCGTTATCAGCCCATGCGCCGATACGACTATGGGCACAACGATGGTCGAATCGATGGGCCACATTTTGGTAACATCGTGCTCCAGATCCAGATACTTTAACATCTTTTCTGCTTCCTTACTGACGAGGTTACCATCGTGCGGCACGGCGATATCGACGAGCGTTACGCGCCTCGCCTCCCGGTCCACTAAGAAATTATCAGGTCTATTCGCGAGAATAGTCCTGTCTGTGATAATGGACCGGTCCCAGCAGAGTGTGACATGACCGTTCTCAAGAACTGGCGGTGGATTGTACGTATAGTAAGGCACCTCGGTACCCACAAGGTTGAACTTTAAGGCAAGTTGCTGGTGGATAATCCTGGCTACTAGGTTGTGTCTATTCAGATACTCGGTGTTGGCAAGCTGCGAACAACCGGAAATCACATGTCTGAGAGACTCACCAGGTTGGTGGCAGACGCGGCAGATGTCAATGGTGCCGTCCTTCATTATTATGTGTTTCCTATAGTTGTTTGTCTTGACAACCTCATCTTGTATTGCAAAGACAAAACCCTCGGTTTCCCCAAAGAGGTCCCCGAAACGTAGCCAGTGCACGGAAGCGATTGGTCTACATTCGGTCCCGTGGGGGTATGGTTATCTCACCATAAGATTTTTTTTATTCGTGGGCAACCTCGGTATCCGCGGTCTGTCATTAGTAGGTACCAAGCGGTACTCCAGAATCGCCTCTTCAAGAATCCTCCTCATAAACTCATTATCCTGGGTACTTACGGTGCCCCCTACCACATCGCCACCATCCACGGCAGTTGGTGGAGTCGGCAAGGAGGCAGCTGTCACATCGGGAACGGTGGCGACAGCGGCAGCACCCCGGGCTCTCGTCGGGGGCGGCGCCGCCGGGGCGCATGGCATGCGGCGTCGTCCGGACGTGCGGGTGTGGTGGCAGTGGCATGGGGAGCGCATCAAGGCGTAGTCAGTCAAGCACGGCGTCATCTACAAAATGGCGGTTTAAGATGACCCGTACTTGATCTGAGAGGCGCTGGGCTGAAACAGAGATGGTTGATTCCAAAGCCTGAAATTCAGAAAGCAGCCTCAGCCGGTAAGCCGTCCGGATTATTTCTCCCTGTGTGGCCCTGTAGTACGCCGTCATGACTTTAGTATTTATGTCATAACTTCATAAGTCGAGCGTATACGGCACACTACACCATCAGTAGCGGGGGCTGTAGGCGGGGCACGAGACCCCGACGACCCCAAGCGTGCCGGTGGTATTTTATTTATTTTTATGGAAACTGATATGGTTGGCTACAACACCTACAACATCCGTGAAGTCAGCCCGTAACACCTTGGTGAACTAGCCATAACCAACCATAACTCTTTGGTCGTGACGGCTACACTTAACTGGACGGAAAAAACTAACCTTTCATTCATTGCGGTGGTATCAACTCGGGCGGGTTAAACCCTACCACCTTAACAGAAGGGAATTTACAGTTTTACGTGGAATCCGCAACCACACGCTCAGCCTTCAACGATCGAAAGGTCACCTATCCAAGTTCTGACCGCTCTGAGGTGTGCTTAAGATTACGAACGATAGTTGACCGATCGCAACACTAGCTACCGAGGTTGACAGAGAATAGTAGAAAATAAATAAATATTGCATACTGAAGATGGGGCAAAGTGCGGTCCTGAGGCCTGGCAAGGTCGCCGCGCGGCCTTTCGTCCGTGAAACCGCCCCCTCCACGCCTCGCCGCCCCGCTCGCACGTCTAATTGGGCTGGTGGCGCGCGAGCGCATGCGTGCGGTCAGGCATCCTAGACACCTAGATCTGCAAGCTAATACATACAAACATACCTTTTGAAGGGGTTTTGAACATATTTTAATTTGTGTATCAGAACTTGGTCTCAAATATCAGATGTAAGTATATTACGGTATAGGTACCTATATTTGTACCGCTGGAAGTCGATAACTACTCGTTTTAATCACTGAATTGGGAATACAATTCAGTGACTTTAATGGAACCTGACATGGCATGCTGATGGCTGCATCACCTACATACTACATCTTTAGCCCATTACAGCCGAAGTAGGTGTCAAGTCAGAGCTTTCATTTTGTCGGGTTGGTTACACTGAACTGGACAGAAAAAACGATAAAATGTTCTTTCGCCTATAAAGTGAGGTGTTTTTAGGTATTTTTAATTTATTTTATTTTATTTGTACATTTTACTTAGTCTTAATAATTTTAAATGTTTAATATTTTATGTTTGTTTTTTATTTGTATTTATTCATTTCGTTCCTAGGTTCTATCTCAGTACACTTGATTTATTCTCGGGTTTATTCATTAAACGAAGTATTTTAACAAATATATGTAAAACGGAATAACTACACTGAATATCTCTCTTTGACTTAAAGTTGTGCCTATTAATAAACTACCAAAACAGGAATGTAGGTTACATACATATACAGGAGTTTCTTCCTTATTTTAATGTTCAGCTGTAGATCAATATTTTCCTTTAAAAATAGCTGGTTAATGGAAGTATGAGTATCTACTTTAATGTTTCGTTTATTGTAATGGTTCTAAAGCTATTTACATGTATAAATACATAATACGGTAAATAATAACGATAAGCACGTCGCTTGTTCTCATACGAGGCAGGTAGGTACCTGGTAATGATCGAGCAATCACACCTCAACAATAGCCATATTTCACGTTCATCATACCATTACTATAATTAATTTAATAGTGCCGGAGATCGCTCGCTCTGCCGGGAAAATAAATTGTTCTTGTTTATCATCGCGGCGTAATTGTGTTTGTTTATAGAAGTCGACGATGGAGAGGACTACGGATTAGGTCTAGGGCCTTTTTATACAAAATACGTATAGTACAGACGTTGCAGCTACATTCTCAATAAGCGATATCTGTTTTCGGACGTGCAGCGCATGTGAGGCTTCAATCGGCGGCGTTATAATTTTTCACTTTTCTTTCTTGAAATGTTCCAAAATTACCAAATTGTTCACATTAAAACGAAAAGCCGTAGCGCAAAAGTTGTCAAATTGAACAGTAAGATACGACCTATTTATTAAACACAATGTTATTTGTCGACCGTCCGTACATTTGAACATAAATTTGTTGTAATAATACATCTACATAAGAATAATATCGCCCACTTCAATTATTATGACAAATCGCTAAGGTGTGAAGTGAGAGACAAGTATTTATAAGGAGACGGCAAAGTTCCCGGAATCTCTTAACCCTTATTTAAAAAAATCAATTCGATTTGGCGAAACAGTATCGAGGAGTTCCGTTATGCTGCAAGTACTTTCTCAAGGAAAAACTCGTATAATACGCATACACACTTTGAACAAATACCAATCGAGTCCTCTCGTGCGAGAGGTCAAACTTCCAATCGGATTTTCTAAGCATTTACGTGCACGATACCTGTGAAGGCAAGCACCGGGAACAATCTGTACACAGATCCGTACTAACGTAGTGTCATGTACATGGACAACTGGAAGAAAGGAGAATGCCTTTTTTGAAAGAGTGTGCACACCATTGAAATTGAAAATTCAAAACAATATTTTTCAAATAAGTGATAATTATTGTCCGAGGGGGCAAAATATTTTTACATTATCAATTCGTCAAATCAGAGCTAGTACTTTGTTCGCCATTTTGGGAAACAAGCACAAGAGCTGCAAATATGTTCCGCGTTTGCTTTCGTTTTTTCGAATTTTTTTAACTGAAATTATCTTTTCCTTAATAGTAACGCGAAGATACATGATAAAGGGAAATAATTACTTCCCAGAATGTCAGTGTTTTTTATTTTTATTATTATTTATAAGCGTTTTTTACACACATTTTTCATATTAATTTTAAATACAATGTACAAAGAGCGTGTGTGTGTCTGGTGGTGCGGAACCCTCGGTGCACGAGTCCGACTCACACTTAGCTTTTTTGTATATTTTATAACCAGCCCTTTCCATTGATACGTCACATGATAAATAAAAAAAATTTCAACTTCTTATTTTGTCCTTCAATATCTAAATTCGTTCATTTACGCTATACGCCCATGATAGGCTCATCTATCAAAAGCTACATATGCACCAAATTTCAACTTTCTTCTTCCAGTAGATTCGGACAAAATAAGCGGTGACGATAAGCCGAGACTCCGAGAGATGAATCCCGTCGGAGGCGATGACTCTCCCTTACCTTACATGGATGCTCGCACTCCGAACTTCATTGCGACGTCGTCGGTGCTCAATTTTTAGGTTTCCGTATCCAGTACGGCAGCCTATTACTAAGCCTACGCCGTCTGTCTGTTTGTCTGTCTGTCCGTCCGTCCGTCTGTCCGAGGGCTGTATCTCTTGAACCGTAGCCCGTGGAAATTTTCACAGAATATGTGTTATTATGGCCGATATAACAACAAATAATAAAAATAGGAAAAATTAAAAAAATCATGGGAGTAATAATTAAAAATAGAAAACGTAAAAAATTAAGGGGGGTTCCCATACAAGAAACGTGTTTTTTTTTCAATGTTTTTTTTTGTGGTGCGGAAACCTCGGTGCGCTAGTCCGACTCGCATTTGGCCTGTTTTTTTATTACTCGACTGCGTGAAGCAAAAAGGAGAGTAATGTTATTTTATTATTATTGTTCATAAATGACAAGTAGTTTATTCAACTACCACCTTCAATAAAATTCATTGTGTGTGTTATATTCGCCCTGGCAACGTTCATTATAGCTCGCAGTTGCCAACGCCATCTAGCGAAACGAATTGAAAGTAAAACTCCTAACTCGAAAGAACCTTGCCACAAACAAACTCGCCGGAAATAATATTTCACAGACACACAGACAGACATATGGCGGTCATATGGGCCAAATGAGGCAAACATTTTAGTTTTTCTCGCTCTAAGTCATTAAAGGAAGTTGAATCGAAATAGTTTGCCAAATATTTGTAACCTACCGCCATGTGGAGTGCCGGGATAAAATGTCAAAAAACTAATTTAACAAATTAATTACTGACTTCTACCCGCTACCCGAGTAAGTAAAACCACGTAAGTCTTATCAATAGTTAATATTTATTTAAACGAGTAATGAAACCACTACAGCGATGTTCAATGCTTTTTGAAGTAAGAAGAGCTTTTCGAGCCCATAGTAAAAATTAGGTATTGTCTTTTGAAATTCTTAAATAAGTCTGCTTTACCGCTGAAAGTATAGATATGTAGGTACATAGTGAAAAGAGATTCCTATCTATCTATCAAACACACGGAAACCCATCGACAGGCATTTACGACGAGTTTCTAACTGTTTGTAGACTATAGGTATGGTGTGGTGTAGGCTCGAGGCTGGATTTCAGAAAACAGCTCCACGCGAAACAAAGCAAAAAGAAGAATGGTCACCCAAGAGCAGCGCCATCAATATTGCTCAGGAACGCATTTATCATACACCACGCCGAGACCCGGAACCGAACACCGAGCGATGAACTCTTGGACAAAAACTAACAATCGCATTACAAGTACAGGCACTTATCTAAAAATTATCGTCTTTCAAAATTACAATTATCTGCTATGCATTGTTTTCGAGGAAGGTAGACAAATTCTAGCATATCAGAGCCCCCACGTTTCGTTTCTTTAACAAACGAAGATGAATGGAGAATAAAAAAGGAATAAAAATATGATACAATAGAAAATGTTTATTGCAAGTAAGCGAAATGGCAGTCACTTGTCACAGTCTCGGAGGTGATATTGGCTGGTCGCAACATATGCTCTGCGCCTCTGACTCAGCCACCCATAACAGATTACATACCAAACGGTAGAAATAAAAATAAATAAAAACACACCTAATGCAATATACTAAGCGCAACAACTATTTATAACTAGGAAGTATTTCTTCCGGTCAACCTTTATTAGGTAGACATACATATGTTGAATGAAGAACACAGAGAGATATTTTATAATAGAATGTGTGTATCAGATACAATGATACGATATTCCGCGTCGAAAATTAAAACCACTCGGGACTGAAATCATTCTCCAACCCAGAAATAATTAAAACTGCGGATATCGATAAAAATCGTTAATCAAGGTTGAAAATATTTAGTTTTATTGGAAACTAGCTTTTGCCCGCGGCTTCGCTCGCGTGAAATTCGTATTTCAAAGGAAGAACTAAGGGCGAGCTGGATTCAGGTACTTAAACGATAAACCGTCTCGAAGAAAGTGAGTAACTTTTTGAGGCCGAAGGCGGAATTGCGTTCAGGAAGACGATAAACCTTCTCGAAGACAGTAAGTAACTATGGGCGAGGCCGAAGGCCGAGCTGCGTTCAGGATGAGGGTAACCTTTTCGAAGAAAGTAAGTAACAGAGGGCGAGGCCGAAGGCCGAGCTGCGTTCAGGAAAACGATAAACCTTCTCGAAGACAGTAAGTAACTATGGGCGAGGCCGAAGGCCGAGCTACGTTCAGGATGAAGGTAACCTTTTCGAAGAAAGTAAGTAACAGAGGGCGAGGCCGAAGGCCGAGCTGCGTTCAGGAAAACGATAAACCTTCTCGAAGACAGTAAGTAACTATGGGCGAGGCCGAAGGCCGAGCTGCGTTCAGGAAGAGGATAACATTTTCAAAGAAAGTAAGTAACAGAGGGCGAGGCCGAAGGCCGAGCTGCGTTCAGGAATACCATAAAACTTCTCGAAGAAAGTATGTAACAAAGGGCGAGGCCGAAGGCCGAGCTGCGTTCAGGAAGACGATAAACCTTCTAGAAGACAGTAAGTAACTATGGGCGAGGCCGAAGGCCGAGCTGCGTTCAGGAAGAGGATAACCTTTCCGAAAAAAGTAACAGAGGGCGAGGCCGAAGGCCGAGCTGCGTTCAGGAAGACCATAAACCTTCTCGGAGAAAGTAAGATACAGAGGGCGAGGCCGAAGGCCGAGCTGCGTTTAGGAAGACGATAAACCTTTTCGAAGACAGTAAGTAACTATGGGCGAGGCCGAAGGCCGACCTGCGTTCAGGAAGAGGATAAACCATCTTTAAGAAAGCAAGTAACAAAGGCCAAGGCCGAAGGCCGAGCTTCGTTCAGAAAGAGGATAACCTTTTCGAAGAATGTAAGTAACAGTGAGCGAGTCCGAAGGCCGAGCTGCGTTCAGGAAGACCATAAATCTTCTTGAAGAAGTAACTTCTTTGTTACTTACTTTCTTCGAAAATGTTTATCTTCTTCCTGAACACATCTCGGCCTTCGGTCTCGCCCATAGTTACTTACTGTCTTCGAGAAGGTTTATCCTCTTCCTGAACGCAGCTCGGCCTTCGGCCTCGCCCTTTGTTACTTGGTTTCTTCGAGAAGGTTTAGGATCTTCCTGAACGCAGCTCGGCCTTCGGCCTCGCCTTTTGTTACTTACTTTCTCCGAGAAGGTTTATAGTCTTCCCGAACGCAGCTCGGCCTTCGGCCTCGCCATTAGTTACTTACTTTCTTTGAGTACGTTTATCGTCTTCCTGAACGCAACTCATTCACAAACTTTCGCGTTTATAATATTAGTAGGATGTATTTTGGGTAGGTTCGGAGTGAGGCCTGATTTTAGAAATTATTCCCAATTATCGGATGCATGCAAGTAAATCCGAAAGCAACAGCTAACAACATATAAATTTTTGAAATGTGTTAATTAAGCCCTTTCATTTGATCCCAAAGACGACATCATTAAAAAAAATTTTTTTAGGTCATGACTTTATGTCCTTTAGAGGGCGCCATATACAATTTTAAGGGACGTCACATAGCCTCTATCCAGCGTCAAGCAAGACGCATCCAACGATACCTCATTTGTCAAATTATGATAAGTAGTTTCGAAGTTATGTATGAGGGAACAGATGAACATACATACATACATACATACATACATACATACATACATACATACATACATACATACATACATACATACATACATGCATACATACATACATACATACATACATACATACATACATACATACATACATACATACATACATACATACATACCGGTCAAACACATAACTCTCATTTTCGCTTCGCCGTAGTCGGGTAAAAATACGTATCTTTTCGCTAATAGTGCGCGCATACTACACTACGTACAATATAATAAACATACGATCAAATAACTTAAATCAAATAGGAACTCCAGTTAAGTAAATATCCGCTAGCATCGACTTGCAACAACACATTTACCTAAAATTTGTTTGGTTTGCACCTAAAATTAATCACATAGATACCTAATGAAGTAAACCTCTGGCTCGAGACAATGCATACACACACCGCGCTCGGCCAGACCGCACCCCGCGCCGTGCGCGCGCCCACGCCTCCGCCTCCGCCGCCAGCCTCCGCTAGCTAGCCACAAACCGCCGCCGCCGCGCCGCGCCGCTTTTAATTCGATTCGATTTGTATGGGAGCCACATCTTAGCGTAGCCGGAAGTGAATTTTAGTTAGCCTATCCTGTGTCCTGTATAGTAAAATGGGCTTGTACTAAGTTTCATCAAATTCGGATGATGGCTTAAGGAGTTATGGAGGAACATACATACATACATACATACATACATACAGAAAAGATTTCTAAAAATCGTCAATTTAGCTTTAGTATCATACATAGAGGCTACAAACTCAATATTTCCTAAAACAAAGTAACTTACTCCATGACCACCCCTTACAGATTTATTATTAGTATTGATATCACGAAACTTGTACATATAGAGATCAGAGGTCGATCATGTCATGACTGGAGAGGCACCACCGCGCCGCCGGCGCCGCCGCGCCGCTTCGCCTGTCCGTTGCCAGATTACCAAAATATTATGTCATCGTCGATTTGGTTCCGATGATGGATATTTTTTATATTGGGTCGGAAGAAGGTCTCCGACGCCACGACCCGGTGACGTACATCTGTCTTCATTGCGCCTTCCGTCACGACTTTATCAAGCTCGCACTTGTATATCTATGTACGTACCCGCAGGTTACAAGCTTGTGATAGCTAACATGGTGCATGATAAGAGTATCAAGTTGGCTCTTTGTAACCATGAACTATTGAGATACAAATAGAATGGGTTCTTAAAATATGTTGGGTTTACAATCTTTCAATTCAATAAACTTGTAAACAGTAACAGGTAGATATGGTATAAACAGTTTCACATTTATTTATAGAAAACGGTGGCAGCTGACCACATTTTCACTGTAGTTTTAAGATAAACATAAATTATTTATAGCACACCAAACAATAACAAACATTGTGACCAGAAGAAAACATACGGAAGAACAATAGAAATATGTAAACAATGATACACAAAGAAGCCAAAGCGCGCAAAGGCGAACATAAAACTCAATGATATCTTCCAGTCAACCAGTAAAAAAATTCCCCGGAAATAAGAAAATCGCCTAAAAAGTGACAGACATTCCGTAGCTATAATAATTGGCTCGGTTGCGGCGGAGGCGGAGGCAGGAGCGGTGAGTGACTATCCACAGACACACGCCACACGCACGCACTAATCACAATCAACACTAACTCATCAATTGATTGTGCGGCGGACCATTCTGCAAACTTTCATTTACAAATAAAATACATTTTCATCGACGTCGTCGTCTTTCAGCTTCGCTGTTGTTCAAAAGGTTGAAAGTTGCCCAGCGAGCAATGGAGTGAGCCATGCTGGGAATATCGCTACGTGCTTGCTTATGGTGCGTAGAGAGTGAATCCGTCTACGCACCAAAGTAGATGTTGGACACCGGGTTCGTAAGCTCAAGTGTCACGTGGCTCGTCAGCTGAAGAGACGAAGACCGTTGGAGTAATCATGTCCTACACTTGCGGCCGTGGATAGGAACATTGAGTGTGGGAAGAGCACCCGCCAAGTGGGACGACGACATCAAGTAAGTCGGTGGAAATCAGTGGTACCGTACCGCTGAAGGCCGGGAGGAATGGAGGAAAATTGGAGATGCGTATGTCCAGCAATGGACGCATACACGCTGACTAACTGAGCCTTCCTTTTGGCTTCTCCATAGCCAGGTAAAACAAATAAAGCAACCCCCCCTGAAAATAAATTATCGTCAGTTCTGTGGATATACAGAATAAGCCTCCGCCGCCGCCACGGTGAGTGATCTATAGCCGCCGTCACGTCACGAACTCACGACACAGCGTTTTGTCAAATTGGCGTTATCACAACAGCTAGGTCTGCTCGTTCACTAATTAATTGGTCGTTGCCACAGAGCATCAAATGCGCGCGCCCCTCCTAGAGGCGCCCTGAGCGCGATTTCTCTACAACGCCGTTGAAGCCTGTGGGCGTGGCCTATGACTTACATATGTGTGTTGTGCGTGTGCATTTGTTTTGTGCGTGTGCCTAACTTGCTCCTCTTTGTGTGTAGTGTCGATACTAGCACACACACACACATACGAAGCGCTAGCAGCACTGCGTGTAGTTTTTGGGTTTCAAATATTATCGCTTAGGGCGTCTCTAGTAGGGGGCGCGCGCGGTAGGTATTTGATGCTTTGTGGTCGTTGCAGATACACGATACAACAGTACAATGAACAACACGCATTGATTGATAGATGGCGCTGGACGTTAATTAAATAACTGCTTTTAGGTGATAATTTCGCTTATAATCTGTGCTATTGATTATTTTTATTAACATTAAAAATGTCTTTTTGATCGCTTCAGTATAGTCCCCGATTCCCAGCGAAAGTGCGAATTCGCCCTAGTGTCGTGAGTTTTAAGGCTATGTGAATATTTAGGGTGTCAAATGACGCGCGTCGACTGCGAGCTAAAAGATGTTAAAAAAAAATTAAAAACGTTTGTGAGTTTTTGAGAAAATCTCAAAAAACCGCTTCAAATAGCCGTTTTAGGGGGTTTAAAAAGGACACTTTAAAACATATTTCTAAATATATATTTTAAACTTTTATATTTTTATATTGTAAATTGACTCAATATCAGATTTTTTAATTTTTTTTTAAAAAAGTGAAAAATTAAGCGAGTTACATTTTTAGTCCATTGTAGCACGTACCGGCCAGTTTTTAGCATGCTTATTCGATCAATTCCGTTTTCAACAAAAGTGCCGCAGGGGTCGCGTTCTCAATTATTTAGGTAGATAAATAACATGCTATCAAAAGATGCATTATTGAAAGGGCCACAATACTATAAATATAATTTTTTTTATGAAAAATTTTAATAACTTTTTTTTTATTAAGAAAAACACAAATTTTCGACTGATATTATTGTGACTATTTCAAAGAATCTCAAATTTCTCAAAAACTAAAAAAGTTTTTGAAATTTTGACAAACATGACTATGGCGTATTAAATTATCTATCGTTTGAGTCTATAATAATAAAAATCGGTGAATATTTAATGGTACTTTTGTGGTCCCTTATGAAAGTACTTTTACAAAAAAAAATTAAGTCAGATTAAAATTGCGTACGATTTCAGAAAAGGGCATGATATCGTCAGCTGTTAAGAACAGTTCACAACTAAACAATTTTGAAAATTTAGTTAATTATACAGACTCTTTCAAAATGTCGCGCTTGAGCCGTTTATTTTTAAGTGCCTTAATGAAATAAAGTAATTTTCAATGCGCCAGAAGGTCATGGAAGCATGAGATCTGTGGATTTTTTTATGTAGTAAGTAATTCAGATGAGAGCTTTCTGTTTTCTGCTATTGCTGCTTGTTAATATTTCCACATCGCTTGAAGATCGCCGACCAATGTGAGCGCAAACTCGGGGCGAGATGGGTCAGTCAGAGTTGTTGTTGTAAGTGTGCCGCGCCGGCCGGCCGGCCGGGGAGTGGGGTGCGACGGACGCGCGTGTACTGGTAGCCACTAGCCCGTCTCACCCACCACCACCAGGCAGCCACCAGTACATGCAGTCGCTGTCCGCGCAGACGCAATACTTATGTAAATGCAGGCAGATATTACTGGTCACGTGTAAACATAACTCGAAGACGGAACAGGTTCGCCGTAACGTTATATGATAATACATAACGGGAAACGATCGTTAAATTATTATTTTTCGATTTCTTTAATATTTACGCGAGTAACTGACGATAAGAAGCTATTTAAATGAAAATTTTAATGTATCCAATTAGTGATTTTAAATCGGCAAGGCGACTCGTCGAGTCCTTAGCTCGCTATGCAGGAAGTAGGTGGGCGCGGGTGTGCTGGTAGGTTTAACTTACGTGTAACCGGCCGGTTGGTTTTGCTTTGCCGAGTTTCTGGATGGATTTCGTTTCAAGGTTCATACACCACAAGGGTGTTGGGGCAATACCTACATTTATGTAGTACCTATGTATTCCCTGTTGTCAACATAGTCTCTGTTGTGTCCGTTGCGATCAGAATACGTTGATGGATGATGGCTTAGTGTTTTATAATAATTTGTAGTGACAAGTAAATTTCATGTCAAGTTAATAATGAAAATGAATAAGTTTTATTTTTCTTGTTTAACACACACGCACGACAGTAATAAAGTCTTATCTCTATCTTCTTCTCTACCTCTTATAAATGGGAACGTCTGTCCCTATGTATGTATGTATGTTTGAGGTAAACTCTGGAACCACTGAACAAATTTTGATGCGGTTTGCACCAATGGAAAGAGTAGCTCTTCAGGCTCACTTTAGGCTATATACCATAACGCTAAATAGCCTTAGGGCTGAGCAGTATCAAAGAAAGTATAGTATGAACGGGAGAGGGAGAGATAATATAAGAGAAGCGATCGTTTATTATTATATTTGCGTTTAAATCAGATTTGCTATTAAACCGAGTCTACCGCAAGCGAAGCCGTTTTTTTTATTGCTTCCGAACTGGGTGGCTCTGCCCGAGGTCGAAGTCTCAGGCGCAGCCAATTTCACCGCCGAGGAGGTGCCAGTCCGGCTTGGAGGTGGACTAATGTTGCTGGGGAAAGTTTATTAACCCGCGATTTGAAGATCCGTGGATTGTAGGAGTGGGGAAAGATATTCCCTGGGAGCCCGGTCGAAACGGCTATGTAAATAGTTTGTGTTTTCCGTCCAGTTCAGTGTAGCCGGCACGACCGAATGGAATCACTGACGTGGCACCAAGTTCATCCGGTGTTATGGGCTGACATCACGGATGTTGTAGGTGATGAAGCCAACCGTGTCAGCATCAATAAAAAAAAAAAAAAGCCCGTTCCACACCTTTGCAGTACGGCACAAGAACGATTTAGAGAATCGTGCAGTTCGAAGAACTCTTCTGTCGACTACAGAGGGGTGTTCCGCGAGAGTATGGCGGGTTTGGCGAAGGCGAACAGGAGAAGGATGGATAAGCCGTTGGCAAACGCTAGTTATATTTGAAGCGAACTAGCGTGTACGAACTTTATTATGATTGTAGAAGAGATGTCAGATCAGAGGCGTATCTATCCGGTATTAGAACCGCACAAGTGGAGATTACTTCTCTTTATCTTTGTACGCTATTAGAAGACAGACGTGAAGATATGTTTTTATTTTTAAATTTCTCTTGGTTAGGAGAAAATGCCTCATTTTGTGGCTATGTGGGTGGATACTGTGCAAAATTATACTAAGCCAGATAGAAGTTCTAACCGAAATGTACCGTTGCGGGCATCTATCAAAATGTTCTATATTAATGTGTTCCGTCAAACCATTTCCTACTGTGAAATTATAATAGATGGCCGGCGCAGATACCCGACGCTCTGATGTCTCGAGATAACCCTCTCCGGCCCGGCGGGCGGCGCGGATGTCGCTCGACCCGCCTCTCTTACTTACATTATATGTATAGTACCCAACTAACTAATATATTATATAATATATTATATTAGTTAGTTGGGTACTTACTAGTATTTTAAACTTTCTACTTACGCTCACGACTTTTCAACGTTCAGTTTCAAAAAGGCGCCTGTTGATAAATTCGAATGCAGTAGATGAAAGAATCGAAGTGTTTAGTCTAGCTACTATCAAACTGATCACTATCAATTAACTGAACACCATTCTATGGGTATTTTCGCTTAGTTAGAGGAATAAAAAATAATAGTTCCTATTTCTCACTGTGTACATGCGATCCTAGCAAAGCGGTGGTTCCTTTAAGGCTGGAGGAAAATGGAGAGGCTTATGTTCAGCAGTGGACGTGTACACGCAGACTGACTATATACAGATCTTACTTAAGCTTGCTTAAAAAAAATTGATCTGTAAAGTTCAGCCCTACAGACCACAGGCTTCATGAAGGTCTTTTGCAGCTTACTTCGAACTTTCACAAGTAATTAGTTATGTAAAAACGTTACATACTATGTGAGCGTTGCATAAACATAAAAATGTATTGTATAATTTTTTTATGGATAGCGCGACATGTCGCATCTTTTCACCTACAGGTAGGTCTAACGATGTACTCTTTTTCAACCGACTTCCAAAAAAGGAGGAGGTTCTCAATTCGTCTGTATGTTTTTTTTGTGTGTATTTTACTCGATTTCTCCGCCCATTCTCAACCGATTTTAATGATTATTTTTTTCATGAGTAGGGTATATCTCAGGGGTGGTCCTTTCATAAATTGTATGAAAGAATACTACCCCTGAGTGTGGGAAATAATATTTTTCAATCACCCGCTTCCCGTCAACCTTAAAATCGGTTGATCTTATGTCATGTGATATTACTAAAAAGAGTGAAATAAAAACATGTCTTAAGACGACTTCAACCCCTAAAAAGTATTAAATAATATTTTGATCTTGAGTAGAAGGCGGTACAAAAGCACACCTGAAAATTTATAGATGGACCCTTTTGTGCTTTTGTACCGCCTTCCACTCAAGATCAAAATATTATTTAATACTTTTGGTCGGAGGTTGAAGTCGGTTCAATGTTTTTTTATTTTGTTTTAATTTACCTGTTTTTTTTATATATTATTTTATTTATTATGGGAAAACAAACAGAAATGTACGTGAGGTAACATACAACATAATATTTAAAAAAAGTATGGATGGACACATCTAGCAACGTTCTCCACGAAAACAATAATAAAGGAACGTTATAATTTAAATGACACATAAACCAAAAACATAAACCTACCTAAAAAGGATGAATACGAAAAAGTAACAGGATAGGTACACAACATTAACAAAATCAAAATCGAAAACACAAATCAATAATAAAGAGCAGCAAAGACACACCACACCGTACAGATACGTTACTCAGTAAAGTACTACCTAATAAAAAGAAGGATAAACTGTATTAATTATTTAAGTTACCTAATTTATGTGAAAACTTATAATTGTATGTACCCATTTATTATTTATGTTGTATAACTGTGTGTTTCCCTAATAAAATAAAATAATGGAGAAATTACTAGTAAATAGATGTAGAGACTGTAGAGAGCAGACCCTGCTGCGGCGGGGACGGTGGTCACGGCTAATTATCACATCACAAGACAAACATTCATTAGTTCGCGAGAGCCGCGTGTCAACGCACTGTCGAGAGTTGCACTTCAGCCCACCACTGTACCTACTACAGTTTGTCAGTTGATTTTGTCATGCGGACGGACTGCGGCTTCATAACCGAGCAATCGATTGCAGTCTTTATTTGAATTACAGGTTAGCAGTAGCTAAGTGTAAAAAAACTATTTTAAAAAACATTGCACCGACTTCAAAAACAACTAGAACTTAAGTGTTAAATAATATTTTGATTCATATTCGGACCCTTGTAATGAGTTGAAGGCGGTACAAAAGCACACCTGAAAATTGATAAATGGACCAATTTTTATGTGCTTTTATATCGACTTCAACTCAAGGGTCCGAATATGAATAAAAATATTCTTTAACACTTTTAAGTTCTAGTTGTTTTTTTAAGTCGTTGCTATGTTTTTTAAATCACTCTTTTTAGATTATATCACATAACAAGTTCTGCGTGTTTTTCCAGTGACTGGTACACACTTACATTCCATATCTTAAAAACTACTGAATCGATTTTGATTCCCTAAGTTGAAAGATACTTAATCCATAAATGAAAGAATTATGTCAATTAGATTTCTAGCTTCCGAGAAATTATCTACGAATACCTACCTACATCCCTAATTTTTTGTTTGAAAAATAAAACATAGGTACATGTGATATTGATATTATACGTAGGTACTGGTTTAGACAGTAAATTTTTAGAGAGATTTAGAGAATAGAAAATGTAACGTATATGAACTAGCATGTTTTAAACAAATGATGCCTTTCTGGAGATCCAATTTTGCAGAGTCTGTAAAATGGCAACTCATCAAGAGAAGACGGAAGCTGCGTACACGCATAGGACAGAGTGCGGCTCTTGAGCGGGCCACCGATGCGATACTGCGGCCGCCGCGCCGACCGGTAGCCGCCCCCTCCGCCGCCCCTTCCTCCGCGCCGCCGCACTGCGCCAACCCAACACACACACTACACTCTACAGTCTACACGCTGATTGCATTCCATCGTATTTCCATTTACAACCATTATATTATATTTTATGCATTATCCTTATGCATGCCTAGCCTTTGCCCGCTGCTAGACTTCTAACTTAGCGAACGACACAAATAGAAGTTAAGAAGAATTTTCTACGATATTAATCGACCTTTAGATTCTCATTTAATAAAATAATTAATTACTATAACCACTTTTACTCTTTTTAACGGACTTATTAAAAAAAGGAGGTTATCAATTCGACCCGTATGTATGTAATGTCGTTGGAATTGCACAATATTCGTATATGTTAGTCTATGTGGGCTTCTAAACAGGTGTACCAAATTTCATAAGTCTATGTATGTATGTTTGATGTATATTTTATGTGTGTAAATAATATGTTGATTCATATTTGGACCCTTGAGTTGATGGCGGTACAAAAGCACACCTGAAAAATTATTGAAGAATTGAAGCGGTGCAATGTTTTTTTTTTAATATAAAGTATTTCAAGTGAAAGGTTGACGGTTTCGTAACTTTGGTTAAGAAATCAATCAGACAGACTGAAATCTGAGTTGCAAAACTATAAATTGTAGAATGTCCTAAAAAGGGACAACACACACATTAGGCCCGGCGCGCACGGGCATTTTTGTCGCTGCGACTATGCTCCTTTCGCTACAATTATGCTAATTGATTGATGCTACCTTTTATAATTTTTTTTAATGTTTTTATATTGACATAATTGTATTTTTAACCTTTGACAACTCCATTGATGCGAAGTATTTTAATGTTTTATTGTAATTTTGGTCTAGTTTTCATGCACAAAACTGATTTCATATTAGTCCCTAATGAAATGAAATGTAAAATAATATATTCTATGAAATATAATATATTCCATTATATGGCAACATATTCCATGAAATGTAATATATATTCTATGTATGTGTGACATGTCTGAGCGGCAGGTTTGTCCGAAGATGAAATAAATGAACTATGAACTATCTATGAACTATGAACTATTATGGTTTCTAAGACGAAATAGGGTAATAATGTATGGAGGAAACGAAAGTTTTTCGATCCGTTATTAGTATTACAGAACAATCAACCCTTTTCCAGGCCGAGATTCGAGGTATATGCCTCACATGAGATATATATAATAGGAGCTGACCTCAGTGTATGCCTGCGCGTATAAACCTAAGTATTGCAGGGGAATTGTGACTTCTGACCCTATCTGTGCTTATTCAGCGATGTTGCTTGCCCAGCTCCTGCGAAATATCGGAAAATGCAAACATACTCTGAACTTACCCCGTAATATACCGTATATTCATTGTTTATCACGTGCTTAGGAGCCCGTGAAATAAAGTAGTGTGGGTTTGTTGTCTCCGCCTCTCCGCCCCAACTTATTAGCAGCCATATATAACTAGAGAAACGGTTAAATATATGCGTGTTTATCACCACAAAGATACTTCTTATTAGTAAATGATTTGCAAATGGCTTATTAATCGCTTATTACTCGAGAAATACTGAATCAATTGACATGGGATGTTGACTGGCGTATTTTCGCATATGCAATGATGGGTATGGGATATTTTCCCTCGAATCGAAGTCGTGGGAACAGCTAGTAAGTAATAATGATCATATATAATCAGCTATAATGATTATTTTATAATTATGTACAAATTGTAACTAATCTTATCATATTTTGTTGATACATACATTATTGTCATTTTAATTTAAAGTGCTTTTGTAGTTTGTTAAATTACTTGTACATATGATGTAACTATGCATTCGACCTTAATCGTCAAATCTTACAGGAGTTATCTAATGGGCAGAGCCACTGGACAGAGCGGAAAGTTTGTAAATGAATAAGAAGATTGAGCCGAGTGCACGTAGGTACATAGTTACCTAAGGCAAAAGCAATCTGTACGAAGTTACTTGACTAATCTAGTTTTTTCAATCGATCATACAGAGAAAGTTCGACCTGAATCCAAATTTCAATAAGCAGAAGTACCGCTTAGTTAGAGCAATGATAAATAAATGAGGCTCGCGACTGATACAAGACTAGCCACAAAAACTGTACCACGGAAAGCGTCGCAATCAATAAACTGATCTGCTCCTAATCACCGTGTGATATTCGTATTAGTGACTTCGTTTTTTTCCACATTATACTGACGAACAAAAAATTGCACAAAGATGTGGGCCGAGGTGTAGTGGGTCACCGCGCTGCCAGATAAGTATCGGCGGTACATGCCCGTGCCGCCGCCGCGCCGTGCCGCGAGTCTGCTACACCACACCACTGACACACTTCTCTCCTCTCGATCCGATGTGTATTCATTATTTTGATTAACAATTGCCTGCGGTCCGGCCGCGGGGCGGGCGGGGCGCGGCGCGGCGGGAGCGGTGAGCACAAGGAGGATAGTCTGTATGCTCGGTGGGTGAGCAGTACCGGCTCGGGGGCGTCGCATCGTCGGCGGCGGGCGGCGGCGGGTGCGGCGTGGTGATATGAGGTTTCTAACTAAACTTAAAATTTAATATCTTTTAATTCTGTGGGTTGATTTTGATGAAATAAACACTAAATGTTACTCAGAATAAAGCTTCATATTTTTAGAAATCAAATTTTGAATCCAATGAGTGGCTTTTGCGTGATGCGCGCACAAACGAACAAACAAAACGACAAACAAACATTTCAGAAATTGTTTTTTTTTTTGCATTCCGCACTTATTCCTCCCGTCTCCCAGTAATTTTGTTGCAAAAAATCGTTAATGTACAGACACGGTAAGTCTACGATTTTATTATATGTATAGATATACGCGAAGAGGAATACTGTTATGATAACACGTCGACCGAAGTAGCAATCACGCTGTACAACACAGTGATGTGTGAAATAGTGTGAATAATTATATTCTTGCATAATACCTGACTAACTAAGTACACCGATGTGAAGGTTCTTGTGAAGGTTCAAGTCCCTTTGGCTCTGGAAGCATCCATACTAATATTATAAATTCGAAAGTAACTCTGTTGTCTGTCTGTCTGTCTGTCTGTTACCTTTTCACGCCTAAACCGCTAAACAGATTTCGATAAAATATTGCACGGGGATGAATTGCATCCCGAGGACGGACATAGGCTACTTTTTGTCTCAAAAAACAACCCTTAAGGGGGTGAAATAGGGGATGAAAGTTTGTATGGGGAACTCAGCATTTCTTAAGTTAGGGATATGACAATTTATATTTGGGCTTTTGGTATGAAATAAAGAAATACGTGTTTCAGCGTTTTTGCTAAATCAACCCTTAAATTAAAATAGGGGTTGATTTCAAAATTAGATTTTATGATTTTATGAAATTTTGTACGGAGCTGAATTGCATCCTGAGGAAGAACATAGGCTACCTTTTGTCTCAAAAAAACAACCCTTAACGGGGTGAAATAGGGGATGAAAGAATGTATGGGGAACCCATCATTTCTCAAGTTAGGGATATGAAAATTCATATTTAGGCTTTTGGTATAAAATAAAGAATTACGTGTTTCAGCGTTTTTGCTAAATCAACCCTTAAATTAAAATAGGGGATGATTTCAAATTAGGTTTTAGGATTTTAAATGATTTTAAATAATTTTATCCATACTGGGGGTGGTTTTGAAGAGTGGGGTTGAAGTACGGGGGAGGAGTCCGCGGGGAGAGGGGAAGGGAGGATAATTTAATCTCTATCTTCTTTTCTCTATCTCTACTTCTTATAAAAGGAAACGTCTGTTTGCATGTATGTATGTATGTTTGAGGTAAACTCGGAACCACTTAACAGATTTTTATGCGGTTTACACCAATGTAAAGAGTAGTTCTTCAGGCTCACTATAGTAGGCTATATACCATAAAGTTAAATAGCCTTAGGGTTGACAAGTATCAAAGAAAACGGAATTTAGTGTCGAATGGTCGTAATATATGGCGTTAGCAGTTCTGTTGCGTTGCGTTGGTGTAGTGTAGAAGATACGAGTAGAATAAAGAGTAGATATCTATACTTATAAAATTGTTTGTCCTGACTGACTGATCTATTAACGCACAGCTGAAACTACTAAGTCTAGAAAGCTGAAATTTGGAACATAGGTTTATTTCATAATGTAAGAATCCGTTAAGGATTTTTTGGAAATTACAACTTTAAGGGGGGAAATGGGGACGACGACTTTGTATGAAAGTTTTTGTTTTTTTTTATGTAATATTATGGTCTTATGGTCTTCCTGAACGTAGCTCGGCCTTCGGCCTCGCCCTTAATTACTTACATTCTTAGATAAGGTTTATCGCCTTCCTGAACGCAGCTCGGCCTTCGGCCTCGCCCTCAGTTACTTACTGTCTTCGAGAAGGTTCATGGTCTTTCTGAATGCAGCTCGGCCTTCGGCCTCGCCCTTAATTACTTACTTTCTTCGAGAACGTTTAAAGTCTTCCTGAACGCCGCTCGGCCTTCGGCCTCGCCCTCAGTTACTTACTTTCTTCGAGAAGGTTTATGGTCTTCCTGAACGTAGCTCGGCCTTCGGCCTCGCTCTTAGTTACTTACTTTCTTCGATAAGGTTTATAGTCTTCCTGAACGCAGCTCGGCCTTCGGCCTCGCCCTCAGTTACTTACTGTCTTCGAGAAGGTTCATGGTCTTCCTGAACGCAGCTCGGCCTTCGGCCTCGCCGTTAGTTACTTACTTACTTTGAGAAGGTTTATAGTCTTTCTGAACGCAGGTCGGTATTCTGCCTCGCCCTCAGTTACTTACTTTTTCGAGAAGGTTCATGGTCTTCCTGAACGCAGCTCGGCCTTCGGCCTCGCCCTTAGTTACTTACTTACTTTGAGTAGGTTTATAGTCTTTCTGAACGCAGGTCGGTATTCTGCCTCGCCCTCAGTTACTTACTTTTTTGAGAAGGTTTATCGTCTTCCTGAACGCCGCTCGGCCTTCGGCCTCGCCCTCAGTTACTTACTTTCTTCGAGAAGGTTTATAGTCTTCCTGAACGCAGCTCGGCCTTCGGCCTCGCCCTCAGTTGCTTACTTCCCTCGAGAAGGTTTATGGTCTTCCTGAACGTAGCTCGGCCTTCGGCCTCGCCCTTAATTACTTACTTTCTTAGATAAGGTTTATCGTCTTCCTGAACGCAGCTCGGCCTTCGGCCTCGCCCTTTGTTACTTACTTTCTTTGAGAAGGTTTATGGTCTTTCTGAACGTAGCTCGGCCTTCGGCCTCGCTTTCAGTTACTTACTTTCTTCGAGAAGGTGTATAGTTTTTCTGAACGCAGCTCGGCCTTCGGCCTCGCCCTTAGTTACATACTTTCTTAGATAAGGTTTATCGCCTTCCTGAACGCAGCTCGGCCTTCGGCCTCGCCCTTAATTACTTACTTTCTTCGAGAAGGTTTATAGTTTTCCTGAACGCAGCTCGGCCTTCGGCCTCGCCCTCAGTTACTTACTTTCTTCGAGAAGGTTTATGGTCTTCCTGAACGTAGCTCGGCCTTCGGCCTCGCCCTTAATTACTTACTTTCTTAGATAAGGTTTATCTCCTTCCTGAACGCAGCTCGCCTTCGGCCTCGCCCTTTGTTACTTACTTTCTTTGAGAAGGTTTATGGTATTCTTGAACGTAGCTCGGCCTTCGGCCTCGCTTTCAGTTACTTACTTTCTTCGAGAAGGTTTATAGTCTTTCTGAATGCAGCTCGGCCTTCGGCCTCGCCCTTAGTTACATACTTTCTTCGATAAGGTTTATAGTCTTCCTGAACGCAGCTCGGCCTTCGGCCTCGCCCTCAGTTACTTACTTTTTTCGAGAAGGTTTATGGTCTTCCTGAACGTAGCTCGGCCTTCGGCCTCGCCCTTAATTACTTACTTTCTTAGATAAGGTTTATCGTCTTCCTGAACGCAGCTCGGCCTTCGGCCTCGCCCTTTGTTACTTACTTTCTTTGAGAAGGTTTATGGTCTTCCTAAACGTAGCTCGGCCTTCGGCCTCGCTTTCAGTTACTTACTTTCTTCGAGAAGGTTTATAGTCTTTCTGAATGCAGCTCGGCCTTCGGCCTCGCCCTTAGTTACATACTTTCTTCGATAAGGTTTATAGTCTTCCTGAACGCAGCTCGGCCTTCGGCCTCGCCCTTAATTACTTACTTTCTTTGAGAAAGTTTATAGTCTTCCTGAACGCAGCTCGGCCTTCGGCCTTGCCCTTAGTTACTTACTTTCTTTGAGAAGGTTTATGGTATTCCTAAACGTAGCTCGGCCTTCGGCCTCGCTTTCAGTTACTTACTTTCTTCGAGAAGGTTTATAGTTTTCTGAACGCAGCTCGGCCTTCGGCCTCGCCCTTAGTTACATACTTTCTTAGATAAGGTTTATCGCCTTCCTGAACGCAGGTCGGCCTTCGGCCTCGCCCTCAGTTACTTACTGTCTTTGTGAAGGTTCTTGGTCTTTCTGAACGCAGCTCGGCCTTCGGCCTCGCCCTTAGTTACTTACTTTCTTCGATAAGGTTTATAGTCTTCCTGAACGCAGCTCGGCCTTCGGCCTCGCCCTCAGTTACTTACTGTCTTCGAGAAGGTTCATGGTCTTCCTGAACGCAGCTCGGCCTTCGGCCTCGCCGTTAGTTACTTACTTTATTTGACAAGGTTTATCGTTTACCTTAACGCAGCTTGCCTTCGGCCTCGCCCTTACTCGTACTTACTTTCTTAGATATGGTTTATCGACTTCCTGAACGCAGCTCGGCCTTCGGCCTCGCCCATAGTTACTTACTGTCTTCTTTGAAATACGAATTTCACGCGAGCGGAGCCGCGGGCTCAGCTAGTTATTTATAAATCTTCCTTCGCCTACACCAGGTGGCGGCCGCGATCGGCGCCGGCGCATTACTCTCGAAAAAAAATCATTTTGGAAGATTTTTCCATAAAACTTCATGAACTAACATATGGATTGTATTTACAGATAAATATTCTAGCTATAAATGGCATTTTTTTATTTACATTACGTATTCTAGGTGACAAAATTATTTTGTAAAGTTGTTCTATGTGAAAATCGCGACCACTCTCAGGTTTTTTTTTTTTATAAATTTATTAGACCGCGAATCGGTCATATAGTATTTTTATTATAAACACTAATAAATAACGGACCTAATCATACCTTTCTTGTGTATCAGCAGCCCCCCGTGTCGTTCACAATAAAATTTGTATGTGGAAATTTGTATGGTTTGTATTATTTGTATGGAGAAAACTAGGTCACAAAAATTGCTTATTTCTCGTAAATGTACTGCATACAAACACTATACGGCATATATTATTTCAACTACAGAAACTAAATGACACTTCTATCACCTCACTTTATCCAGAAAACAGATTTATATCGAGAAACAAGCCTCTAAAAACAGCCGAAATTGGTACCGAAAAGGAGGCATTTTCTTAGTATTTTTACGAAAAATTCAGATCAACTCAGCACAAACAAATGCACTCAATACATCCGGAATATAATGAAAAAGAGAAAAAACATCACTTATGGGTTCATCTGCACAAAAAAACACTCAGCAAACCCGAAAACAGAAGAGCAACGTACAACGCCCTCCTAATATAACCGCTGTCTTGATGACACTGACAGGGCGGTAAATCTGACATTTCTCTATGGGAGAATGTTTGTCGCCTAAAGGCTAAAGGATTCTACTATTTGAATTAATTACTGCCAGTATCTCACGGCTAAGTGAGATACAAGAATAAAATAATTTTGTTGGGGCCTCCCAACGAAACACGGAAAAAAAAGAAAGCGGCCGATATCGGCCGCTCCATTCGTAAAGGTATAATCTATAAAGCGACCGATATCGGCCGCTCCAACGGCAAAAGGTGCTATTAGGGTTGTGAATATTAGATAAAATTAAATAAAACTACACTGCATTAAGAGCAATGACGTTTTCAACAGTTTGCATATATTTTATAGCCGATATTCGTTTATTATAAGTCGAAGATATTAGCAGAACTGAGCACTAACACGGCACCTAGTACGCCAAGGGGTATGGCGTGGCTCATAGTAAAAAAAAAATCAATCAAACAAACCAAATGTCTAAATAATAAACATACACATACATGATGTGAGAAAACCCCACTTGAGAAAAAAAAATTGAAATTATTTTTATTATTTACTCTAATTAATAATTTTGAAATTATTTGTCTCAGGTAAAATTTCAGTAAACTATAAAATGTAAGCCAATAAACAGTTTTTCGAAGTCGTTCCTGTGTCTAATGTTGTACTACCTATAATAACCTGGGAATCTTCAAAAGGCGTGTCAACAAATTAGACGACGACCTTTTTTTGTCCGCCACATAGCTGGCATGGCCCTCTCTGAGCGTCTGATCTTTGAAATTTTGGGCACATTCCGGCTGTCTATACAGGGTGTTTCAGGATAGGCTTGAGAAACTTCAGGAATAGAAAGTACTCATTATTAGAAAAAAAAATCCTTATCACATTTTTCATACAAAAATTTAAAATTGTATTAAAAACTCGATGGACGATGGAATAGAGTAGATGGAGTATGGGGAGATTTGGCAATAGTATTGTCTAGGTCTAGCGAGTGCAATGACCTAGTCCAGTCCCCTTTTTCTTTTGATGTCATTAAAATTTAAGTGTTTGGAATTTACCTATATGCACTTTAATTCTACTAGTTAAACCATGTAAGTTAGTAACTTTATTTTTATTATTTAAGGCGGATGTTAACCGTCCACCAAATCTCGATGAAACAATTTCCATCAAAAGTACTATAAAATGACCGAATCTGGGAAAAAGTGTCAGAGCTTTTCGTCTTTAAATATGGACCCCTTTCGAACCCTGAAGTTACGAAACCCTATCCTGAAACACTCTGTATAAAATGCGCATTACAGCCACAGGGAACACACACTGTTGCCACATAATGTGAACCTTTTCGTACACCGTAATTTGCAGAAATGTAAGTTTACATCTCCTACTTTAATTTTTAGCGCCACCCCTAACTTCAGATCGTCGTTCAATACAATATTTATTGCATAATTATGACGTATAAGTTGCATATTCACACGATGTCTAAGTATTACGGGAAGAGTAAAAAGTTATAAAAAGTAAACAAAGCTTCCGGCGACGCACAAGCGCACACCAGAGTTCAGTCAAGTGAGAGATCAACTATCATATTGATCGTCTCCCCAACTTCTGAAGTATGGAAAATTTATTTCATAGCGAATATAACATTATTGATATTAGTAGAACTGAACTTTCAGTTCTGAACTGTGGCTTTCATACCTATTAGTTAGTTAAATGGAAATGGAATGTATTGAATGTGATGATTGTGGGTAGAGCATTTAAACTAAAAATATAGCATAGAGTTATATAAAATGTGACAACAGACATAAAGTTCATGACATGACTATGATGCCTATTAAATATTTGCTAACATTCAAAACGGAGACTGCGAGGTTTTATTTTGAAAAATAAATAAAATTTGTTATTTAGTTTTGGTGATTTTTTTTATTAAGAGCGCAACATTTGACACTTATTCACCCGATGAATGAGCTTAGGTGTCGAACGACACACTGGACATGCGTATGCGTATGCGGGATTTACGATTGCCATGCCGACCAGTCAGGTGCCTATTCATGCACCTCATGAAGGAACCGAGACTGTACTTGCGGGGAAATATAATATATTTCCCCGCAAGTACAGTCTATATTATAGGCAGGGAGAATGTTCCAGAGGTTCTGTGGAGGAAAGATCTGCAGAGCTGGCGTCATTCAGTGCGGTGGTACCAACCCGAGCGGGATAAACCCTACCGCCTAGTAAGGTAAGAAGGGAAGGGCAACTACTAATAGCAAATTATATTTCTCGATTTCTATTTCTATCTTCAAATTGTGTACAGGAAGCAACAAGAAAGAATCCATATTAAATTAACTTTCCAAAGTATTTACACAGAGCAATGTGGTAACAGTTAAAGCTATTGTTTCGTGCAAAGCGCATACACAACAACTACATCGCGTTGTGTTGTGTTGTGTTGTGTTGTGTTGTGGCGGGCGACGAATGTAACCGCAAGCAAACATTACAGAAGGCGTTACACAAGAATTAGCGAGTAGTGGCGGTTGGACTTGAAGCGGTAGAGTGAGTGCACGCGATAGTGATTCGTTGCTGCACTAAACAACTGCGCGCACGCAGATCTTCATCAGATTTAGATACAGATACAGATATTTATTTCGCCATAAAGAACACACAACATTATTAACAATATTTCATTGAGACATATGCATATTCAGTATGGTTCGTGATAATTTTTTTTGTCCAGTCCCTTTCAGGAATTCAATCTATAAGGAAGAAACGGGTAAGTAACCTTATATATTACATTACTAAGATAAATAAGACACAACTTCTTAAGATATTAATTTAAACTACCGTAAGTAGGTAGGTAATATCTTTTGATGGCATCGCACTTGTATTGATCTGTAATAATAGGGTGTTTGTCTCAGGATTTCGGAATTCCGCGATTTTTAACGACCACATTCCTGGGATATAACGGTCGATATTTTCCGCCATCCATCAGTCAATGAAATACATAGATGCCTACGTACAATTTTGATCAATGTTTACTAAACAATAAATTCATTATTTTACTAAGTATAAAGCAATTATAGACCTAATTACGTTTTAAGCTTTTTTATTGGATGCTGTAAAATATTAATTTAATTTCCCTATGTTGTAAAATTCCATATACATTTTCTAACATCAAACTCACATTGGTTTCCGACTAAAATGATTACACAGTGATCCCAGATTTTTTGTGTTGCTGTTCATTAATATGTATTTTCTTAAAAATCATATAGTTCTGTTATGTTCCCGGTCTCGGGAATTTCCTGAATGCGTGAGTTTCCCACCACCGGGTGCCGGGAATCAAAAACGTTGGCAAATCTGAAAACCTTATCCGTAAATTTTATGATTGATTGATGACTGTCGGAAACCCTAGATTGTCTTTTCATAATTACGTACACGTATAGGTATACTCATTAAAGGAATTTATTATGTGTGGGGTAGAAATTAGGCTGTTATTACAGAAAATATAATATTGGAAATAATTAGCGTGCAGGCAAAGCGACATCATCTAAGACGCTTGTACAGCGCACGCAACGCACCCAAGGCAGAGACACTAATCGGCAAGCCACCACACTAGCGACCTAGCGGCTGAGCCACTCTCGAGCAATGTGAAGTGTGGTTGAGGTGCCTCCGCGCGCCAGCCACCCCCACCCACCGCCCGGCCCGTCCCGCCCGCGCCCTCGCGCCGCCGGGGTCATTGGCAACGTGGCCGAGCCACTCGGCCGGCAGGTTCAAGGGTACCCGCGCTGCGCCGCCGCGCGCCGCCGCCTACGGTTTACATGATATGCGTATCCGCAAGTCGCAACTACACATACATTCGAATATCGCCAAAATCCGTGCTCATTCAAATGTTTCACAAAAACACCGTTAGTACATACTATTTATTTATTTATTTAAAATTCTTTATTGCTTTATATTACCTACAAATAACATACTTGTCGCGTAAAGCCGCGTCTCCTGCGCATGCTTTTTCGAAACATTACACAAACAACATTACCAAAAACATGTGTTTTCATACAAATGTGTATGACCACGCCCCAATGCTTTGATGTTTCTGTGTAATGTTTCGAAAAGAAAAACATTCGCAGGAGGCGCGGCTTAAGGCAATCTCTGCCTGTCTGCTATTGAAACATTTTAAATGGTATTACAGAAAAAACACTTAAACACTAATGAATGAGTACATGTCCCTTCATAAAGTAAACAACACAACAAAGAGACAGCTTGGACGTGTAAAATAATAAGACGTACTTAGTACACGAACGTAGATAAAAATTAACTACATATTCATACATAGAGATTTATTAATTAAAATATTTTCATTTGCAATGCCATCAAAATCTTCTTCGGTTCAGTCTCACGGCGATTTAACACATGAGATATATTTGTGCTTGCTTAAAATATGTATGTAAAATTAATTGGTAAAATTACTTTATTTGCTTGAATCTGTCTTTCACAAGTTATACTACTTAATTTATTCCAACTCTACAGATGTTGATTCTATAATAATAATAAAATAAATACTGTATAAATACTCCATAGCTAAAACACATCGACTATCGATTATTTATTAAAATTAAAAAGAACATGAACGATCATTTGCTAAAAACATTAATACATAAGTACGTCTAAACATTTACAGGCCAAACGCAAGGCAGACACAAACCACTATACTTGTGTTTGCTTAGACGTTTGACGTTATTAATCTATCTATATGAATATCTACATTTATAGTTAAACGTTTTGAATTTTTACCCGACTACGGCGAAGTCAAAAGGAAGCGTGATTAAAACAAAACAATACAGTAGAAACAGTTCGTTTACCTTATTACGCTCGGCAAATTAAAACTTTTAATACACATAAATCAAATTTAAAAGTAGGTACCTAAATTATATGAAATAATAATATTGTTTGGCATATTAATTGAGATTATTGTCCCACATTATATTTTAGCTTACTGTGGCACTTGGTATGCAGGCATATTAGTATGTAGGCGAAAAGAAATAATGTAGGAAAATGTTTGAATTATGAAAGAATATACTTAGGTAATAATATAATAAATAATATATTCCTGATCTGCAAATATACACAATGTAACATTTAAGCAGTAGTAGATTATGTAAGTCTACTCGCAGTCCCAGTAGTAGATCATGTAAGCCTACTCGCAGTCGCAATAGTAGAGCATGTAAGCCTGTAAGCCTACTCGCAGCCGCAGTAGTAGATCATGTAAATCTACTCGCAGTCGCAGTAGTAGATCATGTAAGCCTACTCGCAGTCGTAGTAGTAGATCATGTAAGCCTACCCGCAGTCGCAGTAGTAGATCATGTAAGCCTACTCGCAGTCGCAATAGTAGAGCATGCAAGCCTGTAAGCCTACTCGCAGCCGCAGTAGTAGATCATGTAAATCTACTTGCAGTCGCAGTAGTAGATCATGTAAGCCTACTCGCAGTCGTAGTAGTAGATCATGTAAGCCGACTCGCAGTCGTAGTAGTAGATCATGTAAGCCTACTCGCAGTCGCAGTAGTAGAGCATGTAAGCCTACTCGCAGTCGCAGTAGTAGATCATGTAAGCCTACTCGCAGTCGCAGTAGTAGAGCATGTAAGCCTACTCGCAGTCGCAGTAGTAGATCATGCAAACCTACTCGCAGTCGCAGTAGTAGATTATGTAAGCCTACTCGCAGTCGCAGTAGTAGATCATGTAAGCCTACTCGCAGTCGCAGTAGTAGATCATGTAAGCCTACTCGCAGTCGCAGTAGTAGAGCATGTAAGCCTACTCGCAGTCGCAGTAGTAGAGCATGTAAGCCTACTCGCAGTCGCAGTAGTAGATCATGTAAGCCTACTCGCAGTCGCAGTAGTAGAGCATGCAAACCTACTCGCAGTCGCAGTAGTAGATTATGTAAGCCTACTCGCAGTCGCAGTAGTAGATCATGTAAGCCTACTCGCAGTCGCAGTAGTAGATCATGTAAGCCTACTCGCAGTCGTAGCAGTAGGTCATGTAAGCTTACTCGCAGCCGCAGTAGAGAGGGCCGGGCGGAGTCATTAGTGTTTCTCACGTTGTGTGCACTAACTAAATAGTAGATCATGTAAGCCTACTCGCGGCCGCAGTAGTAGATCATGTAAGCCTACTCCCAGCCGCAGTAGAGAGAGAGGACCGCGCCGCCGCCGCCGGTTGGAGTCATTAGTGTTTTCTCACGTTGTGTGCACTAACTAATTTGTCATCGCGATAGGTCCTGCGTCCTGCGTCCTGCTGAGTAAGTCAATACTTCCACTCGATGGGAGAGTAACCGAATTAGATCTTGCCATTGCCATCACTCCACATACAGTGAAAAGAAAATATTTGTAATCGGTACATAAATACAATCATATTCGGAAATTACCAAGTCATGCTGCAGGTGGCCGTGTCTTCGTGCCTTCATTGCTGCTTGATAGTTATCTTGTCAGAATACTTAGCGAAACGTGGTGGTCGGTGTTGTGCTGTAATTTACCAGAGTCCTTGCAGCACAAACCGATTACTCTGCTTATACAGCGTGTGGTGTGTGTGTAGTAGGAAATTATTAAAAAATGTTTGAGCTCTTACTGAAATGTTTATCAGTACCTATACTTACAACGTAATTTTGTATATATTGTGTAGGTAATATAAGGGATATGACTCCCTTCTTATATTACTAGGTGGTAGGGTTTAACCCGGCCGGGTTTGTACCACCGCACTGAATGAAAGGTCGGTCGAAACGGCTATGTAAATAGTTTGTGTTTTCCGTCCAGTTCAGTGTAGCCGGCACGACCAAAGGTAGGCACTGACGTGGCACCAAGTTCACCCGGTGTTATGGGCTGACATCATGGATTTTGTAGGTGATGTAGCCAACCGTGTCAGTTTCCATAAACAAATAAAAATAAAAAGTAGGTATTGAAGAATTTCAGTGGTCTGATTCACGGGGTTTGATTGGTTCATATGTTCAATATGTTTCTTTTTTGGGGTTTAGTGGTTACCTTGTGGCAATGTTCAAGTATGGTTTGGTTAGGTTACCTAAGCGTTTTGCTAGGAAACAATGGCCAAGAGTAAGTGATTTAAAATGCAAGGACAGGCGTACATACAACCTACTACTGTGTACCTACTATACAAATTATACCGACTGTATCGACTATACAAAATTGTACCGACTGTTTTGTTACCTAGCCAGCCAATATTTCTGGATTTCATTCTCAACTAGATTTATTGTTTTGTAGCTCGGCTGGGGTGGTGAAGGGTGTCAGCGAGGGGTCCGTCACTTAGGGAATCTGGTGTACAATAGTTTGGTAATCTCAGGTAACCTTAGGTGGGAGCCCGAGGAATCTGGAAATCTTAGGCGGTCCTAAGTAATCCCAAGGAATCTAGGAATTCCAAGGGAATAATTGGGAATCCGCTCAAAGCGTTGGTAATGTCAGGTAATCTTAGGTGGCAGTCCGAGGAATCTGGAAATCTTAGGCAGTCTCGAGTAATCCCAGGGAATCTAAGAATCCCAGGGAATCTAAGAATCCCAGAGAATCTAGGAATTCCAAAGAAATCATTGGCAATCCGATAAAAATATTGGTAATCTCAGGTAATCTTAGGTAATCCTCTAGGAATCTTTGGTAATCCCTAAGAATCTTTGGTAGTCCTTAGAAATCTTACGAAATCCTGGAATCTTTGGTAATGTTAGAAATCTTTGGTAATCCCTTAGAAATCTTTGGTAATCCCTTAGAAATCTTTGGTCGTCTTCAAAGAATCTTGGAAATCCCTAAGAATCTTTGGAATCCTTCGGAATCTGGAAATCACCGGTAATCTGGTGCACACTTTTTGCTCCAGTGACTAACCCCTCGGGTGTCAGGAGTGGAGGCGCCGCCGCCGCCGCTGCCGCCCGCAGCTCGGCCGGCTCGGTGCCTGTCTGTGGGCGCCCGCCTCCGCCGCGCCGCGGCCGCCACTCGTGTGTTTATCGAAGGCTGAGTTTTTTGTGACTCCGCGAACATTTACTGTTACCCGACTTTCCTCCGACGACGACGTCCGTCCTCGTTGCTCCGCCGCCACTTCGCCCACCATTTATTTGGTCGCTAACCTTAATAATCGGCCGGTTACGATACCCATTTCGCGGTCGTCTTGTTGCCTCTTTCAACTCATTGTGGCCGAGTTATCCGACAAAAAATATCAATCAAAATTCTAGCGCAAGTGGCTCGCGGCGACGACGCGGAGGCGGTGGAGGCGGGGGCGGGGGCGGCGGGGCGGCGACACCGCGCCATCGCGCACCGAACTAACACTTACCTAATAGAGGGTCGGAAAGTATTTTGAACGACTTTTGTTACATTATATTGTGTCGAATGCCGGTCTTAGATTATAGATTTGGGTTTGTGTTACACGTGTCTTCCGACGTGTATGCAGATCGGTAACGGTGCCCACTAATCGAAAGCTCACTCACTTCGCACCGGGCGCGCCGCGCGCCGCGCGCCGGCCCGCCCCCTCCGCCTCCGCCGCGCCGCCCGCCCGGGCGGAGACGCGTGTATGTATACTCGCAACGTGTATGTATGCATGCAAGAGTGAGCTTCGCAAGAATCATGACGCAAGAAATTATCTACGAGCCTTCGATGTAATCATACGAATTTAGGATTTCCTGAACTAAAAAAAGTCTAATAAAATGTTAGAGTCGACCAGGCTATCTATATCATTGCACTCGCTGCGAGGTGGGTCAGGCTCAACATCTCGTGATAAATATTAGAAGCGCTCGGGCATTCTTGCTTCCGGCAACGCCTCGAGAATGCGTACATACTTATTTATCTTCCGCTGATTGACGTGGTGGGTCACGTGACCGCCGAAGAGATTCCTCGAGGCAGATAGAGAAGCGGAAGGCCGGAGTCGCGTCGTCGTCGCGTCGTCGTCGTCGCGCCGGCCAGCCGCCTCCTCCGCCGCCGTCGCGGTCGCGGTAGGCATGTGACCGCATTTCGACCCGGGGCTCAATGCGCCCGAAGCCGAAATAACAGTACTCGGATGCATACACTAGATATGTAATTAACTGGTGTAGCTAGATGGATGATACTTCTCAATTTCATGCTTCGTAATTCGGTTCAGTTGGCCCGGTTACTTCGCGGCCGCGCTGCGCTGCGCTCGACCGAACAAATTAAATCTTACTAACAAATTAAAATTTTACAAACTACTTACGAATATGCGGCGACCTCACATTTATTCGATTTCCAGTTTCACATACATAACACATTGTGTTCTACTCATTTTTGCCCGATTTCGCGAAGCAAAAGTAGGATAACAATGTGTGTTAGTGTATACATATGCTCGTACATATGTGTATGTATTACGTTATTACGCCAGTGCATTTAGTAACTGACCCAAAAATGTCAAGTAGGTACATTTTATATATTTTGTTGCTCAATCAAAAGGAAGATCCTATTGGATGTATGGATTCCGATGGTGACCTTGACCCTGAATTTGCGCATTGATCAAATTGCCCCTTTCACCGCCGTCTTCGATTCTTCTTTTTAGGGTTCAGTATCCGTCGTACGGGAACCTATTACTAAGCCTATGCCGTCTGCCTGTCCGTCTGTCCGTCTGTCCGAGGGCTGTATCTTTTGAACCGTAATAGGTAGCCCGTTGAAATTTTCACAGAATATGTGTTATTATGGCCAATATAACAACAAATAATAAAAATAAGAAAAAGTAAAAAATTAACGGGGTCCCAATAAAAGAAACTAAATAGTCTATGCGCGCCATCTACCTAAAAAGTATGAAGCAGCGCTGACCATGACATTGCGATCTGGAACTCTCGGTGCGCGAGTTCGACTCGCACTTGGCCGGTTTCTTTTTCTTCAACCGCACCTATGTTGTTGGACTCATCAGGATTTATACTCTTTAATTAAATCTATATGAAGTTAAACTCTCGGATATACAGGAAAAAAGTTATCATCACCCAAAGTTGATACTCTGCACAAAAGTTCTTTCGCCCGGTTTCTCCACGCGTAGCTTTTTCCAGTGCATCTAAGACCCATATCGACAGTTTACTATTTAAACTAGACTCCATGGAGTCAATGCATTTACCTTCGAGAAGCAGAAAACCCCTAGACAAAACAACATTGCTGCAGCTGCATGGGGAGTATGTGTTGATTGCACTATACCTAACCCATCCTACCTACCTACCTGCCTACACTACTAACTACTATGTAAGTATGTAACCACAGATGTAACTTAGTGTCTTGATATAGCAGTGCCACTTGGGTGCAGAGGGATTGCATCCCTACACACTACTACACACTACCGCGGATGCGTACTAATCGGTTATGCAGATCTTTTCTCCACAGAACGGATAATCTCTGGAACTCTCTCCCCGCCCATGTATTTCCCCCTAAGTACAGTCTCGGGTCCTTTTATAGGAGCGTGAAAAGAACAACAATACAGTGCCAAAGAAATATAGACTAGTGAATAGATATCTGTCAGGTCGGCATGGCATTCACAAACCCCGAAAAAATTCGTGTAGTTTCTTCTGTGAAGTAATATTTCTCTGTTTTCAGACCACTTGAATCAGCTTTGCTCGAGTAATGGCTTTGGTGCTCTCAGCAAGATGTTCAGTTTGACCTCGTTACTGGGTCTCTCGGCAATAATGCTGTCTAATAAAAAGGTTCTTGGTCCGCAGCATCCATTGACAGGCTGATGATGAGTGCGTCTCGCTCAGCGCCGCGCACTTTTGATCGCTACTTTCGCCCGTGGGTGCTTCGTCGACCTTGCTCTACTGTCCTGAATTTCTTATGACAACGTCATTTCCTGAGATACCTAGTACTTATGCTTGATTTCTGTTCTATATAAGCATCACGAAATGAAAATTTTATCACCATGAATAAATACAATTAAAAACTAAAATTAACATGTTGAACAAAAGTAAATAATTAAATGTTTATGTTTTTAATACTAGAACTAAATTTACGTCCCCGTCTAACCGGGCAGCAGTGTGCCCCCTAAACTAGCCCTAATACTAATATAGTACTTCCATAGAAGCATACATACCATTATATTGTCTTAAGCTCGTCACAGACGATGAATATATACTATAATTTGACCGTGGTTCGGATTCCACGTTAAACTGTAGGTCCCTTCCCTTCTTACCTCACTGGGTGGTAGGGTTTATCCCGGCCGGGTTGGTACCACCGCACTGAGCGAAACGTCGGTCGAAACGGCTATGTAAATAGTTCGTGTTTTCCGTCCAGTTCAGTGTAGCCGGCGCGAAATGAAGGGAAGCACTGACAAAGCACCTAGTTCACCCGGTGTTATAGGCTGACATCACGGATGTTGTAGGTGATGTAGCCAACAGTGTCAGTTTCCATAAAAAAAAATAAAACAATTATGACTGCAGGCTAGGCTTCAAATCGGTTGCCCTTGTGATACTCGCAAGTGGCCATATGCTGCAGCCTACGCCCTTTCTATTGTCTTGTTCTGTGTTATGTTGCTATATGTGAATGTGTAATCATGTTATATTTTTTCCTGAATTAAGAAACTAAGATTCTGTCACATTTTTACTCGTTCTCGGGACTTTGGGAGGTCATAATACCTTTTCATGGTGTTAATTTCATAAAATAAAATTTTGTCGGTCGATATGCCGAACATCCTGTATAATGTTTGCATATCGGTTATCAAGGTATAGGTGTGTTCGTATTATCAATGCTTCTGATGTTGCGTGTGTTTGTGTGTGCGAGTTACTAGAAGAAAATTGCATTCTGCGATAACAGACGATACAATTCTGAATCGCAGATAAGGTATAATGCAATATCAACTCCATGTAAGTAAGCAGGTAAGGAAAACCCCCTGCCATGGGTTTATAGAGTAACGGTGTCAATAAGCCCTCAATATTTTTTTCCTGTCACGGATGTCAGTTGACCGAAATCAAGATTTGTATTATTGATGTGTTGAAGTAGCGTGACAGTTAAATATTAACAGTTAAGTAATCTACTCTTCACCTCTGTTCCAAATGTCATTATAACAGCGACACACAGCCGGCCGATAATCATATAATGTCAATTTAAGGAATGCACGCACATTAGGTAGGTACCTAGTTAAAGCTTATAATACGTGTATGTATATGAATATAATGTACCAACATTTTGTGTGTTTGTGCTCTGGAGTTATGGCTTACAAGGAATTGCAGTTCCTGTTTCAGATGTACCTACATAGTTACATATAGCCATTCTGTAATTTATTTGCAATAGTAAACTTTACAATGTTGCACAACACCGATTCCTCTGCTTACCCCGATTGTCGGGATTCAGCGTGTGTGATATGTAATGTATGCATGTTGCCTATAATGTTTAATCAATGTTGACTTTATGCTACATTCGAAACGAAATTTATTGAAAATTTTTTTCGATTGATACTTTAGGAATCAACGGATTGGAAGTTGGGACGAGCAATTTTCGAGTCATTTAATGTTTTTTTTTCTTAAATAATAACTAAATCAATAAAACGTTATTACAGTCTGTGGGTCACTAGCTTTCATTAGAGACCCCACTCGGTGGTGTTAAATTAATTTATTACCCAACTATGCTAATTATTTATACTCATCTAAACTCAGCATTGGGCCAAGCTTGAAAAGTGCCAAATTTCAAGTCTCAAATTTATACCTTTTGACTCTGGGACCTTATGAAAGATAGACGGACATACCTACACTAGCTGTTGCGAGGCGTTATGGTTCTGTTTTTAGGGTTCCGTATCCGGTACGGGACCCTATTACTAAGCCAACGCCGTCTGTCTGTCTGTCCGTCCGTCCGCCTGTCTGTCCGTCCGTCCGTCTGTCTGTCCGAGGGCTGTATCTCTTGAAAGGTAATATGTAGCCCGTTGAAATTTTCACAGAATAACCGATATAACAACAAATAATAAAAATAAGAAAAAGTTAAAAATTCACTGGGGTTCCCATAGAAGAAACCAAAAAGTGTATGCGCGCGCGCCATCTACCGAATAGAGTGAGAGGCATTTTAACTAATCATGACATTTAACTAATATGAAGGATTTCATACACGCCATAGATGGCGTGAGTGGCGCTAGGCGCTAACCATGACATGGCGATGAGAAACCCTCGGTGCGCGAGTTCGACTCGCACTTGGCCGGTTTTTTTAACGTACGGAACACTAACAGAGATGTGCGGGAAGTGTCCGCTCTGTGACACCGCAACTCGCCTTCTGTAGATTGGCGCATGTCACTTTTTTACCGCATCCGTGCGGTGGCTTGAGATAGGCGATAGTTGACCGACGACACCCACGTCGACGTCGTTCTTAAGTTTGACAGATTAACTCGAGTACCTACTTCTACTCTCGTCAATCTGTCAATAATAAATAATAATATAGCGTTGACTCTTCAGTCAACGCTATAATCTCTTGGCCTCTTCTCTATATAACCGTACGATTATAAATTGGAAGGTCTGCCGGTCTGTAACGACGAACCGGACAAAATAGGTTGAACGTATTTACATGTAATGTAGGTTTCGCTAACGGCTATCTCGGGATTGTTAAAGCTATGTTTCTTCAAGGGGCTGAGAAGTGAACGAAAACTCGGATTTGTAGCACCATGCCCTCCTCGCCCACGTTTATGCCAAGTTTATGGCATTAAAAAGGTAGGTTTAGGTAGACATAAACAAGTTCCTTCGAAAGATAGTTTTTTTTTTTTATGGAAACTGACACGGTGGGCTACATCACCTACAACGTCCGTGATGTCAGCCCATAACACCGGGTGAACTAGGTGCCATGTCAGTGCTTCCCCCTTTGATCGTGCCGGCTACACTGAACTGGTCGGAAAACACAAACTATTTACATAGCCGTTTGGACCGACGTTTCATTCAGTGCGGTGGTATCAACCCGGGCGGGTTAAACCCTACCACCAAGTAAGATTAGGAGGGAAGGGACTTACAGTTTTACGAGGAATCCGAACCTCGGTCAGCCTCGAACGGTCAGCGGTCACCCATCCAAGTACTGACCGCACCCAGCGTTGCTTAACATTCAATAGCGACAGTTGACTGTCTGCACCACTGAGTTATCGAGGCTGACAAAAAGCTTATTATAATCTTAAGACAGGTCAGAAGTCTTGGCCCAAATCCGACAGTGCCACTAACGGACTGGTGGGTTAAAGATTCAGTACCCTAATCACGAGATTTAACCTACTAAGCTACGCTACGCTACGCTGTGTTCTCCGCATCATTTTGTATGGAGAAACGAAGTTCGCAAATCTATCACTAGAGGCGCTGCTCCGTTTCTCCATACAAAATGATGCGGAGAACACGGCGTAGCGTAGTAGGTTAAATCTCGTGATAAGGGTACAGATTCAGATTATTATACAGATAAAATTTAGCTGGCTCATTCAAGTGTAATGATTTGTTTGTCAAACTTTGTATGTTTGAATGGGTGTTTCTTGCTAAAAAAATATTGTATACAGATAGCGTTACTTGAACTTCTCTAGATAATTATTAGATTACCTGAAAGTACAATATGGGTGGTTATTATTATAACATAAAAATAATAAACGCTTTTTATCTAAAATCCAATTTTTTTCTTATGCAAACTGACACGGTTGGCTACATCACGTACACCATCCGTGATGTCAGCCCATAACACCGGGTGAACTAGGTGCCATGTCAGTTCTTCCCTTCATTTCATGTCGGCTACACTGAACTGGACGGAAAACATGGACTATTTACATAGCCTTTTCGACCGACGTTTCATTCAGTGCGGGCCGTGGTACCAACCCGGGCGGGATAAACCCTACCACCTAGTAAGGTAAGAAGGGAAGGGCAAAGGGACCTACAGTTTAACGTGGAAACCGAACCACGGTCAGCCTCCAACGGTCGAGCGGTCACCCATCTAAGTACTGACCGCGCTCAGGGTTGCTTACCAACAGTCGTCCGACCGCACCACTGAGCTACCGAGGCTGACTCGCAAATCGTCGATGTCGATAAAATCGTCGGAGCACCGGCGGTGCCGGCCGGGACGCCGCGGCGCGGGCGGGGAGGCGTCGTCGCGACGTCGTCGTGAGATGTTGTCTGCAAGCATGACTATAATAATTTTATATCCTCCGGAATGCAATCGGATATGTCATTAACATGAATTAAGAAGAACAACAGCTCAAGAATAGATCCTTGTGGAACCTTATGGAGAGTAATTAGTTATTATTTCCATGCTTGGTATAAAATGTCATCATAAAAGGGCTTCTTACTTTGTAAGTTACTCGTTACTTACTTCATATCATTCAATGGATCCTAATGAGACATTCAATTAATACTTTGTTTTACAATGAGCGGAAAGATGAATGCAGAATTCTTAACCGGTAGTATCACACGTCCTTTGTACTGTAACATATGATTGTCTTTCGTAATTGATTAAAGCCTTCTCGTTCGTTCAAACCGCGGCGCGGCGGAAGTGGTCATCAGGTGAGGCGAGCTACTGACGTCAGCTTGGAAGTTCAGACTGGACTGGATCGACGATGACATCAGCTCCGGGACCCTTGCCCTGTGCGTGGGGTCGATGCTTCGCAAGAGTTGGAATCTTGTAAGGACAAACAAACGCATAAAAGGACTACTACCTACTGGATTTTATGTGCACGGTTAACTGTAAGTATCTTCATTTCATCTATGTGCTTTTTATATACGAGTAAGTATATAATACAAATAACATTTTTATATAACCAATACATTGAATATTGTCGCTCTAGCTGGTCATACTCGTACATGAAAACTAGCGTTTAGTCTGTTAGTTCAACTGACTAACTTGTCGGTCGTTTATTCAGTAGCGACCGTCAACATGACTTACCTTAATCGGGTTTTCTCAAAAATACTTACCCCGTTCATTCCTGTACACCAGTTCCATAGCGTATAAATCAATGTAATTTTTTTTATGTAGGTACCTACTAAAATAGATGACTGTGCCGATGGACCAATAGTGCAGCCGATAGAGCCAAAAACACCTCTCCTCGCGAAAACACGCTCAGTGAGGCGCCATGCCAGCAGATTTGTGGACAGTTGCTAGGCTGTCTAGCTAGAGACAGCCAGGTTCAGGAATCAAAGGATTCAGGAATCACATTCGCCAAAAGACAGTTCCAGTTTCCACGCCGCCGCAACGGTGCGACAAAGGAACTATGTTGGATGGGTGGTTTGCAGCGAGTGCGATCGCAATAGCATCTCGAATAGTGGGATTACTTCATCGCCTCACGCTGAAGGATTTATGAAGGTAATGACTGTCGCGCCGTGTCGCGCCACATAGGTATCGTGCGTGAGACATCTGAGACGATATCTAACGAACCTTATTGGATCAGATGACGAAACGTTTATGTCGCTTTACCTACATATCGATCATCCTCTTTCCATAAATAAATAGCTCGTAAACATTACATTATGTCGCGCTAAGTTGATTTGAACGTCATGTTAAAGCGCATTCTGTTACATGGGATAATTTGTAAACAACTATTAAAGTACATAAATACACATAACACGCTATATACCGACAATCTGGGTAAGCAGAGTAATCGGCGTTGTGCTGCAAGCACTCTGGTAAATTACAGCACAACACCGACCACCACGTTCCGCAAAGTATTCGGACAAAAATAACTAAACAACTATACCTCTTGCACGACTCGGAGGAAGAACCGTACCAAGGTGAGAGGTGGCTAGTCCATCGGGCGACGGGCTAGCCACGTTTAGCACGGCATTTTGTCCTTATTCCTTAGTCGCCCTCTACAACATACACGGGGAGCGATGCAGTGGGGCTATATTATTAAGTACCCCCCCCCCCCCCCCCCCCCCCCCCCCGGCCCCGGTTGTACCGTGACAACTATAAAATACCGTCACTATGTACCTACAGTGAGGAGTTGAATATGTTAGATTTAACACATTACTATTATAGTAAAGTAGGATGAAACCAATATATACAGGGTGTCCCCGGACAGGAGCTATTCTACGCCTTGTTACAATATATACAGGTTGTCCCCGGACAGGAGCTATTCTACGCCTTGTTACAATATATACAGGTTGTCCCCGGACAGGAGCTATTCTACGCCTTGTTACAATATGTATCCCCGGACAGGAGCTATTCTACGCCTTGTTACAATATATACAGGTTGTCCCCGGACAGGAGCTATTCTACGCCTTGTTACAATATATACAGGTTGTCCCCGGACAGGAGCTATTCTACGCCTTGTTACAATATGTACAGGGTGTCCCCGGACAGGAGCTATTCTACGCCTTGTTACAATATATACAGGTTGTCCGCGGACAGGAGCTATTCTACGCCTTGTTACAATATATACAGGTTGTCCCCGGACAGGAGCTATTCTACGCCTTGTTACAATATGTACAGGGTGTCCCCGGACAGGAGCTATTCTACGCCTTGTTACAATATATACAGGGTGTCCCCGGACAGGAGCTATTCTACGCCTTGTCACAATATATACAGGGTGTCCCCGGACAGGAGCTATTCTACGCCTTGTTACAATATATACAGGGTGTCCCCGGACAGGAACTATTCTACGCCTTGTTACAATATATACAGGGTGTCCCCGGATAGGAGCTATTCTACGCCTTGTTACAATATATACAGGGTGTCCCCGGACAGGAGCTATTCTACGCCTTGTTACAATATATACAGGGTGTCCCCGGACAGGAGCTATTCTACGCCTTGTTACAATATATACAGGGTGTCCCCGGACAGGAGCTATTCTACGCCTTGTTACAATATATACAGGTTGTCCCCGGACAGGAGCTATTCTACGCCTTGTTACAATATATACAGGGTGTCCCCGGACAGGAGCTATTCTACGCCTTGTTACAATATATACAGGGTGTCCCCGGACAGGAGCTATTCTACGCCTTGTTACAAAGCACTGGTGAAAGGATTTTTTAAATATGTGCTTTCATTAAAATTTTAGGATTAAAATTTTAGGAACAAACTAAATGCATACTGGAATGTGTGGGCGCGATCTATCAGTTTTATATGGAATCCGAAGCACGGCTAGGCTCAACGCGCTAACGATCACCGGCTCGATGGTGCTATGCAATTCAAGATCGAGCGCAGCGCGTGAGTGCAAAGTGCCACCGAGCTGCCGAGGCTGACTTGTTGTGTAATAATCAGATAACTTGGTATCTGATGTGAAAGAAAGTTCTGTGAAAATTTAATAGTAAGTAGTTATTTTACAGATCTCAAAACGGCCGGCCAAAAGGTCATAATCTGCTTGTGCAAAAATTACGCTATAAATAGACGATTGCGAATAATGTGTTGACGATATCAGATGGGTCACTTAGTGGCTCCGAGTCACGAGCCGGGCGTCACGTGACCGCGCTCCAGGGCTCCGCTCACCGCGTCCGATCATGAACACTCGGCGAGACGAGATCTCATATTGTTGAGTAGTACAAAGTCTTACTAAAGAAAGTATTATTTGCGATTAGATGCATGAATATTATTGTAAAACTCATTCTTCTTTCTTGAATATTATTGTAAAGCTCATTTTCAGCGGCTCCCGCTGAAAATGAGCGCAGTCTAGCTGCGTCTCAGCTGAGCGGTTTCCGTTTCATCGTCCTCGTGTGTAATTATGTAAAATTATTGTGTTTTAAGGGTCATCTGATGGTGAATAAATATATTTCTTTCTATATATTTTGTAAGTACATAGGTATGCCCATTCAATATGTTTTTTTATGCTTTCCCGTAATACGGGAAAGCTTACGCTTACGCTTGCATAATGCAAGCGTAAATTCAGTAGGTAGGTATCTCGTAAATAACAACAGAACAATCAATGAAGCGCGTCGGTTATATGTATGTTGAAGTTTCAACATACATTATATTATTATTATTATATTATGTATTGAACACGATGCACTTCTATGAAATCACAGAAACAAATCAAGAAAATTCAAATGAAAAATCCACCATATTGACTTGATTTGTCCACGGCACAAGTCTTGTAAGGGGCGTTTTCGTAAAATGTAAGGGAAATCGGAGGGACATGGACTAGACCATCAGATATGTAATGTGAAGATTCTCACATCTTCTCTCTCTCTCTCTCTCTCTTGCTATTGTGTACATTAAACAGTGCCATATTTAAGTCTATTATATAAATATACACGGTGTTGCAATCCCAACCGTAAAACCCGAAAGGGGGTGATTCTGTACGTTAAATAGAACAACTTTTGTTCTACGACTTTTAAATTTGAAGAAAAAAAAATTATTTTTCTCTATACATTTTGAGAATATTTATTATTACAGTACAGTTTAAAATTTGTATGGAAAATAATTTTTGTTTTGTTTAAAAAAAAAAACATTTTCACGACAGAAGTTGTTTAGTTTCACATATAGAATAATTAGAATAACCCCCTTATGTCAGTTAAATATATTACGGGGGCAACTGCAACACCGTGTATATGCGTTTGCAGTTTATCATATTGCTTAACTGCTGAATACATTGCCAAAAACTATTCTTGTTCGCCTGCACATAGGTGCTTATCCCACATCCCAAAGGTTAGTTATAATAGAATACCTCACGGCATTAAGCTCGCCTATTGTGCCCAATTTGTATAAATTGGTGTTCAATAAATAATACATACATACATACATAGTTCTGGAGTGATTTGGATACTGTCTTACAACATTTTCAGCGCGTAAGTACGTCCTCATGAGATCCTTGCATATTTTATTATTATATAGAAACTATTTATTATTTTATGTCTATCCACAATTATTGTAGTAAGTACGAAATCTATATAGTAAACAATTCATAGAATCTTTCAAATCCTTGACTGCAGAAATGATCAGTTAGGAATCATTACAGCTGCAGCAGACGAGTGGCCGACTGAACCGCTCCCCCGCGCCGCGCCGCGCCGCCAGCCGGCCGGCGGACAGACGACCTTCACTGATACGCAGTTATGCAAATTTACGCTTATTTATTAGCTCCCAATGAAGCTATTCGCAGCCAGGGAGATATGTGGACTCGTCTTCGTTTTCTGTTTTATAGGCTTTTATTCTGTACGACGAAAATCACATAATTTGCAAATAGTTTCAATTTGATTTGAAGACGTGGAAACCCATTAAGAATAATAAATAATTTTATTTTCGGCATAAGCCTCTCATCTATTCAATTGCACAAGCAGAACTGAATAGAAATAATTTCTTGTAATAATTCATGATTGCTTCCTCGCCTGTGAAAGTACCTAGAAATTAATTCTACTGAAAGCGCTGCCATTAGAAACCGAGCACCTTCTAAAATGGAAAAAGCTTGATGTTTTATTTATTGAATTGTTATTAATCCAAATAATTACACTTAACTTAGTAATTAATTTGAAGTACGGAAAAATTATAACGATTTTCATTGAAGTGCAAACAAAGCATTTCCCAACAATATAAAGGTTTGTTCGAAGTTGAGCGGTGTATCAGATCATCTATCTAACGGTTGATCTTCACAGACAACATCCTCGCGGCGACTCTACTCTTCCTATAAACGTTTAATAATACAAACAACGATTTGTTTCCACATTGTAAGTCGATTCATCACGAGAGGATGATGTCAGGAGGCGCGTATACTTACAAACACATCATCTATTTATACACATACATATGTACTATATACAAAAAACATACCCGCCGAAAGTAAAAGTGATGATTTAATACATAGTTTATTAATACGAGCCCGGCCACCTCCGTGACCCCTTTCCGAGAACACGACAGTACATCCGTTATTGCAATAATATACTTTTGTTGTTCATCGGGCAAATTATAAATTATTATTATTTCGTCTTCATTAGTCATATATCGTGAGAAATACAGCGACTCGAAGGATTCGCTTAGCTCATCCCATTCAACTAGTGAGTTACGATATATTTGAAGGTTCTTGAAGAACCTACAACCGCGTATGTAACGATGCCAAATAACAATGTCTATAGAAGAATGTAAAAAAAAACGCTCGTTGTCTACTGTAGGCTTTTTTGGTACAATACGATAAGAGCACATTCCCAATGAAAATACGACGGCACTTTCTGCAGGAAATATCGAATATTTGCTCGACAGATTGTATGTAGGTATAAGGCCAAAATAGATGTAGGGGACTGGCCATTTTTATTAAGCTTACTTTAAGCCGAGACCATTATATTTATACGTCTCATGTGAAATGAGATAACTATATACATTTAGTATTTGGTATGTAACGTAACAGTACAGCGCTAGAAAGCTCCCGGCAGTTTGGTCCCGCCCCGGGCCGCGCCCGCTCCGCCGCCGCCGCCCGCGCCGCCCAACCTCTTTTAGTGCCCAAAAAGTTTTTCCCGCCAGCCAGAAGTAATGGGTGATTTATTTAAAGGCCTGCGATGAAACCTTAATGAAGCTCCGAGGTAAAAGTTCAAAGGTAGAATTTTCCAGAGATGAAAAAAGTTTATTTTCTTCTGAATTAAAAGTTGGAGGGTATACCTAGATAATGTTCGTTGTTTATGTGATGTGTATAATAGAGCGACCCAAAACAATTTTTTTTTCTTTGTTCTTAAGAAAGAAGGAATACATGCTTTCCTAAATAATAAATTGCCTTAATATTTGGCTATAATAATGTATGAAAACATCAAATACCACGTACTTGTTGTTTCATATATTAATATTGTACTATTCCACTGTGTAGAGCTAAGATTTAAATAATGTCATTTAATTATCAAATATAAAAATCCACAAATTAAAAATAGCAGTAAAGTAACCCGCATACCCAGCGGCGGCGTACTGACGTTATCACGTAAACGCCACGTTGTTGTGGCGTTTACGTGCTAATACATTATCATATCAACGTGTTAAGAAGCGTTGCTAACATTCTCACCTCATAAAAGCGATTAATTGTTCTACGTACTTCCTATTTCTAACTATATGGCCAACTTCAAGTCAATACCGTGCTGTGATATTATGACAATGCATTATATTTGTATGAATTATTCTAAGAGATAATCGAGATTTACTCGAGTGCAAAACATGATATTAGTATGAACAACTTTGACCTTCAACATTTTGTTATGTCGTTACATCCATACTTTTATGGTAATACTTTTAATATTAGTAGGAAACACTTAAATTGCTAAAAAAATACAAACAGAAATAGAATAATAGCTATTATTAATTTTGCCGATTCGACAACAAACAATTTGTTCAGAAGAGGAAGTGCTCGAACATACTAGTAATTTATTGAAGAGTCAATCGGAAGTACTCGCAGCTGTATGGGCGCCCGCACAAACTGCACCATCAACACGATAGGTCAATTACACCTGTAAACATGTCCGGATAATGTCTTCATTATTTAGATACATTTCTCATTATTTCCATTATTCCGATGACTACAGTGAGGGAAATTGTGGAACACACTCCCTGCTCATATATTTCCTCCCAAGTACAGCCTGGGGTTTTTCAAAAGGGGCGTGAAAAGGCTCCTGTCAGGCCGGCATGGCATTCGCAATCCCCGTCCATCACAGAATGTCCATGGGCATCGTAAGTCACCTACTCGTAATTGAAGCGATGACAAATGTCGCGCTTTCCATAAAAATTATAAAAAAAAAATACAGTTTCACATACAAATACAGAAACACATTTCTGGACGACGACATAATATACCATTAATTATGTGACACAAGCATGAATTTGTATGAGTTGCTGAACTGAACCGCGGCGGCGGAGGTATGTACCGGCAACCACTCACACGCTCACTCACTGAAAAACTCGATCGATTACGAGCACTTAGAAAGCGTTAGGCAACGCACTCGACACTCGACGCGGCAGTTGATCAGTTGACATACTTAGGCGCGTTTTTGGGTGAGTAAGTGTGTCGAATTGTTCCCGAGTCCCGCTAAACTTGCTGGTCGAAAACCCCCGAGCCCCCGACCCTTAATAAGTCAAAAATAATTTCCGTTTACTCACTTAAAGGAGTCGGGGGACCGCTAAGTAAATTCTCGCGCAGTTCTGAGTTTTTATATTTCATTTACTTAGCGGTCTCGAAAAAAGGGAAATTATTTTTTAACTTTTTAAGGGTCGGGCGTTTTTTTAATTGTTATTTAACTTTTATTTCAAGCTTTTTAAAAAAGAAACCGCATGCAATTCGGCCCACTTTTTAAGATAATAAATTTTTTGATTACTTAATTATTTGATTACAAACATAGCCGCAAGAACCACCCCGATTAAACCAGCTTTCTAATAAAAACAACCGAATCCAAATCGGTCCATCCGTTTGGGAGCTACGATGCCACAGACAGACACACCCTTACACACATACACACACACATTAAACTTATAACACCGCTTTGCTTGCGTCGGGGTAAAAAATAGGTAGTACGTAGGTCGTTATATAAGTTTTGAGATGCTCGAAATTTAAAAGTGGGACGCATCTGTGTTATATATTTTTAAATGGCAAATTTATTTGAAAATCGAACACAAAAGGCCATTTAGAGCAGTTAAAAAAAATTATGCTTTTTGGGGTATTATTCTGTCACCATTTCCCACTTTTTCGTCCGTTACGGTGGAGCTTACACGTGAATATTTCAGTGCTATGATATATTACAGCTTTAAATGTGGTTTATCTGAAGTTTTAAGCTTAGAATGTTTAAAATCAGCTTTAGGTAAGTCTGCTCCTTCTCGGCCAACGATTTTTAGATGGTTTAACGAATTTAAAAGGTGGAAAACAAGCCTTGAAGATGATGACAGAAGTGAACGCTAGCCAACAGCAGTCACTGCAGAAAATTTGTGAACTACTCAAACGCTGGTTCTAGAAGACCCACGAATTGCATACAGGGGCATAGAGAAAATCTTAGCCATCAGTTCGGTTAGTGTTCACACCATATTACATGAACATCTTGGAATGAGGAAGCTTTGTTGTCATTGGATACCTCGTTTGCTCACCAAAACGGAAAAAGGAACCCGTGTGGATCGGTGCCGTGGGATGCATCTACTTTTTGAAAATGGGAGATCTAGATGAGTTTCTGAAATCATTACTGGAGACGAAACATGGATATTTCAATATGACCCGGAAAGCAAGAAGCGTTCGTCGGTATGGGTGTTTCCAGATGGCCAGTTGCCAAAAAACTGCAAAGACCGCAGAACATTGGCAAAAATATGGTGTCCAGTTTTTTTTCACGGAGTGGACATATTGCAACATTAATGATAGAGAATTGTAGGTCAGTTAACTCAGAATGCTACACTACAGTCGCATTGCCAAAAGTCATCAAAGCTGTGCAGGAGAGACGACTAAAGACCGGACTCCGGGTAATGATGCTGCACCACGACAATGCGTCTTCGCATTCTTCCCTAAGAACAAAGGCGTTTATTCAAGAATCTGGTATCGAAATCCTACCTCACCCACTTTACAGCCACAACCTAGCTCCTTATGATTTCTTTTTGTTCTCCACCATAAAGGATAAGATACATTGAAAGTTTTTTTCAAGTGCCGAAGAAGGGGTGGCTGCCTACGAATCAGCCATTTCTGACCAGTCGGAGGAAGACTGAAATAAATATTTCCAGGACTGGTTTAGGCGGATGGAAATTTGTATAGATATTGATGAAGAGTATGTAAAAAAAAATATAATATAAATTGTAAGTATATATTGTTAACTTTTTGCGTGTCTCAAAACTTATATAGTGACCTACGTACCTCATCCCTGGAGCCCTCATTTAGCGAGGTTAAATTATTGGCGAGCTAAAGCTATTTACAAGGCTATTTGAAGATGCTGTCTACATACGGTAGTGAAGGCGTGCAGCGTCCCGTAGTCCCGTGTGGTCGTGTGTGCCGCACGGAACTGTCTGCGGTGACGTCGCGCGCTGCACGACGCACGAGAAGCGGCGAGGTCACATCTCCGTCGACTTTGGCGCGGGTGTCTACTACAGTCATTCACTCACACCTCTTGGACAAGCATTCTTTTTCAACCGAAATTTTCACAATGTCTTGTACTGCATTATACTTACTTATATGGTTCTGAAAACATACCATGTTTACGGATTTCAAGGAGACTGATCAAATTGAGCAAGAACGCCTGGGTCCGAAGACCAACACGTTGCCAAATAGCTGCCATCGGCAAACATTCTGACTAACATATCGGTTTATGGAGTTAAAATATTACCTTCAATTAAATCAACAGGCTGTTTATAGATGTTTTTTCGTTATGATACTCTAATGATATTTTTTTCAGGTTGGCGGCAACGGCCGTCATCAGGCGTCTATCGACACATTGACTTGACGGCGCTTGTTCGACGCCGTCCATCAATATGATGGATGATGTGCGGTGACCAATGCGATCTTGTAACTCATATGTATGTACACAATGGCGTCCAGGAAGTAGGCGCCATGGGCGCGTACGCCGTTTACTGTTTTGACGTTTGCCAAATATTATTTTTGGCTCTTTGAACAACGCATCTTTTGTTAGCGTAATCTTAACATTTTCAGTTAAGAGTTATTATAAATCTTCACAATCGTACAAATTGATTATTCAAAAAGTTCTTGTAAATAACTTTAATTTTTTACCGTGTGGGGCCGGTACTTTAAAATAATAGCCCCACTGCATCTCTCCCCGTGTATGTCGTAAAAGGCGACTAAGGGATATGACTCCCTTTTTATATTATTAGGTGGTAGGGGTTGATCCGTCCGGGTTGCTACCACCGCACTGAATGAAAGGTCGGTCGAAACGGCTATGTGAATAGTTTGTGTTTTCCGTCCAGTTCAGTGTAGCCGGCACGACTGAAGGGAAGCACTGACGTGGCACCAAGTTCACCCGGTGTTATGGGCTGACATCACGGGTGTTGTAGGTGATGTAGCCAACCGTGTCAGTTTTCCATAAAAAAAATAAAATTTTTTAATGAATATTCTAGAATAGTATTTCCAAATGGTTTCCTTTATTTTAAACTAGCTTTTGCCCGCGTCTTCGCTTCGCGTGGCTTTTTGCTTACAGCTCAGGTCGCCGATGACGTAGCGTTATGATTTATAGCCTAAAACTTAGCCTAAACCTCGGGAAGTGACAGAATGTAAAAGTGTAAACCGTATGTAAATCGATAAAGTGCTTCTCGAGTCATAAGGATATTCATATATTTACGTTCGTTACACCGCCCGCCGCGCCGCCCCAGTCTCACGTAGAAGCTTCGCTCTATTTATTAATATAGTCGCTCATACTGTTTTGAATAAATTGTGATATTAAACTTACCAAATAAAAAGTATAATTAATTCATTACCTACATTTAAGAAGTTAAACCTCTGCATCGTCCTCAGAGGTCACCAAACAAGTTCCATTATTATCACATGTTCATACATAAGCGCCATTAATCGCCACAGGCGAGATTTATACCACAATAAAAGTGTTATGGCACGCACAATATGTGGCACTGTCACGAGACAGTCATGCCGTGTGAATAAGGGCACTGGTCTTTAGTATTCACGGTGTCTACTGAATTCGGGCAGAGAAATCTAATGAACGTCTAAAGACAATAAGTGTAATGCGTGCTGGAATTGGAGTTAAATTTGCACAACATACGTTCATACATACACATGTGCTGTATATCTGCATGCTACTAGTATACTCAGACCAGACAGGCATACAATGCATCACACCGAATTTCCAAACGTAACCTATAAAGCTATATTTATATAGTTTCAAGCCCCAGATGGACCGCGCGATTCCATCAATAGCCCATACATAAGCTACAAAAATGTTTATTATATTTGTTATTTGTTTTATAAACAGTTTCCACGTTTTTATGCTGCAAGGTGGGGCGACAAGATCGCTCCGTCCTACAATAATAATGATATTTTTTTCCCAAATACTAATTGTATGAAATGTTTTTTTAGTATCTTTTAAAATCTGAAGTAATTTAGATTTTTATGAAATTTACTGTTTAGTTGCATACAATACAATTTGAAAAAAAAAAATTATTGAACGACAGAACACTCATAGAGTCCTCAGAAACTTGGAAATTATAAGACGGATTAAAAAAAATTACTACAACCACTTTTGCAAGCCATGAGCCAACGAATCGCGTGGTGAAGTGAAAGTTAGTAATTTAATTATTAAATTCCATATTATTCGGTCGATCTGGGACATCTCTGGCTGGATTTATATTCACACGGTATGCTCGCGTTCTCTTGCATTTATGTAATATGGGAAGGAGGATTAACCTCTGATTCCGATAATTTTAAGAGTATCTTGCGAAAATTTAATTCTTGACATAATCCTAGTGTGATAGATAACATAGACAATCAGGGGATAATCACGGGAATGGAGGATCCTTGATTTGATTTTTTCATCTTAACTTTAAAAAATTAGAAGGATAACATCTGAATACCTGTTACTAATAAATACAAGACACTCTAAATATTCGTTCGCTTGGCAACAAGAGTTGGCAAGAATTAAGCCACTACTTTGGTATTCAAAAAGCACCCGGACAATTTTTGAATGTCGTTAAAATTCGTATCGTGTCCTATAAAGTAGACTGCTTACTGAGCGGAACGCAACCGATAAATGTTGGTTTATTGAATTCTGAAACATTTTGATTCCAGACGTATTCATATTGATGTAGAAGCAAAATACAACTTACCAAAATTCTATATTTTTACAGATAGTATTTTACCAGTCTGTGTGGGCTCGATACTGAAAAAATTATAGTCCCACTGCATCGCTCTCGATACATGTCCTAAAAGGTAACACCGCCGTCGCCCCGCAGTGCGGGCGTCAGGCTAGCCGCCACCCACCCGCACGTTGGCTTCTTCCACCGTCAAGGCATGTCAAGGCAACTCTTCGTTCAGCTTACTTGCTGCTTCATAGTTGGCCTTACTACTGTCGGTATTGTCCCGTAATTTACCTGAACTTTTTTTTTTATGGAAACTGACGTTTGGCTACAGCACCTATGTACAACATCCGTGATGTCAGCCCATAACACCGGATGAACTTGGTGCCACGTCAGTGCACTTTTGCAGCACAACACCAATTGCTCTAGTTACTCCGATTGTAGGCGTAAGCAGAGTAATCGCTTGCGTAGTATTTGTATGTAGTTATTGCTCGTATTGATTCTTTTATGATTTTTTTGCAAAGAAATTAGTAATTTAGTTATTAAGTACCTACATCTATCATTGAAGCGATAGAATATGCTCTCGTTAAATGCACACATACAAAAAATTGAATAACTCATACCGTTTCTTGCGGCAGCGTCGATCAGAGTATTCTCCTTATGGCATAATTTTTAACAATTTCTCTACATTGAGCACATTGTGTTGATGAACATTGGGATCGATGCAGAGCAAAGAAGACAGAGACAGAGAATGAGATATGCACATGAATCCAACAAGACGTGCACCAGCTCCACCTCTGCTTCACATCATCAGTGATTCTGCCTTATCACATTATTTCGGTAAAGTGCCTCGTTACATTTTGCACGCTTCGTTCTCTTCCAGCGAAGGAATATTCACCTGTCAGTGTTTCATCTCGTGACGGGTATCGTCTTGCGTCATAGTGCTAAACCATTTCGGACACGAGACAACGAGTGGGTGTCGGTTAAGTGTTGGTATGGTCACCCGCCGGTTGGTACGTGACCGTTTAGCCAAGCGTTGCTGTACGTGAGCTTTGTTGGCTCTAATAGATAATTAGTTGGGTGCCGTTAGTAACATTCATGATCTGTGATTTACACACTGAATGTGGTGGGCGACACGACACTGATCGGCTCGAGCGTATTGAGTGTCTGTGTATACGCTCTCCTGCGCTGCGCCCGCGCCGCGCCCGCGCGCACCAGCAGACAACTAGAGATTTTGTCTTGCTTGCCTTGAGATGAATAGTTGACTCTTTCTTTTAAAAGAGATAACTATTTTCAAAATCGACCAAGAGGTAACTGCATTGTTATGACCATATTTAGGTAAGACGTACCGATTATGGAGTTATATAGTTATGTAGTTATGGTTAAGGTTACATAGTTAGGAATAAGTTGGGTGTGAAATCGTATAAAATAATATATATTATAGAATAATCAAGGTTCATGTGTGTCGTTACGAGACCATCAAACTACGGGTATTAGCAGACTAATAAATATGCTAGTGTTATTAGTTTTTTTTTTATTGTAAATGATTCAAATAAATATTTTTAAAATAATTTTTAACCGACTTCAAAAAAAGGAGGAGGTTCTCAATTCGACTGTATTTTTTTTATACCTATTAAAGCTTGCCGGGCTTGGATCGAATTTCCTCCGGCGAAGCCGTGACCTTCTTCCTTCTTCAAAGGTGAAAGAAAATAAAACGTAGTCCGGGGTTCTAGCGGGAAATTCAAGAGCCGACTTTCGATAGGCACCGATTCCTCCTTTCTTTAACAGAGCGACAGTACTTGGTCCCGGTCATTGATTTTATAACCACTCCCCCTATAAAATCAATGGTCCCGGGCTACAGAAGAAATGCATTTTTTTTGTCATCTCAATCGAGCTTAAAGTTGTCATTTTATTTACATCGATGGGGACAAGAGGAGCGAGCTGTCCTTGCGAAATTGTTTCACAACTGTCCGTGTACAAAAAATACGGTTCCCAAAATCTGGAGTAGTTGTTTTCAATATCGGGAATTAAGATTGTGCAAGACATAATTGCATATTCAAATGGGTAAAACGAAGTGGAATGAAAGATCAGAAAAGAAAATGCTCCCCATGAATGCCCAAATATTATGCTCCGGAGATCCCAACTCCATGGCCTTATTGGGTCCAAATGCGACACGTGTTGACGATGATACTATTAATTGGAGCGCATCGACGACAAAAAATTATGAATGTTCTTCACATAATATTTTCTTAAATGTTTGGGTTTTTTTGTATGCTTGCTACGTTTGGAAGCAAAAAAAGTTAAAAAACTAAAAATTTCACCGTAGTACAAAATGTCATCTAACTTTTTTGCTCCAAATAGGCTCAGGAGTCTGGTTTGTTTGCTTTATGTTATGTGACCTATGGTCATCAAACACCCTGTATATACGAGTATATTTAACGTAATTAAAGTTTTGTATGTAAGTTATATTAAAAAAATCAACAGATTTTACGTGTACGCAACAATGGCTGCATTGGAAATGTATCTTGGAAAATTTCATTATTTAGTAAACCCAACAAAAATTAAACTCCAAAAAATATTATACCTACTCCCGGCCGCGCGCGCGTTACCCTGCGCTGGGTTCATCATGACAATGGTGTTCCTTCATTAGACCGAAACAATGCCCGCGCGCATGTTGACCTAATTTTAATTCCTTGTTATGCTTTCATGTCGTCGTCATCTGTCTCGCAAGTATAATATCTATGCCCCGAGACCCTCTTTAACTTCGACTGGTGGAAAAAAGATATACCTATTTCCTATAAAATACATACTAACTTACTCTATTGTTCTACCTGCCTAATCTTGTCTGGGCCCAGATCTTAACTCTATTTATCTATGTGTATAACTACGAGGCCGAGCTATGAGGTTTCATCTATTTCCCTAATCGCTGTCTCCATCGCCAACAGTAGTACCTACGCCCCGAGACTCTCTTTAACTTCGACTGGTGGAAAAAAGATATACCTATTTCCTATAAAATACACACTAACTTACTCTATCGTTCTACCTGCCTAATCTAGTCTGGGCCCAGATCTTAACTCTATTTATCTATGTGTATAACTACGAGCTCTGAAGTTTAATCTATTTTCCTAATCGCGTTGAGTTCTTAATATTATTGTCTCTGTCGCCAAAAGTGCAAATTTTCGAAAAATTGCTGAACTTTGAGGTCGCGCTGCTCATCAACCATAAGTCATACACCACAAGCAAAAATACCCTCGAGTAGCCCAATTCATTCTCTAGGTAAATATTTTCCTTTTTGCCCTAACCCTTAACCGGAACTTTAAAAAAAATAATTTAACCTTAACCGGAACTTTAAGAAAAAAATCGTGTAATTTTTTTCTATAATTTTTTGGATTAAAAAAAAAAAAAGAATATCGAAATTTTGAAAATCTCATATCACCTAATACGTCTCTATAAATTCTGCGTCGATTGAGCTCTTACTGACCCTCGTAACCCTTATATCAACAAAGTTATAAGCATATTTGTGTATAACGCTAAATCGATCCATTAAACATTTCCAATGTTAAAAAGCTCTATAAGGTTTCTGGTCCGGTTCTTCCATATTAGATTGCACTGCTGAACGGGACAGAATAAAAACGATGACTAACCATACTTAATATGCATATATCTCAATCTCAAGAAATAAATATTTATATCTCTAAGTATCTGGATAAGACATTTTATGTAACTACGGTGTCAGCGACTCCGCCCGCTCTCATATTTCACTTCACTGCTAACCTCATAAGCCATTTAGCGTGATAGTAAGTAGCCTATAGTTGATGGGAAGAATCAAGCTATCCGTAGAATTTTGTTTTATTAAAATCGGTTCAGTGGTTCGAGTTCGAGTTATAAGCGGACAGACAGACATAGACTCAGACACTCAGACACTCAGACAGAAAGCAGACGTTGGATTATAATATAGGTAAGGAAGGAAGGAAGGAAGGAAGGAAGGATAAGGAAGGATGTAACTAGTTAAAAACTTATATTGTGGGAATATATGTCTTACTTTACACACAAATGATTATAATCGAATAATGTATGAGTTCGTTAATAACATATATTAAATTAATAGAACTCAATAAACACTGTTTAATAAATAAATCATAGTAACAGAGGAGAAGGGCGTGTCCCTCGAGCAATGCCGCCGCCCGCCAGTAGCTGCACCACGTGGCCCACCCACCCACGCCACTTCGTGTCACAGCACTATCGATAAATTAACACCAACTTACACACATTTACAAGATTACATTAAATGTTTTACGGCGGTTGTTACAATGATTACTAGCGTACTTCTATTTGCAGTTTAACTTCTATTTGTAGTTTATCTGTTTAAAAGCTGCAAGTAATAGTTTACTAGAAGCACATGTTAATCAGAATCACATAATCAATACTACTACTACTACTAATAATAAATCTGTAAGGGATGGTCATGGAGTAAGTTACTTTGTTTTAGGAAATATTGAGTTTGTAGCCTCTATGTATGATACTAAAGCTAAATTGACGATTTTTAGAAATCTTTTCTGTATGTATGTATGTATGTTCCTCCATAACTCTTAAAGCCATCATCCGAATTTGATGAAACTTAGTACAAGCCCATTTTACTATACGGGACACAGGATAGGCTTACTAAAATTCACTTCTGGCTACGCTAAGATGTGGCTCCCATACAAATCGAATTGTTCCAAGCGCCGAAATAAAGGGCGGCGCGGCGCGGCGGGGGTTAGTAGCGCGTCTCGCCTCGCGGAGACTGGCAGCGCGGCGGCGGAGGCGCGGGACGCGGCGCGGGGTGCGGTCTGGCGGAGCGCGGTGTGTGTGTGTATGCATTGTCTCGGCAGAGTTTCTTATTTAATTCGATTCATAATATTATGTAGGTTAACTTCGTTAGGTATCTATTTGATTAATTTTAGGTGCAAACCCATGTAAAAGTGTTCTTGCGAGTCGATGTTAGCGGATATTTACTTAACTGAAGTTCCTATTTGATTTAAGTTAATTGATCGTATGTTTATTATATTGTACGTAGTGTAGTATGCGCGGAATATTAGCGAAAAGATTCTTATTTTTACCCGACTACGGCGAAGCGAAAAGGAGAGTTATGTTTTTGACCGGTATGTATGTATGTATGTATGTATGTATGTATGTATGTATGTATGTTCATCTGTTCCCTCATAATAACTTCGAAACTACTTATCATAATTTGACAAATGAGGTATCGTTGGATGCGTCTTGACCGTCCGCTGGTCGTCAAGACGCATCCAACGTCTATAGGCTATAGGATATGGCGCCCTCTAGAGGACATAAGTAATGATCTAAAAAAAAAATTTTTTTAATGATGTTTTGGGTATCAAATGAAAGGGCTTAATTAGCACATTTCAAAAATTTATATATTGTTAGCTTTTGCTTTCGGATTTGCTTGCATGCATCCGATAATTGGGAATAATTTCTAAAATCAGGCCTCACTCCAAACCTACCCAAAATTAATCCTACTAATATTATAAACGCGAAAGTTTGTGAATGAGTTGCGTTCAGGAAGACGATAGACCTACTCAAAGAAAGTAAGTAACTAAGGGCGAGGCCGAAGGCCGAGCTGCGTTCGGGAAGACTATAAACCTTCTCGAAGAAAGTAAGTAACAAAGGGCGAGGCCGAAGGCCGAGCTGCGTTCAGGAAGACCATAAACCTCGAAGAAAGCAAGTAACAAAGGGCGAGGCCGAAGGCCGAGCTGCGATTAGGAAGACGATAAATTCTCGAAGACAGTAAATAACTATGGGCGAGGCCGAAGGCCGAGATGTGTTCAGGAAGAGGATAAACCTTTTTGAAGAAAGTAACTAACAAAAAAGTTACTTTCTTCGAGAAGATTTATGGTCTTCCTGAACGCAGCTCGGCCTTCGGACTCGCCCTCTGTTACTTACATTCTTCGAAAAGGTTATCCTCTTCCTAAACGCAGATCGACCTTCGGCCTTGCCCTTTGTTACTTACTTTCTTAAAGACTAGCTTTTGCCCGCGGCTTCGCTCGCGTGAAATTCGTATTTCAAAGGAAGAAAGTAAGTAACTAAGGGCGAGCTGGGTTCAGGTAAACGATAAACCGTCTCGAAGAAAGTGAGTAACTTTTTGAGGCCAAAGGCGGAGTTGCGTTCAGGAAGTCGATAAACCTTCTCGAAGAAAATAAGTAACTATGGGCGAGGCCGAAGGCCGAGCTGCGTTCAGGAAGAGGATAAACCATCTTTAAGAAAGTAAGTATCAAAGGGCGAGGCCGAAGGCCGAGCTGCGTTCAGGAAGAGGATAACCTTTTTGAAGAAAGTAAGTAACTATGGGCGAGGCCGAAGGCCGAGCTTCGTTCAGGATTAGGGTAAACTTTTCGAAGAAAGTAAGCAACAGAGGGCGAGGCCGAAGGCCGAGCTGCGTTCAGGAAAACTGAACCTTCTCGAAGACAGTAAGTAACTATGGGCGAGCTCGAAGGCCGAGCTGCGTTCAGGAAGAGGATAACCTTTTCTAAGAAAGTAAGTAACAGAGAGCGAGGCCGAAGACCGAGCTGCGTTCAGGAAGACGATAAACCTTTTCGAAGACAGTAAGTAACTATGGGCGAGGCCGAAGGCCGAGCTGCGTTCAGGAAGAGGATAAACCATCTTTAAGAAGTAAGTAACAAAGGGCGAGGCCGAAGGCCGAGCTGCGTTCAGGAAGAGGATAATCTTTTCGAAGAATGTAAGTAACAGAGGGCGAGTCCGAAGGCCGAGCTGCGTTCAGGAAGAGCATAAATCTTCTCGAAGAAAGGAACTTCTTTGTTACTTACTTTCTTCGAAAAGGTTTATCCTCTGTTACTTACTTTCTTCGAAAAGGTCATCCTCTTCCTGAACGCAGCTCGGCCTTCGGCCTCGCCCATAGCTACTCACTGTCTTCGAGAAGGTTTATCGTTTTCCTGAACGCAGCTCGGCCTTCGGCCTCGCCCTCTGTTACTTACTTTCTTCGAAAAGTTTACCCTCATGCTGAACGCAGCTCGGCCTTTGGCCTCGCCCTCTGTTACTTACTTTCTTCGAAAAGGTTATCCTCTTCCTGAACGCAGCTCGGCCTTCGGCCTCGCCGAAAGTTACTCACTGTCTTCGAGAAGGTTTATCGTTTTCTTGAACGCAGCTCGGCCATCAGCGTCGCCCTCTGTTACTTACTTTCTTCGAAAAGTTTACTCTCATTCTGAACGCAGCTCGGCCTTCGGCCTCGCCCATAGTTACTTACTTTCTTCGAAAAGGTTATCCTCTTCCTGAACGCAGCTCGGCCTTCGGCCTCGCCCATAGTTACTTACTGTCTTCGAGAAGGTTTATCGTCTTCCTGAACGCAACTTCGCCTTCGGCCTCAAAAAGTTACTCACTTTCTTCGAGACGGTTTTTCGTTTACCTGAACCCAGCTCGCCCTTAGTTACTTACTTTCTTCCTTTGAAATACGAATTTCACGCGAGCGAAGCCGCGGGCAAAAGCTAGTAAATAATAAAAGAAAGTAAATTCATTTCTTTCATTAAACATATACAAATAATTTAAGTACTACAACTAAAATAGGCAAATGTTACGTCTAAATTGAGGGATGTGAGGTTAGGTTAGGTAAGATAAGCTCGAAGATCAGTCGCCCAAACCCAACGACCTAAACCTAGCTTTAACCCCTCCTGGTTTTAGCCGTAACATTTATATTAGTAGGTACACATACCTTACATTACAAGTCTTTATCAAAACTGATATGAGCGTATGCTATTTAACCGCATGGGGTGAAGCATCGAATGAACACACCGATTGCGTCAAAATAACATATGTTTTTAGGGTTCCGTATCCGGTATGGGACCCTATTACTAAGCCTACGCCGTCTGTCTGTCTGTCTGTCCGTCCGTCCGTCCGTCTGTTCGAGGGTTGTATCTCTTGAACCGTAATAGGTAGCCCGTTGAAATGTTCACAGAATAGGTGTTATTTATTATGGCCGATATAACAACAAATAATAAAAACAAGAAAAAGTAAAACTTTCATGGGGGTTCCCATAGATTCTATGGGAACACCCATGAAATTTTTACATACTATGGCATAGAAGAAACCAAAAAGTGTAGGCGCGCGCGCCATCTACCGAATAGAGTATGAAACATTTTAACTAATCATGAATTTTAACGCCATAGATGGCGTGGGCGCTAACCATGACATGGCGATACGGAACCCTGGGTGCGTGATTTCGATTCGCACTTGGCCGGGGTTTTTTTTTCAATAAGAAAATAGGTACATGTTATTAGGTATCTATAAAATAACTAGAACACATTAATCTCTATCTTCTTTATCTCTATCTCTACTTCTTATAAAGGGAACGTCTGTCTGTATGTATGTATGTTTGAGGTAAACTCCGGAACCACTGAACTGATTTTGATGCGGTTTGTACCAATGTAAAGAGTTGTTCTTGAGGCTCACTATAGGCTATATACCATCACGCTAAACAGCAATAGGGCTGAGCAGTATCAAAGAAAGTATAGTATGAACGGAATTTAGTGCGTCGAATGGTAGTGCCGGATGGAGAGGGCTGAGAAGGACGGAGGGGAGGGGGAGGGAGGGAGGGAGAGAGAGAGAGAAGCGATGGGTTATTAAGAGTATCATATTTACGTTTAAATCGAATTTGCTATCAAACCGAGTCTACCGCGAGCGAAGCCGCAGGAAAAAGCTAGTTTAAGGCCGTGACAAACGCCAACGACCTTGAGCATTCGGGAATTTCAAATTTCAAAATTATTTTCGTTTATGTATTACCACTTTTTATAAACCTCTAAATAGACTATCGATGAAAACTAAAATAAAAATAGGTACTTACGTAAGCAAAAATAGGTAGATAGGTGTATTTATGTACGTATGGTTAATTACGTCGATAATTTCGTGTAGGCGTGTTTTGTTTTTTATTTTTATCTCCTGTCGTGTCGTGGTTACCATAATAAAATTTCAAAAAATTTCAACAAGCCAGTTTCCTCAGTTCTGTGTGAACTTTCATCAGTGGTATTGTAAAATTGTATTAATACACACATTCTGATTTTATTACATTCATACTTTTTTTGGAATTTTTTTATAGCAATCTTACTCATTATTTAAAAAAAACCATAAACCAACAAACCACATTGTTAGTACGGAACCAAATTTTATGTTTGTATTTTTTTTATTTTCTCAATGTGTGCCAATAATTGGTCAGTTTTGGACTTTCTTTGCCGCATTTTTTGCATGTTTTTGCGTATTTGGCGTTTATCACTTTGTTTAATTTTTATATTAAAGCCGCGGCCTTAATATAAAAATAAGGGAAAACTAACAGGTAGAAGAAGAAGAATTCGTGTTAATCGAATGAGCATGCGTATTCACGGACACACCCGGACGTATATTCGTAATCGTAATGCCGCGGGCGCTACGACTCGTTTCCTGTGAATGCACATACGCAATTAATAAAGGCACGAATATTCTGATAGCTGAGATCCGAATACGACAATGCGATCCTCGTCCGATCTGCTGAGCCTGAGTCACGGGCGATGGATCCTCACGACTCAGGAGGGGTGCCGCTCGTTGCCGAGTGAGCTGACTCACGAACACGGAATTAGGATGATGAGAGCACATTCATTTACATTATTTTACATAGTTCAAATATACCACTCGTACCATTGCATTCGCATGTGATGCCTGATTATGTCAGGTATAAGCAAGGTTAGTTTAGATTAGCAGAGTTTAGTTTAAATTACTCTGCTTACCCCGATTATCGGGATTCAGCGTGTGCGATATGTACATATGTATGTATGTACTTTAGATTAGCTAAGCTGTTAGGCACAGTCCCCTCTACCCGTGTGTCCGACCTATATTATTTGCATTATGTTCTTATGTTCGGGTTGAAATCAGAAATGTTTACTTATATAATTCAGACATTTAAAAAAATGGATTGAAAATGGCAGCGCTCCTATTTGCCTCCCGCTTCCCCAATATTGCCGTCTATATTCGCAAGCACTTGTATAGACAGCAAAATGTTAGTTTCATCAATCAGGTCACGACATATTATGTGTACCTACTCATTGCTGACTTTATGCAGTATTTGATAAACAGAATGAGGCTTCAGGACGGGGTAAACAAGCGGAACTATAATATTTTATTCATAATGCAATAATTTATGATGTCAAGAATCAGCCACACACAGCTGTCTCAGAGCCGCGGTCGCTGGTCGGTGCTCAGATCAATGAGTTATTGTATCCCTCGATAGGAACGTATGCGGTGCAGTCGGAATGTGCAACCTAGAGAGGAGCTTCTATGGACCTCGGAGGAACTAATAAGGGCAGGCCATTAGGACACAAGTAGAGTGATATAAATTAAATGGTTGACATGTCGACAGAGACGGCCGACAGGCTCCTAGAGTTACTAGCGCTGATTTGGATCTACTGAAGGGAATTAAGTTCGGTCGGTACATCCATCACTCGAGTGGATGAGACGTGAACGTGACAAAATAGAAATAGCAAGAATAATGTGAGCGCTGCCCCGCCCATGCATTACTCTGTCGGGACTGCTCTGTAATTTATATCAAACTCTACATGGTTCTTTTCGCAAGGTTTCGTTTTTCCTCGTAAGTACACGAAAAATAATCAATTTGACGATAACCGCCTGTTTAGTCCGTTTAGCGAGGCGCCTACCCCGTAGTTACGCGCCAACTAATTTACCCTGTCCGGTCCAGAAAACGATGCCTCCGGAGGGTCGAGTGGAGTGGAGATGTGGAGACGAGAGCTTCGGCTAGGCGCCGGCGCCGGCGCCGGATTACATGCAATCGATAAATCGAGCCCGCGTGACAGGTATTGAAGTCGGTGCTCAGGGAGCACGCTACCGCACACCAGCCCGTCATGCGGACGGTTGATACTCGTGGTAATTGCCTATTTAGCTCATCCCATTAGCATGCGGCCGTGTCAGGGGAAAATAACACTTCGACGGTTTAATGCATACCAATTCTTCCGAAATAGTTTGGAATTATCGGTCTATGAATCTTCTGTCACCTCTGAGCCCTGAAGGTACGGCATCGACATACACTCTTGGTTTTAACGTTTCTCAAGAATTCATGCTGTGCAAATATGTAACCATATTTTTCTTTTCAAAACTTTATAAAGAATATTTATGTCGGTTGTGTTATCTTTGCGTTGTGTCTTTAATATTATTGATATAGGTAAATGGTTTTACTAAAAAGATTTTCGAACTTTGAATGTGGTCTATAGTATATAGTTTTTTACTTTAATTATAATTTTCACACTTTAAAAACAAATTATTACAATCTTTTATTTACCTTCACTTGTTTGGACAATCCATCTAGTTAGGCAAGCATAACTTTGACAAGGAGGCCGACAAAAGGATTCAGTTAGGCTGGGCGGCATTTTGGAGACTCAGTAACCTCACACAGCCCAGAGTAGGTAATTAAAGACGAAGGTCTTCAAGCAGTGCATTCTGCCTATAATGACAGACTGAGCTGAAACGTTTCAGCCCTTTTCAAAAACAAGCTTTCATTTTTAATATGTACATATTTCATAGTTTACTATGTACGAATGAAACTAAAAACGAATGAAATAAGTTCATGTTTTCGATTTGTTTTCAAAAAGGTCCCGAAATGTTCATGAGAGTAGGTACCAATTATATTTAATTGGACAGTGATTGGATCATAAGCAAATACTTGCCGAAGTCTGTATTTTGTTTACAATTCGCGCTAGAAGCTTTGTGAAAACTAATCCAAGGCCTAAACTGATTTTATTAGTTTTAGTACATGGATGAAATAAAATCATGTTTTTAAAAAGGGTTTATTTATAATTTTATTGTAGTTCAGTGGAAAACAAAATTGCCGCCGACAACACATTACTACTGTGTCATAACTAATCGGTCAATCAGAATAAAGTTTACCTTAATATTATTTCTCTGTCCTCATTTGCCATTACCATACAATGGAGTATCGCACGGCAGGTGGGGGCGGGGCGGGGCGCGGCGCCGTTCCGATCCGATACTCCTTCATTTTGTCATTAGGAGTCAAATTTATTACTCAGCTGGTATCACTTCATATTATTGCCCTAATTCGATGTCAATTTGTTGAGACGAATTTCCTGGTTCGGGATACACGGGAATGATTTACATAAACTGTGTGGGTTTGTTTCTCTTTTGTTGGACACTGTACTCCAAGAATTGAATGGTTAAAGTATTCCTAAAGTAGTATTAGTTGAGAAAAATTCAGTGAGTATGAACATCTGTCGATTATAATTTACGATGCAATACCGACACATTTTTATGGGGATGCGCTTTTATTGCGTCTACGCTTCTGCTGCTGGGATAACTGCCGGAAATGGCATCCTCAATCAAAATGACATATGGAAATTTCTGAAAACTAATTTCCGCCGATGCAGACTGAATCCATTTGCTATATGCGTGCATACGAGATGCATCGGTACTTACTTGTGAGTCGGGGATTTGCACGCGGACTCCGCTGTCGCACTACAAAGCTCTGAAGATAAGCTAAGCTATGGTAATTAAGCAGATAGCTAGCTCTGTAGCTACATAAGCCAAACTAATGGTAACTACGTAGATCTGGATGCGAAAGCTGGAATTGCATTATAAAGTTTCATTGTACAGTATAGCTATCGATGCGGGAAGTGAAAGGATGGGGAATGGGGATTCCTCGATTGGAAAATATTTTGTTTTTTTTATGTAATCCGGTATGGGTGGCTGAGTCAGAGGGGCCAAAGCACATGCTCTGACTAGCCAATATCACCTCCGAGAAGGTAGGTGCCATACCGGAGACTTCCCTGGATTGTTGGCTATACTGGACTAGAGGAGAACACAACCGAGGTTGCTATGCGGCCATCTTACATCCAGTATCCAATTTGCCTTCCGGCGAACTTTTTTGTATTGTAGCGCAGATACGTACACCAATGTCTAAGTTAATTACACGGAGATCCTGTCGGAAAAGTGTGACATCCATCGTACCCTTTTTAATGGCTATAAAAAACTAAAACAATTAGTTTTTTTTTAATTTGGCCAAGCCTTTTTAAATTATTGTGTTTTAAATGTCTTCAAATAAATAACAATTAAAAGAAAGTAACAGAAAATAAATCTGAAATTGAAATATTACGGTAAATTAGAATGATTTTGGGCATCGTCGGTCAACAATCGACGCTCCACGCCAAGTGGCTCGTATAATATACACAAAAGAAATGAAATAAAATAAAATTCGTTTGCCCTACCTACGAGTTGGCGACCGAATGGAGGGAAAATGGAACGTGGGTGCAACGAATAGTATGCGAATGGAACTCGCGTGTCTTATAGCTACTGATATTAATCATGTAATTAATTAAAAGTAAAAAAAACATCTTTAATGTTTCATCGATAAAATACCGTAATTCATTGTGCTCATCGGGCAGACAGAACTGTTACGATAAATGCTATGCAACCATATTGCAATTGTGATTCTGGAAACAACATAATTACCTACATTTTACTCTTTTCTGTCAGCCTGGATGTCTGACTTTACCCATGAGAATTTGACGGACACGTAGAGAAAGAACCACATTATGTGACGACGCTTACTGCCGAGAGCGCACTGCCAAAGAGTTTGCCACTTTCTCGACGAATTCCTTATTGGCCGCAGCAACTGAATCCGCTCGAGACTATGTATAGAAGTAAGAGACAGTACAAGAGGCATTACGAAGGTACTATACTTATCTTAATCTCCACTAATAGATCCACTAACGGCGTTGAACTCTTCGATGTCTGTCGACCCCTTCAGGGTTTGTTTAGATACATTTTGCACATTGGAAAAACTTTTTTGTATTATAATATCGATTACAATTTTGCAACACTGCTCTTACGGTCAATAGAAATAACAGTGCCTTTGTTGCATTTAGATTAATACCTCTTGCAGAGTTTGCCGTCGGAATGTGGGGCGAAATGGAATTAGGTGTTCCTCACCCGAGTCGAATTGCAACGCAAAAGTTAATCGAGAATTCACATAAACGAGTCGCCTTTGTCTCTCTGACTACTTTGCTATTCGCCGCGGCCTGGGAACAAAAACGCATTGTTGTTCTGAGGTCTCACTCGATAAAGCTCCTCGCTACAGGCGTAAAGGAAGCGCCTTATTTTGTACTTTTTTTTACAAGTATTATGATGATCTAATTGCATAATTTGTCGACTCTTACATGAAGTTGAGAGCAGTAGCTTCTGCGCCTCCGCCGCGGCGGACCTTTCTCTGGGAACCTCTTTGTTGCGAGTTTGACCTCCCTTTACGTGTTGCAACTTCTCGGTGATGGTACGCGCGCTGGCAGCCGGCTCGCTCAATACAGCACCAGCACCATAGAAATTCTCATACCAATAAACATTGCGAGTGTTGCTACGTTCAAAAGCGAACGTTTGAAAGAACTGATAATATCCCAACTTTTTTAGAAGAAAATTTTATTGGTTCTTGTCATAACTAAGTACTCCGCAAGTAGTCTACGGTGTTGCCTTTTCCTTTAAATATTTTTTTCTTATAGCGTTTGTCTTGTTATGACATTTTGGCCAGTGTCAAGTTAGTGAAGTTTCATGGTCATATGCGGTCAATTAAAAGAAAATAACTATCCCTTCCTTATATTATTAGTTTCCATCGATCTTCTGTCACGGACATTCTAGTCCACTGCAACTATTTCGAAGATAAATTCAATCGATAAAATGAATGAGTTCGTCGAATTGGCTGGATTATTGTCAGTCAGTGCGAGTGCAGTGGACGAGGAGGACGGAGCGAGCGAGAGGGCCGCCTGGCGCCTCGTCGCCGGGGTCGGAGGATTTAGCACTTCGCAATAGAAGCATGTATTGAATAAGCTACTCAGTGAAGGCGTGCGAAAGTAATTATTCAAATCCCGTTAGGAATGACTAGTTTCAGGTATTGTTTATGTGCACTTGGAGCGTACTTCGTTGGAATGGATAGATAAACAAAATAATGAGGCAATAAATATTGCAAACAGTTTTTAGTTTCCTGTCGCAAAACTGTGAAAAAAATACCCTTCTTAATCTTATGTGATCTCTCTATAGTGTCTGTCAGTCCATCGTACGCAGATCATTGTGTGTATCTTGTTTAAATATCATTTACAATTTTGGCAATTATTTCAAGGAGTCAGTTTTATTTTGGATTTGTTTTTTATTTTCTAAAATGTTCAATGTTCTAACCAAGAATAATGAGTTATGTATGCATCATCCACATTGGAACATTTGTTTATAACAATATTCCACAATGCCAATTTAACTTACATGGTTAGAAGTGTTTTTATCTGTGATACTAAGTAGGAAATACACCCTATCGTGTGTGAAGTGTGTAAAGGTTATTTCCTAGTGGCGTAGTTGCGGAGACGCTACCTACTCGTAGACTAGACACACGCGATGTTAAATCAAATTTATTACCTTTTACGTCTACAACGTCCAATGTCTGTTTACTTCTATAAACGACCGACGAAGCTTTATTGACAGCCGACATAAGAACGCGCGAGGCCGTCCGTCTGCTATTAACAATTTTCAGTTCATTGTCATCTTAACTTTGTTTACCTAAGCTAATTAAAACCTAAGTCAATTCTCTGTAAGGGATTTTTTTTAATTGCTACCGAACTGGGTGGCTCTGTCCGAGGTCGCAACCTCAGGCGCAGCCAATTTCACCCTCGAGGGGGTGCCAGTCCGGCTTGGAGGTGGACTAATGTTGCTGGGGAAAGGCTATTAACCCACGATTTGAAGATCCGTGGATTGTAGGAGTAGGGGAAGATATTCCCTGGGAGCCCGTTCCACACCTTTGCAGTGCGGCACGGATAAGTCCGCCTTTGCACCTTATGTAAATGTTCTAATGTACTTGTTACTGTTTAATGTTTACTGGAGCAATAAAGCATTTTCTATCTATCTATCTAATTTCAGTATGTGTGCAGTAAAATTAATTTAATGAAGATAAATTTACCCAACATTTTGTAGATTATTTAAAAAAAATTGTTTTTCGAAATACATTAAGTTTATTAAACAATTATGAAGATACTAGCTTTTGCCCGCGGCTTCGCTCGCGTGAAATTCGTATTTCAAAGGAAGAAAGTAAGTAACAAAGACCGATCCGCGTTAAGGTAAACGATAAACGTTCTCAAGTAAGTAAGTAGTAAGTAACTAACGACGCGGCTTCATGCTGAGCTGCATTCTGGAAGACAATAAACCTTCTCAAAGAAAGTAAGTAACTGAGGGCGAGGCCGAAGGCCGAGCTGCGTTCAGGAAGACCATAAACCTTCTCGAAGAAAGTAAGTACTTGGATGGGTGACCGCTGACCGTTGGAGGCTGACCGAGGTTCGGATTCCTCGTAAAACTATAGGTCTCTTCCCTCCTAATCTTACTTGGTGGTAGGGTTTAACCCGCCCGGGTTGGTACCACCGCACTGAATGAAACGTCATGAAACGGCTATGTAAATAGTTTGTGTTTTCCGACCAGTTCAGTGTAGCCGGCACGATCAAAGGGGGAAGCACTGATATGGCACCTAGTTCACCCGGTGTTATGGGCTGACATCACGGACGTTGTAGGTGATGTAGCCAACTGTGTCAGTTTCCATAAAAAAAATAAAAAAAAAGTAACAGAGGGCGAGGCCGAAGGCCGAGCTGCGTTCAGGAAGACCATAAACCTTCTCGAAGAAAGTAAGTAACTAAGGGCGAGGCCGAAGGCCGAGCTGCGTTCAGGAAGACTATAAACATTCTCGAAGAAATTAAGTAATTGAGGGCGAGGCCGAAGGCAGAGCTGCGTTCAGGATGACTATAAACCTTCTCGAAGAAAGTAAGTAACAGAAAGCGAGGCCGAAGGCCGAGCTGCGTTCAGGAAGACCATAAACCTTCTCGAAGAAAGTAAGTAATTGAGGGCGAGGCCGAAGGTAGAGCTGCGTTCAGGAAGACCATAAAACTTATCGAAGAAAGTAAGTAACAGAGGGCGAGGCCGAAGGCCGAGCTACGTTCAGGAAGACCATAAACCTTCTCGAAGAAAGTAAGTAACTAAGGGCGAGACCGAAGGCCGAGCTGCGTTCAGGAAGACCATAAACCTTCTCGAAGAAAGTAAGTAACTAAGGGCGAGGCCGAAGGCCGAGCTGCGTTCAGGAAGACTTATATGCGTTAAGAAGGTTTATACCTTCTCGAAGAAATTAAGTAATTGAGGGCGAGGCCGAAGGCAGAGTTGCGTTCAGGAGGACTATAAACCGCCTTAAAGAAAGTAAGTAACTATCGCCCATAGTTTAGGAAGCATAGCGTTCAGGAAGACGATAACCTTTTCGAAGAACGTAAGTAACAGAGGGCGAGGCCGAAGGCCGAGCTACGTTCAGGAAGACCATAAACCTTCTCGAAGAAAGTAAGTAACTAAGGGCGAGGCCGAAGGCCGAGCTGCGTTCAGGAAGACTATAAACATTCTCGAAGAAATTAAGTAATTGAGGGCGAGGCCGAAGGCAGAGCTGCGTTCAGGATGACTATAAACCTTCTCGAAGAAAGTAAGTAACAGAGGGCGAGGCCGAAGGCCGAGCTGCGTTCAGGAAGACCATAAACCTTCTCGAAGAAAGTAAGTAATTGAGGGCGAGGCCGAAGGTAGAGCTGCGTTCAGGAAGACCATAAAACTTATCGAAGAAAGTAAGTAACAGAGGGCGAGGCCGAAGGCCGAGCTGCGTTCAGGAAGACCATAAACCTTCTCGAAGAAAGTAAGTAACTAAGGGCGAGACCGAAGGCCGAGCTGCGTTCAGGAAGACCATAAACCTTCTCGAAGAAAGTAAGTAACTAAGGGCGAGGCCGAAGGCCGAGCTGCGTTCAGGAAGACTTATATGCGTTAAGAAGGTTTATACCTTCTCGAAGAAATTAAGTAATTGAGGGCGAGGCCGAAGGCAGAGTTGCGTTCAGGAGGATTATAAACCGCCTTAAAGAAAGTAAGTAACTATCGCCCATAGTTTAGGAAGCATAGCGTTCAGGAAGACGATAACCTTTTCGAAGAACGTAAGTAACAGAGGGCGAGGCCGAAGGCCGAGCTACGTTCAGGAAGACCATAAACCTTCTCCAAGAAAGTAAGTAACTAAGGGCGAGGCCGAAGGCCGAGCTGCGTTCAGGAAGACCATAAACTTTCTCGAAGAAAGTAAGTAATTGAGGGCGAGGCCGAAGGCAGAGCTGCGTTCAGGAAGACGATAAACCTTCTCAAAGAAAATAATATTCTCCCTTTCCCTCTCCCTCTGCCTCTCCCTCTCCTTCTCCCTCTTCATCTCCCTCTCCATCTTCCCTCTCCCTCTCCCTCTCCCTCTCCCTCTCCCTCTCCCTCTCCCTCTCCCTCTCCCTCTCCCTCTCCCTCTCCCTCTCCCTCTCCCTCTCCCTCTCCCTCTCCCTCTCCCTCTCCCTCTCCCTCTCCCTCTCCCTCTCCCTCTCCCTCTCCCTCTCCCTCTCCCTCTCCCTCTCCCTCTCCCTATCCCTCTCCCTCTCCCTCTCCCTCTCCCTCTCCCTCTCCATCTCCCTCTCCCTCTCCCTCTCCCTCTCCCTCTCCCTCTCCCTCTCCCTCTCCCTCTCCCTCTCCCTCTCCCTCTCCCTCTCCCTCTCCCTCTCCCTCTCCCTCTCCCTCTCCCTCTCCCTCTCCCTCTCCCTCTCCCTCTCCCTCTCCCTCTCCCATGCCTCCCTCTCCCTCTCCCTTCATGCCTCCCTCTTTCCCCCACCCATCCCCATTCCCTTCCCTCCTTTTCCTCCCCCTGCCATCGCTGCTCTTCCTCCCCACCCTCCTTCCCCTTCCTTCATCTCCCTACCTCAACTATTTCTCTCTCCCTCCCATCCACTCCCGCCCTTCCCTCACCACCTCTCGTCTCACCACCCTCTAACTCCCACTCCCTCACTCCGACTCTCTCACTCCCTCTCTCCCTAAACGAAAATCCTAAGCCTTCTAGTGATAGTACGGAACCCTCTTTACGCGAGCTCGACTCGAACTTGACCACTTTTTTTAAATTAGGTTACCATGGGATATACGCTTAATTTACAGGAAAACCTAAACGAAAATCCTAACCATTCACCTACAGAAAACGGGATGGTACGGAACCCTCTTTACGCAAGGTCCACTCGAACTTGACAACTTTTTTGAAATTATGTTACCATGGGTTATTCATTTAATTTACAGGAAAACCTAAACGAAAATCCTAAACCTTCTAGTTCTCACAGAAAACGGGATGGTACGGAACCCTCTTTACGCGAGCTCGACTCGAACTTGACCATTTTTTTTCAAAATTATGTTACTCCGGGATATACACTACCACTATACAAAGTTTCATCAAAATCCGTCCAGCCGTTCAGGCGTGAAAGAGGAACAAACAAACAAACAAACAAACAAACAAACAAACAAACAAATATACTTTCGCATTTATGATATTAGTGAGATGAGATGAGAAGTGAGATTCATACGGCATTAAAACTGCACTCGAACTTGTCACACTTTGCTCGATTACACCCACGAAAGAAGCACGAAGTAGGTGACCGCTGACCGTTGGAGGCTGACCGAGGTTCGGATTCCTCGTAAAACTGTAGGTCCCTTCCCTCCTAATCTTACTTGGTGGTAGGGTTTAACCCGCCCGGGTTGCTACCACCGCACTGAATGAAACGTCGGCCGAAACGGCTATGTAAATAGTTTGTGTTTTCCGGCCAGTTCAGTGTAGCCGGCACGATCAAAGAGGGAAGCACTGACATGGCACCTAGTTCACCCGGTGTTATGGGCTGACAACACGGACGTTGTAGGTGATGTAGCCAACCGTGCCAGTTTCCATAAAAAAAGAAGGTATGTTGTATAAAAAGAGTCTATGCTATTTATTCAATTGCATCATAAAAATGCACTGTAAATAAATTACCGTCCAGCAAATTCGTTACCAAATTACGTGTATGTCATCTCGTCACTGAATTGGCGGACAAATAGCCAACTGATGTTTACCGTCCGCCAATCAATTAAAACATACAATCATTAACGTCCCCACAGAACATTAACCACATCACCTCAATGTCCGCAATCAGTGAACGCGTAATGGAATGTTAAACGGAATTGCGAAGCGTGAATTGCATCTATTATTATTGTCAAAATAAATATGTAATTATTTATTTACTAAATAGCAACATGCTAAAATAATATATTTTGTCCTATTACAATTTTACCAGCCAACACGTCACACATCCTCGATAAACTATAGTTGCTAATAATGTGAGTTATTTAGTAGGTACAAAATTAGCGTATTATGATGCTGTGAAGTTTATAACAAATAATTATTGAATGATGATCACCTTATCTATCACCCAGTTGATTTAAAATCGAGTTATTCGAATATTTGAAGAACCTACTCTTACATTTTTTTTTTATGGAAACTGACACGGTTGGCTACATCACCTACAACGTCCGTGATGTCAGCCCATAACACCGGGTGAACTAGGTGCCATGTCAGCGCTTCCCCCTTTGATCGTGCCGGCTACACTGAACTGGTCGGAAAACACAAACTATTTACATAGCCGTTTCAACCGACGTTTCATTCAGTGCGGTGGTACCAACCCGGGCGGGTTAAACCCTACCACCAAGTAAGATTAGGAGGGAAGGGACCTACAGTTTTACGAGGAATCCGAACCTCGGTCAGCCTCCAACGGTCAGCGGTCACCCATCCAAGTACTGACCGCACCCAGCGTTGCTTAACATTCAATAGCGACAGTTGACTGTCTGCACCACTGAGCTAACGAGGCTGACAAAACATGCAGGATTTATACTTGTAAAGCATTCCCGTGAAGGAAAACCTTTTGCATTTTGAACAATATTGACTGGAAAGAATGATGTTCTGCAGTAAGCTCGCCTTCTGCACCACAGAAAAGTGTTAACATATTCATACTATACTAATATCATATCAGTGAAATTATCTCCTTCGAGGGACTATGTCTATCCAAGATGGAACATTTAGCCATAGTCACAGTGTGCCAGCCTCCGTAGCGCGATAGTGCAAGAGACCTACGTGCGATCATGCACATCAAGCACATCCGGGCGTTCAGAAGTTGGATGGGTGGCGGTTCGACCGTTGAGGTTCACCGTGGTTCGAATTCCACTTAAAACTGTAAGTCCATTTCCTTTACATTCTTGGTAGGCTTTAACCCGACCGGATTGATATCACCGCACTGAATGAAAGTTCGTGTTTTCCGTTCAGACCGTAGGACTTAGGCCGTAGGTCGTTTAGTATAGCCGGAACGACATAAGGGAAGCAGTGAAATGGCACCTAGTTCACCAGAGTGTGATGGGCCGAAATCAGGGGTGTAGTAGTTGATGTAGCCAAACAAGTCAGATTTCACACAAAAATACATTTCTTGCCGCCTGGACTCCGCGCGGAGCGTGTGATATGGGCGACGGGTGCGCGCTGGGTGGGGCGGTTCAAGTTTTAGCATAACATTAGGGTAAATGGCGCGTCTGCTTTCGGAAACGTCCGCCGGAGCAGTTCGCCTCCACATAAAACGGCCTCGGCCCATTCCCGTCCACATATTGACCGAACATTTGATCGGCCCAATGGCCAAGCTTGGCGCCGCCGCGCCGTCATGAATTCGGCTCTAATATTACAGTGATTTCCCATCGTCATATTTGAATGCGATTATTAAAAAAAAAACACTTTTACACACACACAGTACTTAATACCATAAAACATGGAACACATAAGGCGGGTTTAATGCGATGCAGCGTTCTTTAGAAACGAACCTTTGGGATGTTGAGAAGCGGACAATGCAGAGAAAATTTAAGTTTAAAGCATAAATAAAAAATATGAAATAAATAGACGTAAACATATATATTTTTTTATGTAATCCGGTATGGGTGGCTGAGTTGGAGGGGCCAAAGCGCATGCTCCGACCAGCCAATATCACCTCCGAGAAGGTAGTTGCCATACCGGAGACTTCCCTGGATTGCTGGCTATACTGGACTAGAGGAGAACACAACCGAGGTTGCTATGCGCGGCCATCTTACATCCCAGTACTCTTTTAAAGGTCGACACTGATTACTTTCTGCCGGGAACTGTACGTTTGTACTTATTTAATGATTTATATACATCGATACATACATAAAATAAAAACTATAATACACATAAGTACATTTTCTATTTATGTATATATGATGACGGCCAAGATTGAGTTTTCTATTTAATATTATGATTTTTTAAGTTACCTAGTGTATTTTAAAATTCTTATAACAAAAATGACATTCGAAAGTGAGAACAAAATCATCGATATTTTATACAGAATTACACAACGTATCTATATCGACTAAGGGTATTGTGTCAAATACCTAGTTAGCCAGCGAATGAATCTCCATTGACGGCTTTCACAAGTTTCACTGGATTTGCCCCTAATTTATAGAATGTTCGCACAATATGCGAAATCGAGTCACGAGGATGCCTCCGAATATGAGCCGAGTCCGGTTGGTATTTAAATAAATAACTGACTCCACGTGGGGGCTCGGGGCGATATCAACTTGTGGAGACAATGTACTCGTATGTACCCCGAACGAAGAGAACTTTGTAAATATATAATTTTACCTTGATTCTATTGCATGGTCACAGTTTACATAGGTACATACATACAAAGTGAATGACTGTAAATGCAGGCTTTAGGATAGGGTGACATAGACAGACATACCGTAATTATGACGTTAACCTTTTTTTGTTTTGCAGAACCATATTCTGCAAAACAAACTTATATCAGTACAATTTCTTTCGGTCAAATACTGTAAATCGTGTACGGGTTTCCTCACCCGAGTTATAGATGTATTAAGTAAATTATTCGAAAATGTAAATACTTATGGAAATATGAACATCCAACCTCGGAGTACCGTACCGGCTACTTGGATGCAAGGACACGAACGAGTACACAGGAGTATTGTAGACGGTGCGTATGAGGTTGGGCCGGAAGCTGTTCAGGCACAGCCAAATAGGTCAATGCAGACGTGACCATATTGGTTTAGTGGTGAACCAGCACCAATCGGTCTCAGCTTTTGTCATGAAGCTCTATCTGGAACTATCAATATTTGCACTCCTTAAACTAAAACAAACGGTTCATAGAACCTAAGAACCTTAACTTAATTACTAACTACATTTGATCGGGGTAGGATTTTCGTACCCCGTGGTTCATTTTCCATAAAAAATTTGTGCATAAGCTCCTGGTCACTAAATGGCCCCTATTACAAACGAAAACATAGACGTATCCATCCACGTCAAAAATAAGACATACAATTTTAAAAACCGACGAATTACGTGGCGGCACGGAAATCTCGGTGCGCGAGTCCTACTCGCACTTCGCCGCTTTTTTACTATCTAAACAAAAAGCACAGACTTCGTACTGCGGGTAGTCCGACCGATAGTAAGACTATGGTAAAGACGACCTTATATATTTGTATTATCTACCTACATATTACTGTCCTAAGGGATAAGGACAAGATGCCGCGCTAAAGGGCGACAGGCTCGCCACCTCTCACCTTGGGACGGTACTTACACCGAGTCATGCAGCAGGTAGCAGGCAGGAGTCTTCGTGCCTTACTTGCTGCTTGATCGATTGAATCTTGTTCGAATACTTTGCGAAACGTGTTGGTCAGTGTTGTGCTGTAATTTACCAGAGTTCTTGCAGCACAACACCGATTACTCTGCTTACCGCGATTTTCGGGACTCAGCGTGTGTGATATTATAATATCAAGATAAGTTGTATGACATTTTCTTTCTCTGTATGTTATTATTTTATGTGACGGATGGTCACCGCTAAAATTACAACATCTGTCACTCCTAAAAAAATGCGAATCAAATGATCATTAGAAAGAAAGAAGAGCGGCGCCAGGCGCGGCGGCGGCGGTCGGCCGCGACAAACAACAAGATGGCCACTGAGAGAACGTTCACATCGGAAATACAACATAGGTACCCGTTCTTCCTAGAACTGAAACTGTCAAGCTAATCTGTTTATGAAGTTTTTGCCTCGGTTTGAATTCGGACGGTACATTCGACAGGCGCTGGCTCGGCGCGGCGGCGGCGCGGAGGCGCGGCGGCGGCGCGGCGGCGCGGGGCGGCGGCGCCGCGCGGTGGCTGGCGCCATTACTACTTTTTGCGTGTCGGGTGAGACGCCATTTCTTACGTGATTTTTTGTGTGCCGCGATGAACATGAAGTCATAGACCATAATTTGTGCTAACCTACGGTGCTAACTGTAAACATGTGTCATCATCCTTGATCACATTATTCCAGTGAAAACCATCTTAATTTTATATGTTTTCTTATTAATAGTAATATTTAATTTTTTTCACCATAAACATGGATCGCGCTCGTGTTAATACTGTAAACTCCATACAACAATAAAATACAATCATGAAACCATATGCTATTTTGAAAATGTTACATTAAACATTCCCGACAGGAAGGTAGAGGTAGATACAATCAAACATACGAATACAGATTTTATTGATAGCTTTAATTTACAGGTTTATGTTCTATGTTTACGCTTTAAATTCGATCCCAATCGGATGTTCAAATGGAACAAAGTTCGACTGTTCGTGTTCACGTACATACAAAACATGTAGGTACATGGACAACACGAAACTCGTGGAAAATTTACCATTACGCTTGATTGAGAGGCTGAGTGCTTAGCTTAATAAATAACTGTGAACAGAGCTGGAAGTAAACAGATATTTACGTCTGACACACTTTATCTAATGTATGTGGAGCATGTTCATCAGACGCCCGCAAAGAAGGTCGTCCAACGACCTTCCGAAATGTGTCCATCATAGGAGCACCGCTAGAACCGTCTCGTGGCGTTTGAGGTGCATTTAAATCGGGTTAAATTCTGTGGCTTGAGTCGGTTTCAGATGAGTACATGAGCGTATACTCGCGTAGAGCTTGAAGAACTGTTAGGGATGAGAGGTGCTGTGGGAGCGGGAGCTTTTTTAAATGAGTACGAAACCACCAAGAGAGACTCACTGTGAGGATGAGGATGGAATGGAAATGCACAGATACTATTTTAGTCAATGGACACCCTAGTACATGACCATCCCAGTAGGCATTGCAAAAGGAAGACATTATGGCGTAAATCAGTGGTGCCCAAACGGTCGATCGCGATCGACCGGTCGATCGCAAAGGGCTTTTAGGTCGATCGCAGAAAATATGTAGAGCAAGAAGTTACTCGTAGAAACATGGAAGAATTCATAATATTTGATGTGACTTAACATTTTCCGGGTGGTGTCCTCTTCCACAAGGACCGCAATAGTAACAAACATGTAACATAGTTTTCAATTCAAACAAAAATTACTACAAATTATTTAACAACGAAAACCTTTGGTACAAAGTGTCGATCTCACAACTTTTAATTTTTTGTAGGTAGATCTTCAAAGAAAAAAGTATGGGCACCACTGGCGTAAATAAATGTTTAGGGTTCCGTAACCAGCGACGCTGGCAGGGGTCCTTATAAAATCGGTCTGTCTGTCGGTCCGTCTGTGTGTCACGGCCTGTAGCTTCTAAACAGTTTGAGTTACCTCCTTGAAACTTGAAATGTTTATAGAACAACACAATGTTACGGGTAAGCAAAATCAAATTGATAATAAAAATATTTTTCTAATAGGTCAAGTTGTATATCATTGAAAGAGTCTTAATAGACTAATGTAGAACTATTATAAAAAACATTGTAAATTGTATAAAATGTCTCGTAAAATGTTATAAGTTGAAATAGGACAATTTTTTTATATCCCAGGCGATAACCCAAAAGAAATGTCTCAATAAATCGAAAACAATATATTTATTTAGTCTATTTATTGCTTACGCCATGAATATTATTTTGAAGCAGAAAAAATTGAATTCTTATAAGCTTAGTAAAGAACGTCTCACGGGCGGCACGCGGCGCGCGGCGGAGCGGCGCCGCGGAGGCGCTGCCGGATGCTCGGGGTGAATGTCGAAGCAATCGCGCGTGTTGGATATGCGTGCTCGTTATGCGTGCAAGAAGGGAGTAGCTACGGAACCCTCTGCGTGTGAACAATGTTCGCATTTAATAAGCTTTCTGGTAAATATAATCAAATTACTTCAGCTTTAACTACGACGACGATTCCTTCAGACTTAACGCTCTCGTATGTAGCGTGGAAATCATAACGAGAGCATTTGATAGCACTGTTGTAGGTTCTATGGACGTAGAAATAATAATGATAGGAGAGTGCGAATAGAACCTGCCGCCGCGCCGCCTCCGCCGCGCGCCGCCCGCTCCGCCCCCTCGGGGAATGTGGCCGGTTGAGTTAGACCACCAATTAACTCTGAAGCTCGCTACACAGCGGGTTGGAAGTCGCTGTCGCGGGTTACCGAGTCAACGGAAGAGAGATTTGCCAAATAATTCGCTCGCGTTATTTTCAGTTATGTATGTGAGAGTCTGTTTCTGAACACAAGTTTCTACCTGAATTTTTTTTTTTCAATTTCAGTCAACACGGATGCATTTTTTAATTCTTAATGTAAACTATTTCTTGATTATCACTTTCGTTAGAAAATCTATGCATGAAAATTGGCATATTTATTTGATGTACAATTAGGTACTAAGCAGTGCTTTACTAGGTCTTTTATGAATTAGAAAATCATAATGTGTAATGTGCAACTTTGCTCTCGCTACTACGATTACTTCAACTGCTTCATTGTACAGCAATTTAACTTGGTTCCATGTCTTGTTTCAAAATACGTAAATGAACTTAGAACAGACGCGCCAGCAGCGCTCTGATGCACCGCGGCGGCGGAGGCGGCTGTACACTGTACAGTGAAGAGTGTGATCCGTCAGAGAGAGAGCAGAACGAGGCGGGTAACTAATGCGCTCTGTAACTGTACTTTAATGATTTTCGTGTATGTAATTCTCGTTCCACATTTTAGTGTGGGCTGTTGTATTGTTTTGATTATTTTCTGTGGGAAAACTAATTTCTGAACGGGATACACAAAAACAAAATGAAACATGCGTTTTGCTGAATAACCGTATACTTGTCTGTCTGCGTCTACCTACATTATGTAAATGAGACCAATTATAATGCCGGGAAACCTCTGCTACTGTATACAAAAGTGTCATGTCCGTCTGTCGCCTGTTGCGTTTGAGTATCTTTTTACTTAGTTTTACAAGGAGCAATTCGACTTGACATATTTTGTTCAAAATTCACACGAGCTTAAGTTAGATCATAAATGGAATCAACCTGCAAATATAAAAAGCGGCCAAGTGAGTGTCGGGCCACTCGCAGTGTAGGGTTCCGTATTTGCGTTATTTGTTTATTTGTATAATTTTGTAGGGGAAATAAATGAATGTTAATTTGAAAAAGTTCTTCAACAGTGAAATGATGGCTGTCGTCCGTACATTTTATAAGTTGGTCGACTATTACTCGCCAACCTGTACAGCCTACTTAGCTGTGATAGTTTTCCTTTTAATTTCGATATATATACTACTGCTGTGAATTTTTTCACATATCTAATAACTACCGTTTAGCTGGCAGGGGGGGGGGGGGGGGGACACTTGACTCTACCGAAAATTAGCACTTAGAAGCTTAATAATTCGCAAACGGATCCCTAAATCGAAAAATGCTTTTCACGAACCCGCAATATTTTAAAAAGACCTATCCAACGACACCCCACACGATGGGGTAGACGTGAAAAAAAAAATTAATCCCCACTTTACGTGTAGGGGAGGTACCCTAAAAAAAAATTATTTCAAAATTATTATTTTACCACTTTGTCGGCGTTATTAATATGTATACCCATACCAACTTACAACTTTCTGGTACTAAGGGTCTCTGAGCTAAGCCGCGGACAGACAGACGGACGGACAGACGGACGGACAGACGGACAGACGGACGGACATGGCGAAACTATAAGGGTTCCTTGTTGACTACGGAACCCTAAAAATATTAAACAGGATTGGGGGATTTTTTTTTAAAGAAAGCGCGACATTTGGTGCCATGCCTCCCATTCCGTGTCTAACGACGCACATGTACATTCGGTCGATTGCGCCATTTCTAATGGTATCAATTTGAGTACATTTTCTTTTCTTTTTATAACTCCGTATGCCATTTATTATCTTACACATATCTCATCGATCACTGTGTTCAAGGTGTAGGTGCATGCACCGCCTCGTCACCTCTTGTTACTTTAATTACTGTGTTTTCTGTGTGAACAATTTTTGTAGAGCAATTATAACGAATTTCGATCCATGTATATCTACATTTTAGGATATATTCGATGCGTAACGGAGAAAGGCAGTTAAACAGCTATTCTCACCGCGTGGTTAGCAAGTTATCACCCATTTTCCATTGTCCATTCATTGTCCAAACACGCTTGCCATTAACGTGTGCCTAAAAAGGAACAGTTGAACAAGCAACAGGGTCCTGAGTCAACGGACAATACCGTTTGTCAAAACTTACAAACGAACGAGTGTCAAATATTTGCGAACCGACAACTGCGGTGTGTTTCTAGTGATAATGATTATTTGCTTGAATAGGTAAACACTCACCGATCGAGCTTGTCTATGGTGTAATTGACTGTTGGTCTGTAATGAAGGCTATACGACCGGTCGAGGGTAGAGTAGAGTTCTCGACTTACAGAGGATGCGGTTTGTGCCCGGTGACGGTGACGGTTACGATGGGCGGGCGGTAGATAAATCATCACAGTATATGTTTACATTTTGTTTTGTCTTCCCACGCATGTAAGTATACGAGTCCATACACATTTATACCCTAGATAATACACACATTTATACATTAGATAATATTCTGTAGGATCAGCTAAAGTAATCTGGAGTTAAAAACAAATATTTTAGATATATAATTCCGATCGAGTACCCATCGACTGAAGTAAATGTGATTCACATTACACACGTTATTTACAGAGATAATAATTTTGACGCCGATCTTACATAAATATGTAAGACAGACTGTTGTGTATTGTTGTTGTGAGAAAAACTTTGTATTCTTTATTACATATAAATATCCATAACATCATGCCTCCAACAACGGATCTCCACTTGCCAGCAGACACGTCTCTGCCGCCTCTTCCACTCTCATAATGTTCTTCATGCATGCATGTCGGTTACGGGTAATACGCACTTGACCCTTTTATTGTGTATTACTTATATTTTCTTATTTACTATACATAGAAATATGCAACCAAATACGATCAGACTTTTCGTTCATTAACGTAACCATATAGAATAAATTTCCACGTTACAGAGCGGGCAAGGAGCTAATCATTTAATTAACGCATTAGACGAGCGAACGACGTCGCTGGCTGGGCTAGGCACGTACACCAGTAGAGTGGAGTGGTCAGCGCAGCGACACGGTATGTCATGTCATGTAATGTAATGCTGCACTACTGTAGGCTGTGGGTAAGTAGGTGGGTACACAGCGCATCTAACCGTCATTAAATTACATACATTAGCATACGCGCACTCGCTAGGGTTATACGAAAAGCCAACAAATCAACTCATTTGTTCTCGGTAATGTCGATGAGTAAACATTTCCTATGTTTCGCTACCGTTATGTAAAGCGTTCGAGACAAAAACGTTCGCTTCTCTCGTGCGGTGCGAGGCGGCGCGGCGCGGCGCGGGCGCGAGGCGTCGCGAGTCAATAATAGATGCGCAGGCGCACCAAAAAACTGGGAATTACTCAACTTGGAGGAATTCACACGACCTCGCGCCGCAGCCGCCGGAGGCAGCGCTGCGTCCGTAGACCTCTGCGCATTTGCGATCGCTTCCGCAGCCGCGCGGGTGCGGAGGCGGCGCGACGCGGCGGCGGGCGGCGCGGCCGCTGCCCTTCACTTTGAGGATGAACGCACTTATGTAGATTATAATATTTTAATACTCGCACGTTTCATACATGCAACGCATTTCATTCAATGAAGTCGAGATTTGAAACTGAAAAAAATATTTTCCTAAATCTTATTCAACGACATCTTCTTCGGTAATGTGTTTCTTGCCCTCCGTGCGTTTTGAGGGTAAGCTAATAAATATAGAGGCAGTTAAAACATAAATCACCTCATCGTCAGCCCGTATCAACCCACTGCTGGACATAGACCTCTCCCAAGGCAAGCCACCACACGCGGCTTCCGCTCTCCCCATCCATCCACTCCCGGCTACCTTTTTTAGGTCGTCTGTCCACCTAGCCTGGGGGGCGTCCCACGCTACGTTTGCTTGTACGTGACCTCCATTCGAGCACCCGTCTACCCCAGCGGTTGACGGGTCTGCGACAGATGTGCCCAGCCCACTGCCACTTCAGCTTACAATTTTCTTAGCAATTTCGACTACCTTAGTTCTTTGTCGTATTTCTCAATTACGGATTTTATCGATAAAAAAAATGCCCCGTATTGCTCTTTCCATAGTTCGCTAAGCGAATTTACATTTTTTTTATGTAAACCAGCATGGGTGGCTGTGCCGAGAGACCAATGGTGCAGTCGACAGATCCAAAATCACCTCTCCTCGCGAAACCACGCTAAGTTAGGTGCCATGCCAGCAGATTTGCGGACTGTTGCTAGGCTAAGACACCCAGGTTAAAGGATTCAGGAAATACACTCGCCGGAAGACAGTTCCACACTCTAGCGGTGCGACAAAGAAACGATTTAGAGAATCGATTGGTTCTCAAAAGCCCAATGTCAACAACAAAAGGGTGCTGAGTCTCTCTGCGACGAGTCATGCGGACATAGGACGGGTGGCAGGGAATAAGGGATGCTAGTTCCACAGAGCAGCGTCCGTGGGCCCGGGCCCACCGTCAGGGCCCACGTTTCAGCTCCGTACATAATTACTGGCAGAACGCACTGGTTGAAGGTCTTTAAAAAATTCGACATCTATAACAGGGTAATAGATAATTTTGTTCCAGTCGAACTTTGTATAGGAAAAAAAGAATACCTACAAATATTTAGCAAAATAGGAAAACCAACTCAGTCACTCATAGGAAAATAAAATAAAAGTCCGATATCCTCACTATTAGAAATTTGAATGATCTTTTCGTAATGTTTGATCAACAAGGCCGCGAGTTGGAGGTGTCAACAATAATTGTTCTTGTAAACATTCAGGCTAGGTGGCGCGGTTAGACAAGCTCAAGGCCTACGGAAGCACTCCTCGCGTGAGCTTTCAACTGGAAAGGGAGATCTCACCGGACGGACTCAACGGCGCGGTGGCGCGGCGGCTAAGTGCCGATCTGAGGGAGGAGTCATAGACAGAGTTGAAAGATTTTAAACTTATTTGAAATCATTGTTTATTGGTCTTTTAAATATAGTTTAAACGTGTTTTGAGCGTGATTACAATGTTATCGAAACGTGCTTTAAATATTAACATTTCATGTCTACAACACATGACTAAACATATTTGAAAATTATCGACACTATAAAATTCGCCAAACGCTGATCGCTTCCGCCCCCTCCAAGACGAGACCCCATTGCAGCTCCGCCAGTGCACCGACCGCGACGCCCTCTCTCGGCCGAACTGAATATTAATCTGAGATCGGAGCAGCGGGTCACGGTGTCGACGTATCAAAATTATACATTAGATAATAACACGGCGTCCATGCACCGCCGCGCCGCCGCCGCCTCCGCCGCGCCGCCGCCGCTCCACCGCTCCGCCGCCGCCGCTTCCCCGACAGCTAACACTGTAAGTCGACTTTCTCTCAGCTTTTCTAATAGTTTAGTTTCTTTTGGATTCGTATTGAATCAGACAAGTCCAAACACAGTTTGTACATCGAGGGTACCACGGCAGCGTTAGTATCATGTAAACACTGATATGTTTCTGATAGTTAGAAATTGGGCCAGACTTTGAACTGGGTTAGTTAATAAATAGTATATGTAAATATTAAGCGACGGGACCGTAAAAATCGATACGCTCACTCCTTAAAATATGCACGATCTTTTACTATGTTTTATTTTATGATATTCCGCTTTATGTTTTATTTAGTTTTAAATATGTAATTCAATCTGCACAGCCGTTTTTAAGCAATCGATTACGGTAATCTCGTTCTTCAATGCCCCTGTAAGAAGTTTTTCTATTTGTTTTTCTTTTTTTGCAATAACTTTGAATCACGCTGCTTCCCTTTGCAATGAATTTGTTATTTTTTTATTTTTCTGCGGTTTTGAAGGCCAATTTCACTTTGCAAGGGAGACAGCTGTTTGAAGTATTACTTGAGGCTGTCTTGAATTGTTTGTCGTGTCTATCGAAATACGATGTTTGAAATCAACCTAGCCTTTATGTCTCTGAAGAGTGTTAATCCCGCACTGCGTGGCCTCCTTCCCAGCTCGTGACCCCCGCGCCACTATTCTCCACTCGATGTTACTCAGCTATTCTGTGAATGGCCGCGCGCCGTCGGTACCTGTGCCTGCGCGTCCGTCCTGCCCTAGGCGACTCTCCTCTCTCCGACACTAGCCCGAGTGCGAATATCGCAGTATAATCGATTATGTGGCACAGATTTATAACAAAAAGACACACGATAAGAATATTTTAGCAAGAATGTAGCTTTGATTTTTGCAAATTCTTGGGAAAATTTCTGATCTAACCGACTGACCACCAAAGCGCCCAAGCTAATTTCAAAAAGGCCTCTTGTTTGTTTCGAGGATTATGGAGAGTAAATCAGCCAACAATTTTAGTAGCAATGAGTTTTTTTGCATCGAATACGGTTTTAATTATAAATTGTTTTAAGATTCAGACTCAGATTCAGATATTTATTTCCCCTTAAAGAGCACACAACAATAACAATATTTAATTGAGACATAGGTATGCATATTCACTATGGTTCGTCATTATTTTTTTTGTCATCAAAAAATTGGAAGTACATAATATATTTCCTAAATCATATTCAGGGCATAGGGGCAGATGAAATTTGATGCAGTTTAATATAATTTCGAGTTATGGAGTATAACTATCTACATACATTACACAACCAGTCAAACCTAACAGTGAAATGAGCAATAATAACCGAGGTAACTGTTATTCTATTGCGTGCGTCTGCGCACTAATAACAGCGATCGTAGCGCCACCACTACACACACGCGTATCTAATATTAACTTTGTTTCTTCCGCAACATTACAACTAATTCACTATCCCATAAACAAGGGCCACATGGCAGATAAGTGGTTGATTTGGAGAAAAATACTCTTTCAAGTGTGACTTTTCATGTGAAATGTTTCCGGCAATATCAAATATTGAATTTCCAAAAAAAAATCTGTGACTGTATAAACATATATGTTTCCAACGTGTTGTCCATCCTAAGTCCTAATAGCTTTCAAAGAACAACATATAAGATAATATGTCACTTATTTATCCGGTGCTCGAGATATGCCGAGAGAGCCGCGTTTTATTCGAACGCTTCTTCGTGTAACCTTTGTAATATATTTGGGAAGGCATATTTTTATAACTCGCCACTGTAGGCAATAATTACACCATGTCACGAATCCATCAGTGTTTCGTTTTGAAGAAGAATTTCCACTCAAGCACTCGTCTTCTCAGGAAGTTGCGTTCACTCGCCGCGCTCCCCGGCCCGCCTCCGCGCGCCGCCCGGCCCGCACCGCCCACGGGCATGACCGAAGCTTTCCAATTTGTTGAAGTTTGAGTTAACGACGAACGTGCAGTGATTACTGCGCCTGAGCAGACCGAGTAACTGTGCGCGGCAATTAGCGAGGCGGACGAGCTTATACACAACGATTCATATTAGCCGCTAGATTCAATCAAATGCGAGTTAAATTAACCCGATCTGGGGCTCGATCGTATAACCGCATCTAGTTTGCGCGCCGATTGCGAATGCTAACTTTTTTACAGACAGGCGAAACGCGGCAGTAAAACTGACCGCTCCCTTAACTGCGACCCGCTGCGCTACGCACATATAACCGTTGCTCCTTTCCGGTCTCTCGGTCTCGACGCAACTAGCCATTCCAACAGATCATTCTTTGCAGACAACATTATTACAATTTACTACAATTACGTAGCCTCTTTATATTTATTTTTAATTAATTGTGCATAAGAATTATCAAGCAACTAAAGTGTTATTAAAACATTTTCTGCAAAATTTTTCGATTACGCCATTTGTAGGCTGTTAACGAGTCGGTATGTAGGCGTGTAGTTATTAGCACTCACATGTCCAGGCGGCGGCGCGCGGCGTGGCGCACGGCTGGGGCGGCGGCGGCAGCGCGGCGTGGTGAGGCGTGGCGTGGCGTGGGCCGGATGCGCTCGCTCACTCCCGTGGTACACCTGCCAATCTAATACCTTGTCTGGACAGGCTATAGGCAGACAGTATATTGGTTCAATACAAGTGTACCGTGTCATAAATGAAGTTAATAGAAAGGGGCGCTATTTAAAACGCACCGCATTAAGGTTGGGCACCCCACTTCTCTTTCAGATTTCGGATGTGAACTACGTACGAGCAATGAGGCTTAGCTTATTTAAGTTTCATTCAAAAGCTCTGTGGAAAAAAAATTCTACGATCAGAGACGCAATGAAATATTGCAAAGATGTAATGAAATAGCAAACACTTTTCTACTAATACTCAATAGGGAATAGTTGATGGAGAGACGTATCGACAGAATATGGAATGGTCTGACACGTGACGTCCGTGTTGACACGTGTCAGTCGGCGGGCGCTGTCGGCGATTAACGAATTATCACGAATTTCTACCTTCAAAGCAAACGGGAAGACACTAAACTATTGGGTACACAGTCCGGAGCGGCGCGGCGCGGCGCGGGCGCGGTGCGACGCGACGCGGCCATCTCGAAACATTCCACACTGTAAAATTGACCTCCGATCGCAGTGATGTGCAGATAGAAATGCATCGATACATCAAGTTAATTATTATTATATTTCAGCTTTAATAACTTGACAGACATACATACATTCATTATAGGTAAAGAAATTAAATGTATTATATTATAATAAAATAAAATAATATATTATAACTATTGGCATTAGCGTTATATATAACTCTATGAGGACGGAGGCGACGCTACCACGCTAAATGGATAGGCCGACATTTCACTGTAGCATAGCTGTAGCAAGGAAAATGTATTTTTATAATTTACATACAATAAACTGTGAGTTGTGGCTCGCATAAACTAACTACTAAACTAAACTAAACTGGTTTTAGTAATTGGTTAAGTATATAATAGATTATGTAGAGACAAAGTAATTATTCCTTAGATTGAACATGTTTGGCAATAATAAAAAGTCAATAAAAAGCAAAGATAACCTATGGCCTAACATAGTAATTAGCAACAATAAAAATGTACAACCGACACTAGACCGTTTTACAAGTTAATGATGTTTGATGACAATGATGGTAGAGATTGAAATGCGGATAGTATTACAGTGATAATTTGTTAAAATTAGCACCGATATTAATTTATAATTAAGTTATTCTGGTAAGTATAGTATTGATTACATTATGCATTTAGAGATAAGTAGAACGTGTGAGTACTCGTACATAATCGATTAACTAAAATAATCGACTACCCCACATCACTGATTCATTTTAACCATAGAAGTAACGTGTCCACGGCTATAGCTGCATATTTAAATATATGCTATGTATATACATAACCGTTCAATATTCGTGCAACAAATACCAAGCACGCACACTTCAGAAATACAAATACATCCTATCGTGTATGTATAGTGTATACTGCACATATGTATACACCCTGAAGTACGCACACATCAAGCTTGGCACACTAACACACACATTCACGCCGGCCGTTGCATAAAACTGGGAACATGCGCCAAAGCGAGGCATTGAACTTGACATCGACTATTGACAGAAATTACGTTAAGACAAATAGACAAATGGACGCGAGGCGACGAGACCGCTGCAGCTCCCTGAGCGGACGAGACGCGGGCATGGAGCAAGGGCACGGGGTACCGGCGTGCATGGGGAGATGACAGTAAATGTCTTGGTAAGAGTATGGACTCTGCCGAACGTGCTAATGCTGTTCCCAAATTATCTCAGATATTGTTTGTCTATCACAGATTTATTAGTTCTGAAACAATTATTACAGCTATTTGGGGCTTAATGTCTCGGATAGCACACTGGAGTGTTTAGTGATAGGTGTTTAGTTATAGTGTTTAGTTTATGATAGGGCTCAACGTCGGTCTGGCCTCAGGTCTAATAAAGGTCCCCGACTGATGCGGCTAACAGTGGAGGTTCCTGTTTCTTCTTTTTAGTTAGGATTTACGTAGTCGGGTTTTTGTTGTATTTTTCAATCTGCTTTATTTTTGAGTTTTAGTTATGAAAGGAGTTTCTGATATTCTTACGAATCGTTTGACACCTCAATCATCAAAATTCATCCATCCGTTTGGGCTGTACATAAGTTTGGAAGATGCTCTTATTACAGTGTTTACCATAAAACTCAGTGCACTTAAGATCTATACATAGCAAATTATATTTTTGGATTCGCCTTACCATTTCCTTTAATTAGATGCCCCACTCGATAGGCTTTGAAATGTTCACATTGTTTTATAGTATATGTCACTCCCACAATTAAGACGAATTCAACTGCACCTCATATGTTAAAATCCACCATGCCGTTTAGGTTACAGAGCGTGCCACAGAAATAGATATACATACACACGTATATACACTCGAAAAACATACCCGATTGCGAGAAGCAAAGGGAGGGTTCTTTTTGCTTCTCGCAATAGGGTAACAAGCGGACAAAGGTATGTCGTAAGCCGACCGATCCTTGAAACTGAACTCGCGAAGTCGCTTACGACCGATAAATATTGGGACCCGAAAATTCAACGGCAAAATTAATCGCATCCGATTTGCATTTTAACAAGTTGTCGGCCTGACATATGCGGGCTTGAAGAACATTGCCGGCGACGGTGTTCCTTGTAATGTGTTAGGACTCAAAATTATTACTTCGTCTGAGACGACCAGGATTGCCTTGTAATGCTTGGCTTCATCCCAAAAGAAAAACATTTGTGATTAGATATTTTTTATAATTTTCTATTTTACAAGCAAGTCAGAATTTGTGAAATTATTCGATTGTTTCTCAAAAAAACATCAGTTGTCCCTACTAAATTAATTTTACCTCAGATCTGAGAATTTTACATTAACATGATGACTTGGTCTGGCTCATGGTAACTTTGGTTTTGGAATTATAGAAAACTAGGAAATGTTAGAAAGAAAACTAGGCCTAGAAACAGAAAATCCATACACTTGTAAATAAAATGGAGAATTTAGTTTTTTTTTTGCTAGAGGTCTAATCGGAGGATCCACGAAATGGAAGTTTCAATCAGCAGAGTGGCGTAAAGCCTGCCTCCCCGCCGCCGCCGCCGCGCCGGGCTCGTACTTTCAGTCGGCTAACGAGGTGGTGGCAGGCTCAAATCGAAATCGCGAAAGAGATACATAAATCAAATACTCGTAAGTACCGCGCCCGTGGCAGTGCAATACATCCTACTGAGGAGTTTACTTTGAATGTGGTATCTTTGAGAGGAAATGTTTTAGTCAGTCTGATTGTAGGCAGTTGTCTGCAAAGAACGTTCAAGTAGCCGATAATAGGAGGGCTGCCTTTTAAGTCATGTCGTTTAAAAACCCATAAAACATTTAAAGCTGAAATACCATTCATTGTTTTTCAAAGAACTCGCCACGATATTTGATATACTTTTTCATTTTCTCAAACCAGTTTTGGAAACACTTATTCCACTCCGAAATTGGGTTTGTCAAAATAGCCGATTTGTATGCTTCAACCGCTTCTTCTGGTGTGCGGAAACGTTGGCCACGAAGACTTTGCTTGATTTTTGGAAAGGTAAAAAAATATCATTAGGGTTCAAGTCAGGGCTGTACGGCGTGTGGTCCATATTTATACATTTTGCCCATTTTAAAACGCAAATTGTTTGCCGAGCGGTGTGCTTGCGTTGTCATGGTGCAGTATCATGCGGCGTCTTGAGTTGTTTTTACGGAATTCAGTGATATCTTGCGGCAAGCAGACTGTAGTATACCAGTAAGCGTTGACTGTCTTGCGATGTTCAAGTACGATGGTCGCAACGTGACCAGTATTTGCCACGAACGAGGCAATCATTTTCTTTTAAGTGCTCCGTGAGCATATGACTTTGGTCGATGTTGGCTCATCTTGGAAGACCCATACGGTCGTCTGCTGTTTAGAATCTGGATTATAAGCATACATCCAAGATTTGACACCAGTGCTCATAAACGTGTTTTGATTTTCCTCGGCCGAATTACTGCTAGACTTATCGCTAAGCAAACGTAATATCCAATGAGAGATTAACTTTTTACACCGATGCAATATTTTTTGAATTGTCCGTGAAATTCCTACAGATGCTTTAATATCATGGTATGTCACATGACGATCTTCGACGATCAGCTGCCTCACAGCCTCGATGTTCTCTTGGTTCATGGCGGTTTTTGGACGACCATCACGTGGTTTGTCACTGACACTGGATTGCCCACGTTGAAATGATAAATACCAGTGTTCTACAGTTTAAGGCTCGGTGCTTTATTACTAAAAACAGAAGTCAGCTCCTCGAATTTATAGAAAAATATCGCACGTAAATTTTCCTTTGAGATCTAAATTTTCACAATAGACTTATCAACTTTGACCAGACGTTGTAATTAAATGTTTAGGTCAATCAAAAACTTTTCTTTTGTTTTCGGCTTATAAATTCAGTTTAAAATGCTATAAGTTTTTTTTTATTGCGGGAGTTTTGATCGATCTTGATCACAAAGACTGCCGCCTGCGTACCGTGAATGACCGGTGACAAGGGAATATCGGCACGGAACATGAGAAGGTATTTAAAAATTCGGCTGACTGAGCTGGAATAAACCAGTGTCGGAAACGTGGAAACCATAATGTTGAATCAAACGACCAAGAGACTGTTTAAGACCAATTAAATTATACCTCCCAGCTAGATAAAATACCAAAGATAAAAACTTTAAAGTTAATGAAATATAGTTTCGTTCTCTATTATAAAATTGTTTACATACCACTTGGCTATTCGTACTATAAGTAGGTAGCGTTTTTCAGATTGAACCAGATTCTGCTAATGCCAATCTACGGACGGAATGCACGATCAACACGAGGTCTGTGACCTTTTCTCTCAGAAGCAAAACCACAGAAGTTATAGCTGGAGCAGCATTACCATTATAATGTTATGCAGTCTGAGCTCAACCGTGAGCACAGTTACCTGCTCGTTAGAAGAAATTCGATGACATGTAAATAACTGATATTTATCTTATATCCTGATTTAATTAATTAATTACTATTCATCGATCGCTGCTGTTTGTGTTACTGGTAAGACATACAAATCCTCCGACAGTAGTCGACTTTTTCTAAGAGAATAGCACAAACACGTTTCAGTGTTGGTTGGGTAATCGTTACAAAGTACCCGACAACTGCACAAGGTAGGTACGAGTACATAATATTAACGTGTCAATCTTGAGACGTCGTTGAACTGACGCCGTTTCCCCTCGCTCCTCCATCTTGCGGCCGCCTCACCGTCGGATGATTTATGGGGTCCGCTCACATCGAGCGTCCACAAAATTAATATCTTGTTGCATCTTCCTTCGCCGCCACCGCAGCCTCCGCGCGGCGCACCCTCCGCGGGGCGCGGCGCGGAGGGGCGGCGCTGTAGACGCCTGCAGCAGAGGGCAGGCGGGGATGGATGACGCTCTAGAGGCGAGCCTCCCTTTGAATTAAAGTGCCAAGCTGCCTGCAAAATTCGGCGAAGGATTAATGGCGTAGGCTTACGTACCAGACTGCGCGGTTTTATGCTTCTTTTTTTTCAATGTATAGTTGGAAATTATTTCGCATTATTTTTTTTTTTTTATTGCTACCCAACTGGGTGGCTCTTTCCGAGGTCGCAACCTCAGGCGCAGCCAATTTCACCCCCGAGGAGGTGCCAGTCCGGCTTGAAACATAAAAATAAAAATTCCATACAAATTTTAAATACCTATTCTCAAAATGTATGGAGAAAAAAAAATTTTCTTTCTTAAAAAGTAGAACAAAACTGACGAGAACACGACCCGGTGGTGTAGTTGGTTATCGCGTTAGCGGCTCAAGCCAGAGACCCAGGTTCGAATCCTGGTCGGGATGTATTTTTTCAAATTTTTTTCGATTTGCATTTTTCTAATTAAAAACATTTAAAAAGCATTGATTTTATAAAATCAATGATATAAAGCGAGTACGTGCTTAGTACTAACAAACATAAAATATTAGAACAAAACTTGTTCTATTTCACGTACAGAATCATCCCCTTTCGGGTTTTACGGTTGGGGTTGCAACACCGTGTATATTCGATATTAATAGATTGTACGTTTAGGTACTGATTTTATGGAATTTTAATCTGGACATTGTATCGACATGTTTCGCCCGACACGACGACGACGACGCGACGACGCGGCGGCGCGGGCATCCTCAGGACAGACAGCGTCCGTGTGTCGTCGTCCTGAGTCCTGACCGGAGCGGAGACATTGTAAAATCAAATTTAAAATTATTCTTATTCCATATTGTCTTAATGAACGATTCTGGAGAATAGCTGTTGTGTGCAATTGTGTAATGTTATTATGTGGATTTTCGACAAATACCAAATTAACAAACTCTTAGAATTATTTCCTCGCTTTCTGCAGCAAAAGGCATTCGTAATAATTTAATGAAGCGGACTAAAATGATGAGCACTTCGGCCAGAATAAACCGAGAGGTGAATCTAGATAAGACATGTGGTTATAGGCTTCACCGGTTTCCAACTGGAAATGACTACTTTGGCTGATCATCAGCAACATTGTATATTATTGTAACCGATCGCGGCGCGCGGTGTGGCGGGGAGCGCAATAGTACTAACACCGGCAAGGCTGCGAACATTATTAAGTACTAGGTAATAATAAATATAAATAAATTGCTAAAATTTTGAGAACGTTATGAAATCCCCTGAATAAAATTCTCAAGGATCGACAAATGCGTTCGCTTTTTCAGATTTGTTTTCTGTATTAGTCCGTCAGTTGTAAGTAGGTGTACAGAGCCTTCATAATGTTTCAATAAAATGTTGTGTTTCCAAATTTGAATTTAGGCTGCATTACATCAGACTCCTTGGAGAAATTATGTACAAATGTGAGAATTTTTCAGTTTTCAAGTCCATCGAGCTATGAGACGCACGGCGGCGGCGGGGGGGGGGGGGGGGGGGGGGGGGGGGCGGCGGCGGAGGCACGGCGCGGGGCGCTTTTTACCTCCATGGTCAATTATGGTCAATTCCTATGGGGGCGGCGCAACCGCGGGCAAATGTTAAATACATTTACGTGTACAAGTCTCAACTGTACTTAGCGCTGGAATCATGTTAGCCCTATAGGAATATCTGCAAGGAAGCGCAGACGTATTGGCGAGCAGGCGACTTAGCATGACGCGTGAGCGGCGCCGATGTGTTTATTACACTGACGACGATAAAAAGCTGCTCCCCAGGATCAGACGCCAGCACCGCCGCCGCCGCGCCGGCGCCGCGCCGGTGATCCCGCCCGTCATGCGTGGATGACTCCCGGCTACGCCACTCACTCCTGCATACAATGTCGCTTTTCTTGCAATACTTTTCTAACGACAGGTAAGATAATATCGATTAGTGGAAGGTTGAGTTTGGTCAAACATCAGATCAGACCCATAAGTCCACATCTAATTTTACTATAGTTTTTTATTTTTTCACAATTATTCTCGCTTTATCAAGAATAACATAATGTTTACAAACAAAAAATGTACAATTTAACGTAAAATTAAGTAATTAATTAAAGTTAATAAGGATTAAAGTGTGCGTTTATTTGATATAAAAATAAAGGTACGGTGGCGGGCTTACTTACTTTGTTTCTTCTTTTTAAATAGGAATTTAACGCGAGCGAAGCCGAGGGCAAAAGCTAGTAGTAGATAAATCTAAAACACATAAGTAATTGAAATAATTAGAGAGTTCTTATTGTAAGATATTCGCTTAGGCTAGCAAGAGCTTACTTATCTATGGATAAAGTTTTTTTATGTAATCCGGTATGGTTAGTTGAGTCAGAGGGGCCAAAGGGATTGCTCCGACCATCCAATATCACCTTCGATAAGGTAGGTGCCATACCGGAGACCAGTGGCGGCTGGCCCTTAAGTGCGTTCGTGCGCCGCACTACCACAAAACATAACGCCTTCACCCGAAAGAAAGAAATAAATTAAAATATTAAACATTCTCCATGAAACCGATCGAAGTAAAAATATCAAACTGAATTCGATCCTATTTCCTAGACAACAAGGCATGATTTTGCTGTACGTAATACGTACTACATACTACGTATAGCCGCCGAGCTCGCCGCGCCGAGTGCAGTACAAAACACCGCGAACGTTTACTATGAGAAAATGTCAAACGCCGCTGCCCCGCCGGGTGAAACAAAACACTATTCATACGATTATGTGTGGCCTTCTGCGTGTGACACACGACGGAAAAAGAAGGACAGTATATTGTGGATAGACGCGCGTGCGACACGTCGCGACCGAGCCAGCCGACGATGAGCCGAAGTAAGCCGAGATCGTAAACCCGACCGAAGGCACGCGCGGGCGGGGGGCGCGGGCGCGCGGGCGCGGCGGGGGTGATCCAAACTCTGGGTCGAAGTCACACACACACAAGCGCTAAGTACCTACACATACGCTGTAGCACGAACCGACAGGCGAGTCCATTTTTGGAATATGGGTGTTTCTTATATTTATATAACAGATCGAGTTTGCAATTGAATAATTTGAATTATTCGAATATCGATTTGATACATATTCGAATGGTAATTTATAAAATATTCGAATGTTACGACAAACATTAATGATACTGCATATTTCGCTATTTTAAAGTCAAAAATGGAATCACCCAAAGACCTAGGCGTTGTTGGTCGCGCGATCATCCGATCGATCGCTCGCTGCGCCGCCCCGCGCCGCGCGCGCCGCGCCATCTCAGTTCGGGGCGAGACCCGTCGTCGTCGCGTCGACCGATGATGGCCGCTCCGCGCCGCCGCGCCGCCACCGCTTAGATGAAATATTGTACGTAATATATCTTTGCCGCGCCGGGATGTTTTGCAAATCAGTTTTTTAGCAGTTTGAACGACTTTTCGTCAGTTAACAGTACATTGTGAAGTTTTCTTCATTGCCCGGCGCGGCAAGGCTGGCCGACGGGCGCGGGCGCGCGCGCCGGCCACGCCTCGCGCGCGGAGGCGCCCCGGCGGCCGCGGCTCGGTGCTCGGTGGCCACTGCGCAGTGAAGTGTCGCTTTGGTTCTTCGAGCAATTAGGACTCTGGTTGTGTTTCTAGTGCGTTATAAAAATGAGTGGATTCAGTGTTGACTATATTAAAAACGAAATAAATAGAACAATATTAGACCTACCCAATCAAACTGTAGTGTGTGTGTGGTCTGTGTGTGTGACTGATTTCTTCATAATTTTCATAAATTCGCTGGCGTGTTCTTCAAAACACCATACCTAGATATTTCAATCTAAAAGTGAGTACATTTTTATTACTTACATTTTAATAATTTTATCACTTTTATCCTTACCTTATTTTGTCTTTCAACTGTATGTATCTGTTGAGTGAGAATACTTTTACATAATTTGGGCAATTAACTCAGACATGAAAATAAAATAAAAAATCACGTCTCGGTATCCATTAGATTCACGTTTGGGTTTAGTACTACGAGTAAGTTAGCGCACACTGTGCGCTAGGTACCTATGGGACTGGGTTTGCTGTGCGCACACCCAGTCCCATAGGTCACCAGCCGCCACTGCCGGAGACTTGCCTTTGGATTGCTTACTATACTGGAGAGGATAACACAGCCGAGGCTGCTATGCGGTACGGTTGTAACCAACCAACCCAGTCGGCTACAATTTGAGCCTACCACCCAGTAAAGGCAGCAAGTTAATAGAAGTAAATAAACAGTTAAATTACAAATTTAAAGAACCCCCGCCCCTTAAAAAGTCAAAAATTATTTCCGTTTATTAGGAGTCGGAGGGCCGCTAAGTAAATTCCCGCGCAGCTCTTAGTTTTTATATTTTATTTACTTAGTGGTCCCCGGAATAATTTAAGTAAGTAAACGGAAATTATTTTTGACTTTTTAGGGTCGGCGGTTTTTAAAATTTGTAATTATACTTTCATTCCAAGCGTTTAAAAAAAAACCGCATGCAAATCGGTCCTCTTTTTAAGATAATTAATTTTATAATTACTTAATTACTTGATAACAAACATAGCTAAGAACCACCCCGATTAAACTAGTTTTCTAACAAAAAAACCGCATCTAAATCGGTTCATCCGTTTGGGAGTTACCCACAACACCGGATGAACTAGGTGCCATGTCAGTGCTTCCCTTCATTTCATGTCGGCTACACTGAAGTGGACGGAAAATACTAACTATTTACATAGCCGTTTCGATCGTCGTTTCGTTTAGTGCAGTTGTACCAAACCGGCCGGGATAAACCCTACTACTTAGTAAGGTAAGAAGGGAAGGGACCTACTGTTTAACGTGGAATCCGAACCACCGCCAGCCTTCAACTTTCGAGCGGTCACCCATCCAAGTACTGACCGCGCCCAGGGTTGCTTAAGTCGACCGACCGCACCACGAGCTACCGAGGCTGACACATACGCACACGGTAAACTTATAACACCCATCTGTTTGCGTCGGTGGTCAAAAAATGAAGAAGTAAGCTTAAAGTTTCACATCAAAACAACATATATCTCGCGGCGGTAGTGCGCGGAGTAGCTACGCAATAACAAAGTAATAGGTTTATTCATTTGTACCGCGAGCTTCTGTTATTGGTTGTGACATCGTAATGGTCTGCACCACGCCCGATTATAAATCACGTTGACTGAAGACCACATGGGATGAGGCTCGACCGCGACCTCCGCCGCCGCCGCCGCCGCAGCTTACGGTACGCGGAGGGAGCCCACTGCTACTGCCTTCTCTAGTAAGTAGATAATAATTCTATATGACGATGATGCATTCTACTCGCAACCAGAGGACACAGTTGACGCTAAATCAGATTGCGTAAAATTAGCACTGCATATATGATGATTTTTTCAGGCCCCGATAGTGTACATTCCCACTCACGCGGGTTCCGCGTGAGTGGGAAAATCATCTGAAATATGTGCTCTAGCTAGAACTGCGAGTAAAGGACTACCTGCTTCCTGCCATGAAATAAATGATTATTCGTGCGACGGAAATCAATACGAGTTCATCGAGTGCTTTTGTTTATTCAAGGAAAACTATTTTTTTTCCAAGAGAAGTGTTTTTCCGTTCATCTGAATAGATTGTTAAAGAAAATTCGTTTTGCCTAGCTACAACTTATTCTGATTGCGTCACGATTACTGTACACTATTTGCGGCGACAGCGAGGCAGGCGAGGCTCGGAGGCGAGAGGTGAGAGGTGTGAGAGGGGTGAGAGGTGAGAGGGAAGGCGAAAGGTTAGAGGGATGGTGAGCGGCGAGAGGGGTTAGGGATGGGGCGCGGCAGTTCTTCAGTCGCGCCATCTGTTGAGTTGAGCGCAGCGCCCGCCGCGGTCTATACAGCTAATCGTGCGTGGGTGGCGAACGCTAATGGCTCCTCTGTTTATTTATTTAACTGCGGCGGCCGACATAGGTCGCGAGTGCATTGTGACGAGTCATGTCAATTGAGAAAACAATAAAAACTGGAATTCGGTTAAAAAGTTTGCAGCCTCCATGGATTAGGCGATAGATATTATATTTATAATTATACACACTTTATGTATATAAAACGCTGCAATGTACTGACATATTTTTAACAAAAAAATGAATTTTAAGTAGCCAAAGATTGGATTTAAGATTAGAATTATGTGTACATGTATATGAAAGTATTACACACATGAAGGAACACAAAATTGTATTATATAGTTGTTCTTCCAAATCTAAAGATCTCTTCAGCGATAATAAGAGTAAAAGAAATATTTGGATTTCGCAAGCCTTGCAAAGACCATGGTATTATCGTAAGTGTATTTACTTGTAGTCGTTATGGCCTCACTATGCAGTGATTTTTAATAAAAACTTTTTTTAATTCGTAGAATAAAGTTCGATAATTGTACATGACAAATGCATTATAGTTTTCAATTTTTCTACAGCGACCATGGGTATATTTATAATTAGCGTTTCTTATTTGCAAGGAGCGACGCTCTTCAACGGAAGGAAGGCCCGATATTCGAGAGGTCAATACCGATACTGTCGTGACCGTACGACGCCTCCTTCTACCTTTGCGAAGCTTCTGCTCACCCTCACGAGGATCTAGTAACCAAGAACGTCCGTACGAAGTTGACCCTCTGCGAGACATTTCGGATAAAATTTATTTCAAGTCTCTAGCATTTTCCGTTTTCAAAACATTTTTTGTCGCTATTTTCACCCTGTACGATATAAAAACATTTCCAATTTTTTAAAAACAAATGATTAAAAATACATCAAAAACCCGATTGCGAAAAAAAATCCAACAAAAAACATTACTCTTTTTTTTTTGCATCGCGCAATCACGTGACATGAGGAGCAACATGCGGAGCAGTCTCGCAAACTATACAGTGCGGTCGGGTCGGGCCTCGGTCGGACCTGCTGTTCCGTTGCATTTGCAATTTTTTTGCAATCCCAGCTTTATTCTGTGACAGCACTATTTGTTGGCTGAATACGTTTTGGTAGTAAATGAATTGGGGGTGGAGCGTTGGAATTGCTTTGGCAGTCACAACACAATACGCGTGGGACAATGCGCCCCAGCGCGTGCGTCACGCGCTTTGTTAGAACTCAGTGTAGAGCTTATCGATAACATTTTTAATAATCATTTTGAGTAAGTAATTAATTTAATTCTTCCGCGATGCATTCACGAATGATAAAATTGCGAATCGAACTCAGATTATTTTTGAGTTCATATAAACTAGTATAATGAATGCTAATTTAATGATGAATATATTGTATGAGTATGGAACTGTGGTATGGAAAGTGGATGCGATATTAAGATAGGTAACGAACGCATTAGGCAAATTTCTTAAATCGATAAAACGCTCTCGTCGTAAAACAGAAAAGTTAATTGGACTGTATGGTATAATGGAAATCAAGCCCATAATCTGTCCGCATTTAACACCTCGTAACGGTTATGTCTATTTGAGTTGAGCGTCTTATTGAATTCAATAGTCAGAACTAGTTTCTAGTATTTTTATGCTCTGCCAATTATTATAGCAGTACGCGTCCACCACCTCCGCGCCTCCCCCGCGGCCGCTGCGGAGCGGCGGCGGCATCGCGCCGCCGGATACTGCTAAATATCTCATTCATTCTCACATCCTCTTCAAAAAAATCTAACACGCAAATTAATTAGGCAGTCGTTAGAAGCCGTTGAAGAGGCGCCTTTCATCCCGACTGCCAGGATGCGCCCGCTGCCGAAATACGACACTTATGCTGTACTGTGAACACAGCCAACCGAGATGTTTCAAGTCTGCCGCCTAGCGCGCGGCGGGCGAGGCGGCGGCGGAGGGGAGGGGCGCGGCAGTGCGGGCCGCTACGGAGCGCCAGCCGGAGGAGTAAAAAAATATTTTTTACATAAAAGTTTGACGACCCCACACAATATTCCTGCGTGACTTTAATGCAAATGTCACATTCTCTAAAGAAAATAAAAAAAAATTAAGTAAACAAATTTTAATTTAGCACCATGTCGTCGTTGCCGTGTAAACCAAGTTTGAAGAAAAATCGCTCGATAAATACGACGGCGAAGCCGCGTCCGTCGGCAGAGGCGGTGCGGAGCAACGGCGCACAGGAGAACTGTGCAGTACCAACCTGTGTGTGTGTGAAGTCGCAATGATAAAAGCTAAATCTGTATTTCAGCATTCCTTAAACATTAGTAAAGCACGCTCTCTAGGACCTAGAGAGCGGTAGCCAGGTAATAGTTCATTTACGATTAGGCCAAGTGTCATTGAACCGGAGAGCTTAAAATTATGCAAAGTTTCTGGCGATCGGGAAAGTCAATTAAGTAACAAAGGAAAGTTTCTAAGCCGTAATGAAAATTAATTACGAAGAGAACTTGTGAATATTTGACAAACTTATTAATTTTGAGGTGATTCACTCTAAGAGGTGTTTGGGCTTGAAGTTAATTTGATTTTGAATTAAAGATGAGGCGTTATTAAGAGGTTTTTAAGATTTGATCCCATGGATCTTGGCGTTTGCCTACATACGAAAGCATCATGTCGGAGTGTGGCGTGTACGTATCTCTGAACTGTCTTCTCTATTATTATAAAATACACCCACGTAACTCGAAAACTACTGAACCGACTTTAATACCGATTTTTTTAATAAAACCCACGATTATTATTATAAATGAGTTGAAACAGGAAATGTTGAATTCATAATGAAGAATAATGTTTAGATTCTCATTAATGTGAAAGTTAAAACGCAAACTGCTATCATAGTATAAATAATAATTCGTAGAGACCGACAGCAATAGCTGTGACTAAATGCACTTTTCGCAACGTCAATGCACTCTCAGCAATGTGCGTCCAGAAAATCGGGAATGTTATCGAGCGTTGAACGTTAGAAATTAATTACTAAATCGCTTCTCAGAAGTCCTGTCTGCGGCTGGTAATTAAGCACAAGTGTGGACCACCGGACGCCGCGTGGAGCCTTTGGCAACGATTACGAACCATCTGGATATAAGTAGGACTGTATTGGAAATAAATATATCTATATTTACGTACGGAGGTAGAAATATTTAAAAAAAATAATAGAATTTATTGTTAATTTTCGACATAATCCCCTCGAATCTGAATACACTTTTCATGGCGTTTTTTCTATCCTTCGATTAAGTACATGAAGGAAACAGTTGAGTCTTACATCTTGAATCTTGCAGCAGTTACTGGCATGGCACCGTCATCGCGTACTTAACAGTCAACGTTGACGTTACATTGTTTGCCAATGTAACATACATTGGCAAACCTTGTCCACAATATCAGTAAATTCGTGTTACCTCCTTTTTATGCTGGTTTGGACGTGTATTCCAGTGACTCCGAGGTTCACGGCCGCCATCTGTCTGGAGAAATAGTATCTCCAAACTCATCGGGCGGCGATTCTTCAAATTTCTTTACATTAATAATATTCGGGATCGTTCCAGCCGCCCCGGGTCCATGTCGTGGTGAAGATCGCAGAACTGATAACCATTAACGAGGAGATTCATCTCGAAGTTGTGCGATTAGTTAGAGAGCGAGAGTGTCGACGCTTGCTCAGTATACCTACGCACTGCTACATACAAGTGTATCATTATCTTTTGAAACAAACTTTCAACTAATGTTTTTAAGTTTACACTGTTATTAATTATATTCATTTTTAAGTTTCCGGATTAACAGTAGGTTTAAAGACTTACATAAGTCGACGTTTCGCCCGCTACGTCACGGGCTTAATCAGGAACTGCGGGAGTTCCTGGAGCCGACGTCTGGTGTCCTTTGTGCCAGACGTCAACTTAAGTTTGACGTCTGGCACAACGGACACCAGACGTCGGCTCCAGCTCCCGCAGTTCCTGATTAAGCCCGTGACGTAGCGGGCGAAACGTCGACTTATGTAAGTCTTTAAACTTTCAACGCCTTTAATTAGTTCACTTTGGTGAACACTTTCGAATTAGTAAAGATTAAATAGCTTATTCATGAGCCCTTATTTAAACATATCCTACCTCCAACTGTATGAGGATTTATTTAAAAATAATTCTAAATACCTACTAATTACATTCCTAATAATGTATATTTATGTAAAGATTTTTTTTAAACTAATAAATTCATTATCTTAAATATTATTATTAGATATTGTAATTTATTATTGGTTATGCGCATTCAGGGAAATGGAAATTTATTACTTCAAAATGTTAAATAAATATAAAGGGATGAAATTCCCATAATTCCGCAGTATATGTCTGCGTGGCGCAAAGTGCGACAACGCGCGAAGGCGTGGTAATATTTTATAATTTGCATCGATTCCCCCTCGCCGCTGGTTTATCTCAGGACCAACTGACACACATTACTCAGCCTCCCTCGCCCTTGCGATTCCCCTATCTGTGTAATAGAGATTCCAAATTGCAGCTGACCGCTGCCAAATGCTCTCGTAAAACAGCCTGGCAAGGAGTTGCCCATTCCCCCATAAATCGGACCGGGCAGAAGCAACGTGAGATGTTTTGGCAATTGCTGCCTAAGTTGTATTGGAAATTTATTATGCTCCTCAGTTTATCTTTGGAGTGGGCGTCCTCAACTTTGAGAAAAAGATAAAATACGCGTATGTACGAGTACTACTTGTAATATTGGGAAATAGCTACTTATTTACATTTAATAAACTCTTCATTTATTATTCAGAATTATAGCATTCATTTCTAGCGGTTGTTCACATACTGAGGGTTCCGTAATCGCATCTTTTTGTTGCGCGTATAGCGAGTGTACGAAGCAATCACGCGGGCGCACTCGCACATATCTCGAGTTCGGCAGTTTATTTTGTATCTCGTTTTGTATTATACATTGGCTCCTTCGTATCCCCCACCCCATCTATCGGTGACCTTTCAAACTGTTGTAGTTAAAATGTTAGTTGCTTGATCATTCGTTAGAAGGCACTCTTCCAAATTATAATGATAATTTATTTATGGTGACACCCTTAATTTTTTACTCTTAGATTTTTTATTATTCGATTCTGTGAAAATGTCACCCCGCTACCTATTACGACCACCCCCCCCCCCCCCCCCCCCCGTATAAATGTTTACACATCAATTAATAAAACCAATCTCCATGATGATGTCGCCGTAACGTGCAGATTTAAAATATTCTAAATGTATCAATACATATTCAAAAGCTCTCCTTTTAAAAACATATTTCCGAAGACCAGTTATTCGACTTAAACGAGGAAAATATTATTGTTTTGGAGCTTGTATATATATTTTTTTATTATTAAATTACATCGTAAGAGATTCGCGATGTAGGGATCTCCGTGCGTGCGGAGAATCTCGCGTGATGAGATCTGCATTCATTAGGTAAGGTAGAGCACGCTGCCAAAGAAAGCCAATTCACTAGCAGAAACATTGCAATAAGTACGATATTTTTTAATGGAACCTGACTTGGTTTTCTACTCATCACCTACTACACCCGTGATCTCCATCCATCATACCTTGGTGAACTAAGTGCCATGGTAATTGGCAGTTCTTCCACCTTCATGCCTCCCGGCTACACTGAACTGGACGAAAAACACGAACTATTGGTGTGTACCACTCCAGATAATCCAGAAACCATACCACCTAGCAAGATAAGGGAAGGACGTAAAGTTTTTATGTGGAATCCGGACCGCGACCAGCTTCCACTTCCGTGCGGTCATCCGAAGTTAGACCGCGACCAGTGTGCTTAACTCCGAAGGTCGAACGACGATGCAAAGCACCACCTAGCTACCGAGGCTGACATTGCGAGTAAATGATCACCGAGAAGTCCGATTTCTGAAGGTCAATCACAAGCCCTCAGATCGAGTGCGATCAAGAAATAGCGATAGTTGTTGTCAGTCAGTCCGCGTGTATGCGTCCACTGCTCGACATACGCCTCTCCAATTTCTTACGGTCCTCCCAGCCTTCAGATACTTTTTTCGACATACCTACTCGTAAATATAGCTTCATACGGAATTGCATTGATTTTATTTACTCGAAATATCTTTTTGAATTGTCGATTTGGCTGCCAGTGAATTGGCCCCAAAATGTGGTTGTGTACGGCGGCGCGGCGGGCGCTACACACCTGTGCTACAGTTTAGCTTGTTCTATGGTGGTTCAGCATTGGCATCGTCTTAGAGGGCGCATTCCTCGAGGTGACCGGGCTGCAACAATAACATTCCTGAGCAGTTGTGTTTTTTGTTTAACAAACAATTCAAAAGGACATAAATCGTCGACCAATACAAATGTACATATAAATAAATATAAATGGTGTGCACAAAAATTAAATCATTAATACATTTAGTAAAACTGTAAACATTACGTTGGTCACGTTTTATTGCAAATTTGGTGCACTTTATTAAAGTAAGTACTTTAACAAACTCTAAAATTTCCTATTTTGGAAATTTGGTGAAACTTTGAACAGCTGTATCTTAGAAACTATTTGGTTTACCGAGACCAGATTAGTTTTATTTTGTTGCAAATGTAGTCTACTTTAAACGTTTATATAGTCACTTTTGCCGTAACACAGGTCCTTGGTGGTAAAAATTTACAAAAACTGAAAAAGGTCTAAAAATTTTGCGGTTTTTCAAGTACAATGACCCGGAGGGTTTCCGAGGTAAAAAACTTGGATTTTTAATTACCACTTCATCAGATACAACATATAAAAAAAAAGAACTACCTTCACTTGATGCAAGGCCCACGCTACTGTTCGTTTGTTGTGTAAAACTGTAAACTTTGCGTGTCTGTACGTCATCATCTTCAATACATATTGTAAAACTTAAACTTTTCGTGTCTGTACAACATCTTTATCCAATACATATAGTAAAACTGTAACCTCTGTTTACACTTTTTTTAAGTATTAATTTCGCCAAGAGCTGACATTTTATTGAGAGTCGTTCACTATCCTATGTTTAGCTCGTGTGACAAATGACATGTTTACAGTTTACATTTCACGTGATCCTTGGGGACAAGGTGAGAACTTTTGGGGGGAAAAGGACAGTGTCCCAAGGGAAGGGAGATGTTATTATGGGCAAATTCACACATGAATCATAAGAATCTATGTGTGTCTGGAATTTGTCATAAAAGTGATGCCACATGAGAAATGATCATGTAAGATCTAGTTTAAGGCAAAATTATATTTATGGCAAGTAATTTATTAATTAAATATAATATAAATTTATTGTACACAATTAGCTTAAGCTCTCGAGAAACTAGTATACGAGTAGCAGCCAACACTAATTAATTATAGGGTAGGTACATTCCGCGTTGACCTCGCCAACATCCGAGGTCTTCGCGCAAACTTGGTTGCCGTCTCCCATCACCTGGAGTCGGCAAGACCACATCTATTGTTCTTGACGGAGACTCAGATCTGCCAGCCAGCAGACTCCACCGATCTCAGTGTTCCGGGCTATACACTATTTGAGCGTTTTATGCCCAAAAGTGGTGTCTGCCTTTATGGCCGATCCGATGTTTCCGTCAAGAGATTATGCCATGTTGAAGACTCCCAATTCCCAGTAATATGGGTCCGCGTGAATCTTCCCCACGTGGTGAGAATTTATGCGGGCCTGTATCGCTCGCCTAACCTTGGTGTCAACGAGACTGTTGCATTCTTTGAGCACCTCAGCAGAGTGACAGACAAACTGCTTTGTGAGCTTCCTACGGCTGAAATTGTGATGGTGGGCGACTTCAACGTCAAACATAAGGAATGGCTTGGGTCCACCATCACCGATCACTCCGGCCGGGAAGCTTACAACTTGGCCATAGCCCACGGATTGTCGCAGATGGTATCGGGATTTACACGCATACCTGACAATCCTGGGCACAAGCCTAGCTTGCTGGACCTTGTGCTGACTTCCGAACCTACAGGATACAGAGTTAGTGTCAAAGCTCCCCTCGGGAGCTCTGATCACTGCCTAGTGTCCTGCCTAGTGCCGACTGTGTACTACGCGAAAACGCGCGAGCCTATAGCACTCGCACAGTCTGGCACTATAAGTCAGCACAATGGGAGGAATTCCGATCCTTTCTAGGAAGTTTCCCTTGGAAGGAGGTCTGCTTTGCCTCTTCGGATGTATCAATGCGCTGAGTCTATTGCCGAGCTGGTGCAACAGGGTATGGAATATTTTATTCCATCTTCTGTTGTATCAGTGGGCGGTAGTCACAAGCCATGGTTCAACCGCCTATGCCGCATAGCTGTCGAGGCCAAGAACCAAGCCTACAGGCGGTGGCTCTCCGCACGTACCGCTGAGGCAAGGCGCGCACTTAACGCCTCCTCCAGGTCTTGCAAGCGAACACTCTTCGTGGCCAAGTCCAAGCACGATTATAGAATTGGCGAGAGACTAGTGCGATGTCTGACCGGCAGCCGCGCATTCTGGTCTCTCGCCAACTCTATCGGACGAAACTTCTGTCGCTCTGCTACACCACCCCTGGAACGGTCTGACGGATCACTCGCTATCCTCGCGAAGGAAAAGGCGAATATTTTTGCTCGTCTTTTCGCGTCTAACTCAACGTTGGATGACCAGGGTGCCTCGATACCACGCTGTGGGATTTCGATGATGGAGCCGAAGATGCACCCTAGACAGGTATTCAAATGTTTGATAACGTTAGACACTTCGAAGAGTAGTGGTCCTGATGGCATTCCAGCCATTGTGCTCAAGATTTGTGCCCCTGAGTTGACACCAATAATCTCCCGTCTTTTCCGTCTCTCCTTCGCCCGTGGGATTGCACCCTCTTGCTGGAAAAGAGCCTCGGATAACCGGTTCCAAAGATCCCTTCTTTGGAACTGGTTCTCCGCGAACCCCTCCAACTATCGGCCCATTGAGATAACTTCACTATTATGTAAATTTATGGAGCGCCTTATTAACACCCAGCTCCTAACGTACTTCGAAGCAAATAAACTCTTGGATGACAAGCAGTACGGATTCCGGAAAGCGCGGTCAACAGGAGATCTTCTAACGTACGTTACGAATATATGGGCCGAAAGATTGGACAATTTTGGGGAGTCGCTGGCAGCCGCCCTGGATATCTCCAAGGCTTTCGATCGCGTTTGGCATCGAGGCCTCCTAGGCAAGCTTCCGTCCTTCGGCATTCCACCCAAACTCTGCACCTGGATCGCCAGCTTTTTGGCAGGTCGATCCATCTTCGCTACCATCGATGGCTCGAAATCGGACGACTTTCCAATCAACGCTGGTGTTCCGCAGGGCTCTGTGCTGTCGCCTACGCTTTTCTTAATATTTATAAACGAACTACTGTCCTTGGGCATGATACACAGCTATGCAGACGACAGCACGGAGCACGAGGGCTATGTTAAGTACTGGAAGAGTAGAGATTCGCGGCACAGGGAGGCTCAACGTTCAGTTAGATAGATAGAAAATACTTTATTGCTCCAGAAAACATTTTACACAAACAGACAATAAGTAATGTACAAGAGGGGCAAAGGCGGACTTATCCCTTAACAGGGATTTCTCCCAGTCAACCTATGGATGTTTGAGAGTCGTATGTTGTGAGATATAAGTAGATAGTAGCAAAAGACTTGAGTGTGGGAATGTATAATATAATATAAGGAAAATAACTATGATAAACTATAATATACACTACTATACACTATCTATATACTATATAATACTACATATATACAGTATCAGTTGTTGATAAGGTCGATAATGTTCTCGGAAAAGTAGCTTTATGGGGCCAGGAGAACCTTGTCACCTTCAACGTTAGCAAGACTCAGTGCTGCGCATTATCTGCTAAGGTCGATCCCTTTCCTTTCCAAGCTAGCTTCCAAGTTCACCCGGTGTTATGGGCTGACATCACGGATGTTGCAGGTGATGTAGCCAACCGTGTCAGTTTCCATAAAAAAAAAAGGTAGCGTTGTACCTGTCTCGGAGCACCTGGACCTCCTGGGCACCACTCTAAAGAAGTGGGTTTCCGGCAACTAATTGAGTCTAAGGCCAAAACTGCATCCAGAAAATTGGGAATACTTTTCCGCAATCGGCGGTTCTTCTCACCGGCACAACTATTCCTGTTGTACAAAACACAGATTAGGCCGGTGATGGAGTACTGCAGTCACATCTGGGAGGGTAGTCCGCATTATCTGCTTGCGTCCTTGGACTCGATACAGCGGCGAGCCATCCGTCTTGTTGGTGACCCGAAACTTACAGATGGTCTGGAGTCTCTGAGTCACAGACGATTTGTGGGTTCGCTTAGTCTGTTTTACAGATACTATCACGGACGCTGCTCTGTGGAACTAGCATCCCTTATTCCCTGCCACCCGTCCTATCTCCGCATGACTCGTCGCAGAGAGACTCAGCACCCTTTTGTTGTTGACATTGGGCTTTTGAGAACCAATCGATTCCCTAAATCGTGTCTTTGTCGCACCGCTAGAGTGTGGAACTGTCTACGGCGAGTGTATTTCCTGAATCCTTTAACCTAGGTGTCTTCAAGCGTCGTATTAACGGGCTAGACAGCTTAGCAACAGTCCGCAAATCTGCTGGCATGGCACCTAACTGAGCGTGGTTTCGCAAGGAGAGGTGATTTTGGCTCTGTCGACTGCACCATTGGTCTCGCGGCACAGCCACCCATGCTGGTTTACATAAAAAAAAATACAAAAAAACATACCTAAGTATAAAACTCATTTCGAATTCTTTGCAATGTATTTATTTGGCTGCCAACCAAGTTGGCAGGGGTTCTTATAAAATGCATCATATGTTTCCCCTGAGGCAATAGTTCGCCTTCAAGCCGGACTCATCTCATTCTACCGTAGAGTATGTAGTGTAGGTTACAGTTTACAGATTACGTAGGTTACACTACCGACTACCTTCTATATAGGAATTTCAATCACTAATGAAATTTTCGCCAACATATTTTTATTGCATTTTTAATTTAATATTTTTTTTATAATTTATTTGTGAAAAATGTTAGATAATGTATATTTTTCATCTTTTCTATAACATATTGTGCTCCTGTAAGACAAACACAATCTTATTCTCCTAAGAGTAAACAACAAAAAACTTTTTTGTCTACTTTTATTCTAATTACAGAATAAAGAAATTTTGAAAAAAAAAAATCGCGGCGTCAGTTGCAACGCGATACGGTTGTCTCATATCGCTGGCTTGTCTGCACCTTGCACTCGCACCGCTTCTTTCAGGAAAGAAGGCGGTGAATAATGATACGTCACACCACTCGAGTTGTCGAGTGGTGTGTGTGGTGTGTGTGGTGTGTGTGATGTGATGTATCAGCCGAGAGCGACCGAGACGCACCCCCTCCCCCCCCTGCCCTGCCGCGCTCCTAGTTGCCGACAGTTGGGGTGGAGTGGAGCGGGGATAGAAGAACGCTTCGGAGCGAGTCGAGACTATTACATTTTGTAGGCTCCATTTTCGATTTGAATTGGGGGTCGCACTCTTATTTCACATAAACATGATAGAATAGTTTGAACATTTTGTCGTATTACATTATCTCAGGGCCAAAAGAAAGTTATCTTCGTAACAGAACGACAATAATGATTGAAAGCATCACCGTTATTTCATTTGGTTTATTTTAAACAAACAGTAGATCTATACATTGGCAAAGTAGTTGCTCAATAATCAGAAATTTCAGATTACTTGCCTTAGCAATTTACCAAATTTAGAAATATGTTTTTCGCTTGCCTAATTTTCCATTCAAGAAATGAGTGCTGGTAAAATATGACGCAACACGAGAATGACGTGGTTATAGACAAACAAGGAGTACGAGATATCAAAACAAGCCCTATCCATCTTGGCTCATTACTCATTAGTCTCCCGCCGCGCCGCGTAAGGACACAAAATCAATTACGAACCATACTTACCCGTACCTACACTTTCATCAGGTTGAGACATAAACCACTTAACCTTCCTTCCCCTACACTCTCCCTTCCCTCAAGCACCGACCTGTCTACTCCTCCCCCCGCCAGCTAGCTAGCAATAACCCCAAGCACCCTCGCAGATAGAGATTCGATATACATTTTCTAAGAAATATTACTTACTTAATTAAAATGTAAAAAAAAGGGTAAGTAGGTTAAGTGCATTCGTGCCTTACTTGCTGCTTTATAACTGTCTTGCTCTCTTATTTATAACTGTCTGCTTACCTCGATTGTCGGGATAAAGTTGACGGTATGTATATGTATATGTATGTATTAAATATAATATTAGTATAACGTGTTATAATATCAATTTTATTGAATTGAATTTAAACATTAATGAATGACATACCACACTCTGTATCCCGAAAATCGTAAGCTGAGTAATTAGTGTTGTACTGCAAGTGCTCTTGTAAATTACAGAACAACACCGACCACCACGTTCAGCAATGTATTCAGACAAGATAACTATCAAGCCACAAGTAAGGCTCGAAGACCCACCTGCTGCATGACTCTATGGAAGGACCGTGCCAAGATGAGAGGCAGCTAGCCTATCGCTCTTTAGCACGGCACCTTGTCCTTATCCCTTAGTCGCCTTTTACGACATGCAGGCACCGTGTGGGGTCGTTAGTTAAAAAGAATTGCCCAACTGCATCTCTCCCCATGTAAACATTAATTAATGTAAGTACAATATAAAAGACATGCTGTTAACATATCTCAACTTGCGAGGGGTGGTTGTCTATATCACTATGTGCTTGCTTAGTATTATGTAGGTATGCGTGTACGACGCTGGTGTAGATAGGTTTGACATCTATAAAATAAATACCACACGCCCCCCAACGCGAGCGGTTAGGGGATCGCTCGCGTACCTACCTACACTAGGTACTGCCACTACTAGACTGTCTCGCTGCAGGAGCGGGCGGGCTACATGGCACCAATATATCCAAAAATTACAAATTTAAAAAACCCACGACCCTTCAAAATTCAAAAATAATTTCCATTCACTTACTTAAAGGAGTCGGGGGAACGCTAAGTAAATACCCGCGCAACTCTGAGTTTAAAAATTTTATTTCAAGCTTTTTAAAAAAAACCGCATGCAAATCGGTCCACTTTATGAGATAATAATTTTTTTGATTACTTAATTACTTCATGACAAACTTAGCCAAAACCATCCCGATTAAACCAGCTTTCTAATAAAAAAAAACTGCATCCAAATCGGTCCATCCGTTTGGGACTTACGATGCCACAGACAGACACACCCATACACACATACACACGCGTTAAACTTATATATTTTTGCGTCAGGGTTACAAAAACACATTTCAACAAAAATACTATTAGGCTCCTGCTACAATAGACATTTATTTAAGGTTTTAAGTGGACTGTGTGGTTAGGTGGCATCAGAACAAGAAAAGAAAATTTTTCGACCACTTAGGTTCCAGTGGGTAAAGTGAGGAAAACTTGCCAAATTTCAATTTTATATTTAACTAGCTGAGCCCGCGGCTCCGCTCGCGTGAAATTCGTATTTCAAAGAAGACAGTAAGTAACTATGGGCGAGGCCGAAGGCCGAGCTGCGTTCAGGAAGTCGATAAACCATATCTAAGAAAGTAAGTACGAGTAAGGGCGAGGCCGAAGGCAAGCTGCGTTAAGGTAAACGATAAACCTTGTCAAATAAAGTAAGTAACTAACGGCGAGGCCGAAGGCCGAGCTGCGTTCAGGAAGACCATGAACCTTCTCGAAGACAGTAAGTAACTGAGGGCGAGGCCGAAGGCCGAGCTGCGTTCAGGAAGACTATAAACCTTATCGAAGAAAGTAAGTAACTAAGGGCGAGGCCGAAGGCCGAGCTGCGTTCAGAAAGACCAAGAACCTTCACAAAGACAGTAAGTAACTGAGGGCGAGGCCGAAGGCCGACCTGCGTTCAGGAAGGCGATAAACCTTATCTAAGAAAGTATGTAACTAAGGGCGAGGCCGAAGGCCGAGCTGCATTCAGAAAGACTATAAACCTTCTCGAAGAAAGTAAGTAACTGAAAGCGAGGCCGAAGGCCGAGCTACGTTCAGGAAGACCATAAACCTTCTCAAAGAAAGTAAGTAACAAAGGGCGAGGCCGAAGGCCGAGCTGCGTTCAGGAAGACGATAAACCTTATCTAAGAAAGTAAGTAATTAAGGGCGAGGCCGAAGGCCGAGCTACGTTCAGGAAGACCATAAACCTTCTCGAAAAAAGTAAGTAACTGAGGGCGAGGCCGAATGCCGAGCTGCATTCAGAAAGACTATAAACCTTCTCGAAGAAAGTAAGTAACTGAAAGCGAGGCCGAAGGCCGAGCTACGTTCAAGAAGACCATAAACCTTCTCAAAGAAAGTAAGTAACAAAGGGCGAGGCCGAAGGCGAGCTGCGTTCAGGAAGACGATAAACCTTATCTAAGAAAGTAAGTAATTAAGGGCGAGGCCGAAGGCCGAGCTACGTTCAGGAAGACCATAAACCTTCTCGAAGAAAGTAAGTAACTGAGGGCGAGGCCGAAGGCCGAGCTGCGTTCAGGAAAATTATAAACCTTCTCGAAGAAAGTAAGTAATTAAGGGCGAGGCCGAAGGCCGAGCTGCGTTCAGGAAGGCGATAAACCTTATCTAAGAAAGTATGTAACTAAGGGCGAGGCCGAAGGCCGAGCTGCGTTCAGAAAAACTATACACCTTCTCGAAGAAAGTAAGTAACTGAAAGCGAGGCCGAAGGCCGAGCTACGTTCAGGAAGACCATAAACCTTCTCGAGGGAAGTAAGTAACTGAGGGCGAGGCCGAAGGCCGAGCTGCGTTCAGGAAGACTATAAACCTTCTCGAAGAAAGTAAGTAACTGAGGGCGAGGCCGAAGGCCGAGCGGCGTTCAGGAAGACGATAAACCTTCTCAAAAAAGTAAGTAACTGAGGGCGAGGCAGAATACCGACCTGCGTTCAGAAAGACTATAAACCTTCTCAAAGTAAGTAAGTAACTAAGGGCGAGGCCGAAGGCCGAGCTGCGTTCAGGAAGACCATGAACCTTCTCGAAAAAGTAAGTAACTGAGGGCGAGGCAGAATACCGACCTGCGTTCAGAAAGACTATAAACCTTCTCAAAGTAAGTAAGTAACTAACGGCGAGGCCGAAGGCCGAGCTGCGTTCAGGAAGACCATGAACCTTCTCGAAGACAGTAAGTAACTGAGGGCGAGGCCGAAGGCCGAGCTGCGTTCAGGAAGACTATAAACTTTATCGAAGAAAGTAAGTAACTAAGGGCGAGGCCGAAGGCCGAGCTACGTTCAGGAAGACCATAAACCTTCTCGAAGAAAGTAAGTAACTGAGGGCGAGGCCGAAGGCCGAGCTGCGTTCAGGAAGACTATAAACCTTCTCGAAGAAAGTAAGTAACTGAGGGCGAGGCCGAAGGCCGAGCGGCGTTCAGGAAGACTTTAAACGTTCTCGAAGAAAGTAAGTAATTAAGGGCGAGGCCGAAGGCCGAGCTGCATTCAGAAAGACCATGAACCTTCTCGAAGACAGTAAGTAACTGAGGGCGAGGCCGAAGGCCGAGCTGCGTTCAGGAAGGCGATAAACCTTATCTAAGAATGTAAGCAATTAAGGGCGAGGCCGAAGGCCGAGCTACGTTCAGGAAGACCATAAGACCATAATATTACATAAAAAAAAACAAAAACTTTCATACAAAGTCGTCGTCCCCATTTCCCCCCTTAAAGTTGTAATTTCCAAAAAATCCTTAACGAATTCTTACATTATGAAATAAACCTATGTTCCAAATTTCAGCTTTCTAGACTTAGTAGTTTCAGCTGTGCGTTAATAGATCAGTCAGTCAGGACAAACAATTTTATAAGTATAGATATCTACTCTTTATTCTACTCGTATCTTCTACACTACACCAACGCAACGCAACAGAACTGCTAACGCCATATATTACGACCATTCGACACTAAATTCCGTTTTCTTTGATACTGCTCAACCCTAAGGCTATTTAACTTTATGGTATATAGCCTACTATAGTGAGCCTGAAGAACTACTCTTTACATTGGTGTAAACCGCATAAAAATCTGTTAAGTGGTTCCGAGTTTACCTCAAACATACATACATACATGCAAACAGACGTTTCCTTTTATAAGAAGTAGAGATAGAGAAAAGAAGATAGAGATTAAATTATCCTCCCTTCCCCTCTCCCCGCGGACTCGTCCCCCGTACTTCAACCCCACTCTTCAAAACCACCCCCAGTATGGATAAAATTATTTAAAATCATTTAAAATCCTAAAACCTAATTTTGAAATCATCCCCTATTTTAATTTAAGGGTTGATTTAGCAAAAACGCTGAAACACGTAATTCTTTATTTTATACCAAAAGCCTAAATATGAATTTTCATATCCCTAACTTGAGAAATGATGGGTTCCCCATACATTCTTTCATCCCCTATTTCAACCCGTTAAGGGTTGTTTTTTTGAGACAAAAGGTAGCCTATGTTCTTCCTCAGGATGCAATTCAGCTCCGTACAAAATTTCATAAAATCATAAAATCTAATTTTGAAATCAACCCCTATTTTAATTTAAGGGTTGATTTAGCAAAAACGCTGAAACACGTATTTCTTTATTTCATACCAAAAGCCCAAATATAAATTGTCATATCCCTAACTTAAGAAATGCTGAGTTCCCCATACAAACTTTCATCCCCTATTTCACCCCCTTAAGGGTTGTTTTTTGAGACAAAAAGTAGCCTATGTCCGTCCTCGGGATGCAATTCATCCCCGTGCAATATTTTATCGAAATCTGTTCAGCGGTTTAGGCGTGAAAAGGTAACAGACAGACAGACAGACAGACAACAGAGTTACTTTCGAATTTATAATATTAGTATGGAGTATGGATTATTAATACATATTCATATAAAATTTAAATTTGGCAAGTTTTCCTCATTTTACCCACTATTGGTTCACCAATTATTGGTTCACGGTTCACAAGTAAAGACCGACGAGTATTGAGGACTTGACACTTTAATAACTATTTTCTTTTGAAGTACGGGAGGCTACAATATAATATAAGACATGCATTTTTATGAGTTCTATGGTCTTTTAATGTTGAATTATCGAGGAAACATCGATTACACATACAGTTAAAATATAATGATGGAAGCGAAAATTCTGAGGTATTCTAAATAAAATATTGAATCAGCGGAAAAGAAGGGAAAAATAATCGAGATCAAAGCGTACCGACTCGTTTTGGTGAACTCAGATTTTGCGGTCGTCTATTGAATTTAATTTGTGGGCCTGCGAATCCTGCGAGCGACTTAATAATTCGTTATTTGATATTCAAACGGAGCCCAGTTCGGGAGAAGGCTCGTAAAGAGTAAATGAAAAATCCCGTACGGCCGTGTGAAGGCGGGCGCGGCGGTGGCGAGGTGCGGATAGGGTAGAGCGCATGCGGATGCGGGGTTGATCCCCGACGTGCAGTTTATTACGTTGCTCGCTCGTGTGGCGGAGTTCGTCTGATTGATGAGGCCCGGAGGTGTGCGGAGGAAGGAGCGCTGATTTTACAACTTTCTTCGCGACACACAAACCGTATTACTCATTTACTTCAATTCACGCGGCGCCAGAGAAAACCGTATAGGAGTACCTAAATATAACGTATGTAGTAACCTTTATTCCTTTTTGTAATCCTGCAGAAAATACTTACCCATTCCTCTCGTAGTGACGACAAACGAGATACTACATAAATTTCAATTTGATTGGTTCAATTCCAAATTATGATCCGGATTTTGGCACTTTTATTAATTTAATTAGCCCCCACTATATTTAACAAAGTATGTAGGACAAGATAACCATAACGCAGCAAGTAAGGCAGCGCTGGAGACTTAACTTCCTGTAAGGACCGTGCCAAGGTGGTTGTCCGCTGGGTAGGGTATAAAAATACTAAAATACTATATTTAAAATACTTTTCCCAACACTTTAACTATAATTACGAAAAACTATACACACAACTATAAAATGTTGAAATGAGCAACAGTTTGCTCTTCGATAGTTTGCTGTAATTAATATCTGAAGAACGTTTATTTAACAAAAAAGCAAGTTAGTTATTGTCGAAGCTTCTGGAAGCAGTAGTGCATTGCACAATCTCATAAAGGCTAAGTTTATTAGTTTGCATTTATGAGATTTTGTATGTAGCTTCGTGCGAGAGCCGCCTATAAATATTTTCGACAAATCAAACTATATTTACCCACAAATACAGTCTCGGGTCCTTCGAGAGGGGCGAGCATAGGCACCCGGTATGGCATTCGCAACCCCCACATACGACGGAATGTCCATGAGCGTAGTTAGACAGCATATGGGTGGTTAGGCTTCACATGTCGCGCATTCAATAAAAAAAACTTTAAATTTATCTCCCTTGAATTGTTAATCAAGGGAAAATACACTTGGAGTGTTATTCTGAACAAAAGCTTTTCTCGCGCGCTTTTATCTTAAATTACTGAAACAAAACTGAATGCTCTTCGTGGGATGATGTGTTGCTCGTCTATTTCTCTGGTGTGAAAAGTATTCCCTTCTCTTCGTCATCAATATAGATTCTTATTGGTTATTGAACCTGTAAAAACAGATGTGAAGTAGAAGGATCAGGAAGAATGGCGGCAGGAGAAAACCGGCCGGCGACGGTCACAGCGCTCCCTCCTCCTCACCAGCCCGCGCCGCCGCAGGGACGGAACTTCCGTCTAGACTTAGATTATGCAAAGTGAATTCCGAATTAAGTTTTCATTAAATCTCACTTCGGAAACTCAATTAGATTTTAGATTATATTCGTTTGAAAAAAGAATTAATTTATCTGACGAGCACCGCATTGAAAGAAGAATCAGAATGTCACTGAGTAGGGCGCGAATTTTTGCCGCGAAGTTGGAAATTTCAGATTAAATTTACATATTTACAATTGCGTATAATGTGGTATAATATATTCATAGATTAAGGAATGTATAGATTGTCATACTGACTGAGAAGTTATTATTATTAAGAAATGTTGGGTGAAAGTTTCATTGTACCTAGGTCTCTGCCACTCATCTATGAGAGACGCGCGGAGGGGGCGCAGCGGCAGAGACGACCTCCCGAGGATACACACACAGGTACGTGTATTGTTACGACAGCGGCGACAGACTATACCTACACTCTCTCTTTCATATCAATTGTTTTGCTATAATCCATCAAAATCCTCCTGGCACGCAAACTATTCTACGAGTGAATTTTTTCTCACAAAGTTAAGTTACAGTTTGTTTCACATTTATGAAATAGGATGTCGACATATTTGCGCGGTCTTATTGGTTGTATATATGTCGACGTGCGATCACTGAGTGGCGCTAACACTGTGTGTGCATTGCAGTAAGTATTATCCCACAAAAAATATAAATGTGAAAAAAACCAAGTACGCAACAAAAAACAAAAAAAAAATTGCAAGGTAAGCATTCGGATAACGGCTTCGCTAATAAAAAAAGTGAGATCTAACTGGATACCAAGTTCTTTCGAAGTTCCTTAAATCATAGCTCCTGTTATGCATAACTTTCTTCATTGCTTTAAAAGAAAATGTGTTATTTTCTTTGCTACTCTATAGTGCGACTTGGCAAGTTTTTATCCACCTACTTTAATCTGAGTTTGAGAAGAATTTAGTCAAGTACCTATTTCATTGAAATCAATTATATAAATTTGGATAAGAGAAACCTTGCCGAAAGTCGCGAAGCGAATTTCTTTTATTGAAATCTCGGCATGTGGCGCCGACCCACCCATGAGGTGTCTAACGACGTACATGGACATTCGGTCGTATGCGGTGTATGCGAATGCCATGCGGGCCTGACAGATAAGTGCCTATTCACGCCGCTCTTGAAGGACCCGATACTGTACTTGGGGGGAAATACGAGTATATGGGCATATATTTTATTCTATGCATTGCCTTTTGCATTATATAGTGCAGTATTTTACTTGGGTAGGTACTTAATTGAGTTGATTATAAGTGGATATGTAAGGGTGTTGTTGCAGCCCACATTACCGGTAAACATTCATGTAAACAATAAACCTTCTCGAAGAAAGTAAGTAACTAAGGGCGAGGCCGAAAGCTAAGCTTCGTTCACGTTAACGATATTCTTCTCGAATAATAAGGGCGAGGCCGAAGGCCAAGTTGCGTTTAGGTAAACGATAAACCTTCTCCCGCCCTCGGTCTTAACCTTTAATGACTATCGTTTACGCGTACGCAGCTCGGTGTTCGGCAGGGCCTTAAATTAATTTATTTAAGAAGGATTATCATTTACCTGAACGCAGCTTGGCCTTCGGCCTCGCCCTTAATGACTTACTTTCTTCTTTTGAAATACGAATTTCACGCGAGCGAAGCCGGCGGTATATTATTATAAGTCAATTAGGCCGCGCGCCGCCGCTGAGCGCCGCGTTCGATTAGCGGTCACTCACCGTCTCCACCCGCTTCATTGTCACAATCCAACCTCGATTTTTGGCGTACTCCGTTTAAATATTGCAAAAACGATGTATTGAGTCACTGGGCTCAGTGTTCGGTGGTTAGTACTTGCGTCATTGTATAGAAACGTAAGTAGGGTAGGCTTTACCTAAGGTTGCACTTCAGAACGTACTCAATGTTATGCGATGAAGCAGACGTGACAGTCGCTCCCTCTTCTATAACAACGCCGCCGCCTTCGCTTCCCCGCCGCAGCGGAGGGGTGGTGGTGTCAACTACAGTATGAGGCTTCTGAATCTCGTCCCTAAGTACTTGTCAACCGTATCGCTAGCTTCACATAATTTACTTTATTCCGCCAAAAAATTGCGAAATTGATACCTATTTAACGAGATATTTAGATTCGCGGCGCGAATTTTATCTCGCCACTCGATACCAAAGTTTTACCCAAATTTTTATCAGTCTTCTCGTAAAATACATGCATACATACATACATACCACACGCTGTATCCCGACAATCGGAGTAAACTTTGTTCGAGGCGCCAATGTTCCCGGTGAGTACCTACGCTCTTTTATGTATTTTAGAATGGAAACATTAATAATATCTTCATGAATAACCTAATTCCTTTGAAAATACACAAACATTTGTGAGTGTTATAGAAACTTATCGGGATTATAGGGATATATGTTTATTTTAGGGATATATGTATGTATATTTTTCGTGCCATATATTTCCCCCCAAGTACAGTCTCGGATCCTTAAAGAGGGACGTGCATGGGCACCTGTCAGGCCGGCTTGACATTCGCAACCCCCGCATACGACCGAAAGTCCATGGGCGCCGACATTTTATGGGTGGCTAGGCGCCATATGTCGCGCTTTAAATAAAAAAAAAATTGTGGCCTACACAGAACTGCGATCGACAGCGTTCTTCCCCCAGCCGACCGCCACTCGCACGTTTCCTTTCTCTATGTTGCTAGAGTCTTTCTGAATATCTTTGATTTCCGAATCTACTTACTTTTAAGTAGTACACAAAAGAGCAAGACAATCAAAACACGCCAATACCTTCAAAAGTTTCGGAATAATAATATTTTAATACACGAATATAGAATATGGTATATTATATTACATATTATAGTATACGGTAGGATACACTATATCAATATATGTACGTTTTAACTACTTCGAAACCAATTAAACGAATACTGGGGTACGTATAATAATCAAAACATCGGTCATTAATATCAACAGGTGCAGAAACAGGCAAATGATTTCCCCCCAGTAGCGGTGAGCAGCCCTCCGCGAACCCTATCATCCAACAGCCGCAACCGCCCCCGCCGCGTCCCGCCCACAGAGCTCGGTGCGCTGAGCAAACTCAATCGGAATTGCGGAAAAGGTAATATAAATCGAATAATTTCACTCGGGTTAACGTTCTCTCGGGCCCCTTTTTGGGAGGAAACTCCTGCTGCGGGCGCGCCTCCGCCTCCGCCGGGGAGCTTCCGTCCGGGTAGGCGGCGAGACTGCTCCCGCCCCCGCCCGCGGCCTCCCCTCCGGCCCGGCCATCTGTCGCGGCGTAAAATCGATAACATTATTTGGCAAGTATGCGTTATCATTCACGTGGGTTTTGTTGTGTCTGAGCGGCTAGCTCGTTAGAGCCGCGACATACGAGCGCACGCGCAGTGCCGCCGCGCCGCCGGTGCAGCCCCACCCCCCGCCCCACCCACCTGTCCGTCCACTCTCTGCGCTCCATTGTTTTACAATCATGCGATATTTCCTTTTGCACACTTTTATATTATTTTATTTCTTTCTCTGCGATGATTAGGCAGAGTTAACTGTACTTTAAATAACAGTAAAATGCAATATGGCGTATAAACTGGCATTGCGTCGCGAAAGCTCGGAGAGTCCTCGCGGGCGCGTGGGAGGTGTGGATGATCACGAGGCGGAGGAAAGTTCCGCGGCGCGTGGGCTACCGACCGCACCTCCGCTACGCATCACCACCGCCTGCGGCCAACTAAAGCAAATAGGTAATAGCGAGTAACAGCCGATGCGGTGGCGGTGTAGCGGTGTAGCTGTGTAGCGGTGTAGCGGTGTAGCGCTGTAGCGGTGTGCTGGCGATGCATCACGCCGGCTTACCGGCTGCTGTCCTTTGTCCATTTGTCACCGCGGCGGCGAGGTGGTGGTGGCTGACACAGCTAACTAATTGGGTGTCGGCGTGGAAAATAATGCAGCAACCAAAAAGGGATTTTAATTATAGCGCTCAATCTATACATATACCCACTGAAGGGCGGTGCGAGGGCAAGTGCGCATCGGAGCGCTTTTTCCAATAAAGTTTGTGATTTCCGTTTATTTCCATGATATTATTATTATTTGGGAAAGTAGGTGATGCGCTTAGAGTCTAAGACAGAGTGATGCGTGAATTGAACAATATTAAATGTATGTAGATATTATAATACTGGGTGGGGCCCGGTACTTCAAACGAATAACCCCACTGCACCTCTCCTCGCGCATGTCGTAAGAAGCGACTAAGGGATAAGGACGAAACACCGTGCTAAAGGACGACAGGATATTCACCTCTCACCTTGGCACGTTCCATCTACCAAGTCGCGGGACTTCGTGCCTTACTTGCTGCTCGTTTTTTATCTTGTCCGAATACTTTGCGAAACGTGGTGGTTGGTGTTGTGCTGTAATTTACCAGAGCTCCGCTTGTCAGAATACAGCGTTTGTTATGTATGTATGTTTATTTGAATATTTCTTTACTTTGTCAGTTAAGTTATAGTGTCTTCTCAGTTAGATCTGACCAACTGAACTAATGCGAGCTCTGCAAACGAGTAAACACACGTTGGATAATGAGACATGTTTTGTCTTCGCGTTCGGGAGGAGCGCGAGGAACTCTCAGTAAAGAGAACAATGCCCTCTGATCTCTATGTATCTACGTCATTTCCTCTCAGTCTTTATACGATCTAACAGGATTACTCCCGAAGAGAGCTTTCCTTAATTGCAACTGTTGTTTTTCCTTTCCTCTCCTCTTGATATTTATTCTGGCTCCGCGCCGCCGCCGCTCCGCCGCTTCACGTGAAATGGCCGCCCGACATTATTTTCAGGAAATGAATTGCCTTTCTTATCGTACGATGTTATGGATTGTTATTTTAGGATATTTTTGCCGTTGTTACGAGGATTGAATGAAATTGTATATAAACAAGAGCGTACATAAATAAAGTTACAATAATAATATATCTTAGAGCGAATTGAGAGCTTAGATAGTATATAACAAGAAAGACATTTATTTTCATTTCTAAAATAAAAGTCAACTTAACAAAAAAATCCATTCGGTATGCTTTCTTTCGTAGTGAATTTAATAAATTGATTCAAAAGCCAGTTGGTAAACACAAGAAAAATTATTAATAGGTATTAATTTTAATTTTATCCATCATATTAACACATATTATGTGAAAATTTCAACCGGCTACCAATTAGGGTTAAAAAAAATATTAATATCGTTCCAAATTAAATATTTTGTGTGAAAATACTTTTCTTAATTTTTAATATATTTTTTGAACCAAAGAAGAAGGTACAATGAAAAAATTAGTAAAATTGCTGGGACACGTATAAGTAGGAATAAGAAATGAAATTAACATCCGAAACTCTTGGCAATAAATTATTTGAAATTCGCTGCCCGATAAATTATTACAAACGGTAAGTACCTGCTTGTATGGAATAAAATGTATATAATATGTAATCAATCACTTAAATTTATATTGCACCCATTGTTTTGGCTGCACACTCTCCCAAACTTGATCTGTGAAACTTAAAACTACCAACCCTAGGACAGGCCTAGCGTAGTTGGGTGGAAACTAAACTATTATTTGTATGCTGTACTGCGCTGGCATGTAACTGTTCATTCTGTGCAATTAAATTAATTTAATTTACTTTAATTTCATTTCTCAGCGACGAAAGGACGAAAGAGACGGTCGGGTCGAGAGCGGTCACTATACCGTTTATACTCTTCTGCGAAATTGACGCATCAAACATGCATTCCGAGTATCCGCAGCCGCCTCGGAAGGGCTTATTTTACCTCATTTAATGTTCGCAGGTAGAGAGGAGTCCGCACGCCTGTTTACCCTCACGTACGCCAACCTACGAGTTCCGAGGGAATCAATTTGATTGGGTTTCCCAAAATCAAGATTTAGTCCATCTCTGTGTTAGGTATTTGTTGCAAATATTCTGCCTCATTCTGGCCATTGACTTACAAGATCTTGCGACAGTGATAAGATCTTGAATTATAAATGTAATTAAAAGAATTATGTGCAGAGCAAAGAACTCATTTTGGTAGAGTTGAAAACTCGCGATGCTTTCAAATGGTAACAATTCAATTTATACGAACGCTCTTGGGACATCACTTCAGCTGAACGATGAAAAAAAATAAAAGAACGACAGGCAGAGACACGGACGGGTATAGTGACGTCATCGCTTTACTTAAGTAGGTATATAGTATATTTATAAGGATTGTAAAAGGTTGGTCCTTTGACCCTTATACGGATACAGCTCATTGAAGCGAGTGTCCAATACAAATTAATAGTCAACAAAATATGATTACATTTTTTATGACAATTTTCTTTATTACGCTTTTTCCATTTATTATTTTAGTAACATTTACTTGTTAATATAATACCAATGAAATAACAGTCCAAATTTAAATAATAGTTCGCAAGCGAAAACTTCTCTTATCGCTTCACTTCACTTCTCTTCTCTTCTAGTATTTATATTTTTAGCAAAACCAATCTCTAACGTATGTACGCACATACAATATACCTACGCGTCAAGCAATTTCGCTTAAAAAAACGCGTAGGTACCATATATATTTTTGGTCTTAATCTTGAATACCTATCTTGAGTTTCGGGAATGCTTAGATATATATAAATATATTTAATCGGTGCTATCCTCAATTATCTCAGCCTTTCAACACGACGAAGATGCCGAAACTTTTGCTTTCTTCGAGTGCCCGCTCTTTTCTGCTTTCTCTACAGGAGGAAGCGTCGTCGGTATGGTGACGCGTGAAGACTCTACGCACAATGCCTACTCAATATTGTGTCTAAGTAAAATGTCATGTGACGAATCTCATTAACCTGTTAAATAAACCTAAAGACACAAGAGTACTACACATTAATTAAAACGTATCCACATATTCTAGACAAGGCTGGAGAAAGACGCCAACTGTAGGCCGCAACAAAGTATTATAATATGCTTCATACATGCATACATACACAGCGTCACGCCTTTTTCCCGGTGGGGTAGGCGAGACAACGGATCTCCACGTGCCACGATCCTGACACCTCTATATACTTATACTTCACTCACAAAATTACGTCACTTCCTTAACGCATTTCCACTTCACACAAATTATTACTGCCTATATCGAGAGATAAAACACATACAAATTTAATTTAAAACATGTTTTTGCATAGATTTTTGAAACTATTACAACAAATGTAGCTAAATAAGGGGTACCTACTGATGATGTCAGACAGATTAAAAATGTATTATGTGAGCGTCGTCCTACGTAAGTAGAGCAGGTAGAGGAGAGTGATGTGTGATGCGTTAGGGGAGGCTCTCATTGTGTTTGCACGTAAGGGTCGTGAAGAGTTTGACCCTTGTTTGCGGAGTACTTCACGACTGTAACTTGATTTGTCCGCCCTTGGACCCACGACCTGTCTCTTGCAAGTCTGCGGGGAAACTAAAAGTTTTTTCTGTTATTTATTAACTGCGAGATACATGTTGTTCAAAGATATTTAGAGTTTTCTCTATTAATTTATATTGATAAAATTTATGAACTTTGAATTAATTCATTAATGTCTCTGTACAGCGAGATAGTAAATTTAAGCGTGTATCTTTACAATTAGTTAGTTTCGGTTATACGTATATACATTACATAGGTTAACACACAAAATATACATAATGACATAAAAGGAGGATGGACAAAATTAATTAATTTTAAATTGAAATTTAATTTAATTGTTATTACAGCTGCTTAACTCGGAAAGTTGTAATTATGAATTTTAATTTATAAATACAATTCTTCAATGGTATTACTTATTGATTATTTTTTTATGTTCATGATTAAACTTCAAAATGTTCATATTATGAACTTATTTACGGATAACTAGATAACTAGATAATTCAAAATCCGAAATATTGCACCGAATTCGTTTGATAAATGAAATAACAATTTACAGCTCTATATTTACATAATTGTAAAATAAATTAATAATTTCATGTATGTATTAGCTCTGCCCGGGGGGGGGGGGGGGGGGGGGCTCCATTCGCTTTAAAGACAATATAATTGTAAATCGGATTGAACTTGAAAATCATCTCATTTTGTACGACTCTGTTCGTTTTCAGTCCCACTGCTCTGTTCATAACAATAATGACGTGATAGCTTTTAACCTTGCGTTTACTTGTCGTTTAACATAGGTAAAAACCAAAAACCACAAGTAAATACGTTGAGCCGTTCTTGACTTATACGCATACATATATACACAGCCACAGATGGCAGACGTTATATTCTATTTATATAATGTAGAGTAGAGATAGAGAAGATATAGAGATACAGGCTCTGTATGTGTCTCTATCTACATGTTTATAGTTCAAGTTAGTATGTATGTATGTATATAGTACATACATGTTATATTTATAGTATACATCATGTGTACTATATAATTGTATGTAAATAGACAGAACATAAAGATTCACTTTCCCTCGAGGCGATCAGTAACGGAGCCTCTCTCGTCTCTAGCACTTTCTCTCATCCGCCTTATAGATTACCCGCCCGCCCTGCGGACGGGGCCGTCTGGGCGCGCGGCGCGATGTCATACTGAATGCGGCATTTGCCGATATACTGGTTTTATGGCTTTAGTTTTTTAACATATTGTGTACATTGTAGGCATATCGATAAAGAGGTTATTTAAATTCAAGTTAGCCAGGAGACAAACACCTATGTATGGTTAGCTACACCACCTACAACACTCGTGATGTCAGGCCATGACACCTTTGTGAACTAGGTGCCATGTCAGTGTATCCCTTGGGTCGTGCCGGGATACGTATTAACGTTGTAAACGTTAAGTTATACGAAAAATATTGTTGACACATACACATGCCTGTTTTCCAGTGGGGTTGGCAGAGACAACGGATCTCCACATGCCAGGGTCTTAACATACCTCTGCCGCCTCTTCCACTCTCATGATGTTCTTCTACATGCTCGTCGGTTACGGGTTGACACAATATTTCTGATTTAATTAACAACACATTCATTAACAACAATAAAATTTATCATAAGTATAGATGATTACATGGTTATGCAGTCTTTAACACCAATTTCACAATAGATAGATTGTCGGACGACTGGAACAAATTTCCAGAGGAAGTTATAGGTCAGTTCAAAAATAGATTAAATAAATAGCTAACAATAAAAAAACTCCTAAAAAGAGTGCAACGATAAGTAAATATTTTTTTTTTATGGAAACTGACACAGTTAGCTACATCACCGACAACATCCGTGATGTCAGTCCATAACACCGGGTGAACTTGGTGCCACGTCAGTGCTTATATAAATAAATAAAAAACAAAATTACGCAAGATAAAAAATGTCAGAAACCTTCGCAACAACCCACCGACATTTCATCGTAACCGGATGATTGGTTTACGAACGCATAGAATACGAACAAACGAACGAAGACATGTTCATTTTTACCTACATAATATTACATTGAAAATGTGGCCAACACTAGCTGACGTTTGTGGCCATTTTCAGAAATTGCGATCACAACAGGACGCTGCCCACATGAACAACAGTCTCGAATGAAGAAGAAAGCTTTCACGACCGCATAATATGTAACGAAGTATTAATATACCATGGAATTATTTATCAATTCCTATTAATATAGATGAATGAGAGCTGTGGGAACGTTTTCCCGGAGCCTTCCTCTTGCGGTTAACTTCGTAAGTGTGAGTGCGCGTGTATCGTGCGTGACCGGGAGATTATTGGTGTTCAAACATTCAAAAGTACAGACGAAGTATCAACTTGTCGAGCGGTTCATCATTACGAATGGTGCACAAAACGACGACATTACAAATATTGTCAACCTCTGTTGCGCTTCTTAGCTCACTTATCTTATTCAACATGCGGTTTGCAAGACGTGCGGTGAAAATTTTATGTATTTGTAGATACGTTAGGGACAGACGGTGTGCAATGCGTGACTATAGCAGTTCTATCCATTTTGCATTATTGGTTAGTGTGATATGTTGTAGTGTAGTTTGATCCTTCTTAGAACATCTGATTTGACGATGAGTGCCTGACTCGATGGTAACCGAGATGACCTCATGAGGGTACATGGATCCGGTTCGTATGCTAAAACAAAACCCATTAGTAATGATACCACCGATACATACGTAAACATGACTAATTAATTATTCCTTTATCATTGATCAGAGCTCGCAATGTTGCGTTTTTCATATCAACTTTTAATTTTTTTTATGGCTGCCGCTTTAAAACATTTTTATTTTACAATCTGAAAGTTTTAGGCAATTTATTGATTACTAAAAGGGAAGTTACTTAGGAAAATGCTATACTAGTAGCACATGTCCAATACGGGATACTTCCTAGAGACTAATAAGAATAATTAGAGGAAATGTATCAATATAAATCCTTTGTTATTTATTTAATAAATTGGGATTAGTGCAGAGAGAGAGAGAGTTAAGCATAAATTAGTACAAAATATGTTTTCTGATCTCCCTCCGCCATACAATCCTCCAAAACATATGTTGTGTATATACATATAATCATAAATAAGTAGGTAAGCATAAATGTAAAAACAATTCTGTAATCACTAATAACCTGTACTAATACATTTCTTTATTCTATAGTCTTATGAAACCCTATGTTAAATCGGGGCAATCGGTGCAGTCCGGACATGTTTTCATCGTATTTCATATATTAGCATTAGTTACAATTCTATGCATGTTTCTACATACTTATAAGGATAGTGTTTGTTGTAAACACGTCTTCTTTCATGTTAAGTTTATCATATCCCAGGAGTAGTCTAGTTCACGCTCCAAAACTCCCGATTATCCTATCGATGCGAGAAAGCACTACATAGACATAGTCGGAGAGGTAGGGCGGGTGTGGGATCTGGGAGGTTCGAAGGTAAGATATTATTTCCGGTAGGGTGCGCGGTGTCGCTTCCACTTAGCCGGACGAGACGCAGTCCGCAACCCGCACTGAGCACAGGCTGGTTCTACATTACGGTACATTAGTCTTAAGGTTAGTTTTTGGCCAAATTTTCGAAAGAAATGTATTGATGACGGTAACGAGAGCTAGATGTTCGTTGAAATTTTTGCTATACCAAATTATTATTAAACTAGCTTTTGCCCGCGGCTTCGCTCGCGTGAAGTTCGTATTAAAAAAGGAGAGAGTAAGTAAGCCCGCTACCGTACTGCATTTCGGCGCGCGGAACAATTCGGTTTGTATGAGAGAGACATCTTAGCGTAACCGGAGCTGAATTTTAGCCTATCCTGTGTCCCGTATAGTAAAATGTGCTTGTACTAATTTTCATTGAATTCGGATGATCGATTTAAGAGTTAGGAGGAACATACATCATCATCATCAGCCTGTATCGGTCCACTGCTGGACATACATACATACAGAAAAGATTTCTAAAAATCGTCAATTTAGTTATATGTAGTATCATACATATAGTCTACAAACGTAGTATCTCATAAAACAAAGTAATTTACTCCCTCACAGATTTATTATTAGTATGATGATGGTGATGATGATGATGATGATGATGATGATGACGATAATGATGATGATATCTGCCCTAAAGTGGCAAACTTGTGGATGTGAGTAAGAGAAATGATTTAAACCAATTAGAAAGTGTTCCGTAATGCACCAAGCGGCCAGTGCCTGAAATATGCGAGTAATTGTGAGTTAGCTAGCGAGTTGAGGCCGGTAGACCCGCTGGGGTTGATCTCAGCTCATATGCGGCGTGAGCATTTCATGCGGCGTCTCCGTAGCCATACAGTGAGGGAACGGCGGCGGCCATTGGAAAATGTGTTTGTGATCTACCTTATTAGCATGATGTTATGTACTTCTTTACCACGATTTTGATTCGTCATTACTTTGAGGAAAAAATCAATGGCGGCACGGTTTCATACAAAACAATTCAAAAAGTCTTACACTCCGAATTTTTGCCAAAAAATTCGTATGGAGAGAGAGAGATGAAATAAATTCTTTTCTCGAAGCATAATTATCGTCATTGAAATAATAAAATATTTATACAAAATATTATACTACATTTCATACATACGCATTTCGTACATCACAGTCTTGCATTTATTGTTCTTCACTTACTTTCATCAACCAAAGTTTGACTGTAACAAATCATGTACAGCGATAAGTCCGCCTTTGGAAGCCATTGTTATTTCGTTTCTGTGTGTATTATTGCATATTTATATTGTTCTTCTGTATGTTTTCTTCTTCATGTTAATGTTTCGGTATTCAATAAAGAATGTCTTGCTATCTGTCTATCTAATCTACTCGTACATTTGGAATGTGAGATACAGTAGGTTTAAGTTGAATGGCTGAAGGAGGTGAAGCGAGGTGCGTGTTATTGGAGCAGACTGTAGACAGGTGTCGGCACGAGGCGGGATGTGGAGCAAGGGTCCCCTCGCTGTCCGAGCTTCTGGAGATACTAAACGTAATGGGGCAGTTTCTTTTCTCATTTCCTTCATCGGAATATGTTTTCCCGAAGCGATTGCGCCCTCTATTGCCAATAACAAGAAACTAAGTTAGGCAAGGAAAATAAGTTTGATTATATATTATTGTTTTTTCGTCACTTTTATTTAAAAAAAAATTGAATCTGCGTTTTTGTATTATTGTATATATGTTATTCGTTTTTGTATTATTGTATATATGTTATTTATTTTTGTTTATTTATGATTCTAATGAACTGCACTCGAACGTGTCACAATTTTTTTCCATCCATGAATGTACAATGAGTTAGAAACGAATAGAGTTGTGAATTCAATTAAATAAATGAAAACTCTGAAACTAACCTGAAACCAATATAAATATACATTTTAATGTATTTATTCGGAAATTAAAACTATTTATTTACTCAATCAATCAATGAAAAGCCCGTAACCGTCCACCGCTGGACATATGCCTCTCCCAAGGCAAGCCACCACGCGTGGTGTCCGCTCTTCTCATCCACTCCCGGCTGCGTTTTGTACGTCTCTTTATTTACTATTTATATAGGTTTTTTTTTTATGGAAACTGACACGGTTGGCTACATCACCTACAACGTCCGTGATGTCAGCCCATAACACCGGGTGAACTAGGTGCCATGTCAGTGCTTCCCCCTTTGATCGTGCCGGCTACACTGAACTGGTCGGAAAACACAAACTATTTACATAGCCGTTTCGACCGACGTTTCATTCAGTGCGGTGGTACCAACCCGGGCGGGTTAAACCTACAGTTTTACGAGGAATCCGAACCTCGGTCAGCCTCCAACGGTCAGCGGTCACCCATCCATGTACTGACCGCACCCAGCGTTCCATTCGACAGCGATTCAATAGCGACAGTTGACTGTCTGCACCACTGAGCTATCGAGGCTGACATTAAGAGGCTTAAGAGGTATTAAACTTTATTAACTATTATATTACTTACGTAAGTTAAAACTACTAATTATACCTATATTCATATTCTATACATATAATAAAATAGTAAATGCAAAAAAGTCTGTACATTAAATATATTCCGAAAAAAAAACCAACCGGGCGAATTAAAATGATAAACTGAACATGTTTCAACAGTTTTTTAAATTTTTGTTTGTTCGTACGCGTATCACGCAAAAACCACTGAACGGAATTTGACGAAACTTTGTATAGTGACAGTGTATATACCGGAATAACATAAAAAAAAAAATTAAACCATAGAAAAAAAAGATAAATATATCCGTAATTACTCACCTGCATGACACCTTTCTTCGAGAAAATTTATTGTTTACTTGAAAGAAGCTCGGCCTTCGGCCTCGCTCTTAGTTACTTTCTTTAATAAAGTATATGGTTCAGCTACACGCAGCTCCCGTAGCAATTAGTTACTTAGTTTCTTCGTGAAGAATATCGTTTAGCTGAACGGAGCTCGCTTTGGCCTCGCCCATAGTTCCTTACTTTGATCAAGAAGGTTTATCGTTTTCTATAATATAGCTTGGCCTTCGGGCTCGCCTTTAGTTACTTGCTTTCTTCGAGATGGTTTATTGTCTTCCAGAATGTAGCTCGGCCTTCGTCCTCGCCCTTAGTCACTTTCATCGAGAAAGAATATCGTTTACGTGAAAGCAGCTCCACCTTCGGTCTCGCCATTTCGTTTAACTGAACTTACTTTATGTACGAAATTCGTTATGTACTTACTTTCTATGTTCTTTTGAAATACGAATTAGTTATTAATACACATTTATTTAAAATCCGGCTAGTTTTTAAATAAATGTGTATACTACAAGATAACCTACATTATAAATAGCTGACGTGACTCGACTCCGGTCCACATGAACTCGCCTCAAATACATAGCTAACCAATGATATTAATTGTAGCTAAAAATAACTGCACATATATTTACTTTGACTCAATTCCCAGGAACCTGAATGTTCCATCTAACTAATTTTTACAACCAAATAGTTCAATAGGATAGAGGGAGCTACGTCGAACATGTGAAAAATCGTTATAAATGGTGTGCACAAAGATTATATTACATACTATTACTCTCATTACCTTACCGTGGACCTTGAACTACTGAAGCACGGACGCACCCTTGTTGGATCATTGAGCAACTATAATTTGATCACATATACTGTAGTCGCTGCTCTGAGGACTCGCTTCCCTCATACCTCGTTCTCTGTTCGCATTCGTCAAAGCCTTGGGGAATGCTCGATTTCCGTGAAATTTAAGTTTTTTTGTCGTACGTTCGTAGTTTCGGAGAAAATGAGATGTGACAGACGGACAGACAGACAGAGTTCATTTTTTCCTCTTTGAGAGAAGTTAATTGTGTACGATACAATATGACAATAAACTGTATACCCTTTTAAATACTTTTTATAGCACAAATCGAACGAACATTGTTTACTCAACGGTACTGACTATTTTTACAAATTAGCAGGTCGCGAGCTAAGGTTCTACTTGGCTCTACGTCAGAATGAGTCAGCTTAACTATACGTGCGCTGGCTGGTGTCGGTCGTGTATTTTCGCGTAATTTTAAATTATTGGTGGTAGGTATTTCCTTGAAAGTAAAAATATTAGAGCACCTAAACATTTTATATTATGTTTGAAAATAAAAATAAATAATTTGAAATATAAATAAATAAATATATATATTGAAAGACATTATAACATATTTTCCCCAGGAACAATATAAGTGCGTCATTTTGTTATTACTTATTAACCTACTGAAATGGTAAATGTTGAAAGATAATGAAGTACCTATATAAAATCGCGCTTACTGAATACTCTCCCTTATGTATTACAGCTATGAAGCTAGTCTAGGGGAGAGGGACCGCAAAAATGACGTACTTATGTTATATACATATAATAAACATTTAATTTAATTTCATAGTTAATTAAAAAAATCTAAGTTTTCTATTCGCATCAAGGAAGCAAATTATATATTATTTTTAGCATTCGGCAACAAAGACGACGAAGTTGGAATGTGCACGGCCTGATCGCAGATCCTTGACGTCATAGACAAGGCGGCGTGATACAAGAAAGGCAAGCGGTACAAAAACTACCGCCAGCACAAGGAAGGAACTGGAAGGAACCTACACCTTCCTTGTATTGGCTGACTAACTTGTAATTTTTCTGAATTTGCAAGAACCGATTACCGGAAGCAAAAACTATTATGATGTTATATTTTATCTTCGTCAGTAGTTTTATAAAAAAAACGTATTATTGTAATTTGGGCAAAATGTCTGCGAGGACATGAAATGGTGTTCGTTGAGCCAAACTTTCGGTGAGCTCTACTTTCGTTGATTGTTAGATATCGATTAGAAAGGGGCAATTTGACCTATTTTGTTCTGAAAGAATTTGTCACAGAGTAAAGGCGCGGCGCGGCGCGACAGGGGAAGCCGGCCGTCGATCGCTGCTCTGTGGAATTGGCAGATATTTTATCCTTCAATATATCTAGTCTAGTGTATCTAAAATCATAACTAACAAAGCGCAAACTCTTTTACGGCCCACCGTCGTCGATTCTATATTCGCTTATAACTCGACAACTTGTAAATCAATTCATATGGGGTTTTAGCAGACGTTTTCTGACACATCTGTATGTTTATAGGGTACATATCCCTTCATACCTCCATAAACTCTGCGCTCAAAAGAGTTCAATAGAATGGAAGGGGCATAACCTCGTGCAGCCGGTGAAGAGTGTGAATGGTGTGCACAATGACAAAATTGCAAGTGCATGTATATCTCTGTCACACCAATTTAACAACACGCTTGTTACGAGGTTTCTGTTGCAAATTATGTGCATCTGTAGATTATTGGGGGGTGAACTAAATAGTATTCTGTAAAATGGCAACAATACCATTATATTTCGAATAATAAATTGTTCTTAACCAAGAAGCCGGTGACTCGGAACAAGCTGCAGTGACCCACGTGACCGTACGACGTCACAATGTCGACCACTTTTTTAGTGAGTCATTTCGTAAACGATCAATTAATGATAGAGTAGCTGTTGTATGTGGGAAATACCAAAACTTTATTGCATAGTAAACCTACTGTTTGGCTTTACCTGTAGGTTAACTTCTTAGGCAAGCGCGAATTTCTCTGCAATTGTATTTAAAAGTACGAGTACATAATGTTTTAATAACGAAATTTATGCTTGATAACATTATAATAAAATAATGAGTAACACCTTTCTATTATTCGTATTATGAACGTGTTAATTGTACAAACAATATAAACATTATGAACTGTAAATCCTTTGGAGGTCTCTCACAAATCAAGAGCGATCGACCAACAATCGAGGCGACGCCGACGCGACGCGACGCGCGACGTACCGCGCGGCGGCGACGCGACGTGTCGCGCGTGAGCGCGATATCTCGACCTACTCAAAATTGGTTTAACGAGAGAATGATTTACCACGAGCACCGACCGAGGAGGAACAATTCCGCGTAGACACGCTCTAGATATAAATACAAACAAAATAACAATAATAAATAACGAAATAAACCAGAAGCGAACATAGACATGAGCGCACCAATTTCTGCTGCTCGCTCATCAACATAAAATAAATAATTGCAATTTGTATCACAATTTTCATGACTTTTTTATGTCCACTTTGTAATGGAGTTGAAACTATATAACGCGGGGGACTTTAAAAGACGGTAACTAGTACTACTTTCGAGATATTTAGAAACTTAAATGTTACAAATATTTAGAAATGTCTATAATAATAATTGCAAAACAAAAACGAAATCGAAATATTGTTTGTTTGATGTGAAATCCACGAAACATTGAGGAGTTTGTTGTGTGTTTTGTGTGTCAGGTTATGCATTGCAAGATGATCGTAGACCTGCCACTGCAGTATGCTCCTAACATATGTTATTTATTACGTATGGTTTATTTATAGAGCGGACTGAGCTCTTCCCCGGGGTACCGAGGTCCACGGTCTATGCAATTTTTGCATCGCTCAAGAAAATAGTGAGGTCTGGATAGTTCGCGCTCCACTTGGCACAGAACTGAGTCACCAAACCGGTTGCGAACTTAGTTCACTGGCCCACATTGTCGCGTCGAAGACGTGAAACGCACACGGCTCGAAATAGCCGTCGAACAAAAACAGATCGACGTCAACGAGTTATGCTAATATAAAATAGAGCAGGCCGTCATAGCCTTCGAGATGCACTGTATTCTATTCTCTTACTCCTGGATGCATGTCTGTTACCACGTTCCACTAAGCACGCGATTGTTGTTGCTGAAAACTGTGATTATCCTGGTGTCAAGTGCCTACATGTCCATCGCCTAGTGCCTGCAGCCCTTCACGTTTAACAAGAAGGCGAAGGGTTGATGAGAACATAGGTATTCACTTACTGATCGATCACGCACATGATCCGGACTACGGACCACCCGAATGTCACGCGAGTCGCGTAGTCGAGGCAAAATAAGAATTCCGATTACATAAAAGGCACTTATTGAATTGTTAGGTATTTAGAAAACAATATTATTATTTTTTGACGTATTCGTGTCGATTTTAGTGACTCTCAGAATTGACCAAACAGAGAAAATAGAAAACAAAACATGCTTTGTCAGTTCTTTACCCCTTACATTAAATCTTCCTGTGGTGAATAACTAGCTTCAATAAAGAAAACATGAGTCGTTGGAGTGGGGATTATATTTACATATTGTCAGTAAAGTCCTCAAATATTTTTAATTATCATCAAACATTAAATCTGAACGAATTGCATTATTTTGATTCGACTAGAGTGCTACATGAGCATGGTGCTAAATTACTGAATTAATATTACAGAGAGCTAAATGAAGGGAAGCACTGACATGGCACCTAGATCACCCGGTGTTATGGGCTGACATCAAAGATGTTGTAGGTGATTTGGCCGACCGTGTCAGTTTCCATAAAAAAACAAACAAACATAAAAACATGGGTACACAATATCTTGGTGTAACTTGGATTGTAGAAGTACAGCGAGAAAACATTAGTCAGAGTAGCAGTGTTTAATTACTTAGTAGAAAGAAGCAGTATTCATCTATAATGCTGAAAATATGAAATAATAAGAGGTGTAATTTGTCGTTCAAATAGAAGTATGGTACCTATTTTAGCTTAATCAAGGAAAGAAAAAAAAACGTAATCAATGAGATGCTTTAAAAAGGCGTGAGTAACAAGCAGGTAAAAAGTAGATGACATCAAAAGGAGCTTGCGCATCCACAAGTTAGCAAAAACCGGCAGAACATTCCACCTGTCACGTTATCAATAACATGTTTTGGCTCTTTATTTATTCATCGTTAAAAATAAAGAATTGATTAGCAACATGAGTCACGGAGCGTGTCGAGTGTGTTAAAGGTAATGACTCCGCTAATTGTTAAGAAACAATGTTGATTAAACGATTACATCGTAGTTGATCTGATCATCTAGGATTTTAATTGATTAGATTAGATGGAATGATAAGACTTTTGCGTCCCATCATGGGTAATTATTATAATCGATATACTTTAAGTTTGATTATTCGAATTAATTTCCTACTGTACGCATCATTGTAGCGTAATTACAAAAACATTTCCTCGAAATGTTGCGCTAAGAAAAAAAATCAGATTGCGTGCTCTTCGAGATGCGAAAGATAACTAAGGTTTGTCATCCCCAGGTAGGGAATAAATATTTAGCTTTGACATTTTAAAGGCGGCAGAAATGTGTCAGCTTCGTGGCACGTGGAGATATATGCATGTGGAGATACGTTGCCTCTGCCTATCCCACTGGGAACCAGGCGTGACGTATGTATGCATGAAATTTTTAGTCAACAATTTGTGACGTCATAATATTCTAGAGGCAAAAATGTAAATGCAAAAATGTATAGGTACATAGAATTGAAATATTCGACCAGTGAATAAGTGTCGATAGCCTTTATAGCATACTAAACAACTGAATCTAAGACAAGATCGGAATGTTACTTTAAGAATAACATGTGCCCTGTATATAATAGCAGCCATAATAATAACATGTAAAATTAATATAAATTCAAATTAATGTAAAATGTGAAATAAAGGACATGTTATAAAAAATTTATTCCTTCTGGAGTTTTCGTGAGATCTGGAGGTATTGATACGACATGTTCGTGTGTGGAATGGCTTCATCCGAAAGATTGATAGCAAATATTTAAATAAAAACCCGCTGACATCCCAACTAAGAGGCTAATGAAGTATGAGTAAGACTGATGGAGCAAAAACCGAAAGCCAGGGAAAAAAACATTTGCTTCTCCGACCCATTCATGTTTATTTCACTACGGATATTCATTCATAAACGCGTAAGTACCGACACACGCTACGAAGTTTTTGCGTTCATGATCTCACCTCTAGGTACGCAGAAACACGCTCAAACAATATTGCTAATTCCAATTTTCCTTGGTGAGTTCTGTTATTATTCCCTAGCGCGAAGTCTTGCACAAACCGGGCTTATCTTGTTATGCACTTATTGCGTGAACTACTCACGTTAAAAACATATTTTGAATTTGAATATTGGAGGTGCGAGAGATCATTGCGGCTCACCTCTCCATAAAAAAAAACAGCCTGGCACAATCCTTTCCATACAAAAAGGTATATGTACCATAACTCATTTTTATATATTTTTAACGTCACAGAAATTCTTGGATACTCTTGATATTCGTGTAATAATCAAGGATTAATATAATAAAAATAAAACATCTCGACCCACGGGTTTAACAGTATGAGATGATTTTACTCGTATTCTGTGAACCGTGAACTTTGCTGCGATCGAGCATGAATATTATTATGTTTACTCAGCAAAGAGCATAATGCAATACTAAAATATACTTCCACGATGAGTTCAAACCCTGACTCAGTGAGTCATTCCTCCTTCTAGTAAGTACTGCATTATTATTTATTTATGAATGTAACAAAACATAATTAGTTTCTTGCGTTGAGTGATCTAGAAACGACTGGTAAGTATTGAGCTATTCTGTTTTTATAGTGTAAGCATATTTAGTTTGCATTTTCCTTAAGCACTAGAAATAATCTGTATTTGAAAGGGTTAAAACAATTTATTTCAAATGTAAAGAATAATTAGACATAAAAAAACTTACATATTAACTAAATTTATTTATTTTTATTTAGACCCTTTATTTGAGGGCCCGACCGTACGAGGGTAGACTGAATTAATTTTTAATTTTGAGCCTAAAGTAGGTAGGTTTTTTGATTCCTTACTCTATTTGGCGAAAGTTTCTAATAAATAAGCCGAAACATCGTTATGTTGCTCGGTTTTTATATATTTTCTTTAATCTCTTTTGAACTATGAATTTTAAAATTATGAAAATACATATAATTTGTAATTGTAATATAATTATATTTGTATTCCATATAGCGATCTCTTTTCACTGACATGCCACATAAAGCATTTGAAAAAAAAAGCCACAGTTGCACTTCGGGAGTGCCGGCAGAAGTAAAACTTTTTGTATTTCCGAAAATAATTCTTAGGTGATTATAAAAAAAACTAAACACCCTAAAAAAATTTAAACACCGTAACATTGCTTAAAAAAGAAAACAAAAGAAAAAAAAAACAAAAAAAATTTTGAGGGATTCGAACCCATGGTCAAAAAATACAAATCCTACACTCTTACTATTGAGCCAAGAAATCACATAAACGACCAAACGAATATCGGATTCCCTTGATTCGCTTTCGGCTTTACTGTCACTGAGAGACGAACAGAATTGATCCCGAGCCATCGTAACTTAACCCTTAATGCAATGTCTTAAGGTTGCATTTTAAATAATAAAAATAAATCGGTCGCTTTTCGAGATCTGTCGCGAGTCTAACATTTTTTACCCAGCTAAAAAAGTGCTAAGCGCCGCTAAAGAAGTTTTCACTTCAAAAATTACATTCTAATTTCTCCCCCAAAATTGACCTCCAACATCGAAATTCGTTCATATACGTCCGTTGATGACCCATCAACCTCTATTTTTGTACCAAATTTCAGCTTTTTGGTCCAGTGATTCTGAGAAAATAAACTGCGACAGACGGACAGAAAGACAAACATACAGACAAACAGACAGACAAACACAAGAGTGATCCAATACGGGTTCGTTTTTTTACGGAGGTACGGAACCCTAAAAAACAAATACTTCTATCTCTATATTTTGGTCAACCCCTTAACATACCTATGTATATTTATAGCTAATTTTACGGTGTTGCGAAAAACCTGTGCATAAAAATCTCCTAATTTGACGAGTTACCGATTTGACGAATTACCAATTTGACGAATATCAAATTTGGCGAATGCACAGAATGTCTGCAAACCCTTCACAAGGTATTCACCCACTGTAGTGGGGATGTTAATGCGAAAATTTCATGGGAATCTTGGAAATCTTCAACAAAGGATGCCGCTTGGCACAGGTGTACCTAGGGGTGTTCTGAGCTGATTTAGCCCTGGAGCCACGAGGAGCCACCGTGCCGGGGAGGCAGGGAGGGGGGGGGGGGGGGGGGGGGGCATGCATCCGCCGCCTCTCACTGCGAGCTTGATATCTGCATACATTAAGCAACTTGACCAAATTTGGTGGCGTTTTCGTATAATTCGAGGACGGGGAATCGCTTTGTGGAACATAATTTGAAAAAAAATTAATTCTAAGCGAAAATAAAAAAAATCATTTTTTATAAATCTTAGCTCACAACTATACTATAAGGTAATGCTTAACATCCCCACTACTTATGAGATAATGTCGCTCGCAGCCACGCGCATGCCTACGACATGAGTATACGAAGCTTTGCATGATAACGCGCATCCTTCTAGTCATCGTCGGGTTGTGACGTCAGATTGCGCGACCTTGCTGACGTCACGAATTCCTCATGATACGAGACGCTCAGCGCCACTGAGGACAGGAACTAATTTGCATCGGACTTCTTCTCGCCTCTACGGTCTGAGTAATCTCAAGGAAAAGTTTATATACATTACCACTTTTGGAAATTTTTCCTTACGGATGTATAAACCGTACAATTACTTACCACCGCGGGATTCATCATTGAATAAGCTTCAAAATCAGCTGGGTAAATGTATTTTCTTTGACTCCTATTTTTCGAGATAATCGCCATTTAAAGGTCAGTTTTCGATGTTAGACATCGTTTTGGCGACTCTTTCTTAACTCATAAAAACTCGATTATCTCGAAAAATTCGAGTATTAGAAAAGAAGCGGTCAAGTTCGAGTGAAACTCGCGGGGAGGGGGTTTCGTATCATTCCGTTTTCTGTGAGAACATTAAGACTTAGGATTGTGGTTGAGGTTTTCCTGTATAATATAAGAGAGGCCCTATATTTCCTATTTTTCCGAAACTTTAGACTAGTAGTTTCGGAGATAATTGGGGGAATGCTCGACTTTAGATATAATGTTTTAAACTATGCATTAAAAAATTACAAAAAATATATTTGAATTCCCCATGAGTCCTTTTCATTGATAAGTACTTGAAAAAAAAAATACTTTCAAATTTATTTCCAAAAGTGACCTCCAAAATCGAAATTCGTTCATTTATGCTATACATCCGTGATTGGGTCATCAAATTCTATATATGTTTCAAAAAACTTGTTTCGTCCCGTAGATTTGGAGAAAATAAGGTATGACAGACGGACAGACAGACACAAGAGTGATCCTATAAGGGCTCCGTTTCTCGTTTGAAGTACGGAACCCTAAAAATGCTACTGAGCTTTTTTTGAAGCTTAATCAATGAAGAATCCTGTCGTATTAAGCAAACCCGGTCGAACTGGGGCACCGTTCTGTATGTACAGAACACAGAACACCTAAATGGTACAGACAGCTGCTCTAATTTCTCACACTTTAGGAACCTTGTCAAATTAACATTCACTCATTACCCCTAAAAAAATTATACAAATAATCAAATATTTTATTTTGACAGGGTTCCTAAAGTGTTAGTAATGAGAGCATACGTACACCTAATATCTCAAAGAAGTATTCACAAACAGCAAACTTAATATTTGGAATTGAAATATAATGTAATAGTTGAAAATGAAATGGTCAGCTGTACGGTGGTCGGTGAGTCTGTTGCAGGCTTAGGTCGCAGGTGACCTCCCGCAGGGCATTCACACGAACCGTTATGTCAACTCGTTTTGCATCCATCGATGTTTACTGAATTCCGGTTGACAATACAAGTCAAGTCGCATCAGCTAAGCTCGGAGCTTAAAATTACACGACAAAGTACGAACAACATTATTTTTCATATTCTGGTCGTGCATAAAACCGTATCTCAATTACGCGTTTTTTAACCGACTTCAGAAAAAGGAGGTTATCAATTCGACACGTATGTATGTATGTAATATTATTGGAACTGCAATATATTCACATATGATAATCTATTAGGACTTCCAAACAAATATACAAAATTTTATAAGGGTATGTATGTGTGTTTGTCCACACATTTCTCCAAAACTATTAATCGGATTGTGATCATTATTTGCTTACATTTACTTGAACTTAGGGAACAGTGAAAGTTTCATCAAAATCGGTTCAAGATGAATTATTCTATACCACGACAACCGATCTGTGATTTTTTTTTATGTGATATTACGAAAAAGAGTAAAATAAAAAACTGTTTTATAAAATATTAAACCGAGTTCAATAAAACAACTACTTAGAACTAAAAATGATTAAATAATTGAGTTGAAGGCGGTACAAAAGCACAACAGAAAATTGATAGATGAAGCCTTTTTGTGCCTTTGTACCGCCTTTAACTCAATTATTTAATCATTTTTAGTTCTGAGTAGTTGCTTTTTTTTAAGTCGGTTCAATATTGTTTTTATAAAAAAAAAACGCGACATATGGCGTCGACCCACCTATAACGTATCGAACGACGCCCATGGACATTCGATCGAATGCGGGGGTTGCAATGCCATGCCGGCCTGTGAGGTGTCGAATTCACGTCCCTCTTGAAGGACCCGAGGCTGTACTTGGGGGGGAAATATATGGCCATGGGCATGGGTTCAGAAGATTTCTGAAGATCTTTTCATGAAGCCATCCATAACGAATTGAAAAAAAAACAAGCGATTCTTTTCCTATGTAACTTTTTGTTCCGATCACAGTTCACACATGACTGTAGTCACGAAAAATGCTTGGTACTAGGTATATGCCAACATTTTGCAAAACAAGTCGTGGACGTTATTAGAACAAGTGGAAACTATACTAAAACCACCCTTCCATATTCTGTAAGCGGCAAGTGTACTGTTACTCAAGTCACTCCACGAACTGTAGATAGACATTCCAGCGATGCCATTCCGGTGAGAGCAACACTGCGCCTCCGACTCATCTCCCGCACCCTCTCGCTCGCCGGGACAATGTCTGATGAAGATGTGACATTTTCAGAAATACACGAGTATCTTCGTAGTATCTAAATTATTTTAACGTTCTTCTTCTTCTAACTTCTCAACAGTCACTATGTGACTCGCGTAGTTGTAAAACGATATAATAATAAAAAGAGTGTTCGGCACATGAACCGACAAACATTTTTTGTAGGTAAGTGGGGTCGTTTGCAACGTTTTGACCCATGATACCTTTTGTCAGATGTCACGTGGTATTAAGATACGATTTTTTTTCTTTATTTTTGAAAATTACCAAAATCCCAGCTATAAACCCTTGTAACTTTTTTGTTTATGATTGTATCAGCACGAAATAAAATTTATTGAATTATACGATGTATCCTTGTTCTAGAAAAAATATTATTTCATAAAGTTAATACCATGAAAAGGTCTTATGACCTCCCAGAGTCCAGGGAACGAGTAAAAATGTGACAGAATCTTAATTTCTTAATTCATTAAAAAAAAATTAACAGCAATTGAGTGCTTCATTTTCTTTTAAAATTTCGCTAGTTTACGCCCTTTCCAACGGTATACCTACCACATGTCATACAAATAATTCAATATGTGGTCAAAATTAGGCACAGAGACAGAACAGAACGCCCCTTTTGACGGAACTTTAGTTTTATCTATCTCTAACCAAGCTATTTAAAAGAAGAAGAAACGAAATTATTTGGCCAATAGTATTGTCGGCTAAAGCTACAAACGCAGGTACCACAAGAGGTAGACATTTTAACTTTTAGTCTTAATTTATAGGCGAATATATTCGCTCGCCTTTTAGCTTCCAAGTTGACCTTAGACGACCAAGGCGCTACCCCTCCGTCGTTACCTCAATGCGATACATCGATGCGTGAGGTACGATTCCATAACAGGGCGGTCTTCAAAAGTCTACGTCAGTTGGACGCCTCCAAGAGTAGTGGTCCTGACGGCGTTCCTGCGCGTGTGCTTAAAATGTGTGCACTTGAATTGACACCTATCGTCATTCGTCTCTTCAGGCGCTGTTTTTCCTCCGGTATCGTGCCTGCTTGCTGGAAAAAGGCTGCGGTCCAACCAGTGCCCAAAAAAAGCAACTCTGCTGACCCCAAAAACTATCGGCCCATTGCGATAACCACTCTCCTCTGCAAGGTTATGGAGCGGGTTATTAACACCCAGCTTCTGACATATCTAGAAACTTGTAAACTCCTTGATGACAAGCAGTACGGTTTCCGTAAACAGCGATCATCAGGAGATATTCTAGCATATGTCACGCATGTGTGGGCTGAGAGATTAGACAACTTTGGCGAGTCGCTGGCAGTTGCCTTAGACATATCTAAGGCTTTCGATCGCGTTTGGCACCGTGGTCTCCTCAGCAAGCTTCCGGCCTACGGTATTCCCTCATCACTTTGCAATTGGATCGCCAGCTTCTTGGGAGGCCGATCCATATTTGTAACCATTGACGGTGCAAAATCGGTGGATTTCCCAATAAACGCTGGCGTTCCACAGGGCTCGGTGCTGTCGCCTACACTATTCCTGTTATTTATTAACGACCTACTGTGCCTAGGTAACATTCACAGTTATGCAGACGACAGCACCGCCGATGAGGGTTACGCTAAAGACTGGACTGCTAGAGAGGTGCGCATTGATGATGCTCGACGTCAAACAGTTAATAGAGTCGACAGTGTTCTCGTTAAGGTAGCCCCCTGGGGCCGCGAGAACCTTGTTGATTTCAACGTCAGCAAAACTCAGGCATGCGCCTTCTCTACCAAGGCCGACCGGTTTCCCTTCCAAGCTACGTTCCAGGGTACGGCCATACCTAATAATGACAAGTTGGACCTCCTGGGCGTGGAATTGACCAAGGATGTGGGTTTTAGGGGATTCATAGAGTCCAAAGCGACACTTGCCTCTAGGAAATTAGGCGTCCTCTACCGCAGCAGACGGTTTTTCTCACCGGCGCAGCTCCTTATGCTATATAAAGCGCAAGTTCGCCCGGTGATGGAGTACTGTTGTCATCTGTGGGCTGGATGCCCTCTTTACTTATTGGCGTCCTTGGACTCTATCCAGCGCCGCGCTATCCGTCTAATTGGTGATCCTAAGCTCACGGAGGGACTTGAATCATTGGGCCACAGGCGAACAATCGGTTCTCTTAGCCTGTTCTATAGGTACTACCATGGACGTTGCTCTGATGAATTGGCTTCCCTCATCCCTCCAGCCCCCATCCGTATCCGCCACACCCGCCGGACTCGCTCGGAACATCCATATGTTGTTGACACCCACACACTTAGAACACATCGTTTTTCGAAATCGTTCCTGTGTCGAACGGCGAAAATATGGAACGGTCTTCCGGTGAGTGTGTTCCCCACCACCTATAACCTGGGAATCTTCAAAAGGCGTGTCAATAAATTAGACGACAACCTCTTTGTCCGCCTCATAGCCGGCATGGCGCCTCTCTGAGCGTGGTTTCGCGAGGAATGGTGTTATTGGCTGTGTCTTCCGTTGAAGTATTGGGCACAGACACACGCGCCGGCTGTCCATAAAAAAAAATTAATAAAAAAAATTAAAAAAATTGTGAGGTGTTTACATGATATTCATTTCCATTTCACTAATGTTTCGCTATTTAACCAAGAAAACGATGATTCTTCGAAAGGTTTTTTTTTTATTTGCCCTTCATGTGTACCTAAGAACACCATTTTCCTTATTTTCGGTAGGAAGTTTAAGATGTGAGTAAGTATGTCCCCGAACAAATTATGATAGATAGATAGAAAATTCTTTATTGCTCCAGTAAACATTAAACAGTGACAAATATATTGGAAAATTTACATAAGGTGCAAAGGCGGACTTATCCCATACAGAGATTTCTTACAGTCAACTTTTGGATGTTTGAGATTCGATAATATAGTGGAATGTAAGTAGGTAGTAGCAAAAGAGTTTAGCGTGACAATTGAAGATAAAATAATAATAATAAGAATACTTATTAACAATACATATAATTACATGCTAGTAAAATATAAGCCATACATGTTTAATACATATAGATTACCTACTAAATATATGTATACAATATTATATAGAAATAAATATACATACATACGTATACTTGTCCATCCAGGTAAGTATGAAACAAAAGTTGTTTTTTTGTTTTTTTAGGTTTTTTCTTCACATTGACGGTTTTATTTATTTAACGGTTTTAATTATGTTCTCATGACCGCATTTTCTCGCATCTCACCAGGAAAACCACAGTTCGGGGGACGGCCGCCGACTCTAATGCCGCTTACAGAGAACTACGAGATGTTATTGGACTCTGTGCACAAATAACGGGTGAATGAATCACGAACAGAAGCTACCGACCTGCACCTATTATTATACCATTACATATTATAAATTATTTAGAATAGAATATAAATAGTTAGATACATTTTGAGAACTCTTTCGTCAGTTCATGTGGGCTGAAAATCTTGTCTTACAAACTTAATTCAATGGCATCTTTATAGATAAATGTTACATGGGATTATCTAATATAATAATATATACCTAAAGTAAACATATTTTCGTAACCAAGGGAACGCAAGCGCGAACTATGTCCTAAGCTCCAGCACAAAAGAAAGTGATTGTCGTCAAGTTGGATTGTGAAATATTGAAAGTATCACACCTTGACATTTCCCTAAATGCACAAGGCTTATTTCAATCAATTTACGGAATACACAGATCGCGCATGAGCTCGCTTCCTTCAAAAGAGCTATTGAAAAATTGTGTGCTCGTGACGAGCGAGAGCGTGTCAAGGTTCCATGTCATTATTTGTCATAATGTGTTTAATTAAAAGAAGTGCGCAGTGTTTGTTAGATTACGCGTAAAGCTTTACATACGAGTCAGTTAATTATCAATTTACGCCGGTCTCTATTACACGATACGCGTGCGTTGATGCGTTTGATTCCGTACAAACAAATTCTAATTCATTCTCGCTTTGTACATATTTATTTATATGGAAGTAATTTTTTTAAACAGTACAAATTACGACATTGGTGATTATAGAATGAGTAGGTAATGTATTAGAAACTGCGATGATGATGGTGTATCTTGGTTAATATAAATATAAAATAAATGGAAATTATGCATTGTTCTAAATTGCCTGAAATGAATTGGATAAATTATGTTTCTGTTGAATTTGAAGTGGCGATTTTCAATAAATGCGTGATTTAAAATAATAAGGTTCAACTTGTAGAAGCTGATAGGTATACCTACCTACCCGTATATGTCTACACACTACACAGAAGATTTAGCTTTATTCAGACACAGAAACCTCGAAATCAAAATGCAAGTATAATAGAAAAGCCTCGTCTGCGCAGACGCTGATGTAATCGATAGTACAAATGTTTGCTCGATGCATTGAACCTATGTACGCGTACTGAACGACCGTCAAGAAAAGACTTCACACTCAGGTCAATCAAATGTATGTATTTTATGCATTTGCTTAGCTGTAAATGCCAATAAATAAATACATTATATTGGTAATATGTAATACCAGTTAGGAAAAAGTATAACATGGACTGACGGATAGTCGACTGACTATTATATTCCTGCGGAAACTAAAGTGTAATTCAGAAACAACATCGTGATTTGATCATCATGTGATTTGATAATTTAATTGATCATGACCGTGGTAGTGGATTACTAATATTCTTCTTGTCCATCATAATAATGAGACAAACCCCCGTCCCGTGCTTAGTATGGAAGCCATCAGAGCTAAATCTGACATTAAATACCTGTAATCTTATATTATACCTTAATGATGATGCATACCTAATGTTAACTGCAACTAAAAAAATGCAATATATACAGGTTCGGTCGAATTTGCCTACCACCACTGGAATAACATAATAAACTTAAAAAAAACTCACTAGCATTTTTCCTACCATTAAAATCGAGGATTAATGCGTTAGGAAAGGGTCGCCAAAACCATGTTCAACATCGGACACTTTGATGGCGATTATCTCGAAAAATTCAAGTTCTAAAAAAAAAAAGTGTACTGAACTTTTTTGAAGCTTACTCAACGAGGAATCTCATGTTGGTAAGCAAATCCAGTCGAACTGGGACAGCCAGTTTATAATATACTCGTATATACTTATACAGAAAAACAAGAACCTACGCATTAATGCATTTATGCGTTTCTTTATCACCATAACCATGGAACGCGATCCGGCCATAATTCGACAATAGTACGTCAATAAAATGTGTCCGCAACGGAGATGGCTCTGGAAACAGGGCCGCGGAAGGCACAGATGCGTTCGGAAACATAACACCGCGGCCGCGGCCGGCGACATGCCCGTCGCAATAACAACGATATCATCTCGAGGACGACTGCATGCATGTTCTGCGGGACCTTTACGAGTGTTAGGCGGGCGGCAATAGACGCCTACGCGCCGCATTGGGATACAGATGAAAGGTATATCCAAATATTCGTTATATTATGGTCCTGCTAAATCACTGACTATTAGCGACCAACCAACCATTAGACATTTTTTTTCAGATCTGTCTCGTCCGCGCGTACTATTTAATCCTTAAGAGACAGAGTTTGTGCAGTGCAATTTTCCTTCAATAAAGTGGGAATGTTGAAGAAATGATGTATTGATACGAGAGGAGGAACGGTTACTAGCTATGTATGCATCATGCATGCTATAACAGCAGCTGGCAGTTTTTCTCCCTTGGTCAGCTTCATTGCTTCACAATAGATCTATTCAGGAGTATTTCTATTATTTGAACTATAACTGTCTCTGAATGTATCTGTCTTGGAAGTATGCACATCTTGCCGCTCAAGTCAAGGAAGAGGTCAAGAAGAATTTGACCACTTTATAAAAGGTCAACGCATGTTTAAATATTTCTATCTAAATCTTCCCGAGTCCAATTTTACCATTTCTTGCGTATGTGAAAGTATGCACTTTGAAAGTATAATAAATACGTGTATTTATCTATATATAGCCGAAATAATAATTCAATATTCCCATTCAATATGTTGTAGTTGACATAGGTTGACTATTGAACAATCGAAGTAACGCCTGGCGCCCAGAGGTCACCAACTCGCCTTCTGCCTACATCACCGCTAAAGTGCTCCTGAGACACTTTCACTCCGCATCGTTCCAGCTTAATGCCCGAGTGAGAGTTAAGGCCCACTGCATATTTAATGACCGAACATTTCGCCTATGGAGAGATTTGGCGAACTAGAGGACCAGTGCTGTGGCCTGAAACTGTGACGTCAAATTAAATCGAGCCGGGGTTCTGTATTTATTTATTTGTATAAATGTACTCGTAGACAAGGACAACAGTGAACAAACTCAGTTTATATACCGTATACAAATAATGTTTTTGCAAAATTAATACACAACACCGAAATAGTTTTAGATTGTATATCGAATATGATGTTAGTTTCAATCACAGTTTCAATACGTTCCCGTACGGGATGATACGAGGAAAATATGTCCCTCCATATTATAAACCATAATATTTATTTGCACATAGATACCGATTTGCGCGTCACCTCAACAACGGTTCTGGCACTTCAACGGGGTCAACGCGTGTTGAAGCGTGTGAACGCGTTGTAGGATGGTAGAGCAGGTATTTTCCACAAGCGACAGTAATTACACTCCGCTGTGGAATTTAGACGCCAGTAGTTAAGGGCACGAGAAAATTGCTTCATTAAAGTATTACGAATACGCATTCGTAATTTTAAAAGAATTTCGCTCTATGTTAGTCAGATTAACGCTCATAACTACTTAACAATAAATAAAGTTCGCTTGTTAGCCATAAAGTAAACAGTTTACCTTCGTCAGGTGAGTATTTAGCTACATGGTAACTGAAGTTTCCAAATTATCGAATAGACATTATCGTTCGTTAGTAGGTTATATGCTAGTAGCAATAGTTAAGAGTTGAATATAGGTTCGAAGTATCGACTGCTACGACACGACTGCACAGCGGAGCCAGCCCGTCATTTGCTCGGACGTCGTGAGGCAAAACGAACTCGAGATGGCGTTAATGGACAGATTGAAAGATACACCGCTGTAGTCCTGGGGATCGTGGCTTGAAAGTGTTCAAGGAAAGTCATAATGTGGTACGTATGTATGAGTTATTGCGTATGTTTTAAACTTATTTGACGAGTGTTTATTACTTACCCATTAGTTATTTTATAGTGTATATGTGAGTTTAAGACATATTACGATGTAACATTTGAATAAATACGAACGATATAGTTTTCACTGGTTTAGTATACAGATAATAAAAAGAGGTAAAGTTTGTAAGTTGGAATATAGGAGGTAATCAACGAAAATACTCACCCGATTTAAACAAATCTTTGGCCAATATTTAGAATGTACCTTTAGGGTGGATATAGGCTATGCGAGCGAAGCCGCAGGCAAAAGCTAGTTTTCGATATAATTGTTAAGACTAAGACGTTGTTATTATTAACGGTTTCCAAGCACGACATTTACAATTATTTACGCGCAGCGTGCCCGGCTAGACTAGATATTTGCTATAGTAAAATATGTGTCTGCGAGAATAATCTATTTTTATATATATACTGGTAGAAGGATGAGCTCTCTGCCTACAGGTTGCGGGGAGGGGCGGGGCGGGAGGCTGGCTCCGCTTCGTCGGACTAACCTGTCCCCGGTCAGCGCTCCAGTACGCAAGCGCGCGGTTATTTATAGACTAGTCCTTAAACAGAGTAATTATTCATTGATTAGCACTGAGCGGGATTAATACAGGGTGCGCGCGCGCATCTCGGCAGTCATACCTGCGTTGCCCCCGTCCCGCTCCGCCGCGCCGTCAGTGTTGAGTCGGGGGCGGGGCGGGGGCGGGCGGAGCCGCAGCGAAGCCGCTCCGTCCCGCCACCGCCGCGCCCGCCGCTGGACAGGGAGAAGTGACCGGAAAACTCATTTAGCGTGAGATAAGCATTGAGCGCTCTCGTTCTGTATTGAGAGCGATATAATATAATTACATATTATCTAAAGGAATATGGAGATCCGCGGAAGTGTAAATGGAACACGGTCGGATACGTTGTGATGATCTAAAGCGAATAAAAGCATTCAAGTAGCTCTGACAGCGGCGCACAATGAACTGGCTGCCTGCGCATTATTCCGTATGCAAATGCACACTTTAATCAGCAGGTAACGGTGCAATATTTATCACCGTTACCCAATCTCCAGTGATTCACTTTTGATGGTGATCTTCCACAAGTGAGAAGCTTTTGAGGAAAGCTGATGAGTTCAGCCGGTCGGTGTCGCGCGGAGTGCGTGCGGCGGAGTGTCTGGTGACGTGACGCGACGGCAGACCGAACGACACACAATACTATCTACTTTGAGCGGCGGGTGGCCGAGTGGTTTGGGCATCGGCTTCTCATGCGGGAGGTCCGAGGTTCGAATCCGGTCGGCGTGTACCAATGAGTTTTTTCTGACGAAAAAATTTACGTGCATACCTACACCCGCTGCTTCACCGTTCGGAACCGGTGTAAAACTGTAGGTCCCTTCCCTTGCCCCTTACTAGGTGGTAGGCTCAAATTGTAGCCGACTGGGTTGGTACCACCGTACTGGATGTAAGATGGCCGCAAACAACCTCGGTTGTGTTCTCCTCTAGTCCAGTATAGCCAGCAATCCAGGGAAGTCTCCGGTATGGCACCTACCTTCTCGGAGGTGATATTGGCTGGTTAGAGCATGTGCTTTGGCCCCTCCGACTCAGCCACCCATACCGGATTACATAAAAAAAAAAAATAAAAAAAAAAAAAAAAAAAAAAGACATTTTTCACATTACGTTCAGGACGCAACGTTGTTGCAATGTTCGTCAAAACTTGATGTCTTGTAACATTGTACCAATACCTATCACTAGTCAAAATACAATGACGTAGGTAAGAACGTTGGTAGTAGGATTGTTAATGTAAGGGTTGATTGTGATATTGTTACTACATTAGGTATTGATTTTGTTAATTATAAATAATTTACACAACGTAAACATACGCAAATAAGCAATAGGCATGTGTATGCATCAACTGCTGGACATACGCCTCTCCAATTTTCCTCCAGTCCTCCTGGTGTAAAGTAGAGATTTAGTAAAATTCAATAATACTTATTGTAACTTTACTTATATAACATTATTAATTTATTAAAACCAGGTTAGGTGGGTACGCAGAACAGCGATCGATGTCCGTCTTCCGCCGCGCCGGCCGCGCCTTCCTCCAGCGTATTTGCGTATTTTTAAAGAAATCAATGAAATACAATTAAGTATTTCCAAGGCTATAATCTGTTAAAACGAAAGCAAAGACGCCATCTCGAGTGAATTTCGAAATGTTTTGTCGGAAACAATATATTTTCCAAACAAAAATATTCTTTCCTTTCACACGTACACGTTTCATACGTAGGTCACAGAATTCAACACTTGTGTTTTCACAGTATTTCAATTGTGACAAACAAATTGCAGAGCTTTATATTCCAGCCCAAGGTTGATAGATTAATATAGGTAGATATTTTTGAATGGTACCGGCGCGACCTTGACTACGAATTCGTATACTCCTCAACGGCACAGCGGAATATATATGTAGCCCTTTGCATTTGTTGTATATGCAATTATTTTGATGAACGAGGGAGGAGTTCACAATACTTAAATAGAAAATGTCGGCGGCGGAGGCGGTGGAGGCGGAGGAGGGGGAGGCGGAGGAGAGGGCGGGGTGATTACAACAATAGCTTGATATTGTCATTGCTTTTTGGTGAAAGATATTTAAATATCTAAGGTAGTTTGAAGGTCTTTGTTGATGAAGCGCATTTTTCAGAAAAGCCCGGAGTTTCATATAGTAAATAGATTTTATTTTCAGTTCGGTTTATGCATTGACTTAGTTTCAAATAGTATGTTGTCAATTATAGATTTATTGAATAAGAAGAAAACCAGTATATGACTTCATCATTAGCTCGCATCGACCCACTGCTGGACATAGGCCTCTCCCAAGGCAAGCCATCACACGCGGCCTTCCGCTCTTCTCATCCATCACTCCCGGCTACCTTTTTGGGTCGTCTATCCACCTAGCCGGGGGGCGTGCCACGTTACGTTGATATAATTGATTAGAACTAGCGAAATCTGATTTTTTTTTATAAAAAGCGCGACATGTGGCGCCGATCCCCATGAGGTGTCTAACGTCGCTCATGGACATTCGGTCGTATGCGGGGGTTGCAAATTAAAATTAAAATTATCTATAAGTAAATAAAAGATTAATTTTAGGCTAAGAAAAAACTAAGTTTACTTTTTGAGGGCCTGCACGTCTCACTAGACCCACAGTTCCGAGACTCTAGCAGCGTTGCCCCTTTGAATCGCTGGCCCTATTTATAAAGAAGAAAGACTTGGCGCGTCGGTCACCAGATTTATCAAGAGGAGCTTCCCCAATTCGTTTCCGAAAGTACTTTCGTCGGGTGACCATACGCCAAGTATTTCCACAGCAAACGCCAGAAAATCAAAGTGACCACACAAACTAGCGTATTTATTTATTTATTTCAGGTTTTGGGTACTTGGGTTAAAGGCGACTAAGGGATATGACTCCCTTCTTATATTACTAGGTGGTAGGGTTTAACCCGCCCGGGTTGGTACCACCGCACTGTATGAAAGGTCGGTCGAAACGGCTATGTAAATAGTTTGTGTTTTTCGTCCAGTTCAGTGTAGCCGGCACGACCGAAGGGAGCAAGAGGGTGCAATCGCACGGGCGAAGGACAGATGGAAAAGATGGGAGATGATTGGTGTCAACTCAGGGGCACAAATCTTGGGAAGCACTGACGTGGCACCAAGTTCACCCGGTGTTATGGGCTGAAATCACGGATGTTGTAGGTTATGTAGCCAACCGTGTCAGTTTCCAATAAAAAAAAAACTTAGAGCAGCGGAGCTGGCCGCATTGGACGAACCGGCAATATGTGAGTAGGTGCGAAGGTATCCGCACACGTCGCGTTCCATACTAACGCCTTCCCCAGCTCCACTGGACTAAGGTCATGTCATCAGGCTTCTCTCCGTCGTAGCGGCATAGGCCTGATGGCGAGCCTGATGTTCCAGCAGACATGGAAAGTCTGCTGTGACTAGAGCTCTCTTTATGAGTAGAATTTTGTCTCTATGTCGCGTGTCACCGAACACCTTATGCGTGGCTCGGCGCCACATGTCCCGTTTTATATAAAAATCTTAAATTGCAAATTTGAAAAAACTCCGACCTTTAAAATTCAAAAATAATTTCCGTTTACTTACTTAAAGGAGTCGGGGGACAGCTAAGTAAATACCCGCGCAGCTCTGAGTTTTTATATTTTATTTGCTTAGCGGTTCCCCGACTCCTTTAAGTAAGTAAACGGAAATAATTTTTTACTTTTTGAGGGCCGGGGATTGTTTAAATATGTAATTTAACTTTTATTTCAAGCTTTTTAAAAAAACCTCATCCAAGTCGGTCCATCCGTGAGACGTAATTTTTTTATAACTTCATAATTACTTTACTTGATTACTAACATAGCTAAGAACCATCCCGGTTAAATCAGCTTTCTAATAAAAAAAAACGCATCGAAATCGGTCGATGTGTTTAGGAGCCACAGACAAACACACAGATACACAGGATACACACGTTAAACTTATAACACCCCTCTTTTTGCGTCGGGGGTTAAAAAATAACGCGACCGACGGCTGACATTATGCTGGGATGCCAGTGCGTGGTGTACTTTGTTTTCTGTAGTATATAACTGAGTACCACTGTAAGGAATACATTTCCACCAATTAATCTAGTAACCACTTCTCGTTTGGGTGACAATCGATTGTATCTTTATCAAAGTAACTGATCACTTAGTAATTGTCTTAGCTTTGCTGCAGGTGAACTTACTGCAGAAGGCAGTTTATTCAAGTCAACCTTGCACAACAGAACACTTTCATACTTGCAGTGTTTTCTTCCAAAGAAGTGACGGACATCTCCAAAATGGGACAATGGCCGCATGTTACGTCACATCAGACTGTCAGCCGGCGACCTCACGCTATACTCCCCTCTGCATTCATTTGAGAGAGAATTCAATAAATAGTCCATAATTGAATTTGGCGGACAGACTCCGACCGACCTCGGCTACTCAGCTCGGATGCACTTTGCTCTTCCGAACCGAATGTTGGCGGAGGGGGGGGGGGGGGGGGGGGGGGGCTGAGGGGACGCGCCGGAGGAGAGGGGGGAGAGAGGGAAATCAATACACATGTCCAGATATAGCAATCGGACTGGGCGTACCAAAGACTTCCTTCTAACGGCGAATTTGGGCAATCCACTTCTCTTTACAGTCAATAATAGCGTTTAGAACATTCGCCCGCAATACAGGGGAGACATGTTTCTGTTTCAGGTAGAATTCGGTTTCTATCTGTGAAGTATATGTTTTAATTGTGTTTTGCGGAAAAAAGCGGAACTTTGTAATTAGCTTTAGAATATATATATTATATGAAATTATATTTAATAAATAAATAAAACTACTACACAGTCACTGAAACAACATAAACTAAATTTCTCACTTAATAAGCATGAACATTTTTATAAAAAATAAGTCATATAATTGAAACTCAAAACAAAATATTTTTACATAATAATTCACAATGACTAAAATTAAGTAATGTTCTTTATTAATTAATCAAAATAGCCTAATACAATAAAATTTTATTAAAATTAAGAAATATGATAAAACTAAACCGATTACTCTGCTTACCCCGATTGTCGGGATTCAGCGTGTGTGATATGTACTAAACTAAAATAACTTATAAAGTAAACCTAAAAAAAAAATTTTAACTAAAAAATAAATATATATATAAATATTATTAAATAACTATATTGTAACTAACCATTATTGTAGCGCTGTCAATTCTGCAAATTCTGAAAGAGAAAGATGATTTCAATGCTTTTATGGTACCGTACATTCAAAGGAAAAACGGTAAAACGCGTTTTTTTTATTACTTTATCACAAACGCATATATTTTTGAAAACACAATGCCTATTTACATAAGAGAAGCCTACTACATAGGTAAGAGCATACTAAAATGTTTCCACAAGAAAAACATCCAAGCAGCTGATTAAATCAATGAACTCTATCAGTCAAATCATATTTGTGGTCGTGAGCAACTTAAGTAAACACTTTTTTGCACTAAGTAGCCGGTCAACAATGTGTCACAAAGTGTTACAGATTTAATATTCAGATAGACGCCCAGCGTGAAGAGTCGCCGTTATACCACTATCTTTGTACGAATCCGGCATTTCAGTACCCACTCATCTTTTCACTTAAGCCGCGCTTTGCTTTATGTTTAAACGCGGTGTAAAAATTAAGTTGAGCTTAATTAATACGATAGGTATTGGTATACTGGTCCTAAGTGTTAATTAAGAAACGGCGCTAAGCCAAGTCAGCGACCTTCGCGAAACTTCGGTCTACAGGCTGCTCCACGTTTGGTAACTCCGCACAAGTTGGAAATTTACATCCAACCGATATACTCGTATGTAGTTCGACTGTACAGTTTCGAATACAATCGATTACATCAGGCTCAATTGCGGAGGATTGAGATTAATCTTTGGAGATTGAATTTCAATAATCATCGCGATGAAGTACGTTATTTAATTGAGCATGGAAAGTACTTACTTACTTGCCTTAGGTTCATATTCACATTCATTTTGAGATCTCAAATATCTATAGAACGACAATAATTTTTGGGAACATTTTCATTTTCATTGTTCGTTTATAACATTAGATGCTAACATACCTACATAAGAATAGAAGCAGCCTGTGTACAAAGAGAAAAAAAAACCTGTAGAAAAAATATGATGGATGACACAGATCTAGCGACAGTGGACAGTGGGCAGCAGTGAAGATTGGTGACCGACTTATTCCGCAGAACTGTCTGGTTAGTCCCCACACATCACGCTTGGACTCAATCCGGCGAACTTTGAATAGTATGACGCAGGCAGGTTTTATTTGCATTAACTCTATCGAGTTTTATTCGTATTCCCGACGTGTCTATACTCTTATAAGTTGAAAAAGGTTGGACCTGTTATCGTGCTTTTTCAACTATCTAATCTGACATATTTCCAAATGCTCCCATCAATGAAATATGTTTCCGACATATTTCCTAGGTATAATTATTAAAGTTCGTTCCAACTGCAATCTCACAGAGGGAGAAAAGTCTTACTTCGACGATTAGGTTAACTTAAAAATTCTGCAATCATCCTATATGTACGCGACACCATCGAAATTCTGTGAATTTGTTGTTCATAAAATCAACGTGCATTCAGGGGATCATTAATTTTTTATCTCGTGTGACTCGAGCTCGTAATAACGTCAGATGTGTTCAGAATACTCGTACGACGCTTCTGCATTGACATCTCCATAATAAGCCTGCTCTTATCGTATTTAAGTTGGTATGGCGAAAATAACATAATTCTTATTGAGCACCACACCATATCGTTATGGGAGGTTATAAAGGTATTTCATTGCTATATTTTATGAGAGCATAAAAGATGGACGGAAGAATTTTTGAACCCTAGTGGAATTGCAAAAAAGCTTTTGGTGCGTATTAGTGCAAATAATTAATGAATAGGTGAATTAACATACCTGACCTACCTATTCCCAATAAATATTTCCTGATTTCTATAATTCACCAAAAAAGTGGAAACCATTGTCCATTCAATGTACTTAAGTGGACAATTAATAAAATCATTTACACATTTATTTGCAATATCAGGATATTATTCTTCGGTTATTTTATTAAATATGACTGCAATAAATGATAAATTGTGTTCCATGTTGCATTATTGTGAAATTTTGCGCTATTATGTAATGTGATCTTAGGCATACTTATAGATTTTTTCCCAAAATGAGACATAATAAAATGCGATGAATCTTGTGCATTCTTATGCAGAGAGTTCGGACGGAGGCGGTGCGGTGTAGTTCATCCCCGCCACCTCCGCGGCGCCGCCGGCGCGCCGCGCCGCCCGCCGCCGTAGCCGCCGGACCGCGCCGTCCGCGATATTTATACGGTTAACTCAGCTTGGCGAAGAGTTCAAATGCGCCGAGTGCGCTCCCGAGAGTACGTACAGAGTGCGAGTCCGAGCGGCGCGGTGCGGTGGTGGGGTCACGGGTGCGGGGTGCCGGTGGACTGTGTGGAGTAGTGCGGTGCAGCGCGCGCGACGCGATCTCCTCGCCGCTGAAAGCTCGGCGGAGGCTTCGCAGGAGCGGCGCGCCGCGGCGGCGACGGCGACGCGCTCGAGGAGGGACGCTAGCGGCTCCGGCGAAACTGGCCGCGTTCGCAATCAGTGCCGGGGCGGACGAGCCGGAGAGAGCACGCCGACACTCTCTCCCGCCACTTGTACTAGTGCGAAAACTTTTTGTAGAGCCGGGGGAGGGTCGTGATAAATAAGTCGATCGACGTGCTACCCCTCTCGAGCGAGACGCGGCGGTTGCAGCCCGCTTTCTACTGCCGCCGAGGTGAGTCGACGCTTTTTGCTGAATATTGCGAACTTTTGATATTGTCTGATTTTGGGGAACTTGTAGAGTTTTTGTCGTCTTCGTGAATATTTTAAATTTTAAATGAAAGAAAATTCTTTTATATGAAAAAATGACTTACAATTTCTTTAGAATTAATAATTATATTTATTATAAGCATTTTAACATGAATGTTAAAAGTTTACGTTTCGAAAAAATTTCTTAAGCAGGTATGGATTTCGGAATTTTTTTAAAATACTTCAGTTGGCAATTAAGCAATTAAAAAAAGTAAAAAATAACTATATATTGGTAACTTTTTACTTACAATTATCTTCAACTTCAGTCACTCAAAGCGAGCAAACAATATTTACACAAGTGCACAGTCCGGTCAGACGGGACGTAGTAAAGTTAACATTGACCCTCACAACATAAGCTCCGCTTGCAGTCGAGAAGTGCATAACGCAGCGAGGCCAGCGAGATCGCAATAATGAAGTAAGAGCTTACGTTGCGTTGCGTCGCTCCGTCTCGGCTCGGTTGCGTGCGACGCGACGCGACCGCCGCCGCCGCGGCGCCGCCGCCGCCCGCCCGCGCCGCGCCGAGCGGCCGAGAGTCTCGCAGAGTTCACGGGCAAGGTGAAGGTTTCCAGAGCGAACTTGCATTGGGCGGTTTTTAAAGACTAGATTATACATGGTACATATAGAACAAATTGTGACCACTTCGGGTACAGTCTTACTGCCATAAGAACGCTCGATAAACAAAAACTGCTTAAAACAAAGAAAAAAAAACAAAAACAAAACAAAAAACTTGTTTACTTTCCAATGTAAAATGAGAAATCATAAAATAAATTGATATAGAATACATGTTTGATTTAAAGAATAGTTCGTTTAAATAAAAAAAAAATGCATCAAACCAAATCAGATTAAAAAAAAAAAAATTTCAACGTGTTACCGTATTAAATTTAGTCAAAGGGCCAGGGCTATTCATGCCCATCAGTTGTTTGTTACAGTTGTGGTTTGCTTTTTGATAAATATGATATGGTTGGTCCCAAGAATTTCACATTATTAAAAACAATAACCATACAATGTTGATTAAACATGTAGCGAAAATATTCTATTATAAAATTTTTAGAATCTAATACCTATAGAACTTTTGAAACAATTTCACTTAAAAAAAATATTGAACGCAGGCAACATTAAAGCTGTATGAGACAATGCCCGAAAGCTTCATATTCTTTGTCAGCCTCGTTAGCTCAGTGGTGCAGACAGTCAACTGTCGCTATTGAATGTTAAGCAACGCTGGGTGCGGTCAGTACTTGGATGGGTGACCGCTGACCGTTGGAGGCTGACCGAGGTTCGGATTCCTCGTAAAACTGTAGGCCCCTTCCCTCCTAATCTTACTTGGTGGTAGGGTTTAACCCGCCCGGATTGGTACCACCGCACTCAATGAAACGTCGGTCTAAACGGCTATGTAAATAGTTTGTGTTTTCCGACCACAGTTCGGTGTAGCCGGCACGATCAAAGGGGGAAGCACTGACATGGCACCTAGTTCACCCGGTGTTATGGGCTGACATCACGGACGTTGTAGGTGATGTAGCCAACCGTGTCAGTTTCCATAAAAAAAAAAAATAAAAAATTCTAAATGTTTCACAAATAATCACATTAAATTATTTTGGGTGCATGGGCTAATTTGCTTTAGTACAAACCATATAAAAATAAAAAGGATAAAAATTTGCAACTATATAATTGCTTTTGATCACAAGTTTTCTATATTTTCTTTGTAGAAGCAGGATGGAACGTTACTCTCCAATATAAACGATCAATTTGCTTCACCTATGATTACTTTTACATTACTTTTAAAGCATTCTCAAATATTTACTATAAAAATTATGAATAAATACAATACTACCTATAAAATACTATAAAGCCAATACTAAATAAATACAATAGCCACTGCACTCGAGTCTCGAGGCAGGCGGGGCAGCTGGGGATTTGTGTTAGTTCCATCGTACATACGAACGTCTGAGACGCGGGCGCGGAGCGGCGCGGCGCGGGTACGCGAGTAAACGCGACGGCTGGCGCGTCTCGCCCATTCGCCATACTGGAGCACCAACACAAAACACCCAGTTTTCTTCATCCTGCGTCACGGGTAAATAAAAATGATTTTATATGTATTCAAATTCTTATAATAAAGTAAATGTTCAAAATGCAACTTGATTTGCTCCTGTGTATGCAAAAGAAACATTTAAAAAATGATGAAGGGACCAATAGATTGGCAGCATACTGTGGTTGTTTGTATTCACTACTTAACCTCCCTCAATTAATTATTGTGTGGAATCGTGATTCAGAGAGTACCTTATACTCATATTGTGTATTACTTCAAGATGGTTATCGAATATACACAGCAAATTAAGCAAAGTGCTCATAATATGTAAGTAGTGGGTATTAAATCACAAGGTTGAGTGGTTTCCGTAAGCTCTTGTTTGTAGCCAAATAATTTAATTAGTTTAGCATTTTACGGATAATGAAATACGACCCCAGCGAGTGCTCGCACAATTTGTTGAAAAACATTTGTTTGCAAAATGTTTTCAACGTAAGCATAGGCGTGCCAAAACTGCGCGTCCAACTTCTGTAATATAATTATTTATTTCAATCTGCGCTGAGTCGATTAAAAATTAATTATTTTAAAATTAATCTGTAAATATTTATAATGATGTCGAGGTATTTTCTACAACTTTATATTTTGCCATTATTTTAAATATTCTCGTATGATTTTGAGCGGTCTGCTAAAAACATGTCGCCATTGCGTAAAATAATTGCATTGATTATCGCCTCGTGTTTTGCATCGTCATTCTATCCACCATCAATCATTGCGAAGAAATAAGTGCAACACGGTTTAACATTTAGAGGCGTGGCGAGGCACAGGAGGTTGTCGGTTGGTCGGTGCGCGCGCCGCGCATGCGCTGTGCTGCGCTGAACTGTAACCATGTCCTCAGCGCATACGACACGCGAGTGGTGCGTCCAACTAGTTGTCGGTCAGCTCACGTCCTTACTGTGAAAATGGCGAGTTATGTGGAACTGCACCACATTGCACTGATGGCGACGACTGCCGCCGCCGCCGTGCGTGCCGTAATAGGTCAGGATCGTCCGTCAGTCAATGGAACTTGCACGAGACTCCGCCGTGCATTTTAAATAACTATGTACATTGAATGGCATTTGACGATTTAGCCGGTTTCGGTTTTTCATATCTATAGGAAAAGATTTAATAATAATATAAACGTTAACTAGTTGAATTAGTGGTAAAAACCTATTTATTTTATTTCAAAATGCTTTCGCTAACTATAATTCGTGCAACATGCATTCATCGACTCCATGTCAAGACACATTGAGGCTAGAAAGTTGACACAACGAAGGGGCCGCCCGCAAAAAGCGGTGTCGGGAATCCTAATCTGACTGCTACTCCTCGGTTCCCACCGCGCGGTCACGTCGCTCACATGAATATTGTCACACAAGGCTGGCGGCCAGCCGGTACGCGGCAGCCTGCTGAATGAGAAATTAAAGAATTCCTCTTCAACTTCTAATCGTCGATTATAAGCCCATCTTTTGCCCAATACGATCCACCCCAGAGTGATGACTCTGGGGTCACAATTTAATGTCATCATAATTTAAACTGTAAATATTTTTTTAATATAGTAAGTAGTCAATACGCTATTATTTAAATATCATCAAAGGTAACGAAGCAGGCGTCCATCACCAGCATTGGCGCAGTTCTTTCTCCAAAAACATTAAAAAGGTTACGCGTAAATGTGTGTTAGAAACCAGTTCGAGTGTACGAAGGCTGCATCCAAATGGAACGGCTACAGCATACAGCTAGCGCGATTAACGACACTTTCAGCAATTACTTTCCTTGGCGAGACACTCGAGCCCAATTTAACCGACATAAAGCACGTGAGTAAAGTTCAAGTAAAAGTAAGTAGGCAGCAGCGACCCAAAACATAGGAAACGCAGCTCGGAACCGGCTCGAACCGGAGGCGGAGAACTAACGGTCGACCACACCACACGCTACGTGTACCGATCTGGGTAAATTGACCAATAATTTAAGGTATTATTGCAGTAACAATATTTTTGGTAAAGCACACTTTGTGAACCTCATCATTGTTCGAATTGAATTCGGAAGAATGTGATAGCAGCTTCGTTGTGAATAAATACGCGTATTTGCATGTATGACACTAGATAATGTGTTGTATAGTATACCGCGTATACCTTTTCTCCTCGTTCATATGGGATTTAATTGAATTTTTCTAATTCGGCGCTAACATCAATAGGTACGCGTAATAGCTAAAAATATCAAGTTAAACCCCTCGAAACTTGCTAAGAACTTGCAGAACCAATCTAGGCGAACGCAAAAAATGTAATTACTCTGCTCGGTTGCGCAAAATGTATGTTATCATATCAATGTGATCATCTTCTATACATACCTAATGGTTTGGAAGAGGAACGATACCGGTCTGCGGCGGCAGTCGTGTGACCACGTCATGAACTTAACCTTCATGACTCTGACTCTGACCCCGAAGCTGTTCCTCTTGAGGAGCAGCTCGCCGTGAACTGTGCGCTGCGTGCTCCTGTCTGCGCACTCATCACATCAACCAATACTCACCATCTATCTACTAATACTTATTATCATTTATCATCCTCGGCTACGTCATCGCCTAATCTAATGACTGAATATTTATGATAGCATCTACTAAACTGGCAACAAATTGTACCGCCGACTTCTTGGATTTGTACTTCACTTCACCACAACGTCTATTTCAAAACTCACCGCATGTATCTACGTTTGCCGCAGCGAGATTATTTTAGAATGGTCCGCAGTCTTTCTCACGCTCGACGTCGTCACTGCGCAATCAATAATTTATGAAAGTGTCTCTAAGATCGTGAATGGCTGCGAACTTCGCCCGTGAATACTTTTCTTCCTGCATCACTAAGAGCATACAGAATGAGCTCCCTGCCCAGTCTCGCCCCTTCCCCCTCGCCCCACCTCTCCACGCTCGCCGCCTCCGCACCTCACTTCTCTTCTGTTCGATCTCACCGAGACAATCATTTTACTGAATTAATCACAAGCTATCGCATGATGGAAAAAAACATAAAAGTGATTTTGAAATATGGACACGTGACTCAAGTCGAAAGCTTCAACGAGGACGACACGGTGACGCGACAAATAGAATTTAATGAAATCCAGACGTAATAAAGTAAAGTTTGCTTAGAGAATGAAGAGCAGCAGCGGAGTGGGCGCGGAGAATGTCTACTGCTTCTCATTGCCCCTCTTCGCTCGTCCGTCGCGGCGACACGCGAGGCGGGCCCGGCCGGCACCTCGGTCGCGCGCGTCCGCCGCCTCTTGAATATCAAATATGGCAATATGGCCAACGGCCACGCTCTACCGAGTGGTTCTAAAACGAATCTAAACAAATGCAACATAGGGACCGAATCGTTTTCGTGAGAGTCGATAGAGTATCGCGGTCGGAGCACCCACCCCGAGGCGTCGACATCGGATCCGAATCTGGGTTATTATGTTTATAGCACTTGACTCGGTTTTTTGTGCGATTCATCTGCGAATGCTTTTTACGTCGACTGTCTCCTTTTGTATCTGTCGCCCAATAAGGTGTCGGCATTCTGATGTCACAGCGTTCGACTTGCACCTCGCCGACGCTACGAATGTTTGTGTCCGTTAGTTGCCACTTTCCGCATTCTTCTGCTTCATTTCTTTTAGGTGCTATTACTTCATTTTGCAAGGTGTACAATATTTTCTCACAAATGGTAGCACTGCACTAGTAGGTAATACTGGCGTACGTACGAGTAGTGTGGAGTTGCTCGGAGAAGCACTCGGTGACTGAGCATGGTGCGGCAGGTGCGGCACTCGCGGTTCGACGTGCCTTGTGTTGTGCCGCCTCCATCGAGCAGTACTAAAGTAAATTGGAATGTGGCTCTGGTGCGAAGGCGTTATTGAAAACGACGACGGTGCTGTGATTTACAGCCTGAAGGTATTGCACGCAGACTGCGCATTGTCCGGCAGCCGCGTTGTCGCGGTCGCGTCGCAGCCACAAACGCGCCGCGTCTTTTAGCAAAATTAATCATGTATCGTATATATTTTATTGTGAGAAGTTTCAACTGCAAAGTGAATACCATTTATGATTAATTTCTTCTTTTGATAGTTCATATTTATATAGGCATTTTTATTGAGTACCTAACAATAAAACTGTAAACGTAACTTTATATATAAAGTGACTAGTTTTTTGCGCGCGGCTTCGCTCGCGGCATTGTAGGTTATGTTTAATTTGATTCCCACCTACTCAACATCCTTCCCTCGCTCTTAGGGGATTAATTTCTCAAAGTGCTGATACAACTGACTTTTATTTATAAAAATAGAAAACTTTTATTATAAACAGATATTTCTAACTTCAAAAATTACGAACTTCAATACAAACTTTAATCCCCTATTTAATTTTCCTAGGGTATGCATTTTTAAAATCTTTTCGTAGTGCTCACCTACGTTATATGAGGAACTCCAATGCAAAATTTCACGCATCTGAACCCACCGGCTTAGACCGTGCATTGTCTGCCAGTAGATATACCACACGAGTGACATTTTCAAATTGAACGTTTAACAGTTAAGAGAGTAGAGTCCTTCATGTAAGTAATCGTTTACTTAATGCCCTTTATTTACTTACTATTTTAGAAAAACATGTTTTTCTAAATTCCTAAAACTTTCCATGGAATGTGTCCAACGGCCGCCGAACTACAGGAAGTGACCGCACGACCACGAGCAGAAGACAAAGGTATGAAAATGTGCAGCGCACAGACGCGTGCGGTACGGTCGCGACTCGCGAGTGTGTGCAGCGAGTGGCGACCGCGCGCCCGGCCAGGAATGTCGTGGTACGTTATGTACACACGCAGACAAACGCCCATAAATTATATTGAAGTTTACCTGCACACGTCATTTTGTTATGTATTTTATCGAATATGTCCTCACTCAGTATAACATTCGACGCGGATGTCTAGGGCTCTGCTGAAAGCTCAGAAATGAGCCCAAGCCGCGTCGAAGACCTAGTCGAGTACTCTCTTGATGCTGAATTATGAGATTTTTTTGGAAATTTCATTGCGTTCAAGTAAATATTTGTACGGAGAGGAGATGCAGCAACTATTACGGGCCGATTGGTTCTAAATTATTGTTTTAAAAATATTTACTTGAGCTTTACTTAGCTCAAGTAATACTCACTTGAACGCAACGAAATGTAAAAAAATAATCTCATAATCGAGCCTCTTGTATTTTGCTGATAGCGTGCTAGGGAGGGACGACGTGCGAACAAGAATAGTTACACAGAAGACCTCTATCTTAGACCTAGATATAAATAGTAAATTTTTTGGAAGTTAGTATTAAGTATGTATTCGCTTTAATTTCTTCATTAGACAAATATAAAGCCGGAATAATTATAAACAAAATTAAAATGCCGATGACGAGATTGAAAAGATAAGGCATTGGCGGTGCGTGCCAGGTTCGAAACCAGGTTCGAATCGAATCAATGCCAGATAGTCGGTACGACCGAAAGGAAGACTGACGTGGCACCAAGTTCACCCGGTGTTATGGGCTGACATCACGGATGTTGTAGGTGATGTAGCCAACCGTGTCAGTTTCCATAAAAAAAAAACAAAATCCTGATCGTAGCTGGTATTAAAGTATTTTTTTCTCCTCTAGATTTATATTATGAAGAAATTTGACCTAAACATTCTTATTCACAATACATACATAGGTATCGTACCATGATATTAATCTACATATAGCCTGGACAACTCGTGTAATGATTGTGTTCATTCATGTAAATTTGTGGAAAAATATATTTTATTATGTAGTTTTTTTTATATTTAATGGAAACTGACACGGTTGGCTATCATCTACAACGCCGTGATGTCAGCCCATAAAATCGGGTGAACTAGGTGCCATGTCAGTGCTTCCCTTCATTTCATGTCGGCTACACTGGACTGTACAACAAAACACGAACTGTTTGCATAGCCGTTTCGGCCGACGTTCCATTCAGTGCGGCGGTACCAACCCGGGCGGGAAAACCCCTACCACCTAGTAAGGTAAGAAGGGAAGGGAGCTACAGTTATAAGTGGAATCCGAACCACGGTCAGCCTCCAACGGTTGAGCGGTCACCCATCCAAGTAGTGACCGCGCTCAGGGTTGCTTAAGAACAGTCGACCGACCGCACCACTGAGCTACCGAGGCAAATAGATACAAAACTAAATTGAATACTCGCATTTCATTCATACAAAACTAAATTGGAGAATGTCCATGTGCCAAATGTCTACTGGGCCCACCCGCACGGGCCTGCAACCTTAGCCGAGGTTCAAGGTCGGCTCCATTATTCTCGCTGATTAGGGTTGCACATGTGTCATGTGTAGGGGTCCCGGTGACCCCTGCGTCCGGGCCGGCAGAGTTCTCCCACTTTTATACAGAGTGACAGCGGGAATGACCGCTTTGATTGAGTGCGTTCGAATCAAATTAATCAGAACGATATTATTTTCGTGAGTCATGCACCGATAACCTTAATCTGGTAATTCGGTTGGACTTAAAATGTCGCTAAATAAAATATTCTTTAGCGTGACAGCGTGGGCTCCACAGGTGGATACCATTATTCTCGAATTCCAATTATAAATATTATTGACATCAGTAGAATGGGCTCAATGGGCTCAGGCGGCGCGGCGTAGTGGATGATTTAGCTAGCCATATTCGGTTCCATAAAAGAAAAGTATATTAAAATATTATAATATCTTATTAAATACCTACTCGAGAATTCACAACTACCTACTTGTTTTTAACGTGTCTACAAAATGTAAAAAAAAACACGCAATTCAGAGCAGACATAATTCTAGTGGACTGTGGAGCGATCTTATTGTTGGGTTGTCGTCCGTAGTGTCGGCATGTTTGCTCGCCGGCAGACGGAGACGTGTATTGAGTATTTTGAACAGTGTCAGTGGAACACACTAGACTCTTTTTGTGTGGTTTGTAACAATAGTATTAGTTTTGAGACAGTAATGACATGTAATGAATGAACGATCGCATACATTATTCATCTGCGCAGCACGGGAGCCGAGAAAGTGATGCGAGCACAAAAGAATATTCAAACCGCTCGAACAGTGAGCGACGCGCCACGCGATCCGGACAAAGCGAGAAAGAAAGATGTAACAATTGTGTCAAAATATTTTGTTATTGTTTTTGGTCAACTTGCAATAAATATTTATTTTGTAATTCTATACTATGGTTTTTCATAAAGGGCGATAAAGTTAAGAGCGTGTAATCTGCCGTATTTGAAGAGTAGTTGTTTTAACTGCACACTTATATAGGTATATAATTTTTATGGGTAAATTGTGAAAGCAAATTGTAAATTTCAGGGTACAAAAATTTGGAAGAAAATAGGGAGCGTGTTTTGTTATTCCTGGTGTTCAAATATGTTTTTGTTCGTGTCCCTCTAAACAAGTCAATCTTCACTTGTTTCACATGTTTTTGTAGGTAATTTAATTGGCAATATGTGCCAAAGAGTTTATTGATCTAACTTAACTTACTTGTATTATTAATAAGTTTCATTATTAATTATTTTATCTGCAGTTCTCACACGCAAGTCTTTTACTTCTACTTACTCACATTACAATAACCGACTCTTAAACATCTAAAGTTTAGCTGGTATAAATCTTTGTAAGGGATAAGTTTACCTTTGCACCCCATGTAAATGTTGTAGTGTGCTTATTTCTGTAAAATATTTCTGGGGCAATAAAGTATTTTCTATGTATCCACATATTTACTTTGTATTTTGTAGTTGGAATCGCAAAAAGGTTCAACTTCGATTCCATCCATACTTATTATAATATTCCCTGTGCTTGCTTGAGTGGTTTGAGTGAATTTATTTATTTTTGATTTTTTTTATTGCTACCGAACTGGATGGCACTGTCCGAGGTCGCAACCTCAGGCGCAGCCAATTTCACCCCCGAGGAGGTGCCAGTCCGGCTTGGTGGTGGACTAATGTTGCTGGGGAAAGGCTATTAACCCGCGATTTGAAGATCCGTGGATTGTAGGAGTGGGGGAAGATATTCCCTGGGAGCCCGTTCCACACCTTAGCAGTGCGGCACAAGAACGATTTAGAGAATTCTCTACCAAGAGCTAGTAATGTGAGTTGGATATCGCCACATGTGACATTCTACGAAACAACGAAAAGAGCATTTCTTCCGCGCATGCAGCTTGTCTTATTATTTAGTTTGCTGGGCGGTGCGGTGGCGGCGGCGCATGTGCGTTGCAAGCTGCCTGCACTCCACACAAGCTACACTCACTCAACTCATACTCACAACACTTTTATGAACATATACGTACCTACATGTATAAAGAATTTTGCTCTGTTACTACCCTCAGATTCTCTCATACATTTCATTGACAGAAACAGAAGTGAACATTCAGTAATGCTCATCATAATGTTTGTTTTGTCCCGTTCGGCAGCGCGACAAGAAAACATTGAGCTTTTAAAGAAAATACTAACTAAAGATTTAGTAAAAATGTTATAAAAAACAAAAGTGGTAAGGGCGAGTCGGGACACGCGCAATGAGTAATCTGTAATTTCTTCGAAATACTAAACTTTACAATGTCTTTACATTTATACTTTTTTATCAATGTTGACGTTATGATGACACTTGCTAAATGTATTTTAAATTTTTCCGATCGGGAAATGGATGGGAAAATATGTGATGGATGGCATAAATGAGGTTGGTATAAGAGATTTTCGTAGTAATTTTTTTTTAAATAAACACCAAATAATCAAATATATATATCTACATTATAATGATTGTTTTCTATCTTCCATTAAAATCTCCACTTGAAGTGGATAATTTTTTAAAATTTTCTCATAACTGGTTATCTATTACCGATAATGATCCGAAATATTTATCCACATCTAAACCAGAGCATTGGGTCAGTAACAAGTTATGCCTAATTTCATGTTTATGCTGTGTTGTGATCAAGTCAATGTGATGAAGAGTGTTAAAATCTATCTGGTATCGTTTGGATCTGGGAGCTTGTGACTGACAGATATAAAAACATATTAACATTACTAAATTAATAAAAGTTAAATTAAATCTATAAAATATTCTTTTGAATCATCAAAGTCAGTAAGATTTACTAATTTACAGAAAATAAATAAATGTCTTTTTATAAAAGTGAATGCCAAGGTAGAAGAAACATTTTCACTGGTCACTGACATTGACACATGGACACTGGTAGACAATTAAACGAATTTTGGTACAATTTGGCTTCGATCTACGGTTCCACTAAAATTTCCCAGCTCAGTGTACACGCCATCACGTCAGTCATTGCGAATAGTGGGCAACAGATTTTAGATGCTGTGAGTTAGGTTAAGAACATCTAGAAATCAAATAAATGGAATCCCACAGGCATCTAGTCACTAATAAGTCAAATCAAAGATTTTCTCGCACAAAGACCAATAAAAAAAAATCAATCCATTTTATTGGATAAATAAAACATCATTACTTTTATTGTCTAACCAATCAGGTTTTCTGTTTCATTTGTTGATTGCCTCTTTGTTCATACACTTATTACTATATTGCATGATGGATGACATTTCAGTACAATCTCCTCCTTTATAAATTAAAAGGAAGTCATATGTTGTGCTCAAGTCGACTTAGTAACACTAATTTCTGGCATAATGTGCCCATTGTCGCCTGCCTACGTTGGACTATCTTCGTACATTCGGACTGCAGGACAGGCCGGACAAAGAGTTGTAGGCTGACCTCTCGTGCAAGTCTCCGTCTAGCAAGTCGCTGCCCACGCCAGTTCTATTGTAAACAAGGAACCTACTTGAACTGGTGCTTAATTTTACATGGACAAGAAGTAGGTACACGTTTATTTTGAAGAAAAAAAAAAGAGGAAATAAGAGGCCCACACAAACACGACGTGAGAACTTTAGGTGGGTAAATTGTGGAAATGAATATGTCTATTTGTCTTGTTATTTAGCGAGAGAGTGCTGCGGGGCGCGGCGGGAAGGGAGGGGCGGATTGTGCGTTCGGACGGACAGAGGGATTCGTGCGTAGAGAGTGCCGGCGCGGAGCAAGCGGCGCGGCGGCCGCGCGACGTGGCGTAATCCTGACATTACTTAGATGCAATATGACAAATATACAGGGTGTTAAAACGGCGAGTACATTAATTTCGCCAGCGCAATCCTCATGTTTTTCCTAGACAAAAAATCGAACAAAGTTTTTCTCTAAAGTGTCTAGTTTTCGAGATATGAATTTTTAAAATGTATGTTTTCGTCTAGTGTAATTTAACGCGTTGTTGCCGCTCCGCACCCTCCGTCTGCCGACCTCCAGTCCTCCACTCACAAAGCTAACCCCCGCCCCTCCCGCCAACACCTCCGTCCGAGGCGCTCACGTCTCACCCGCTCTTCCCCCCTCCGCGCCGCCCTGTTGTCATTAGATCATTTTTACACTAAAATAATCAATTAGTTTGTATGAAAACTGTAACTTTTTATTTAAAGGGAATTCAGAAAAAAGTTGTTTGGCTTTTTTGTTACTCTTGATCCCAATAATCATTTCCTAAATTTAATGTACTCGCCGTTTTTACACCCTGTATATTCTGTACTAGCTGAGTCCGTGGCTCCGCTCGCGTTGTTTTCTTGTTTGACGATGCTAGTTTAGAGAAATTCGTTTCATATACTAAAACAACGCCCAAAGTTTACATTCGAAAGTGTTAAGTGAAATAAAATCGCAACCTTTAATATTTGATCATTTTTCCGACTGCGTTCTAATGAAGCTGTTTTATTGAAGTACTTACCTAATTGTTTGTTTTTGGCAATCTCTATTCCCTCACTATCACTATAACTAGTTTGACGTAATATTTTAGTCCCGAATATAAATAATAATTTTACAATGCAATTAAATTAGTTTGATTAATCAACTGTGTTAGGTAGGGCTATCAGTTTGTGTGTGTTGGTACATGCGCGGGCGCGCGGAGGTCGGAGAGCGGTGGTGTATGCGTTCACAGGACTCTGGTCCTCGGAGAAGCGCAAGTGGTTTGTTTAGAGTGCTCACAGTTGCCGGTATCCTACGCTTGTTTAGCTTCTCATAACAAGTGTGAGAAACTCTGTTCTAAACCTTCATTAGGATGATACGTGTCAATACGTGGGCGGCGCGGCGGGCGCGAAGAGCCGAACTCCGTCGGCAGGCGATATTATTATGCACAATATTATATTGCACGATATTATTATTATGACAAAATAATATTAACATATTATTTTGTCATTTATAAGGAGTCGGTTAATTTACCGCTATGTTTTAATAAATATTTTGTCAACCAAATTCAAATATTAAAATAAATTGGTCTGGTTTGTATGTATATTTGGAATTATACTTACCTATGTAAAATTATGTAACGTTTATGTTGAAGTTTCGAGCTTTAATAATAATTTTAAAAAATCATTATAGGGTTCAATTCATTCGTAGATTCATATTAGAAAAAACATACCTGCTCTTAAATCAGTGTTTTCTTTAAAATCTAATACATTATAGTCTAATTAATATATAGTATATCTGTATGTCCAAATATGGTACTTACTCACGTCTAACATCACTCAACAAGCAGACAAGCAAACAGATTAAAAGCGTGTTGTAAGCTTCGCGCCATCGAGCTGAATACATGCGGCTACTAACATCCATAAAGCTTGTCTAAGGAGAACTCTTTCAACTGGAGCAGCCGCCTGCGCCTGCGACGTGAGACGTGAGACGTGACGCGAGATGTCAACTGCCATTCAATCAGTCGCATTCAGCGGACCGTCTCTTTACATTGCGCGGCCATTCCATCTTCACTCATTTGGCAATAATTGCGATAGATTTGGCAACTCCGTACTCGAGGTCGGCCGCGCGATTGTTATTCGATGACACCTCCCGATTGCAAGGCGAATATTGTTAAAATCTTCACGTATCCCTTAGAGGACATACTGGAATATTGCGGTCATTGCTAGTCTTCGGCCATCACAGTAAACACGGAGATAAATGGTGAACGCAAAAATTACGTCTCAACAACGTGGCGGAGGAGCTCGTAGTTTGTGTTATTTTCTCGAATTTAATACAATTTAAGGCGCTCTCAAAAGACGGCCGCCGATCGCTGCGCTGCTCGAGGTACAGCACGCGGCAGTAAAACATGTAGGTACATCGGGCATTGTCTCTTTCTAAAGAAAGACTGATGTACATTATTTATTTTAGCGTGCTGTACTTCATGTTGCAGCGTATAGTCCAGTATTAATAACATCAGCATAAGTAAGAGTACCTACCTACTGTATCGGCCTACGTCGCCGGTTATCTCGTGAGTGCAATTTGTCAGCTACGAGTAGTTTAACATTATGCGGCTCGGACGATGCGACACGGAAGACTCTGTCGGTTGCAAGAAACGAACGGATAACGACTCCTGTAGCAGATCCGACCATATTCGGGCTCGGCCACCGTTGAGCACCGGCCCGGCAACTTTCTTACGAGAATAGCGGGCGCGGGGAGCTCGCAGTCGATGAGAGTGCATGCAGACTGCACATGCTTACAGTTTTCATTTCATGTGCCCGCGAGAACGGGTCGAGTGATGTCAATGTCCGAGCGCGGGCGGCGGCGAGAGGTCCTCATTAAGCCGACAGCCCGCCGCAAAGCGTAGCGTGAACCTGCGTTATCGCAAAAAATCTAAGACTTACAAGCGCGAACAATCCTAATGGCGCTATTATTTCCGATGTCTAACAGATTTTGAGGCGGAGAGAAAAAATGACGCAAGTAGCACCTCATAATGTCCAGGCTGGATTTTATCGTGCGGAACGCGAGCTTGGTGTCATTGTCCCGCCGAGCGGCCGCGCGGCCGAGCCCGCGTGTGAAAACATGCCAACTGGAACAGCCGGCGGAAGTTGTAATTAAAACTTTATTAGACGTACGTTAAGGTGCAAGTTGCGCCAAGGCGACGCAGCATTCTGCAGGAACGCCGAGCACTGGCGTTCCTGCAGTGGCTGAAGAAATATTTTGCTTACTATCAACGAGTGAGTCGATGCAACTATTGAGATTGGAATAATCGTGCGAGTACCCGGAGGCTGCGACACAGCCTCCGGGTACAGTTATCATCCTCCAACGAAGTAACTTATCATCATGAAAAGAACTTCTACTGTAGAGTCTATAAACAAAACGTAAGAGAGAACAAAATGATAGTATTCCTTTGTAGAGTAGAAGAAATTAGAAGAATTTATTTTTGTAAATTAGAAGAAGTTTCTATCGAAGTTTGCTGAAGTTTTTGCTTATGTTCAATTGCTGGTCCCAAATCCCAATAAGACTTATTTATAATTTAAGAGTAACCCTATTCCTTTCTAAGTATTTTGTATTCCTGATTGCTATAATCGTTGTAGTCCCCCGGAAACATTATACGCATTCGATCTGTAGCGCCCTCGGTAGACGTAATCTCGCATGGAAACAAAAATCGCACATTCGCATAGCGAATCGCTTCGGTCCCCTTCTGGATCCCTCTTGGACCCCGCACCATCATTCACCGATAATTAGGTCGGTGGGTTCAGCAGAAGTGCTCTTCTCTCCCCCATGCGACGCCACAAGAGGCCACGCGACGCCACGCAACGCGACGCCAGGCCAAGATACGCTACACCACTCGACGCAGTACAGACAGTGCTTACTGTACAATCGGCTCTAAGCGTGGAGAGACATGTTCAGATCAGAACATGTTTAGGTCAGATTGTTGAGGCTGGCCGTGGTTAGGATTGCACGTAAATTGAAGGTCCGTCAAAGCGTTTATATAAATAGTTCGTGCTTTCGTTCAGTTCAGTGTAGCCAGCACGACCAAAGGATAGCGCCGGAGTGGCATCTAGTTCACCAAATGTTATGGGCTGACATCACGTGTGTAGTAAGTTATGTAGCTAACTATTATTATTATATGCAACTATAATAAATTATTATTTCCATAAAAAAATTACAACTGTACATAAAAGTGAGCTTACCAGTGTCCATTTTAATTCGACCGATCATCAATTGTTTTCCCATTTCAAATCAATACCGATAACACTCAAAATGTATGTAACGAATGTATGTAATGTATCAAACGATTTCAATTCAGTATAGCCGGCAATACAAAGGGAAGTCTCCGGCATGGCACCTTCTCGAAGTTAATATTTTATTTTTATTTTATTTTATTTTTATTTTATTTATTTAGAGTAACCAACAGTGTGATCAACACAAAATTTACAAAAATACAATGGGTCACACATACACCGCTAATAGGTCACTACAGATAAGACTAAGTATATAGCGTAAGAGAAAAAAAAGTACATTTTAAACAAATCAAACTGATAAATAAACAGTTAAAATAGAAAAAATAATAATAAGTTAAAATAACTAATTCATTAAATTAAAACAGAACAAAATTAAACTAAACTAAACAAACATTACATGGTACTATTAAAATAATAAAAACAAAACTAAGGAAGAACTCCATCACTTAGTACTAACAAAAAATCTATCATGCATCATATTCACTAGTCACTGTGTGTGCCCTCGCCCTCTGGCTCGGCCGCCCCTACCGGATTAAATGAAAAAAGAAAATGAAAATGATTAACAATTCTAGACTTATCCGATAAAAATGATCAAACGTCGCGTTTACCCTTGATATTTCTAAGTTCTCACATGAACGCAACAACAAGAAACCGCCAAAGGACGGAGTCTTGTTTCATTCGTTATTTATTCACGCCCGAATTTCCCGCTGTCTACCCGTTGCGTTGCTTTTCTGGAGTGTCTCAGCCGGAGGGGGGTGTATTCGCGAGCGAATATGTCAATTCGATACCGATATGAATTATTTACACTCGTAATGCTCTTCTTTGAACCTCCCCCGTCTCCACAATCAGTTCGGGTAAACACATCCGAACATGTATGTGTAGGCATTAAAATGGGGGAACTGTTTGTCTTGGACGACTGCGAATTACATTATACAAATGTAAGCTCATCTGAATATCTATCTTTCGCGTCTTATATATAACATACATTTTAATATTTTCATACATAAATGTATGCAATGCTAAAATCTCAGTGTTCATTCACTTGTACTAGTGCACTTGTACTGGAGCAGAGAGGATCGGTGCTATGTTACGAGTAAATACAACATGAGCTTATATGAAGGACCAGCAACCGAGTTTATTATTTGGTTGGAAGAGAAAATGTGCACTGGATTGCAATCAAATTGTTTGATTAAATAGCTGTACTATTCTATTCTGATCACAAAGTATACGCGGCCGCCGATCGCTGTTCTGTGATTCTTATCATAATCATTTCTAATATGTTTCCTAATCCATTTTAGTAATGGAATATAATTTTTCGGTTAAACTCGAATAAGACACACAGGGGCATATAACATGACATAGGAGCAGTTCCGAATTTATACTCTACCTACAGTAAATGTAGATACCACAAATGGATGTTCCTTATAAACAAAATATCCGATTAACGTTTTCCATTTATCACTGAATAAATACGTAACATTTTATGCCAAAAATCGACAATTGGAAAACAAAATCTACAGATCTCACAATACGCGCAACTATCAAAGTCATTGAAAATGTAATTTAGAAATAAAGCATACGATAAAATTTGACAACGTTTTATTCAACGAAAAGAAAGGATCGATCTTACAAACGATTGAGAACTCTATGTCGTCCAAATATAAAGCGAACGGAGCGCAGACTGACCTCGCGTATAAGGGACCCGCTACCGCCTACACTTTTTGTCCGCCCGCCACCTAAGATGGCTCAAACTGTAGCTTAATTCAATCCCGAGATTCAATTTGTTCCGTTTCTTGAATAGCGAGCTCAAAAAAAACGTTATTTGGAAATTCTCGATCCAAGTCGGCGAAAAAATTTTGAATTTTTGACAAATTTCGGAAAATCTTAAAAAGTTGCCAACCGATTTTGGGAATTCAAATTGCCCTCCGGCAGACGCACATTTTGCCATATGGCCCATCGGCGTACCTCTCATATTTTATCTGCGAAACTACAGGCAAATGTCACAATTTCATAAATCGGGGCACTATACTCGATCACGAAAACGTACATTTTCAATGTTAAAAATGTAAATGCATGGTTATTTAAATCAGGCATTTGAAATTTTTCTGAATTAATTTTAAGTTATTACAATGTTCGATCTTCACCTTGCAATCTTCCTACTGCCAAATATGTAAAACAATAATCGCTCCGATCGAATCAGCCATCTCGGAGTAATCGGTGTACCTCCTACATACATAAAGAACCTGTTAAGTGCATACAGAGAAGGTTCCGTAGCCACTTCCTACTTGTGCATCACCGCTGCCCGACGTTCCCCGCTTCGCGCCTCGCATCCCGCGATTTTGTCTATAACAGTAATACACACTTCAAAATAGTTCTCATACCGTAAGCACATAAATAATCATGAAATAAGTCATTCAATATATCCTTTATCCTTTACCTATAATAAAATCCAACGTCTGCTTTCTGTCTGAGTGTCTGAGTGTCTGTCTGTCCGCTTATAACTCGAGAACCACTGAACCGATTTTAATAAAACAATCCTTTACCTATAATAAAATCCAACGTCTGCTTTCTGTCTGAGTGTCTGAGTGTCTGTCTGTCCGCTTATAACTCGAGAACCACTGAACCGATTTTAATAAAACAAAATTCTACGGATAGCTTGATTCTTCCCATCAACTATAGGCTACTTACTATCACGCTAAATAGCTTATGAGGTTAGCAGTGAGGTGAAATATGAGAGCGGGCGGAGCCGCGGGCACAGCTTCCTTACCTATAATAAAATCCAACGTCTGCTTTCTGTCTGTCTGAGTGTCTGTCTGTCCGCTTATAACTCGAGAACCACTGAACCGATTTTAATAAAACAAAATTCTACGGATAGCTTGATTCTTCCCATTAACTATAGGCTACTTACTATCACGCTAAATAGCTTATGAGGTTAGCAGTGAAGTGAAATATGAGAGCGGGCGGAGCCGCGGGCACAGCTTGTGTTTATATATAATTGAGAATTTTCTCTTGCAAAGTCCCGAACTGAGCATACCTTACTTAGCATAACTTATAAATATACGTTCTTTTTTAAATATAATGATCTATGTAGATATCTATAAGATTGTTTCAATAATATACCGCCCGACATATTAGAAAAAAAAAAATTTTTCACCTACATATTTGCGGCCCATATTAAATATATTATTTAATAGGCGCCTGACTCTCCTCACGCCTTAAATTTTGTTACGTTCCAGAAATTTATAAAATTCCAAGTTTAAAAAGGATCGCTTGAGCCGTTTAGGAGTTACATGCTGTGACAGACAGACGGACTTAAAAAATTGGTCAGGTGCCCATCTGACCAATTTTATAGGGTCCCTGCCAGCGTCGCTGGATACGAAACCCTAAAAACATACCTAAATAGGTACCGGTCGAATTTCTTGAAGTCGGTTAAAAATAAGAATGAACAGATCTACATTGTAGCAACTTCCTACTCTCTTACTCTGCCGGAGTATTCGCAATTGTGGTAAACGATGTAACATTTGCATATTTGCGTCAAATACTCTTATTTAATATGACTGTTAAATTGTTTACTGTTACAACTTGTATCCTTAATTTGGTAATTAAGTATGAATTACCGCTATACTTTAGACTTGGCGCACAATTTTTATGTAGCTAAAATGGTTCTCGTATTAATATACATAGTTGGAGGCAATAACCTCGGAACTGGATACGATTTTGTCGGCAAAACTGGTTTCCGAAATCTGCTCGTTGCAGTATTTCGAGATGCGCCGCGCGACCGCCTCCGCCGCGCCGCGGTCACCCCGCGCGGAATTCACGTCCATTCATGAGAGCGATAGAGTTGTCACGCGGAGTGCTAATATTATGCAAATCAGAAAACTGAGCGGTCCGAGCGAATATCCGATAACAGTTGACACATTTTTATAATAACGTCGTGTGTGTCACGGTCAAGTATTTTGCATAGGTGGTCGCACGGTGATATTGCTAATTTATTACGTAAATAAAATTTCAAGTAAGTATTTTAAATGGAACTGGTTTCAAATGTCATATCTTCCAATTATTACGGTATTACTCGTTTTAAATATATTCTTTGATTAAATATATTTAAAAAAATATTGTCCTCTACGCCAGATTGGATGGGTGCAGTGCCAGCACGGAATACGTACGGTCGCGGTGCTTGTATGAGTAGAGCCGGTCTGGATTCGGTTGGCGTGGCGTGCGAAATCCGGCTCAAAAAAAAGTTTTTTTTAACCTGACATTTACATGTTACAGTTACAGGTTACATCATCCATCACCTACTACATCCGTTATGTCAGCCCCACAGAGCATGGAATACCGCGCGCCGCGCCTCCTAGAGACGCCCTGAGCGCGATTTCCCTACAACGCCGTTGAAGCCTGTGGGCGTGGCCTATGACTTACATATGTATGTTGTGCGTGTGCATTTGTTTTGTGCGTGTGCCTAACTTGCTCCTCTTTTTGTGTAGTGTCGATACTAACACACACACATACGAAGCGCTAGCAGCTCTGCGTACGATTATTGGGTTTCAAATATTTTCGCTTAGGGCGTCTCTAGGAGGGGGCGCGCGCGGTATTCAATGCTCTGTGGTCAGCCCATATAAACTTGGTGAACTAGGTGTCATGCCAGTGTTTTCCTTTGGTCGTGCCGGCTACACTGAAGCTTCCGGAAAAGCTGTACTATTTTCATAGCCACTTCGAACGACCTTTATTCTGCGCCCGGAAAATCCGAAAGGATATTTCGGAAACACGGAAGGCACACCTACTAAGAATCCGGAAGGAACACCTAGTACTGTAACTGAAGGGACCCTACAGTTTTACATGGAATCCGAACCACGGCCAGTCCAAACGAGAAAGAACGGGATTCTACTGAAATATGGAGAGTCTTTCAGGAAGAAATTTTCCTAATCAAACGTTTGATTATCAGAAAAATATTTCCCCTGCCTACAGATAAAATTTTAATGCATATAAATCAACTCTCAATATACAAGATGTAGGTACATAGATGAAGCATAATACTTAGTATCAAGTGGAAGTATCGGCGCTTTCACAACTCGTCACGCCTCGAACTGCTATCGAACTGACAGGAACACGACTGCTAACATTCGCGAGCTGTTTGCTCTGTCTCCGCTCGAACCGTATCGAGAGCGCGGATAGACGCCCGCCGCGCGGCCGGTCCGCTACTACCAGTATATACAACCTCCAGTATGTCAGACCAGTGACCGGTCGAGATATGGACAAAATACGGTTTGCTGAAATTTAATATAGATAATCGCTTATCTAAATCTCTTAAGGCGAAGTTTAGTCTAAGCCAGAGACAGTTCTTATTTGAATTGTTATGAAAACCTCTGCAGTGTTAGCTTTCATTCGTTTTTATTATGTAGCAAAATTTATTCCATAGTAGTAGCGAGCGGGCCACGCACCACTCCGTTTATATGAAACTACTCACTGCGCCACGTCGTGGACGAGGCCGCGCAGGCGCGACGGGGAGGCGGCTACATAACCGTGCACATGGATGACATGGTCGCTCGTTCTTCAGTCAGTCAGCTTGTAAGCGTCCACTGCTGGAAATACGCCTCTCCAATTTTCCTCCAGTCCTCCCGGCCTTCAGCGGTACGGAACCGCTGATTTCCGCCGACGTACTTGATGTCGTTGTCCCACCTGGCGGGTGGTCTTCCCACACTCCGTTTTCCTGTCCACGGCCGCCAGTGTAGGACACGGTTACCCCAACGGTCGTCGCCTCTTCGGCTGACGTGCCCAGCCCACTGCCACGTGAGCTTAGCCACTCGGTATCCAATATCGACTACTTTGGTGCGTCGACGGATTGCCTCGTTACGCACCATATCACGTAGCGATATTTCCAGCATGGCTCGCTCTATTGCTCGCTGGGCAACTTTCAACCTTTCAGCTCGTTCTTGTTCACTCCTTACTCCAAACATTTTATGTGTTATTTATTATTATTTTACTTTACCTGAACTTATCTGGAACTAACTGAACATAACTGACCAAATTCTGTTGTTTTTTATTTCGAGTTGCTCAACCAGAGAATATAGGTCTCAGATCTGAGATATAGGTCCATCTAAAAATTGTTAGTAAGTAGGTACTATGCGGAAATCTAGACAAGGAATGTGCCGACTTCCAGTTCTTTGACCTGCAGCGGCGGCGCGGCGGCCGCTCCCGCGACACCTGACGCGTCGGAGGCTCACGAGTCTTGAGCGACGGCTCTATCGCAACATCTATGTCGATCGACCCGACTATTACCAACTCGGGCCAAACCGATCGCACCGATATCGCCGCAACTGCCCGCTACTCCACTGCCCATCAACTGTCCGAATGCCATCGTTCAAATTCTGCCGTAACAAAAAGATCGAGTACTGAAATGTTTAATGCTCAACTTATACTCTGAATGCACGAGCTGCCCAATACAGATTGGACGATAAGAGTAAGTTCAAATGTATTGTGCAATAAATACATCGTACGTCGACCCCAAAGTGCTAATAATATAATAAAATTACTTATAATAATTTTAACTGAAACTGTCCTAATTATTTACCGTATTATCGTGCTAGGCTTAACTATATTATTACTTATGTATCCACGAAATCATTTTTAGGCAACTAAATACTAGAATAAACTGCCCGAAGATGACATACCTACAAGTACCCACCAGAAATTCATCCATTAACAGGCTTGTTACAAAACAACAAAATAAAATAAACCACAGCGCCGCGCCGTGCATAGATATGAACACACAAATTAATAGATAGTTAAATAATAACAGTGACTCCCAATGCAATTCCTCTCTATTCATCTATCACCAATACAACCGACTTGATGATTCATTTCAATCCATCCAAATGGCTATTTTTAAACTGTCACCTTCTTGTATCCGCGTTTCGTTGTCAGCTTGCCTGTTTGCGTGGCTACTGATTTATTTCTGCGATGCTCGACTGCCGCGTTCAGATAGACAGGTTGAATGGAGCCGAAGGTTGAGTAACGGCTCCCTCGGTGCGCGTCTTCCCATGCGTCGGCTGCGAAGGCGACGCCGCCGCCGCTTCACACCCCACACCTCCCGCACCCGTCGCCCTCATCTCCATTAACGGCAAGAACAATGCCGTGTTAAACCGACGCCTGTCGTCGTATAATATCGCTGAGATTATCTTTGACGAGGGAGTAGCTTAATTTGCTTGTAGTCTTTAATGCGAAACTACTGTTACGTTCATTAATTTGGAGAAGTCATCTCAATCCTTCGAGGGTAATCTTTCTTTACGATCATGACCTTTTGGACTTCCTGTTTGACATCGAGAGAATGATTACTTGCAATTGCATTGATAAATGTATCAATATTATTATCAATTGTGCGTTTAAAATAAAGAGATGTACAATTTACGGTTTCATTGTTGTACTCGTATGGCGTCGTTGTGCTTTATATTTTTTGTGTCTTCTTTTGTATATACAGGTGAGTACTAAAGTTTAGTGCTACAGGTACTATTGTTAAAAAAAATGTTCACCGCATGTCTCTCTTCCTTGGGTTTATTAATGTCAATTTCGTGTATATTGTGATTATGATCGTCGTTTAGTTAGTCATCTCTGACATCAGCCTATTCATTCAGATTGCATCCTTGTTGTACACAATAGATTCGGCATGGTGTTGCGCGTGTAATTCGTCTCCAGCTGCTGTGCGTGGATTAGTTGTACTGTTGTCGTCATACTTTAAACATTCCCACGAACATGTTAATGGATTTTATATAATATTAATAGGTGTGTCATACGTTTTTTTTTAGGATTTGGTTTCACTGCATCAGACTAAATGTTATTAAATGTGGTCAAGCAACAGAATAAGTTACAACTGCTTTTGATCTCAAACAAATTTTATGTATAAATTGTTTTTTTTCTTCTCCGAACAAAGCTTCCGCCTCTAGGCACTTCCCTAATTTTGCTTTCATCATAGTTCGTGTGGCGTCTTCACCTTGAACGATCCATAGTTTTTTTTTTTCGACGCGTCTATTTTTTCTCAACCGATAATGATAATTTTAAAAGACTTCATTCAATAAGTCCGACGTTGGAGTTAATCACGATCGCGTTGTTCTTGCCCGCGTCTTATAAAAACGTTTGGATCTGATGTCGGTGGTAATGGTGAAGATGACGCAATGCCTTCACTACATACAAGATTTCCTTATTTTGGTCAGTGTATAGTGTATGTGTAAATATGCAATACAAATAACTGGTGCTTTACCTGTGCCACTAGGGTGATTTGCGCATAAGTTCTTGCTGTTGCTGATTAATTAAATTATAAAATATGGTTAACTAATTTTGGTCCGATTAAATGATTGGAAAACATATATTACGAAAATTTGTTTATTCGAGGGTTTCACAAAATATTTCATAAATACATTCATTTCTAGCGTCACGCCTGTTTCCATAAACATATTTCATGTAAGTAATAAAGCCAGCTTTAGTTCTTGAATAGATTCCAATTAGTGGAGAAGTAAGGCGCGTAGGCGCAGGGGTGGGGGGTAGTGCTGGCGGTCGGTGACCCGACGCATAGTAGACGGCTAACATTATTGCATATTTAAAAGGCTAGGCTCTCACATGTAAACTTTTTATTAGCACTTTATGACCAGTATACTATATTAATTAACTACTGCGGCAAAGAACTCTGAGCGTTCTGCATGAAGCTCGCTTCCCTAGCGAGGAATGTGGGAAGGAGCGACTGTTTGCGAAACAATAGCGAGCCAGCCACTACACAATCCCAAGAAATCATTCAGGACGCCCATTGTGCCTCCACTCCTCATACTCGCACGCAAATACGTAAGTAATATCAACTGCGGGTACGAGTAGTACAGTGCCGCCACCACCGACGACGTTGCTAAAGTGTAGAACAAAGTGCTAACCAAAGTATGGAAACGAAGAAACTGTGATTTATGGATTATTTTAAAATGTACAATTAGGATGTGGTTGTATTCGGCGTAAAATTAAATCTGCATTCGTTTTAATGAGAATTTTAAATTTCAGAGCGTTGTATTTTGATCTCCCGTTACATTTGCAAACATGCGGTATTTTTTTTAACCCTCAAGGATCAATGGTACAATAATAATTAGTAGGTACTATTTTTATAGAAATGTATGGCGGGCAGAAGGATTTTAACGAATTCATATTCCAGTTTTTAATAGGCGTCTATAATTTCGTACGAATCTAACTGTTTTGTTTCAATATTCTTAATTGTTATTATTCTAAGACTATTAATAAAAATAGGTATTTTCATCGTCCACTTCTGATTAGCTACGCCACTCTTCCTTTGAAGTAATTGGACACCAGATGTGAGTTCGCGAGTCTGGCTCGCTCGTGTGCTTTACGCCAGTTTACTTCGCAAAATAATAAAAAAACAGATTATTAAAAATAAAGCAAAAACCCGACTGCGTAAAGAAACCTAACTAAAAAGAAAAGCAAAGCTAGCAAATAATATTTTATGAAACCCCTCCACTGTTAGCCGCAGCAGTCGGGGACCTTTATTGCTACTTTCGAACTTCTGCGACTGCGCACGCGCCATATTTTATTTTGGCTAAAGCCTAAATATAAAAAAACGGGTCCCCGACTGCTGTGGCTAACAGTCGACACTGGTTGCTTTATTTTAAAATTGTTAATTAACGCTCTCCCTGCCGATATATATACCCCCAAAGTACAGTCTCGGGTCCTTCAAGAGGGGCGTGAATGGGCACCTGTCAGCCCGGCATGGCATTCGCAACCCCCGCATACGACCGAACGTCCATGGGCGTCGTTAGACACCTTATGGGTGGCTCGGCGACATATGTCGCTCTGTCAATAAAAAAAAAATTAAACTTATTACATATAAATGAAAAAAAAATTTAAGTAGAACTAGAGTAGTAGAGAAGTATGTAGAGTAGAACGTAAAATGACATGTTGCCGCTGGGGTGTCCGGGTCGCCTCTCACCCTCAAATATGGTTGAGGGAGGCGATGGCTGGCCCTGGTGTGATGCTCGTGAACGGGTGCTGTTTGTGGAGACTGGCCTGCTCCAATTGGCAGCATATTATCTGAATGGTATACCTAGATATATACTACTTACCTGACTGCATAATTAGTTAACTCTTGACTAGTTACGATTAGTACCTCAATTTTATTAACCCATTGACAACTTGATACTTCAAGTATCTTAATATTCATATATTATTTTTTATTTTTGACAATTATACTACATTGTAGTATGTTTAATATTATTATACTAACATAATTATGTTGATACAAATTACGTATCAAAATTTGACAAAGGCTCTTTACACCTGATTCACTTAATTAATAAGTCTTTGTAGCCAGAACTCTCAGCAAAATTGTTAATCTTGCTCTCAAGCTTTGTTTTCGATAGACTATGGACGGTGTTATTATGTGGCTAGTCACAGTCCATTCGTTTGGGTTCTAGGTGGGTGTTACAGTGTTTTGCATAAAACTTGATACACTTAAGTTTTATATGTAGCTAACTATTATATTTCAACTGATTCTCGAATACTCGCCATCCTGCTCATTCCTCCACTTCCTACTCTCACTCCTTCACCGTGAATGCGGCACGTATGTGGAACTCGCTTCCCCTCCAAATCCGTCTATCGCAGTAAGTATTTATGTTTAAAAAGCGTATAATGTCTCACTTTCTGGAACCATAAAATTACTCGCTATATGGATTAGAGTCTAATGTTAGTTTTCTCTGTATATTTCATTCGTGTATCTACATATTTGTATATATTTATATATTTTTATTTATTTATTTATATTTATGTTGTATAAGTTGTTGAAATTGTCTACATTATTCTTATTTATTCTCTGCCACTCCACACTCATTCATGATAACCCAAAGGTTGACTGGAGGAGAACGCCTACGGCGTTAAGTTGTACCTTTTGCAAAATTTTAAAAGACAATAAACATATTAAATTTTTTTTATAGTTAGGATTCGCCTTTCCATTTCATTTAATTTGATACGCTACTCGATAGGTTTTGAACATTTTAATTTTTTTATTATGGACAATTTGACGTTCTACCATTTTGAATTTTAATAATTTTTTTATGTTTCCGTACAAGAAATTTTATTTTCCAACGTTTTATTGTTTTTGCACTATCGTAAAAACGGTAATACAGACAAGCGTCAATATTGTTGTGACTATAGTGCAAACTCTAAAAACTGGCCAATTATGTGGTGGTTGGTACGGAAACCTCTGTACACGAGCCAGACTCGCACTTGGCCGTTATTTATAGCCTATGTCAATTCAACATCTCGTAATATGTTAAAATTCATAAAGCCGTTCAGGTTGCAGAGCGTGCCACAGAAATAGACATACATACATTAGAAAACTTACATAACCCTCATTTTGCCTCGCGCAATCGGCTAAAAAGACAATTTGACTTACTAAAGGCCTGACGAATGCGCAACTCCGAACCTCCCGTGGGAGGTCGTTGGACCGCGTTGGTTAAAAAAATTAGGGCAGTAAAAAGATGATCGACGCTCGGAGCAGAGAGGTGATGGAAGACTATGCAAGGCGGGGCGAGGCGTCAGTCGTGGTTCAGTGCAGCGTGCACTTGTCGGCGATAGTCGATAAAAAAACAACGAGGTAGCAGCCGTGGCTAACGGTACATAACTATTGGTTAAGTTCGTTGCATAATGTAATGAGCGTAATGACATATTTATAACGCGAGCCAATTTCCGGTAGACAACGCTCGGTGCCGGGGAGCCCGCTGTCCGTCAACTGAAAGCATAGGTTTATGCACTTTTGAGGAAGTTGGAGCAGTGCGTGCAGTCGGAGAAAATACTGGTTGAGTAATCGCAGAGTGCTGCGCTCTGGAGGGATTGGTTAAATAGAAAACCTATGTACCTGTAGGTAATAGTTTCGTGGAAGGAATTAAGACACACGGGAATGAAACGAATTGTACAGCGTGCCTTCACTCTATTCATACATAGTCGAGTTTGCTTTCCTTTTCATGTCGTTAATATTTTGGATTTTTTTTATCTATGCATTTTTTGGTTTAATTATTAATAATAATGTACAATTAATGTCGTCATATAAAACGAAATAACGAGTTTGGTTTTGAGCCCGGACGCAAAAGAACTGGTGAAGCAGTTGGAGCAACTGTTTAATGGAGGCATCCGGGGAGCGTCGTGCCAGAGCGTTCCTCACTCAAAACATAAGCTTAGCGGGGGAACGCTACTTAGGCCCACTTACACCAACACAAATTTAATATATAAACCAGTTTAACTCGTTAAGCTAGCACCCGTTGTATGTGGGAACCGCGTTTAAATCCATAACTCGCTACTTAACTTTAAACTCGTGTTGGTGCAAGTGGGCCTTAATCGGTCCTTTGAACTATGTTATGGAGGAATCTACTTAGCTGTTTTTTTTTTCCTTTTATTATACTAAATAATGTTTTTTGTTGACAAATACATACAATCATAAGTATTATTAATCTAAATAGAATTCGACGAGTCTATCTATTTACGATGACCGACCGATGACTATTAGAAGAATAAATCACCAGAGAGGGTCGGTGCCGCGAATGTATTTTGGAATTAGAGACAAAGATATAAACTATTTGAATAATAAAATATTAGTTATTTACAGGAAGTTACTCAATCACTTTACTTCACTGCTGTGCTTCAGTTTATAGCTAGGTATTTATGATTGGTATTTTTCTTATTGCAGCAAAGGTTGAGCAAATGTGCTCAATTTGCTTATTACTAATATGCTACTGGTGAAACTTATAAGGAGGTTGAATGTTGAATTACACTCCAAGACATCCATCCATGATATTCTAACTAAAGGAATAATTACTACTTTTTATTTGTATTACCTATGTAATAGTCAGCGTGTACTGCTGGACATACGCCTCTGGTCGTCCCTCCCTTCAGTTATGAATTTTTAAAGTTAAGTACTTATCAACCTTTATGTAATGATTTAGTATGGTTATTTGAAAATTGATATCAGTCGCCACTTTCAAAACATCATTTATTTAGATTAGATCTCACAGAATAGTGTTTGGTGTATATACGTATATTTTATGCGTAATAGTTCGTGTTTTCCGTCCAGTTCAGTATAGCCGACATGAAATGAAGGGAAGCACTGACATGGCACCTAGTTCACCCGGTATTATGGGCTGACATCACGAATGTTGTAGGTGATGTAGCCAACCGTGTCAGTTTCCATAAAAAAAAAACCGCGTACGCTAGTCCGTGGCGACGCGCTGACGGCGGCGGTGGCGGCGGCGCGGCGCGGCAGGTTGCACCGCCAGACTATGTATGTGCCGCCAGACAGTGTCCGCAACCTGACGACGTCTGCACCCAGTGCCAATAACCCCGTTCCACCTGACTAAAAGAAACGAGAAGCCGAATAACAATCAGAACAACGATCAGGCGAACGCCTCCCCGCCCCGCCCAGCCCCGCCCCGCAACACCGCCACTCTTATCACAGAATGCAACCTGCCTGCCTGAGCGCTTTACAACTTGTATCACTAGAGTTGTATCATTAGTACTTGATGAAACTTAATGAAGTTTCATCAAGTTTTTAGTCAAGTATACTCAAACGAATGCATAATGTACTCGTCAGCATGTTTCATGAAATACAATATAAGAATAGCCCAATCTGTCGCTTTCTTCAGGCGCTTGATGTAGTTCCAGGGCGGTTACTGTGGATAGCAAACGAGAACAGCTTGAGCGTTGGACGCGAGCATTTCACACAATGCACCGTAGTGCAGGCAGGTTCACTTCACGGTAATACTGTACAGTGTACAGCGCAGCGCAGCGCTCGCAGAGCGCGTCCCTGTCATTCATGTTCGTAGCGGCGGAGGGGGGCGGGGCGGGGCGGGCGGCGCGCGTTGTGTACGCAAACCATTACCGGACGGTTTTGTACGTCATTTTTCCCGGCGGCTAGCTAGGCGCACCGACGACGACGCAGCCTGCACGCGCTCTACCTATATGCTGACAAATGTGAAACGATGTATGGGCAACGGGGAAGAAATATTTTATGACATTTCTGAGAAATTCCCTTTGTTGTATCGAAACCACACACGTGGCCCGGCTCGTTCGCGCGCCGCGGCGGAACTTAGTGTCGGGCTTAGCGTGAAATATGGCGTCCGCGTGCTGCAGAACCATGATTCCGGACGCTCGCGGGAAGTACTCGCACGCTTCTCAAGCCGTGTGTTGTGTGGTATTAGAGGACGCCATTTTAGAATCAATTGAAAATCTCGCAGTGAGCAGAAAACCGCACGAGGCATTCAATTCGAACGGATGTTGCGCGGGCATTTATCAATTACCATACGGCAGAGACAAACTACAGAAGTGAAAGTAATCATAATTATCGAGTATGTACAGAGATATCAAGACTACTGCATGCATGCACGTAGTTACCAAACGTGCATTTTATGTTTGTAATAAAGCTATTGTGAAACACAACATTCTAATGACTCGGTTGTGTGTGCCTCTCTCCGTTTATTATATTGCCGGGTTCGACATAGAGTCGTGCATTAAATCGAATAAATTCGACTAATAAATACTTGGAAGGTAAAATCGGGTACGGAGCGTGACACCCCGAGGCGGGCGTCCTCCCAGACCGAGCTTCGCAGCCGGCGCGAGACCCTCTCGGCCCGCGTGTTTACTCATTCTGCACCCCGCGCCCCGCCCTACCCACCCGCGCCGCTTCACACGACACAACCCTCCTCACCATATTCACATGTCCGTAACACTACGGACATGTGAATACGTCTACAGAGCGCCGGAGACTGGTGGTCCTCGAAGATGGAACCAGCTCGATGGAATCTGACGTAAATGTGCTAGAAAACGGTCTGAAATTCGCTAAAGTTACTTCCTCGATGCGACCACGCGACGCGACGACCCCGCCGGGCGGGACTTAGGTTAATTTCTTATTCGTAGACAGAGTTCCACGATGAAGTTTAAATTTTTGCGATCTGTGCCATTAATAAAGATGCTAATGAGTGAGGTTATTTCGGTGCTAACGAGTGGCGGGGCTAGCGTACTCTCGACCGGTCCTGCGAGCAGCGAGCTATAAAACGAATGATAACATTTCTAGATTCGGTTATGTCACACCTCGTAACTGTAAAATATTATTTTACTACATAACGCGATTAACAGGTACAGTTACATCTTCGTGCTAAAAAAAATCCCAAATTGGCATTTTTAGGTTTCGTATCCACAGGGAAGCCTATTACTTAGCCTACGTCCCGTCGTCTGTCTGTCTGTCTGCCAGTTCGTCCGTCCCTCCGTCCTAGGGCTGTATCTTTTGAACCGTAATAGGTGACCGGTTGAAATTTTCACAGAATGTGTGTTATATCAATTTAGTAGAAAATTTTGGTTTTTTATGTTTTTGCTCTATCGTAAAAACTAATATATACTCGCGTCAAAGTTGGTGTGATTATAGTGCAAACTCTTAAGTAAAACAACAAATGAAAAGCCGGTATATTACGTGGTTGTACGGAAACTTCGGTGCGCCGTTCGACTCGCACTTGGCCGGTTTTTTGACTGTACTTATTTATTGGTTGCACCGTAGGCAGTTGTACGGGTCCCGCTGCAAATATTCTTACCTCACAAGATTTGTTGGTCCTGCCGCCGCCGCCGCCGTTCACTTCATCCCCTACACGTTGCGCGTTGCTTGGCAATACGAGGCTATTAAAATGCACTGGCTCCTTTTTTAAATTACAAATTTAAATTGAATATCGCTTAGTAGGAACTCGCAAGTGAAAGTATCTAATGTTGTATCACTTTCGAAGGAAATTTCTAGAAGTGAATATAATCTGTCAGGTCATCGACTTGAGTGATTGAAGTGATTCGTCACGAGGTTCGCCCTACTCAGCTCCGGCAGACGAGAGCGCGGCCGCCGGACTCTTATGTCAATGTTTGCACAAATGTATGAGAAGTTTGCTCTGACCTAAAACTCTGCTGACTTATATGGAGAGTAACGGAACATTTTCCGAAACGCAATCGCTACTAGAGGCACTTAGCTTTGGGTTATTCAAATACGCCCGCTGTTGAGGCTGGGCCTTTCCATTGTGCGTCGGTGTGCGGGAGCAAGGTGGCGCGAACGCGGCTTTGTCACAGCACCTTGACGCCGCGCCGTGCGTTTAGGTGCTCCTTGAAAATAGGAAACTCCAATTTAAATTAAAAATAAATTATTAATTAAATTAAAATTTATATAGCAATTTGTTAATAAATAATTAAACCTACTACTCAGTAGTAATTAAATTAATTATCATTAAGATTAAAACAGTAGTGGTGTTATTGCTTGTTGGGTGGCGTTAAAATAATTTACCCATTAATCAAGTTGATGGCTCTCTTTATGGTCTTTGGTGATAAAATGTGTAAGTATTTAAGTTTAAACATTGTAGGACTAATTATCGTTACTTTGGCTTAGTCAGTCGTTAAATTAATTCGCGATAACTTCGTGTGATATATGTTTATTTTGGCTTCGATACAGCTACATTTTCTTCCACAGCAACAATTTTTATTGTACAACATTAATTTTGGTTAGATGTTTTCGTATAAATTATACGAAGAACGTTAACTGATTACGTAGGTACCTTGATCACTAATAAATACTTATGCAATTTCTGACAAAGAAATAAATCTACTGATTGATGATGAAGTTCTTAAGCCCTTAAAAAATGGAATCTAACTGGTAGACCAACTGGACCGGGAGCGATTTTATCCTTGTATACGAGTAGAGTAGGTACACTGAGCGCTTTCCTCTTCACTTCTAATTGCGACCACAACGAGAATGCGTGCTCACTTCTTTCTACCCTTTTTATTTATTAGTACGTAGAAGTGGCATAGCTCTCCTCGTTTTTATTTCCTCGCGGTTTCTATGCGAAAACGAAACGCATAATTTTCTGGAGTCTGACCACGAAGCTCCCGTGTAATATGATAATGCGCCCTATAAATATTGCATGGCGGCGCGGCGCGGCGGCGGACGGTATGCGATGCGAGCTGCAACTACTTTTTGCATTCTCAAACCTGTTCCACGTCTCACTGAATAAATGAAATGAAAATAAAAGTCAAGATTTTTTTTGCTTCCCCTGTAACGCATCGTGGACTACTGGTCTATAAAGCTCTAGGATCCACTTACTAGTATTCTCACGCCGGCATAAAGAAATAATTGCACTCCGATATATTCATTATGGCAGTTAGCAAAGCGTGTAAACTTACTCAAATGTGAACAAGAACATCGATATGTGAAATTTAACGCACAGTAAAAAATTGCAGACAACATTACTCACCTCGAGCCCTGGAGCTAAGTGAGGAACTAGCATGCTCGAAGTAGTTTCAACGAGATTCAGTAATAGCAGACCACCGAGCCAGTGAAATCCGCCACTTGAGCTCTCCTAACTAGGTCTGTGGCAGCTCGCAGCGGATTCAACTACCCACTTGCATTTTGATTAAATATTATTATGTCCGTGTTATTACGCCGCGCGGGTCGCTGCAACTAATAGTTTATTTGTGTATTTTCAGCTGAGTGACGAGCGATTAATCAATTTACAATTTTCAGATGTCACGAATAAAGAAAATTCTTTGTTAATTACCGAATAAAATTAGATCACATTTATAAAAAAATTCGGCTTTAAAAAATTTTGTCTTTTTAAAAGTATTATTCCTATTTGTCAGTTGACGAAATGAAAAAATATATATTGTATATTTTCTTATTTGATCTTTTGATTAGGTACCTACTCACATTTAAAACGCAAGGAAATATTCAGTATGCATTTCTGAAGCGTGGCGTTAACATGTGTACAGTGGCTTCATACAATCCATGTAATTATGGATGGGGGTAATGTGCAGCGTGTGAGCGAACTACCTCACGCCCCGCCCGCCCGCGCCCCGCCGCTACTGCGACCCGCGCATGGTAACAGTGGAGATATATTAACGCATCCCATAGCGACCAAATAAGACAAACTCTTGTTGAAATTGGGACATTTTAAGGGTTTCGTTCTTGACGAAACAGAAATTCCACTAATGACGCAGCGATGTTAATAAGAGTCAAGTGGTCAGATCCCAGGTCAAATTTTATAAAAAAATATAGAAAGGGTCTATAGTATAGTAACAAAAGAAATAAAAAAAAATTAAAACATGCTTTAATTTAAGCGATGTACGAATCCGAATAAAATTTGTTTAGGTTTTCGATTGGTTTTCAAAAAGTTACTTACTTATCAACCAATCAATGTCCAAATTAATTGGTGTCGAGAAATTTCATAAAAGTACATTTCGCGACAGACTTTTTGAAAACAAATCGAAAACCTAAACTTATTTTATTCGTTTTAGTTAATGGCTTAGATAAAAGCGTATTTTTAAAAAGGTGTGTTATTTATTATTTTATTTGTGTTTTTTATCTTATTTTTTTACAATTATGACTATACTATAATAATAATTTATAAATTATAGATTATATTGGCAACAGCACTAAAAGTTCCTGTAACATTTCTGCTCAAACCGTTCGGTGGAACTTCAGTAGCAAGATATGAAGTTAAATAAAAGCTTGTAAAAGATCAAATATGTAGATAAAAAAGATAATGTATGTATCTTACCTGCTAACAATACCAACAAATAAAGCGGAATCTGACAGAAAGTGTTTGCTGACAACGCGCAGGCATTAACATCTGAATGGCGGATTATCCGGCGAGTGTTGTAAAGTAGAGACAGTGCATGGCATTGTGGATGGCAGGATCACACGACTGCGGCTCGCTGATCCGTCTAGAATGTTAAACGTGCCTAACGGTAGAGACGCGGTTGCGCTAATTGTCGGCTCCCTGTCTGCCCATTTTAGGTTTTACTTGGAAGTAAGAACGGCTCTCCTGATTGCGATTGGCGTTAACACTATCTGATGACCACCCGCACTGAGAGGCTCGTGTACGCGCATTCTAATTAATTAAAGAAAAAATAAACGTACACAATACGCTGTGCACGGCACCCACTGGACGCGGTTTCGCTAGGAGTGTTATTGACTGTGACTAATTGTCTGATGGAGATCTGGGCACATCCCGCGTGCCAGTTTCCTAAATACTGTGATACGGAACCCTGAATAACAAATCTGAATTAAAAGTGACTCACAGAGAATTTTTTTCAGGGTCGGATTATTCAACCACCGACCAGATTCAACGTTTGGCGCGTATCTACTAAGTTCCTACTTTATGCCGAGTTTGGTAATACTGCTCATTAGTGGCAACATTCCGAAGAATATTGTGAGAAATTGAAAACTATAGTCCTGTAATGCTTGGTTTCACTTACCCCATATTTTAAACACACATGATTATAATAAATAAAGAAGCACATACATAACAATTAAGATGTATACTCCCTTCGCCATTCATGAATTCAAATAAGTATAGGTACCTAATATTAATATACCAGAGTACTATAGTATGTAGTTAGTTAGGTTAACAAGCTGCAAACTCAAAAGAGCAATTATTATTCTGTGTTCATTTTACTTTTGTAAATAAAATTTGCTGCTTTACTAGCCGAGATAGCCAGTATCCCACCCTTATTTGATATTTACATTCAAATTTTCCAGAGTTTCACACTGAAAAATTTGTATGTACAGGCAAGTGGAACTCAACCAAATACACTTGGAATAAATAATAAAAAAATGTATGATAGGCGTATCAGGCAGGTGTAGTGTAACCTCTGCGCAGTTCCAGCCGTCGCGCGTCGTCGAAAGTGTTCGCTCGCGAGTTGGTAATGAGCGGTCGCGTCAATCATCCGTTACAATAGAGATGTTAGTGCATTATTCAACGCTATATTGACACCTTGTTGTATGCTAATTCTAATCGACGACGTGTTACCGCGCGCTCTAGTCGGCTCGTCCGTCGCGCCCCACGCCCCACGCCCCACGCGCCACGCGCCACGCACGTACGCTGAGACGATATTTATTGCACTCAGCCGACTGTATTTCTATTGTCTGGGAAATTTTGACGAGGCCTTTAACCCGAGATTCTTTACATCGATACTATTAAATTTATATATGTTACTAGATTCATTACATCAGGTAAATGTTTATAAAGGTACTACAAGCCTTTTTGTCAGCCTCGATAGCTCAGTGGTGCAGAAAGTCAACTGTCGCTATTGAATGTTAAGCAACGCTGGGTGCGGTCAGTACTTGGATGGGTGACCGCTGACCGTTGGAGGCCGACCGAGGTTCGGATTCCTCTTAAAACTGTAGGTCCCTTCCCTCCTAATCTTACTTGGTGGTAGGGTTTAAACCGCCCGGGTCGGTACCACCGCACTGAATGAAACGTCGGTCTAAACGGCTATGTAAATAGTTTGTGTTTTCCGACCAGTTCAGTGTAGCCGGCACGATCAAAGGGGGAAGCACTGACATGGCACCTAGTTCACCCGGTGTTATGGGCTGACATCACGGACGTTGTAGGTGATGTAGCCAACCGTGTCAGTTTATTATGTGACCGTATTATTATGAAATCCTTACTGAAGTATTAATTTCTAACTGAAAGGACTTAGTAAGCACTTTAGTTGAGTAGGTACGTTAATTTATCTAACTTCTCTCCTTGAAATTCATGTTCAGGGTTATTCAATATAATTGACACAATGGAGAACGCTCGCAAATGCATAAACAAACCTTCTGGAGCTAAACGTTAAACTGGAGACGAAATGTATTTCGAAAATAAAACAAGACCTAGATTATAATAAAACGGAACTATATCAACTCCCGCTCCGGTGCACCGGCACAGCTATGTTCCATTTCGCAACGTGCAGTGCGTAGTGACCGCCGCCGCCGCCGCCTCCGCCCCGCCTCCGCCCCGCCTCCGCCGCGCGCCGCTAGTAGCGATGATGAAGCGATTTGCCGCTCATTGTAACAAACACATTTAATTTGTCAGTCGCGGCGCGGCGAGGGCGGCCGGCCGATACAAAAGTTTACAGTAGATACAATCACATATCTATCAGTCTATTCGCAAACTCGCGGTGCGCTCGCGGCTACCGTGGGCGGCTAGCGTAGGCGGCCGCGAGTGAGCTCTCTCATTATCTTATCCATCAACACTTTAAATATTTAAGGCCCGATTGGATTGAAATATTTATTGAAAATAATTATTATTGCTAGGTTTTATTTACAATTCATTTACACGTTACTATGTAGTAACGCTCTATTTCATATTCCTTAATGAAAATAGATTGTGTAACTAAATACTTATTAACTATTTATTAAATGAAATCTTATAATATATACTTTCACTACTGCTATCATTTTATTGCACTTGTTTTTCCATAAGATCCGAAAAATTATACATATTACTAGTGGCACAGGTAATTTAACGACATAAGGTTTACAAATTAAGTACATATACATACTTATATACATAGTCCGAAAAGTCGAATGAATTACTATTTTTACTCATATTTTACGAATTTAGAAATAATAAAAATAAAAGGTTTACCAATATATAATTTTTAAACCCTGCGTACGAGTGTGTGTGTATGTTTGTAATAGTCGTAAATCGGCTATGCGTGCGGTGCAGTGGGCGGGAGTGCGCTCGCGCGCCGCGCCGCGGACGCGTGGCGTGGGCGGCGCGACACAACGCTGCGCTGGTCAAGTGCACGGTCGCCGTTACGCGGTCACGCGGCGTCATCGTCGCCGCGACGTCTCGCTGTCGACGTCGACACATAAATATATCGTCGCCTACTATCGTCGTTAGTATAGTACTCCTATGTCCGCCTTCGGACGCAGCTCTACACACTAATCATCCGTTTACCCAATATAAGCGGAGATTTATTTTGTGAGAAGATACTAGGTATTGGAGATAAACGCATACGCTCTACGGAGTTGTGAATATATCATTCCAATTTATGTTCAGATAATATTCAACAAAGAATGTTAATATTTCGATAGTTGTGTAAGGTGATAATTCTTCGGAGAGAATTTTTGAAGTGACTGGGAGTTGGACAGCGAGATTTTATATGAAATGTTCCTAATATTTAATGATTTTAATTAAACGCGTTGAAATAAGTTTCCAGGCGAGCGCGCGGCGCGGCGCCGCCCGCCCGCCCGCGCCGCGCCGCCATGCGGTAGCAACTCGAAAGTGGAGCCGCTTTTATCTTTATTAGGCCCTTTGTGCGGCGCGCTACGCCGCCGCCGCGCCGCGCCGCGCCGGCCTCGCTCGTCCGCATGAACAGAGCCCGCAGCTCGTCGCCAGCTTTCCTGTTTAATATCGTAAAGTGATTCAGCGTAAAGTAATAATATTCCGCCGCAGAAGGCAATGCGAATAGAATGCAGCGTAACGGATTGACAGAATTAACTCAAATGAAACGCAAAGGCAACCGATTTCCATTACACGAAGCCGCGGCGGCGCGGCGGAGCGCACGTGCCGAGCTGTTTTATTTTTAATAGAAAGCGCGACATGTTGTGTCTAAGGACGTCCATGGACAGTACGCGGTCGTACGCGGGGGTTGCGAATGCCATGCCGGCCTGACATGTGCCTATTCACGCCTCTCTTGAAGGACCGGAGACTATACTTGTTGTCGCTTCAACAGTAGGTACCTTAATGTAGATCGACGGATTTAAGGTCCTATCGACTATCACGAGGCAAATTTAAAAGCATTTCAATCAAAATATTGATTTATTTTTCGATATATTTGAATAGCAACAATTTTTCAACCCTTCCTTAGCGCTACCCAAAAGTTGTGTATCATCAGCTATATAAGTATGCGTGCGTAATTGACGTGGGTTAGAAGGGTTCCGTTGCCAGTGATGTTTAAAAAATCGGCCAGGTGTATGTCCGTCTATCTATCTGTCTGTTGCAGGCTGTAGCTCCTAATTGGCGCGAGGTATTTTTTTCGAACTTTACAAACTCTTACAGTTTTCAGGTAGGCAATAAAGTTGCAGGGGTAAGTAATGTAAAGAGTCATCAACTGTATTAATAGGGGTGGCAAAAACTAAATTGAATATTAACATATTTTTCTAATAGGTAGAGTTATATATTGATCAATTTAAAAAGCTTAGATAGCTAAAAATTCTTGATATTATTATTTTTTATTCTATAAAAAATAAATTTAAGTATATCAATGTTGCTCTGTCGCAGTAGATTATTCCAATACGAAACTCTCAATAAGTCTTTAAAAAGTAGCGCATTTAGTGTTTGCGGCATGAAAACTGTATTGAAATTTTGATAAAGTAGGGTCTCACGGACGCACGGCACGGGGTGGGCGATGATGGGACGGACAGCGGATTTACTCTGAGGGCAACGTTGATGCATAAATAGGAAATGGCTACGTAACCTTCCGTGTGTGAGCAACGTTCGCACTAAACAGGCTTTTTATTTTTGCTATCTTCAAATGAAAATCTAGACACATTTCATCCTGACCAGTGGCCGCCAGCGCACTCCGCTCGCCACCGCAGACGCCGAGTGGGCCACTCTCAACAACAGTTAGCTCGTTACACTTCTCTCGGCCTCTTCCTGCCTACGTCTCGTTTTTGTGCGTTTTCTGTTTCGTTTTAATCAAATTAACTGTATTTCGGTTGTAATGGCGGAGGGAAAAAAAAACCGTAGACCAAATTACACTCTGAGAAATGGGTCTCCATTGTGTGAGACGGACGGCTGATAGCGCATAGGCCCGCTGCTGAATGCATGCGCTGCTCGTCTTGTAGGTAGGGTTCCGTTGTTTCAATGCGTATAGTACTTATTTGAAACCGTACATTTTAGTGTTGGTTATAAAATCACCTTTGAAGTAAACAAAACTAAAGACATAAATTATTGATGTGAAAACATGCATTGCGACATTTCGCTACAGTAAACATTTAGAGGATTCTACTAGTCACCTCGCGTGATCCGTCCTGCGAGACTTTCAAGACCCATCCAATAAGGTAGGGATTGTGTAGAAGATTTTGCGTGTCTCAATATTTTGTACATAATTTTTGTTAAGTGAGTCCACTCGGGGGATACATTTTTAAAGCTAAATTACGCATTCATTAGGTGTATAAGTAATATTTAGATGTCATAAGAAAGAGTGTAAGAGTTTTCAGAGATTTCGTTGGACAAATATTTATATTTTTAACATAAATAAATTGTTTCCTACCTATTGTGGGTCTTGTGGGTCACAATTGCGCAAATACATCGTGAGCGCTCTCTTAACAATGGCGGTGTGTGTGTGTGTGTGTGTGTGTGTGTGTGTGTGTGAGGGTGTGTGTGTGTGTGTGTGTGTGTGTGTGTGTGAGGGTGTGTGTGTGTGTGTGTGTGTGTGTGTGTGAGAGGGTGTGTGTGTGTGTGAGAGGGTGTGTGTGTGTGTGTGTGTGTGGGATACTTCGCTTAGATGGGCGGGCAGAATGTTTAAGTATAAGGATCTACATGAGCTCTGACGAGACCACTTCACGAAATGAAAAGCAACATGGATACGGCATTAACTATTTACATAAAACGCGGAAATATTCATTTCTAACTTCAGAAAGCTACAACCGGATGTTTATACAATTCGTAAGGCTTTCGTTTCATCTGTCAGTGTGTCTACTCAGTGTGTTAAATGAAATATAACTTTGCTAAATCCTAACTAGGGCTGTCACGTAAATTCGGATATATATATATATTTTATGGAACCTGACACGGTTGGCTACATCACCTAAAATATCCGTGATGTCAGCCCATAACACCGGGTGAACTAGGTGCCATGTCAGTGCTTCCCTCCGTTTAATGTCGACTACACTGAACTGGACGGAAAACACGAACTATTTACATAGCCGTTTCGACCGACGTTTCGCTCAGTGCGGTGGTTCCAACCCGGCCGGGATAAACCCTACCACTTTGTAAGGTAAGAAGGGAAGGGACCTACAGTTTAACGTGGAATCCGAACCACGGTCAGCCTCCAACGGTCGAGCGGTCACCCATCCAAGTACTGACCGCGATATGAAGGAGGCGATGGCTGGCTCCGGTGTGGTGCTCGTGAACGGGTGCTGTTTGTGGAGACTGGCCTGCTTCATGTGGCAGTGTGGTCGGTATATAACTTGAATAGAATTTCATATTACATTTTTTTTTCGCTTTGTCACGAATTGCTGCATCTGTCATATAACAGCACATGCGTGTTTAGGTAGTGGCTAATATTTTTGTAAAGTAGACATTGTAGCACATTGAAAAAAATTCCAGTGAAGTTTCTTGTCAGTTCTTCTTCGCTGTGATAATCGAACTGGCGGAATGTTCCAATGTAAATATGTCAAATCTGAGCGCAGTGTACTACCAAGAGAGGCTAAATAAACAATTATGTAGTCAGGTACATATTTTTGTAATAAGTCCTCTACTTTCTAAAAAAAAAATCGCCGAGACAAACGTAAGATGTTCGATAGAACAACCCACTTTCAGTACACACAGTACGTACACTATTGACTCTACATCGTCAGCGAATTGATTCTTTGTTCTACTAGTATAATGTCATAGGAGCACAGTTAATTAGACGTAATTTTTAATTCATTTGGCATTACCTTTTAGCTGTGTGAGGGTGTTATTAACACCGTGTTAAGTGCTTCAGCTTTTACTCTATGGTTATAATCCGAGTTCACAATTGATATTATGTTTATAAACTTATAAATATCGTGCGAATATCGCATTTAAACCTATAAACTATAACCTAACCTAATACCTGTAACCTATATAAACATATAACCTAAGAATCCCAGGTTATAGGTTTATAGGGCACGCACTCACTGGAATACTATTATTATCGAAATCGTAAAAACTTCAACGGCAGTAGCGACAGTCAGCTTCTTACCATCAAACATACCCATGTTGTTTGAGGAGTAAACAATTTATAACTAGAAACTCAGCTTTAGCATAAACTTTGTGTTTACATCGCGTATCTTTATTTTCGAGAAGATTTTTCCCCGAGTATGTACCTAATGTCGCAGAAGTGTAAAAGCACGTACCTATTTGAGGAAATTGTGCAATAGAAAGACTCATATCCGTCGCGTAGGTGTGTGCGGTAGACGCGCGAGGGGTTCCAACATTTGAGGTGTTATTGTTTACTCGAGCCTCTTTCAAACACTCCACAATGACAAACGAATTCTCCCCTACCTAGGCATGCGCGGCGGCGCGGAGGCTGCGGCGCCGACTGCTTGAGGGCACGACGGTATTTTTAAGTCATTATTTCAGTAGATATTTTACTCTCCTGAAAATAATGTTCAGCATGTTTCGGTTCCAGGAGATATTTATTAAAAGTATAACTTGTCATAGACTAATATTTTTATGTACCTAATATTATGTCTAATGAACGTTACTCACGTAGAACTGAAAATCGTTTGTAAATCGATAAAGTTGTTCTCGAGTTATAAAGATATTCATATATTAACGTACGTTACATGGCCACTGGTCGCCCGTAGAAACGTAGCTTTATTTATTAGGAATAGCTGTCGCGGTGGCCAATCCTATTATCATGCGTCGGTTGACTGTTGCAGATTTAGCGCTTTATTTGTTAGGAAATTGAGGCTTTCGATCATAGCACCACCGTTCCGTTAAACAAGGCTCGGGTAGCAACAGGTAAGCGTTAAAATCTGCATGTTTGAGTAGTCTGATACTTTGAAGTTGATTTTTTTTTATTCCATACTTTATTTCTCTTATTAAGCAATTTGCATTACTTTCATAAGGGTATAACAATACGCAATAAATGATTAGAGCAAGTCAAGAGAATATGGATAAACTATTGATCAAGTTCCACGAGCGACACGGTCGGCGGCGGCGGCGGGGCAGCGATCTCCTTGTGTGGGGAGCGCGGCGGCGGCGGCGGGGCAGCGATCTCCTTGTGTGGGGAGCGCGGCGGCGGCGGGTGAGTGCCTTGCGGATGCGGCGGTTCCCACGGCAACTGGCGGCCTCCGCCGCGCGCCCCCGCGCCGCCCCGCCCCGCCCGCGTGCGTTACCTTACTACACTCACTCTTTCGCATCATAACTGACAGAACATACAGCGCCTCTGTGCGATAAGCGCTCTTCGAGAACCAATGAAAAGTACCTAGGTACACACGGTTTCGATCAACTTCACTCATTATCGTTTCGTCAGTCATATTCGTTCGTAATTATGAGTTTGTGGCCTACCCGGTAGAGAAGCTTTGAGCATGAACTTCGGATGCCGTCAGTTTTTCTAAGCAAATAGGAAAACAGCTTATTGAGGCAGCAGCGAATTAGTATTACCATTCAACGGGGGAACGCAGCATCCGTCAAGGGGACCATGCCGTTGATCCCCGTGATGGATGAATATTTTTGTTTATTATTAACATAAATTATGTGTTTTTTAACTATTCATGTGTAAGAATACATTGTCTTGTAATAAATGAATTATCTGGTGAAAAAAAAATCTGATTAGTACTTAATATTTAGCCCTATTAATTACATATCGACAGACTATGTAATAAGATCAATTCATAGCAGTTCTTACTCTTACTGCCTCTTATGAAATGAGCGATGTTGTGAATTCACCGAGCTGTTATTAAATGTGCACTTACTTACTTTTCTTTCTTACACGTCCCGTGAACAAAGAGAACAATACTCAGTGGTTTAGCTTTTTGCATTTAATATGCAGTTACTATTTTTTATCTACTGTTCTCTCGACTGTACTGGCAGTCCTATTTAAAACATTCTTAAAATGCACATATTATGCACTACACTCTATTGCTAGGAAATGAAGGTGACATTTGGTGCATGTCTTTCACACCAGCCTAGATGCGGAGAAATTAAACCGGCATTTGAAAGAATATGTATAATTATCAATCAATATCAATCAATATATAACTAATAATAAATCTGTAAGGGATGGTGATGGAGTAAATTATTTTGTTTTATGAAATACTGCGTATGTAGACTCTATGTAAGTCACTAAAACTAAATTGACGATTTTTAGAAATCTTTTCTGTAAGTATAATATGTATGTATGCTCCTCCATAACTCTTAAAGGGATAATCCGAATTCTATGAAACTTAGTACAAGCACATTTAACTATACGGGACACAGGATAGGCTAAATAAAATTCAGTTTCGGTTATGTTAAAATTTGGCTCTCATACAAACCGAGTTGTTCCGTGCGCCAAAATAAAGGTACGGTAGCGGACTTACTCACTTTCTTCTTTTCAAATACGAATTTCACGCGAGCGAAGCCGCGGGCAGAAACTAGTGTAACAATAAAGCTATAAAATAAATATTGTCAAATTAGTTTAATAATGTGCTAAAGGTCAACAGGATAGCCACCTCCCACCTTTGCACACGTGGTGGTAAGTGTTGTGCTGTAATTTATAGAGTTTTTGCAGCACAACACCCCTTATTACGCTCAGCTCGATGTCGGGATAGAGCGTGTTGTATGTATGGCGTAACAATACGCTTAATAATTCGACTTATGTGATTTCTTTTTTAATTGCATGTATACACTAATACTACAAAGTGGTAAAATTTGTAAGTTTGGATTTAGGAGATAATCTCCGAAAATAATCATCCGATTTTAAAAATTTTTTGACCAATATTTAGAATGGACCTTCAGGAAGCACATAGGCTATGCGAGCGAAGCCACGGTCAAAAGCTAGGATAAAATATTTATAACATAAATTGACGTCCAAAAATTGTATTACAACCATAGAACCGCGATCGGGGGCCGTGTTCCGCCAGCCGGCCGGCCGCGCCGGCTCTACTTGCTTCCTTGCTCTGTGATTCCCACACAGAATCAACAAAAACATATTTTTAAAATGTTTTGTTTGTTATTCGACAAACATTGTTGTTAGTATCGAAGGTTTTGAACCTAACTGGATATTGGAGCAAGTTCAGCAGGTTGATGGTGTGTTTGCGCCTATTCGCTGCAATTTCCCCGCATCTCTTGCGGTCGCGTAATGTGCGGTGGTGCGCCGCGGCCGCGCGCGGTGAGGCGGTGGCTTCGCGCGCAGTCTGCCGGTGTTCGTGATGCGTGTTTTTAAAAGTAGCTCATAGGAACACCAATAAATATGGCAGTAAACCCTTAGTCGCACCAGCCAGCGCACTGAAGGCTATTAAACGATTTATCTCCGCAGTTCCGATGCACTGACTAGGTGTATCGAGGAATATGTCGCTCGAACTTGGCGGAGGCGCTACCGTGTCCCCAGATAATTTGAGGTGTCATTGTTGTCTAGCTCGTGGAGGCTAGATTATTTATCGCGACACGTGCTGCACGTACGTACATTTACTTAGTGAGGGTTGTGTGTATGACAAATTTAAATTCTGAATGAAAAGTATTAATGAAATCTGCAAGATGTTCTAAAATAAACATTTGAAATATTGAACGGAAAGTGGTTTTTGAATTGTCAACAATTTTCTGAGTATGTTTAGGGTTCCGTACCGCAAAAGAGGAAAAAAACTGAACCCTAATAGGATCACACTCGTGTCTATCTGTCTGTCCGTCTGTCGCAGCTTATTTTTTGAAATTTGCTACATTATATAGAGTTTGGTGACCCAATCACGGACGTGCATATACATATAAAAGAAATGATTTTTGGGGACAAATTAGAAAGTTAAAAATTTTTTTTTAAAGTACATCATGTGACGTATCAATGAGATTGGCTCGTTATTAAAGAAAACAAATATTTTTTTTTATAATTTTAAAATGCATAGTATAAAAGAATATTAAAGAAAATATACAAACATCAAGCATCCACGCTTACCTCCGAAACTAGTGAGCCTAAAATTTGGTAAAAATAGGGAATATAGGGCCTCCCTAATAGTTTACAGCAAAACCTAAAGGAAAATCGTAAGTTCTCACGGAACCCTCTCCACGCTAGTTCGATTCCCAATTTACCGCTTTTTTCATTTCATAACTAATTTGAAGACAATTTCACTACAAAAACTATTTAATATTTTCTTAAAAATACAACTGATTACTATGGCCATAAATGACCGCCTTCTAGGTTCACAAATTCTCGATAAACCGCTTTTGTGCCAACATCGCTCCCACACGTTCGTTCAACTCCAAACAAACGTGACCAACAGCCTGAACGCTAACTTTGTAAAATAATGAATGAATGGATACCTACGCAAGCTACTAAGGAAGGAGAACTATTTACCCAAAAGGTAACTTAGCACGCCCTAGGCACATTTACGCTTAGATGGGACGCGGAACCGTGCTACATTTGAACCTTACCGCGTGCTTCATACGTGTTTCCTCAATAGAATGTTCACGCTGTGTTCACTAAGTTTCGAACAAACAATGCAAAGTTATGTGAACTTATCGCTCGCCCTACTAGAGTCTAGATTTTAGAACGCCATACACCAAGCTTGCAAATAACGTAGTTACCGTAACTGACTAAAGTTATTTCATTTTGTTACTGAACATATTGTAACTAGTGATTATAGAGGCGGTTACTAGGTTACACAGACGATCATTTTCGTTTGCGACATTTCGTTGCCTCCATAAATTTTTATATGTGTTACATATTGAAGGTACTAAAACAATAAAGAAACGAAATGAATTTTCTTCTATTCTGTTCATTGTTCGTATTCAATAAAGGAAATTGAAAACCTCTCTGAAATGTAAAAGGTAATGCGGGTGCAAGTTCTCAGACACATAAATTGTAAGGTTTCCGACTGCATAACTCAGGTAGATGCTGCCTCAGCACTTTCCGCCGCGTGCCACGATCCCTGCGAGAGAGGTTACAGCTCTTACGGGTTGCAATAAATTTGACTTAGCTACCTTGCTGCGTTTACTCTATTCAAGAAATTAATGGAACAATTTAACTTTTTTAAATTTCAAAGAGAAAATTGTCTCCCTACACATAATACACAAGTATAAACACTATTTAAACATGAGTACGTCTCGTCGGCCAATACAACCGCGATTACTTAATGCGATAATTACTGTGTTTTTCTGTTTTATTACATAATTTTAATTTGAAAAATTTCATTAAATTATAATTAGTAATTGATCTTGCCCTAGCTTCCGTCTATTTTACCCGATAAAAACAGCATCTTCAGTCTGTGCTTGGACACGAAACATACTCGTACGTGCATACGACTAAGCTTAGGACACTTGTTCCCCGCAGAGACATTATCGTAACTCGTCCAGCTATCTAGATAGTAGGAGAGAGTCTCGAGAGCTTCTCGCGACTCGCAGGTCGCGCCCACCTGATTTACAGCTCTTCTTAAACTTGTATTCTAAAGAGACTTACAGTATACAATTATGTACGACCACCGACCACTGCAGGACGCTTGCATGTTTTGTATATTCATTGAGCTTCCACCGTTGTGGCGGCCGAAGAGGTTTTGATAAAATAAAATAAAAATGTGGGAAGAGTACAGACGTAGTTATTGGCTGTTTCTTCTCTAAAAGCCTATGTTTCACATTTAATTAAAGTAATGTACTTAATTGGAAAAATAAACACAAAATTTACTCATAGCAGTGTTTGTAGAAAATGTAATAGCTAACAAAGTGATTAGCCGAAAATATTTATCTCAGAGACTGACCTAGGCGGGCGTTCGGTAGTTAGTAACAGACAGATGCGATACAGACACTACTTGAATTGTATATAATACAAGCTGTGCCCGCGGCTCCGCCCGCTCTCATATTTCACTTCACTGCTAACCTCATAAGCCATTTAGCGTGATAGTAAGTAGCCTATAGTGGATGGGAAGAATCAAGCAATCCGTAGAATTTTGTTTTATTAAAATCGGTTCAGTGGTTCTCGAGTTATAAGCGGACAGACAGACACTCAGACACTCAGACAGAAAGCAGACGTTGGATTTTATTATAGGTAAGGATACCTGTGCCCGCGGCTCCGCCCGCTCTCATATTTGACTTCTCTGCTAATCTCATAAGCCATTTAACGTGATGAAAAGTAGCCTATAATTTATGGGAAGAACCAAGCTATCCGTAGAAGTAAACTGTATTAAAATCGGTTCAGTGGTTCTCAAGTTATAAGCGGACAGACAGACACACAGACAGAAAGCAGACGTTGGAGGTAATAATAATAAGGATAGTAAAGAAAGAAGAGATAAGATATAATTTTATACAGTTAGAGATACAGTTAAGTTTGGCGCCATAGTGACACAAACGTACGCGTACCAACAAATGTACACGGGCTTCACCTAAATAGTATAAACATGTATATAAATATTCGATGCGCTATAAAACAGGGACGAAGCGAATTATCTAAGCACCGAGCTTACCGCATCGCCGCATTGTTATGTCGTGCCATCATGCATATCTTTATTAGCGCATTGTAAAACCATAGCGCCGTGTTAATTTGTCGAAATTACACTACAAAACTTCCTTTCGGGGCGCGAACCCAGGCGGGGGTGTTCGATGGGCGGGCCGGCAGACTAGGGGCACCGCGCCGCCGCCGCCCGACCCGCGCTAGGGCGGGCGGGCGGCCGGTTTATTGCTCCCTAGCCGACGTCGGCGTATAAATTTTGGGTGGAAAATAGGATGAAGTGGGATTATTACATTGTAACTTTATATCCGCACACGTAGCTTAACAAATTCCGTGCAAAATAGGAAACATGGAAGTGCGGAATAGCATTTTGGGGTCTTAATTTGTCTCTTCTTCTTTGCATCCGCTCTTCTGAGACACTTATCTGCTTCATTTCTAATCCACTTCAAAAAGGGAAAACATTGTCATATTCACGTCTTTCTTTTAATATAGATTTTTTTGTTTTGGTTTTTTTAAATTAATTTTGTGGTTATTATTCTGACAAAGCATGTTCACCTAGACCTAGACTCTACATTTATAAATGACGATGTGTTTGTTATATAAAGGATGCTTGTGTGTTTGCTAGAGGTAATGCACTGGTGAGCGTATATGAGGGTGCGTAAACAGTAAACGGAGAAGAGGTTACAATGTACGTGTCGTTCAAGGAGGTTGTATGAAAACAGGGAGTGTTGAACTGAAGTGGTTGTTTGTCTTGTCCACAGAGTTGGCAGCGTGAAGATGGAGAGGGCGCGCGCGGCGGCCGCGCTTCTCGTGCTCGCCGCTTGTCTCGCATGCACTGCGGCAGGTATGTACTTATTGTATATTGCCTGGTGGTACAGTACCTGGACTGGTGTCTACAGTGCTTCTGTCACTACCATTTGTATCGGCGTTCCATATTACCCATATGAATTATAACTATAACAGCATATTTTGCATTTTGAAATGTCCAAATAATGAAACTAAATTTATCTAATTATTTTAGTGGTTAAATCATATTTTCATACAAATATTTAAATTACTTTAAAATATTCAAATCGCTAAATAAAATTAATCTGCAAGACTCCATTAGACTTGTGGAAAAAAGAACACATTTCCCCGATATGATTTCTTCAAATTATTCAACTTTAAAATTTCTTTCCATTTATTTCTAATAGTAACGCTCAGGCGAACTCTAGTTGTGCATACGTGGCGCGTGGCCACGTACGTGGCGCACGACCCAGCAGATGAGATCCCTTATGAACCTTTCGAACTGCGCATAGACCACAAGCGATTGTCTAAATTGCAATTTGACGTTCTCCATGCGTCGCGTCCGCCGCGCCCGGCCGACCGCTCACATCAAACGGCGCAGCGGAAGAGCCGCGTTCTGTGTTCCAAATGCACAAACTGTATTATTAAAATAATGTATTATTATTAGGTGCGCTGCGGCGGACAGGTCGGGTGTCGGTGTAACTGTTCGCCTTACCCCATAGCACACGCACGCCTCTCTCACCTCGCATTCTGCATATGATTATTGGCTATTTTCGTCCGAGTTTGCGCTCATTCGGAACGGGCACGGTTATTTCAAGGAATTCGTTCGGAACGCAGCCTGCACCCGCGACGCCTCCGCTCCGGAGGCGGCGACCCCCCGCGCCCCGCCCGCACCCGCCGCCGCCGCTCGCAGTGTTGGGATCCGGCCAGAGGTCACTCTGATTGCTCATTGTGGACACGCACGCCCGCCGTCGCGCCGCCGCCGCGCCTCCTTCAATGAATTGGCGATCCATATTAAATCGCTTTCTCGTTAGATTTAAATAAATTGAAACCGAAGCACGGAAAAAATACCTTAGCTTTCTCACTGATAGAATGTGATGATCGCTGATGAAATTTCAATTAATTATTTGAAATTCAGCTTTCTCACCTGAATTATTCCTATGAATAATGATGTCATTGGGGACATTTACAGCCGCGTTATTTGTTGATAAACGTGTGGTACGGGGATATTTTTTTTAATTTATGGACACGGTTGTCTACATCACCTAAAACACCAGTGATGTGAGCCTATAACACCTCGGTGAACTAGGTGCCATGTCAGTGCTTCCCTTTGATCGTGCCGGCTACACTGAGTTGGAAGGAAAATAGTAAGGGTAAGGTAGGGGTAACTTACAGTTTTACGTACCTTACCGCCTTACAGTTACCGTGAAATCTGAACCACGGTGAGCCTCAACGGTCGAACGGTCACCCATTCAAGTTCACACCGCGCCCAGGTGTGCTTAAGACCACGAACGGCGATCAATCATCGCGCCACTGTGCTATCGAGGGTGGCAAATGTCAAAGTTGTCCGATGCGAGAAATCTCGATTCGAGTGGATTTGCTGTAATGCGACATAGTGTAATCGCAAGCAAGCGCACAGCCATCCGCTATCCGGTCCGCGCTCGCTCTCGAAACCTAAATATCCACGGCACGTCACGGCACAGCACGGCACGGCACGGCACGGCACAGCACGGCACGGCACGGCACAGCACGGGCTGCAGAAGACAGACCGGGATGCAGTTGGCATTCCGGCGGGTCCGTTACCTCAGACAGCCCGCCACCATATACAGCCGGCCGCTCACTAACGGTGCCTACAAATGATAGTCCGAGATGTATCCACTTGAAAATTGATATTTAATGCGCATGCGCCTCCTCCTAACTGTTGCCGACTATTAATATACTACGTTTGATTAAGAAGTAAATCTGCGGAGAGAGCATTAGGGTCAGAATTAGATAACCGGTTGGTTCAAGAAATGACCGTTCAAATTATACAAATATTTTCCAGCCCTAAACTATGGTACTTGGGGTGTAGTAACGAGTATTCATTTGAGTTTGCTGATCAAAATTATTTTAAGTTTGGCGAGGCTGGCGTAATCTTTTGAAATATAAAATACTAGTTGATATTCGTGTGAAAGAACTAAGAATTAGTAAAAGCTAATTTCTCTTTGGATCTGCTCCGTCCGGCATTCGCGAGAGAGTTTATTCCGTCAACCCCAGCAATACCAAGAGCGCGGGGGAGGCGGCGGCGGAGCGGAGGAGGCGGGGTGAGTGAGTGCAACGAGTTTTCTCTCTCGATTTTTATCGCGGCTCTGCTGAGGCGCCTCGCGGTCGCGCCTCGCGGTCGCGCCCCGCGCCGCCGCCCGCCCCACCCGGCCCGGGGGCTAGCGAATAGCACCGGATAGTGACCGGCGGCGGCGGCGGCGGCCAGTATGGTGCAACTATACGAGACACGGCCCACCACAACTCACGCCAGATAATAATAAGCCGTCTTAATAAATAATATTCGACTGTGCGAAGTTTGCATTCTCCGTTTATCGCGTTAATTGAAAATTCTCAAATTTATTTCGTCATAATACCTCGATCATTATTCATTTATATGCATCTCGACGAAGGATGACCCGCTGGGCTCTCCGCAAAGCCCCGCTCCTCCCACTACATCGCAGCCCGAAAGATCAATATTGGACACGAGACAATTTTCCCGGTTATGATTGTGAATCATTGAAACTGAGGAAGGGAGGACTAGCCCAAATGTTTCCTTGACTGGCTCCATCGATTTACACAGCTTGATGTCAGCCCGTTCAATCGAGTACCAATAATGCTTGTTGATGCTCGCCTTGTGTTGTACTGTGTGCATGACAGTATCATTCTGGTTGCACTAAAAAGCGAAAAAATTATTAATCTATTAATTTCATAAACTTTAGCGGTAGCTATAATTCTACAACATACATAGACTACTGTCAGGTAATCCGTTTAAGAGCAATGAACAAGTCAAGATTGCAAAAAAATGGTTCGCACATGTCTAAGCATGATATTATGTGATATTTTACCAGTTGTGAGTCTACCCAGGCGACGACTCCCCAAAACGTACGGTATTTTCACGACATGGTTAACCCAAAAGACATCACGTTCGCTCAGTTATGTGCGCCAGACATTTGGGCATTTACATTTTGGTTTCTCCTCGTGCGGACTGGATCTACATTCGAGTGTAACTCGTTCAATGCGACTGCACTGTCGCTCGTTGGCCCCGTCTCTCTTACTGACCTCCAAATCCAATAATACTGGGAAGAAATTTGCTAGTCAATGCTTCGCATGTTTTGCATCGTTTTAGCGCACGGTCTCTCTAATTATTATGATAGGGTTTGTAAGACCCTTCATGAATCACAGTAACCAGTCGACTGACCACTAGAACCAACAAATTATTTTCCCACATATTTTTTTATTTCGAAAGATTCATTGATGTTTGTTCGAATCGTACCTATTATATTAATGTTTGAAATGTATTTGTTTCAGCACCTGTGAATGAACAGACTGGATTAGATTTGTACGATGGTGGTAAGTAACGTTTTATTTACGCTTTTTTTAGTATAATTAATAGTGCCTAGTTCAAACAGACATGTCTAGGTTGTTAAACAATGAATATATAAAAAATTACATGCGATAAATCTTGCAACTACTGTTCAAAATAAATAAATGAAATGAAGGTCTAAACTGGATGTATTTGTGTATCTGCGCGCTCTAATCAAACGGATGCAAATCTCGCACAAGATGACAAGAGTAACGAGCATCCCGGCCGGACACTGCGTGTCGCCGTGCGGCCTCGCTCACCTGATGCGTGAAGCGACCCAACACTCTTCATAGTTGAACCTCAGTCACGATTCAACACTACTGTAAACACTCAAATAAATCCTATATTAACTCACAAATTTTGTTAAAACGGATAAAGAAACTCTCACGAAAAGCACTCGCGAAGAAACATTCTCACGAGAAAAAACTCTCACGAGAAGTACTCTTACGATTACTTTGCGCTGATTTTATAAAATGATCCTGTTGAATGGATGTAAAGTTATTGTAAAATTTGTTCTGCACACAGATCGTGGTTCTGCGATTAGTTTTTTAATGAAAAAATTATTATCAAAATTAGAAATCTAAAAAAAATTAGACTTAATAATCATCATTATATACATTAGATACTAATACATTACGCGATCAAAGATATTCCACAAATAAATTAGTCTTCAATCTAGATATACTAGCAAATACAAAATTATCAAAACAATTAGTAAACACACACGGATTTGCCACAAGAAATAACTATCACACTACTTGAGGGGAAACCGTACACAATAGAGACAAAAAACGGTTGAAAAAATGAGAAGGTCGCTTCGAGTAGTCTTCGCTCGACCGGCCAAGGCCTCGATAGCCGAGCCAACGTACGCGCGCGACGAGCCGCCTTCCCCGCCCCGCGGAGGCTGCGCGGTCCTAAGCGTACGTCCCGGCCACCACGCTCCATCCACAGATCACGAAGTGCAATTAACAATATAGCTAATTGAGTACTTTTTGTGAAATCTCGATTTAGCCGCATCTCCTGTCGATGTGATTCACCGAACTCCGAGCGTCTGCGAGAATCTGTTTTGCCACTTCAGGAAGTATGCGTTTAACATCAGGTTTTTTTTCCTGAAGGCGCTTGATTATTGGGTACATACATAATTACAATGTCTCTAATTCATCCTTATTTGTGCCACGAAACATTTAACCTTATTTCTGTTTTTGGTAATGACACTTCCTTATTGGAGTGCTACTTAATCGGTTTAGCTAAAAGGCATGTTTGTCACGAGTGGGATATTATATTATATACCTGTCGACTTGTCTGTCCATAAAACAAAATATCCTAGTTTATATTAGAAGCATACATTTATAAGATAATAACCTTAAGGAAGGTGAACACAATACACGAGAATAAAGAAACAGTTGCATGCATAGTTTATTTATTTCTTTTTGTTAATATTGGAGAGCGTTCACACAAAAAGCTTTGACAATATTAAACAAATGAAAAATTAAAAAACTCATTAATTAATTAATTCAATGACCCACTATGAGCTCGGAAATATGAGAGACCATTTCGGTTGCAGGTGCTAAAGAAGGCTGTTACTACAACTTCCAACACTACGGCGAGGGCGACCGCATCATGACAAACGAGCCTTGCCTTAACTGCACGTGTCACAACCGGATGTTGATGTGCTATCTGCGTGTCTGCCCCTTCACCAAGCCCATCGGACAGGACTGCACCATCGAGAAGCGCGGCGACCAGTGTTGTCCCGTCATCACTTGCCCTGACGGTGAGCTTACTATAATCTCCTCATTTGATGGATAAACAATGAGTTTTGCTCTACCAGAATGTATGTCAATATTATCATTTACTGATCATTCTCACCCATTTCAAGTCTGAATCATTGCGCCCATACACAATCATAGGATGTGTGAGTGAGAGGTTGTCTCCACGGATCCCGGGATCAGATTGAACTGGAAACTCATCACGCCCATTTGTATCCACTGATACCGGGATCCGTTTCCATTGAAAACGAATTAATGTTTTTACCCACAGACTCCGGGATCGGTGGCTACAACAAATAAAATATATTCATTTTGGAAACTGATCACGTTGTACAGACAAGAAATAAAATATATTATTTTACGAAATATATTTTTATCTAATTTCCCAAACAAAAAGAAGTTTTAAAACATTATGAATGTTAATTAGTCATATATTAATCAACGATAAATTCTTTTAACTTACAATTGTCTATTTTTTATTGTATAAATTCATCCATAGGTGAAAAAATTCCACTTATCCCTACCAGTAGGGATAGGTGGAAAGTGGAAACTCTGACTGCGTGCACTTATCCCTACTAAACAGAGAATCTGAAATTAATATTTTACAAAATCATGATAACGAAACCTTATTGGCCAGACAGAATACAGTCACCGCAATTAAAGTGGAAACCCGAAAGACTACTGGGAACAAAGATATATTATGTACTAGCGTACAAATATTTCCTCATTTGCGTAATATTCCCTCAAAGACTGGGAACGGTTCTAAAGTACCAGGGCAGCAGAAATTGAAAGGAGGTTTCCATAATTTTATATAAGTTAATCGCTATTATAATAATAATAGCGATTAAAGTTATACGGAAACCTATTCGAAAACGCGTATTCATGATATTCATTCAATAAGAGGTGCCAGCATTTATAAATTCATCCAAGGCCAGGGAGAGAATCCTGGCCTCTCCCTGGCCTGGGATGAATGAATAAATCCTGGCACCTATTATCGAATACGATGAATACGCGTTTTCGAATAGGTTTCCGTATAAGTTAATCGCTATTATATTAATACTTATATACAATTATGGAAACCTCCTTTCAATTTCTGCTGCCCTGGTACTTTGGTGACTTCATGTTTGTTAATGTTTCTTAATCCTGGCGACGCAGCGGAGTTTTCCATATTTGAAAATGGTGGGAAAAATAATATATTTTATTACTTGTCTGTACACCGTGATCAGTTTCCAAAATGAATATATGATATTTCTTGTAGCCACCGATCCCGGGATCAGTGGGTAAAAACATTAATTAGTTTTTCAATGGAAACGGATCCCGGTATCAGTGGATACAAATGGGCGTGATCAGTTTCCAATTCAATCTGATCCCGGGATCCGTGGAGACAACCCCCTGTCAGAACGGTGGTAGTCAAAAAGTTGCTAAATTTTTCAGTTCACGTTGATCTGCTGACATCAACGTCGACGACGTCACCGGCCGAGTACGGCTCGAGCGAAGTTGGGCACCTCGAGAAGTACGGCTGCTCCATCAACGGCAAGTTCTACTCGGAAGGATCGAAAGTGCCGTCCACACCGAACAAGCCCTGCGAGCTCTGCTACTGTATTCGTAACATGACCGCTTGTGTGATGCAAGAATGTACGTTACACGTAGACGGGTGCACGCCGGTGTATCTCAAGGACGTGTGCTGTCCTGTTCGCTACTCTTGCGGTAAGTCATGTCCTGTTACACATGTCTCAAAAATACTTATATACATATATAAATGTCGACAATGAATTCGAATGACATAAATTACAGTTATATCTTTTTTTTTGCCTCTGCCTCTGCCTCTACCTCTAACTCTACCTCTACCTCTGCCTCTACCGCTACCACTACCTCTACCTCTACCTCTAGCTCTACCTCTACATCTAACTCTACCTCTACCTCGAGCTCTACCTCTACCTCTAGCTCTACCTCTACCTCCACCTCTACCTCTACTTCTACCTATACCTCTACATCTACCTCTACCTCTAATTATACCTCTACCTCTATGTCTACCTCTACCTCTACCTCTAGCTCTACCTATACCTCTACCTTTACCTCTACACAATACCTACATATAATGCACAATACCTACACACATATAATGCATGATACTCACAAATAATTTGTATGCGATGACTATTTACCGTGACGCTGACGATGACGGTGACGTGACGCTTTTTCTGAGTTTACTCCTCATTTTAATTACGCGTCTGAAGGAGTTCAATTTATTTCATAACGTCCGTAAGGAAGTATAAGTTTGAAATCAAAATTGCACGTGATTTATTTGACGCTCAAATTGAGGTATCTCCTGGATAATTGAGGTCACACTATAATGTAATTGTTTTTTACAGATCACACAGAGGATGAAATTCTGATGCTCGACGACATGACAACAACGGTTCGACCAACACCAGGCTTCCTCCTCACGACGACCGTCCCGCCAGGTGTTACTCAGGACTGTGTACATGACGACGAAGTGTTCGCGGATGGTGCGCTCATTAAAACAGAGAAAGCTTGCGAGCACTGCTATTGTATGAAGGGTGACATCGTATGCGTGGTTCAAGAATGTGGAACGCCTATGGAAAATGAGGGTAAAAACTGTACGTCACTACCTCCCCGCGAAGGCCAATGTTGCCCAGACACGTACATTTGCGAAGGTGATACTATGATAGAAGATACTACCAACGACAACGAACTTTTGACCACATATTTACCGACTCGTGAGACAGCACCGCAAGCTGAAATAGAAGGGAGTGGCCACGAGCAACCCATTGTTCCTCAAGCTGCTACTCACTCTCCTTTGCTTGAGGAAGAGCAAGAAGGAAGTGGATTAGAAAGCACCGCAACCGTTCCAGGAGAGGATGTAACTGCAGAGCACACACATTATGATCAGACTACTCCCACTGAAGATTTGATTAATAGAACGCCTGATACTAAGGAACCTGTTAAATCGGAAGGAGAACTAACTCCTAAAGAATCAGAACCATCTGAAGAAAATGAAATTGTTTCTACAACAGTAAAAGCAATTGAAAATGAAGTAGGAGAAACTCCACAGGAGGAAATGATTACATCAATACCATCTGTAGGAGAACCGCCAAAGCCGTCTGATCAAGTTACGGAAAAGTCAAAGGAGGAGTCGCCTTCCAGTGAATTGCCAGAAATTTCAGAAGATCATGCTTCAACGGAGTACACTCCAACCATTTCAGAATACGAAAAAGAAAGAACGACCACTACATTCAGGCCAATGGAATCATCACCCCAAAAAGAATCTGCTCCAAAGCTTGATGAGCAACCTACTGAAAAACCTGACGAAAAGTCTGGTGAAAAATTATCTACCCCATATCCCTACGAACAATCCACTGAAAGACATGAAGAAGGTCCATATGAACTGGTGACTGAAAAATCCAACGAACAGTCTACTGTAAAACTTAGTGAACCCGTTACACAAATCGATGAGCAATTTACTAAAAAACCTGATGAGCAGTCTACGGATAAAACTTATGAAAAATCACCAGAGCCAATCGATAGGCAGCCAGTAGAAAATCCTGAAGAAGAATCTACTGAAAAAATTGAAGAACTCTCACCCACAAAAATGTATCAACAATCTACTGAAGAACTTCCGGTTACCGAAACGCCTGCTGAAAAATCAACTGAAAATGAGGATGTGAAATCAACAGACAAGCTTAGTGAACAAGCTACCGAAAAGTTAGATGAGAAACCGACAGAAAAACTTGATGTTCTGCCTACAGAAATACCCATTGAATCTACTGAAAAATATAACGAAGAAGTGTCAGAAAAAATGGATGATAAACCTACCGAAAAAATTGAAGAACAGTCTACCGAGAAGCTGTATGAAGTAACTTCAGAAAAAATAGACGAAATACCAACGGAAAAAGTGGATGAATATTTACCCAAAAAACCAGAAGAAGAATCAACCGTAAGGAACGAAGAACAATCAACTGAAAAACTGCATGACCTGTCAACAGAAACTCCTGATAGTGGGTTTACTGAAAATGAACCTTTACAAGAAAAAGTTCAAAAACAGTCCACTGAAAGGCCTGACGGGCAGTCGACTGGAACACTTGTCGAAACGTCCACTGAAAAAGTTTATGAACAATCTACTGAAAAACTTGACGAACACTCCATTGATAAACTCAATGAAGTAACTTCCGAAAAGACAGATGAAAAACAGACTGAAATACTGGACGAATCAACAACCGAAAAAGTTGATGAACATTTCACTGAAAAGCTCGATGGGCAGTCAACCGACATACAGTATGAAGCAACTTCCGAGAAAGTTTATGAAAAATCAACAGAAAACCTTGATGGACAGTCATTAGAAAAACTGAATGATCTTTCCACAGAAACCCCTGCAAAATCTACCGATAAACTAGATGATTCCCTCGAAAAGGATCATGATAAATCTACAGAGAAATATGACGAACACTCAACGGAAAAGTTAGACGCTGATTCCACCGAAGAACCTTTCAAGACCCCTACCGATGTATCTGATGAACGGCCTACTGAGAAATTTGATGCACAAGCTACTGAAAAACTGCCTGAACAACATACGGAAGGATATGAAGTGAAACCCACAGAAAAAATAGCCGATGAACAATTCACAGAGAGACCAGATGAAGGAGTTACGCCAAAAATGGAAGAAGAAATCACTTCATCTTCGGTATTTCCAACTGCTGGTACATTATTGCCAGAACAAATTGATTCCGATCACACCTTCCAAAACGTTCCTTCGACGTCTGGACCGGTAGAAGAGGGATCAGGTGAGCCAAGCTTGAGTGAGCCTACTGAAAGCGTTGAATATCAGCAGCCAAGCTCAACTACTACACGGCTCGATGGATCTGAACCTGCAGGTATACCCTATACTTCACTAGTTACAGATAATGCAGGTATAAGTGGCTCGTCGGAATCCACACCAATAGAAACTACAGAAGATGTTGAAGAAAAGGACCTGACCACTTTAACAACGGTTTCTGAAAAAGATGAAAAACAAGATGATATTAACCATTTACAAACTACGGAAGTATCGAAAGAAGTACAGCCAACAGATTTTGTACCAAACGAAACAACACTTTCTTCTGCTGATTTGGATCGTACCACACCACGGTCGATAAGTGATATTTCAACTCAAAGATCGGCAGACCAACAAACAGAAATTTCAGAAATAGATGATGCCAAAACAAATGCGCCAAGTATTCCCACAAGTACAAGATATTCAGACGTAGTAGAGTTTGATAGTTCTACACAATCAAACATCGAACCAGAAATGCAAACTACAGAAATAATTAACCAAGATACATCACAAGTTCTGCCAACATCAGGCATAGAGAGAACGACACATAGTGAACCTAGTATATCAGTAGTAACCACGGAAATTAATGAATACCCGTTACCTACATCGGGTCCTTATGATTTACCTCTGGACGACAAAACAAAATCACCCATTGAAACTGAAATGGATATAGAAAAGACCTCTGTGCCATCAGTATTAGAACCGGAAGTAACAACAGCTGGATTTAAGGAAACAATCAATTACGACCAAAGCACTCAATCTGAGGAAACATCTGATATTTCCACGGAGGCTGCTGCTATTCCAGATACCACTGGAATTAATCCGGAATTCCCTGAACAACCTAGTAAAGAAACAGAAGTGGGCATGACAACTGAAGTAACTTACGATAAGGAAGTGGCCCCAGGAATAACACCAACGTCCGATAATAAAGAAACTGACTCAACTTCGCCCTCCGTTTCTGTTACAGAACTATCCCCAGACACGGTTGCCATTACTGAAACGCTTGCACTTAGTACTTCAACCAGTGCACCGAAAGTAGAACCAATGATGGAGACAACTACGACAGCATCTGATCAAAATATTGTGACATTAGTTCCTGATTTGTCTGAAAATGAAATTACCGAAGAAGAAAGTGGCATGGGACACATATTACCACACATACCTGGCGAAGGTGATTGCTTAGTAGATGGTATAACGTACACCAATGACAGTTCAATCCCTAGTACAAATAAATGTCAGAATGCGTGCAAGTGCATCAGCAGTATAGTAAAATGTGAACCTATCCAGTGCAGTCCTCCTCCTGAAAATATGATTAATTGTCAACCAATGTATGACGCAAAGGAATCGTGCTGTCCAACTTATGTTTGTGATAATTCAAAGGAAACTGTACCACCAGAGTCACATAACCAAATGTTAGATTTGACAACGGAGCTTCCAGCAATTGAAAAAGAAAATGAACCTGCCGCTATACCGGACTTATCAGAAAAACCAGACAAACATGTGTGCAGCTCTGGAGACTGCGAAGCAAAGGAAGAAGTAATCGTTCCTGTTCAGGTTCCCGAGTTGTGCTCTTCTGAAAGTTGCTTGCTCACTCCTGGACAAGTTACTGTTCCGAATCGTGCTTCTGATGAAACTATTTCAAGTGAAAAGGACACGTCACCGTTGCCTGATTGTCAATCAGATGACTGTACACAGCCCATCCCCTTAGTTCCCGTAGTTGTTGGTGCCCCTGAAGAATGCACACAAGAATCATGCACGCCAACGAAAAAAGATTCCAGTGAAGACTCAAAAACACCTATTATTCCACCTAGCGAATCCAGTTCGGAACTCCCAGTTGTCTCGTGTTCCGGAGAGGACTGTGACGAGAGTTCGGCTTCGATGTCATCTAACTTACCGAGCGATGATTGTAAGAGCGCAGACTGTAAAAAACCGGTATCAATACCAAGTGAAAAACCGACGATCCCTACTAGTGTGATATCTGAAGAAACACCGAATGATGAATGTAAAAGTGACGATTGCCGAAAACCAGACTCTGTCTTACCTGAGACACAATATTCAACAGAAACTCTTTCAGAAGTTACTTCTACGGAATCTATACCAGAAATGATTTCATGCAAAGGTGACCAATGTAAAATATCTCCACCGGTGAATACCGAAACTACAATCAGTGAAGAATGTAAGAGTGGCGATTGTGAAAAACCAGCTTTAATCCCATCTGATATACCAGTATCTATAAGTACCCCGTGCATAGGATATAAATGTGATGAACCAAAAATAGCAACCCCAGAAATATCTACTAGTGAGGAATGCAAGAGTGGCGACTGCGCTTCACTAGGCTCTATATCAACTGAAATATCTGCTAGTGTGCCATGCGTAGGAGATCAGTGCGACATACCAACGACGGCTATTCCAGACATTTATCCGAGCGAGGACTGCAAGAGTGGTGATTGTTCACCAAGCACTATCTCACCTGAAATACCTACGATTGTGTCGTGTGAAGGAGAAGAATGTGATATATCAACGACGAAGCCTTCAGAAGGCCCTTCCAGTGTTGAATGTAGCGACGGTGATTGCGAAAAAGAGGGTCCATCTGATATACCAGTATCAGTGAGTATTCCGTGCATAGGAGAACAATGCGATTCTCCGAAGGTAGTAATACCAGAAAGCTCTCATAGTGAGGAATGCACGAGTGGCAACTGTGCACCAGGCATTATACCAACTGATATTCCAGCTGGTGCGCCATGCACAGGGGAACAATGTAATCAACCGAGACCAGTAGTTCCAGAAAGTCCGTTGAGCGGGGAATGTAAAGGTGAAGATTGTACACCAGACCTCGTATCCCCTGAAAAGGTTGCTGGTGTGCTATGTACAGGTGATCAATGTGACGTACCGACGACAATCATCTCAGAAATGGCTTCTAGCGAGGAATGCAAAGGCAGTGATTGTAAACCAGGGCCTGTCTCACCTGATATTGCTGCTAGCGTGCCTTGTACAGACGATAAATGCATTGTCTCACATACTCCAGAATTACACACTGATATTCCAACGAAAGACTCAAGTACGACATGTAAGGATGGAGAGTGTGAAATACACGTACCAATTACCCCAGTAACACCGGCTCCCCACGACATTCCCTGTATCGGAGATCAATGCAGTATTCCAGCTGATACTTCTCCACACATTAGCGAAGATTGTAAGTCGGGTGATTGCGAGAATCCAATTTCGGAAACTTCAGATATCGAAATACCTGTTGATATTTCAGAAGAGTTGCCTAGCAATGATTGTAAGGACGCTGAGTGCAAGACACCAAGTATAGTTACGTCAGAAATACCTAAACCATTAGAGATTCCATGTAATGGTAAGGAATGTGATGTTCCGAAGGTAGCCCAGGGAGACGCAGATGAGGTGACGTCTAAAGTACCTGAAGTAGAAACTACGGAGATAAGTGAAAATGATACAACGGAGCACGACCGACCAACAACGGAAAAAAGTGTCAGTGATTTGTCGAAAGTAACGTCAGAAAGTAACATTCAAACAACTAAATTGGACTATGAATTTACGACGCCTGTTTTAGAGGAGAAAGAACCAGATAGTCAAGGTCCGAACGAAATTGATGATTTGCCTAAACCAACTGAAGGTAAAGACAGTGAAACCTCAACACCTTCTACTGAGTTTAAAACTACAACAGAAAAGGAATCAACAGAATCTAAGCCACCCATTCATCCAATCGGCGAATCCTCTATTAAACCCACGAGTGTGATAGATGAAGCATTTAATGAAATACCGACTGATTCTACAGATGACAAATATAGTGGAGGTTCATCGCCTACTCAATATCTTACAACAGAATCAATCCCAATTGATGAGCAAGCCACTCATAAAACTGAAGACCGAATTGAACCAACTACTTCACAACCTACCGTTATACTTTCGGAAGAAATTACACCACTTCATAATATTAAGGAAGTTCCCACAGAAAAGCCTAATATTGACGAGTTAGACAAACAAAAAGAAGAAGATATTGAAACACCTGTCACCGAAGAAACCACTCCATCCGAAAAGGAACTCACGACGTCAAAGCCCGATATTGAAACAACCGTCGAGCCTCTACCCGAAGAACCATCATTCGGTGAGACAACGACAGAAAATATAATATCTGATGTCACTGCATCTGTATCAATTAACGAACAACCCACAATTACTAATGAAATTCACCCTATACCAAGTGACACTAGTAGTGAAGATGGTGATATTCCAACCGAATCTAGTAGTGAACAAGGCCAAACCACATTGCAAGAAATAACTACTCCATATTCTGTTGAATTACATGAACCCCTCGATCAAGAAAAAACGGAAAGTGAAAAACCACACAGCGAAAAACCGGACATGCAGGAAGGTCCATCTACGACTTTCGAAGATATGGAAATAACTACGGACTCTATAGATAAGGAGGAAGTGATTCCAGCTGTCGAGTCCCATACCATTGATATGGAAGGACCTGAAACTAGCGTCAAGCCGGAAGAGGCACATGGTGCCGCTACTGTTGATGATAGTTCCATTACGGAAGACCCATTGACGATATCAGAAGTTACAGGTGCTCAAACTAACTCAGAAGTCACAACACCAAAAATAATTAGTTCTACTGAACGTATTACGGAACAAGAAGGCATAACAGAATCTACCGAAGCTCACGATTCCGAACTATCAAGTGTTTCACAAGCTGCGCCAGATCAACCGACGGAGATATCTGAGGAGAGTGTAACACCAGCAGTGACTGAATCATATATTAGCCATGAACCAGAGAAAGAAAGTACCGAAACAACTGAAAAACCTAAGGAGCAGGAAATACTCGCAACAACTGAAACTGAATCAAAATTACAAACAGAGCCACAAGAATCTGTGACGAATGTTCCAGTAATTTCAAGTTCAATTTCGGATGCTGAATCTGATCAAGAAATTACAGATATTCCACCTCATGAATATGGAACTACGGAGATATCCGATGAAAAACTTCACGATGATTCAGATAAACAGACATCAGATGCTGACTTACATTATACAGTCGAAACAGAATTGGGAACCCCTGATCAAACAGAAAGTACTAATATACTGAAAGAAACTACGCCCTATCTTGAAGAATTTACAGAATCTTCTGACGAAGCTCATAAGACATCAATTTCACTACCCTCTGAAGATGACAATGCTCTTCAAGAAGCTACTTCCGCTGGTGAAGGTCCCGAAGAAGCCACAAGAGCTCCTGAGAAGGAAATTAGCGCAAGCTTGCCAGTAGATACAACAAAAACGGAAGAATCGAATGAAATCGAACCAGAAATATTAGAAGAAACAAAATCGGAAACTCCGCTTCTGGAAGGAGACTATGTTACAACGAACGTTCCAGTGATTCCTTTTGAAAAAGATATTGACCAAGCGGCCATTAAACCAGAACATACAAATGTTCCAATGCCTGAAACTCCGATTACGGAATCTTCTGATAAGTTTAGCCCTGAAGAACCGAATGTGACAGACTTACCACATGTATCAGAAGAGCACAAAATACAACCACCAGAACCAACCTCACCAGAATCAGAATTCGCTGAAACTGAATCACCGTATTCTACATCAACGGAGTTGGTTCCCGCGGCTATTACGGAACCTTCCGATCGTACAAACAAATATAACACAATTTCTTCAGAAGAAACCACAAGTAAATTTGATGCAGATCAGGCCCCTAAGGATGACATACCTGCAAAAGAGAAAGAAGAAGTCGTCACGACTTCCTCTGATCATGATTATGAAGGTGGCGTAGAATTGACTACAATCGCTCAACCCGTGAAACCCGAATTTGACGAAGAGCCGACGACGGTATATGATAAGCCTTTGTCTACTGACTCTGAACACTTAGAGCCTAGTACGCCTGCATCGAGACCTGATGATGTAACTCCTGCAGAAGAAGACAGCTTCAGTTCAGAAGTCCCACATCATCTGCACACGTCAGAAGAAGAAGAAACTGCTTTGGAACCTCAACCTTCTACTTCAAAAACTCCTATACGCGTTGATGAATCCGTTACTGAAGGTCAAACCGTTCCCCAGAACTTAGGAACGGAACAGTACGAGCCCACGACGATATCAGAGCCAATCGTTACGGATAAGCCCGCAATCAGTGATGACAGCACTGTTGCGCAAGATAAACCAAAGTCACCAGTTACTGCTCAGCCTAAGCCCAGTGTTCAGCCAGATGCCATACCGACACAACCTGGAAAAGAAGAACATACTCCCTATGATGCGACAACGCAGCGTTTCGATGAAGAGTTATCTAAAATAACCACAGGCGCATCACATTCAACCGAATTGTATGAAACACCCAGCTCTACGTCGCCAAAAGTTGAACAAACTGTTACAGAAGAACCGTCAAGTACGCAACCAGAATCTGAACAAGAAACAATAAAACCGGATCATTTAAATAAAGATACCGGTAATGTTGAACCTGCGCCTATAACAAATGCGCCAGTAGAGACACCCATCACCTCCGAAGAACCGTCTGCCGCTCCGATCACACCGGTTACACCTGACGATCGAGCGACAGCGAAGCCACAAGTAATCAGCGACGATAAAACTCCGTCGACTCCGGCATCAGCTACCGATGTAAAACCCAAACCGGTCGTTTCCGATGAGCTTCCCGCTGGATCCACCGGCCCCGGAGACTTGCCCTCTCCCGGCGAAGACGTCGATCATCAATCGCCCGACCAGTTCCCCAGTCCGGGATACGGCGCAGAACCGGACTACGAAGAAGAAGATCAAGCTTTCGGACCTGGAACTTGCAGATATGGAGGAAAGGTCTACGTGTCGGCCCAGCAAATTCCGAGAGACGATCCTTGTGATTTCTGCTTCTGTTTCCGAAGCGATATTATCTGTCTGCAGCAGAGCTGTCCACCTCCGATCCACGGCTGCCACGAGGAGCCGATCAACGGGTTCTGTTGTCCGCGGTACGAGTGTCCGGTGTCAATGGCGACCACACTCAACGTGACCACCACGACCACCACGACGACGACAACGCTCCCGCCGCACTTCCTGCCGCACGCGTACAAGGGCGCGGCGCAGCGGAGGGGATGTCACATCAAGGGCCACTCTTACCAAGTCGGCGAAGTGGTCCGCGCCTCGTCTGGACCGTGCTTACATTGCACGTAAGTTACCGTTTATATTTGATATTTGTATTTATATTTAAACCTAAACCATTTCGTCGTACCTAGTCATTCAGATTTTAACCTGAATAAATACTCATAAAAGTGACTTTCAGTAATTTAAAACATTTAAAAAAGTACCACCGCACTTCACTGCATGCCAATTTTAACAAAATCTTTTAGTCACTTACCTGCATAATGGAAATGGAATGGAAAAAGCCTAGCTCTATGAAAACATATACATACATACTTATGTATAGCCAAAGACATTAATCTCTTTGTGTATAGCATTTTCTAAATATGTAATGTGGTTTGCGCAGCTGCAAATGCAATACGAGTATTTACACATAATACGTGTGGAACTTCAAGAGGTATCGTAAATTTTTTTTTATATGACTTATTACATCTCTTTGTAATAAATGTAAACAAATTTTTATTTATTTTTTGACTTGATATAATATGAAGTATCAAAATTGACGATGGCACTATACACCAGATATATTAAATAGGCAGTGTGGTCAGATTCTTCAGTATTCATGTTTATGCTGTAAATATTAATGCTCTTGTGAGCGGTAGTATGGGTTAATTATTTGTAAGTTACTATAATATAATACTTATAAGGTACTAACAAAACATTGTGACTTGCGAAGTTTGTTTGTCAGTTCCAAAGAGTTTGTATTACGTCGCAGCGCAGCGACGTAATACAAACTCTTTGGTCAGTTCTTCTTCGCATTGAATTTAGAACTGGCGGAATTTTCGACATGTCCAAGCGTAGGTTACCTACCTATGGATGAAATTATACAATAAACAATAAACAATAATTGTGTGAGCATTATTAATGAAATTAACATACTTTAACACTTTTACTAGTACCTTGCTATATTTATTGATTAGTGTGTAAGTGTGTAAAACAAGTGTGTGGTGGGCAGGTGCGGCGGCGACGGGCAGATGAAGTGCGACCCCAAGGTGTGCACCCCGGAGCCGATGCTGCGGCAGATGATCGCGGCCGCAGTCTCCACCAAGCGGCGGAGGTGAAATACCTCTTCGGACTATTTCGGTGCCACCTCGGACTGAGAATGATGAGATCAAGTGTGAACACGAATGGTTATAAAAATCGACGCGTTAGTGCAATCACCGGAAGAATAATTATGCTCAAAGTATTTTGTCAATTGCATTCGATTTCGAACGTGGCGAAGTCAGAATCGATCTAGTTTATGTTATGTGCGAGTGTGTAGGTACAACAGTGTTACCTGCCGGGTTTCACTCGGCGAACTCGAGTACCGCGGCGAGACCGCTTTACTCCAAGTGTTTGGACAGCTGTCGCAAAATTACGGCTATACAATGTTCGATTCGATTCCAAATTATTTATTTTAATGTGTAAACGAAAACAAGTGCCAAATTAATCGATTACGCGAGCGAAGCCGAGTCCTCCTAAACGATTTTGATCAATTTTGTAATGTACTTGTCGTTCGAAATCGCCGTATCTTATCCACGACACTTCCATTTGCAAAATGGTCGTAGTTGGCGCTGTGAGCAGTTTGTAGTCTGATTGTAGATCGCCGATATCTTGGCCATTATGAACATTAACGAGATAATTATATTTACCGTTTTAAGTTTAGTCAATCTCGTGTCTAGGCGGCGGCGGAGCGGCGCCGCGTTACGAGGGAGAGTTCTAACCCTGCGTCGTCGCGCCGCGCCGCCTAGCGGCCGAGTCGCGTGCGGGCATCCCTCCTTGTAAATGCCTTACTTATTTTATTTAATAATTATTTATATATTTTTAGATTTACATGTACTTAAGTCATTTTTGAAGATTCCTTGGCTGATGAAACGGCCAACGATCTTCACTTTAATATTATGTTTTTTGAAGAGACTCCGGGCCGACGCGACCGCTTCCCGTCAGTAGCATTTCTCCAAGAGATTATTCATAAATTTGAAAAATTGTAAATAGAAGTTTGGTTGAAGTAATCCTGCGGTCGCACTGTACTTGTCGCAGTGCAGTATCACACAGTATGTAGGTACCTATCATTATAATATTAGTTCAGTAGAAGCAGTCAAGATGGAAGCCGAGCTTTGGCCGCGAGTCTCGCGAGCTTTGCGACTTCACAGAAAGTGACAAAGCACTTTCTTGTTTTCTGCGAGGTTCGGAAAGAGTATTTCATAATGCGTATACTTATGCGTGGGCTGGTACACAATAAATATTTTGGAACGATTGTTACAAGTCCCTTTTAATTCCCTTCATCATTAGAATACATAAAACAATCGATATGAGTGAGAGCCAGTCCAGCCAGAGAAGCATTTTAATAAATACTTTGTGAAATGTTTACGTAATAGGACACGGGCCATTTAATATGTTTCCAGATTAGATTTAGATGTGTACGGAAGTTATTCTACAGCATTGGTGCCGCTAAAATTAGAGCGCGCGTAGAGATTGAGCATTGAGCCGTAGTGTTGGCGACACCATTAATTCGTACGCATCTGGATCTGTGGGTACTGTGTAGAGAGAGCTGGGTCCCCGTCGTGTCCCCACTCGGCAGGCGCTCGTCGTCGACGGAGGGAACTCTTCTGGCCCCTCATACTTCATATGAGAACTTGAATGAGAGGTTAAGGCATTAATCTAAATATTAGTGTAACCTTGTAAATACTGGTAGAATAGCTATTTTAGGTGCATGTGTATTTATGTAATTTAATGTGAGCCACATTAAATAGTCAGAACGGATATTGCAATATTTATCACATCCTTTGTTCCACTCGTTGAGTTGGCCGGCACTTCCGCCCGCAGTTTGCTATTAAATCAATTGGTTATATGTACTTTGGCACAGAAAGAGGACCAATGATCTCTTCTATTGAGAAAAATACAAACTAAAAATACCTGTTTGTGGCGTTTACAATTTCTAATATACCTAATTACCTAAACAGCTGCTTAAAACTTAGTACAATAAATTTGCCATACGAATATGTAGAAATGGTCGTAGCTGTTATTATTGTACTTGCTAGCAAGTAGCCCCCGCGCCGCGCCGGTGCGACATAAAATCCCCGTTAAAAGGTTAACACTTTGTTGAAGTATGTACTTACCCACAACTGGCCCCAAGTGATCACAGTATTTTGAGACGTTTCCAGAATTAATTTCTGTAGATAGGTAGTTTTCCATTTTTAATATGTTTACACAATTTTGGAGAATATTTAAAAAAATATACATATAAGAGTACATAAGCTGTAAGTTTATATAAACCTGTTAGGGATTTTAATATCATTCAAGTATTAATAAAGAATGAGAAAACTTAATTGTGTTTCATTTTCGTTTGCTTACTAAAGTATTCTAATTATTAAATACTCTGAATAACCTAATATTAGATATGGTAGAAGATACAAATACAGAGTTATGTATATTATAATCAAAGTAATAAAAAAGTTTAGCTCAAAATTTTCAGACACATTTGTAAGATAGATTTTACTTTACAAAGAACAATGCCCGCTTACATAGCGTTGGTGTAAGAGAAAGAGAAACCGGTGGTAATAATTATTTAAAATCGGTTTAGGTTTTATAACCTAAACCGATTTTAAATACTATTGAAACGAGGACCTATATACTGAATTATCCAATACCAACAGCAATTTAAAAAAAATGGAATTTGAAATATATTTTTTTGGTATGGAAGATTGAACTCTTGTAAGAAAAAAAACCGTTCAAGGTGAACCATTTTCCCTTGCCGAGGGTCCCGTTACCGTTGCTTTACTCTCATCTAATTATATTTTCCACGAGGGCGCGGTCAGACTTTGGATCGGTGGGAGTCTAACCGTTGAGGTAGACCGTGGTTCGGTTTCCACGTGAAGTGCTCACCTCTCGCCAGCCCACTTACCTTACTATGTACTTAGCTTGGGCTCAACCCGTCCGGATTGGTACAACCGCACTGAATGAAGGTCGGGCAAACCGATAAGAAAATAGTTTGTGTTTTCCGTTGAGTTCTATATAGCCGGCACGAGCAAAGGAAACACTGACATGGCACTTCAACACCTAGAAAATGTGCAACGCACTCCCTGCTCATTTATATCCTCCCAAGTACCTACAGCCTGCGGATTTTCAAAAGGGTGCGCCCTTGTGTCGCAATTCCCGTGCATCACAGAATGTCAATAGGCATCGTTTGGTACCTACTTGTAGGTGTAGGTACCTTGTGCTTTCCACCAAATTGATAATCAAATTTATCTATGGCTTGTCTACGGGGAAATATGTGTGTTTTGGCCTTAGTATAATCAAAATCGGTTCAGTAGATCCAAAGATATCTGCGTGTGGCCGACATACGGACAGACAGACAGACAAAAACACAGATACCAGAGTGACCCCCTTTTCGAATTTTGCGACGGGACCCTAAAATACACCTACGTGTTCCTCAAGAGTCAAGCTATACTAACCTTTGCCATAATTTTTGCCGTAATCCTAAAATACAAGTCTTAAATGCGTACTCCTTTTTATTATAATTTTTTTTTTATAATGCTCGACACTGTTGATATTCGTATTTCAATAATATCAATGATTATTTTTAAGTCCATGTTTCATATTCAACTAGGTACTGCGACGGACTTGTACTAAGTTCAGAGACTTGGACATCGGAAAACAGTAAAAGCTTCACGAAATTCAGGACGCAGATGATTTGAATCGAAAGCGCCATCTCTCAGTGAATAGTAAAACTTGTTGTCTCGTAGAGCGGCCTCATTCAAAACTCCGCATGTGAGTGTAGGAGTGGGAACCAAGAGGGCACCACTATTCTGCTCTGCTCTGTTCTGTCTGGCCTCTGTCTGCTGCTCTTCTGTCTGTCTGTGATATTATACGCCATTCATTAGTGATTTCATTTAATAGTGATATGTTTATAAAAATGGTAATTAATCATCTATCTATCTAACTAATAAATATTTGTATTTATTAGGAATTTCATAAAAAAATCCTGACCTAAGTATAGTTGTAAGGCAGTTTTTTTTATTTTGAAACATGGTTTTTTGTATGGTATTTATGTATTGTATTTATTTATGTATGTATGTATGTACATAATATAACGTACGACGTACGTAACGTACCTACTTAGATTTCATTAATTAAAATTACAACAGTGCGTGATATGGAGATGAGTCGCTCTGCCTAACAGTTTACGCCCGTTTGCATTAGATGGCGCACTTACAAATTATTTTAGAGCTGCACCATGCACAGTGTCTTATTTTTAAATTTGAAAGCAGTCTGATGTTTTACAATCGCTTCCAGCTTAAATAAAAAGTATATCAAAGTAGGTTGTGGTAGGTATATACATTGTCTCAATTTTCTAGTTAGTTTTCTTTTGACATATTAATCTTACCATATATATAAAACAAATTATCTGACGACGACAATAGGTCGAAATATAATAACAAATATGTGTTTTTTGACGTGATGACTTCACGTCTTATAAATTGATGAACACCGGCTGCACGCACGAAGAAGTGTCACGTTCCATCTAAACCTGTGTGTGCAAGCGAGAGCGCGATAGAGACCTGTGTGTGCAAGCGAGAGCGCGATAGAGAGGCATATACAATAGTAGGAAATACAAAATATATTTCTCCGTCTTTTGCGAGCCTCGAACCCGCGGTCCCTGCCACCAATATATTGTGACCGACTTCTTAAACCACACGGCTAATCGGTCGTGTACTTATAAGGCGAATTTGGGAACAGTTGGTGAATATTTCATGGAGCGACATCTAGCACTTCAGTCATGTACTTAAATCAAAGAGATTAAAATAATCAGGTTATAGAGAGGCATTGATTTTATAGGGGGAGTCAGATGTGCCGTCAGCGACGTTTTAAAGGTAACATGAAATTAGTCTTCATTTATGTCCTAAGATGGCGCCAGGAGTATCGTATTTGAATTAAATAATGATTATATTTTTAAATCTGCTAATTATAGAACGGTGCTAAGTGGGAAAAGCATAGTTAAATTTTAAGATTATTTTATATTATGTTGAAATTTCGAAATAGTGGATTTTTAGGTTTTCATAATTTTTCCAATAAACATTTTTATGTTTTGTCAGCCAGTGAACTTGAAAGAGTGGTAAGAGTGTAGGATTTGTATTTTTTGACAATGGGTTCGAATCCCTCAAATTTTGTTTTGTTTTTTTTTTCTTTTTTAAGCAATGTTACGGTGTTTAAATTTTTTAGGGTGTTTAGTTTTTTTTATAACCACCTAAGAATTATTTTCGGAAATACAAAAAGTTTTCACGCGATAGAAAGGCACAATCGGTATAGTCAAAGTTACCATGGAAACGTCTTAAGAAGTAAAACTGTCAAGATCAGACAACAGAAGTTTATTGATGGCCAGTCACAACATGATTAATCTTTCTACTGGAAATAGAATTACTGATCTTTGCTCTATGTACTACGATTATTCCACGTCATCACGTAAAACTATCGTCCGTAAACCGACTTTACAGACAACCAATTTTTTTTATTAGTAATATAAATAATGAATATAATAAAAATAACTAGTTAAATAAAAACTTTTTTTGTGAATACCGATATTAGGGTTTTGGTATTTTAATATACTTTTATATATTTTTATTTTACAAAACACCCACTTCTCGTAACATATAATTCGACTTCAGTCGTCATCAGTATTATGCATTTGAAATATAGATAAATTTAACAATATTTAAGGTGTTTGTCTGAAGTGTCGAATGGTGATGATCTGATGAGTGATGACGACGGATGAATAAATAAATAAAAGAAAGATCTGAAAATATTTTAAGCAAAAATATTCTTAAATGTGTACTAGAAGTTCAGAAAGCTCTCCGACCTATGTGACAGGCTTATATTTCGTCGAATAAGATTCAATATATATATATAGCTATGTATGAATATGTACTTTTGAAGTAGTTATTCCACTCAAGTTTCTGTCGAGTTTTGTGTGTGAGTAGGTACATCGTGAAGAGCGCTCGAACATCTCGAGAGAAGGCAAACATGGAAGTGACTTTCGGTCGAATATCTTTGCGTAAAAAATAAGAATTCCATAAAAATAAATCTTGTATTAAATTTGTATTCCCTGTTAATGTTATAATAATTATTTCTAACAAGATGTAAGAAATGTTGGTAACATGCATGTTGGTTGCAACAAGTTAATGAACATTTTGTTGATACAACTAAAAATATTATGATAGAAACTCTAGCTATAATAAATAAACATGCCTCCATGATCGATGTCGGAGCCAGCGTTCCTATTAACAATAATTTTTGTAGTGAATTAATTAAAATATTATGAGCATATCCCTCACTTTGAAAGTAAAAGTAATGAATATTTAAATTTAATTTCTCCTCCATTGTCCTATAAATTTTTCTTTAAATATTCTGCCATACAAGTGAGCTTGCTCGATGTTCCTAGGACTTACACAAAGCTCCCAACTTATATGACTCAAACTTTTAATATCGTTATCTCCCTCCGCCAACACGCGACGCAGATCGTCCCGTCTCCCTCTAGCTCATTAGTTTTATCTCGTTCGATATCTCCTTGTTTGTGTAAGTCTGAGCGAGTATTGAAAAGTTTATTTTATTTTTTTACTCTTGGTTGTTCTCGGTGCACGCAGGCAGCAGCGCCGCCGCGCCGCCGCCGCGCCCTTGACCCTTTTGTTATCTCTCCGGAGTACCCAAAGTTTTCAGGTTAAAACGAATTAATAAACGTTATTAGGTCTACTTATTGAATTTTGTTTATGTATTCCGGTAAGGGTGGTTGAGTCACAGGGGCCAAAGTACGTGCCCCGACCAGTAGCCCAGTAAATAGAGGAAGGTTACCTTACAAATGGTCCGGTAGTTCTGAATTTTTGATATGTTGTCTAGGATGGTTAGAAGTATTAAAAATATAAAATGCACAATTCCCCCCCCCCCCCCTCCGCGCCCGCCGCCATATTGAAAAAACCAAAAAAAATCGGCACTTTCTTCAGATTTTTCCTTATATCTTCATTTTCGTGCATTTTAGCTATAAAAGAGTTTACTCATTGTTGTAGATAATTAAATTTCCTATAACCAACATTTTAAATTTTGTTTCTAGGACTGATACTTACGGAGATATGAACTTTTAAAAAAAAGTTTTTTTAAAAAGTTCATATCTCCGTAAGTATCAGTCCTAGAAACAAAATTTAAAATATCAAAAATTCAGAACTACCGGACCGTTTGTAAGGTAACCCCCCTCTTTTGGTGCCGTACCGGAGACTTTACATTGAATTGCTGGCTATACTAGGCTGGACTAGAGGAGAACACAGTCGAGGCTGCTTGCAGATGCGGCCATCTTATATCCAGTACGGTGGTATCAATCCATTCGGCTACAATTTTAACCTACCAACCTAGTAAGGGGCAAGGGAAGGGACCTACAGTTTTACACCGCTTTCGAACGGTGAAGCAGAATGTGTAGTTATGAGCATACACTTTTCTGTCAGAAAATACTCATTGGTACACACGGACCGGATTCGAACCTCGAACCTCTCCCAAGAGAAGCCTACGCCGAGACTTAAAAAAATAGTTATATTATAATGTTATACAGTTTAATACATAATGCCTCATAAGTATTAAATTGTATTGTATTATGATGATATAGATTATATTATATGATTATTATTATGTAATGTGCCCGCGACTACGTCCGCGTGGACTTGATCCTTCTCAGCCTGTTATAAAACGCAACGTGACTCGGTCTGTCCGTTCGTTAGTATGATTCAATTGTTTTGGTGTTTTTAATTGGGCAGGTTATAGATTTGATTCGACCTACATAAGTGAAGCCGCAACCAATGGTAATTTATAATCTACAATAACGCTTCTCTGTAAACTATATTTAGAAGTATAATTTCCAGGAACACACAGATATGCACACAGCATATAAATTATTTGAATAACTAATACGGGAAAGAGCCACGTATAGCTGACCGTGCGAAAAGCAACTCAAACTTAGATCTAAGCCTGCTACCCAACCAATGACAGTGACCAATCAGTAAATCACAGCCTCAGGTCACAGCCTCCTCTTAATAATACTTCCATACGTAAATACTTTTTTTACTATTGATTACATGCGTATATATTTATAATAAAAATAATAAAAAGTAAAAAATTCACAGGGTTCCCATAGAAGAAACTAAAAAAGTGTATGCGCGCCATCTACCGAAAAGACTATGAAACATTTTAACTAATCATGAATTTGTTCTAATATGAAGCATTTCATAAACACGCCATAGATGGCGTGAGTGGCGCTGACAATGACATGACGATACGGAACCCTCGGTGCGAGAGTTCGACTCGCACTTGGCCGGTTTTCTTATTTTTATTATTTGTTGTTATATCGGCCATAACAACACATATTCTGTGACAATTTCAACGTGCTACCTATTACGGTTCAAGAGATACCTACAGCCCTCGGACAGACAGACGGACGGACGGACGGACAGACAGACAGACGGACGGCGTAGGCTTAGTAATAGGATCCCGTACCGGATACGGAACCCTAAAAATGAAATGAAAGGATAAAATAACTTATAAATCTAATTACCAGATAAAAGCGCCATCTGTCATTCATTAGTCGACTTATTAAATATACAAACAATTTTATCTGAGGTCGAAATATCATAAAATATATTTTTTTATTAAGTAATGTAAATATAAAAACAGATAAAAACCGCACACACGAAATTTTTCAGCCTCACAAGTCTACAGCCGTGTTTCTTTTCCATGACCAAAGTTCCGCGCGACCGACGCCGCCGCGGGCGGCGGCGCTGCGAGCGACGACGCTGCGCTGCACCCGCGGTGGTGGCGTGTGGTGCTATAAGATATTTTCTAACTTAACTTAAAAAATTCATATCTTTTGATTCTGTGGGTTGATTTTGATGAAATAAACCCTAAATGTTACTCGGAATAAAGCTTCATATTTTTTAGTAATTAGATTTTTAATCCAATGAGTGGTTTTTGCGTGATGCGCGCACAAACGAACAAACATACCAACAAACCAACAAACCGACAAACAGACAAAAAATTCAAAAACTATATTTTTACGTTCTATTACTTATTCCTTCCGTCCCCCAGTTATTGTTTTGCAAAAATATTTAATGTACAGACACGGTAAGTCTACGATTTTATTATATGTATAGATAGATAGATAGATGTAGTTTCACTAAGGTAATCTGGCGTATCTCGGGATCGTCAAGGAAATCTCGAAATACTTGGAAAAACAAAATTGTGCACTTGATTTAATAAATAGGAAATACACAATAATAGTAAGGACAATAACATTATATTAAAATTAAAACTAAACATTATGAACAAAACATACATATAAAAAATTAAAACTAAACTTATATTATTATAAATTTCCTCAAGGGACCTCGTCCTCAGGACGACAGCCGCGTTGCCCTCTTTACCGTAGCTAGATTAACTCTTTGACAGAAATACGAGAGGCAACACTGCTTTCCTATAACGGCCGCCATCCTGAAAACAACCTCGAGGACAATGGCCTTGGCCTCCTCCGACCACATACCGAATGTCTCGACGGCGAAGGCCACGAACCAGTAGTTGCACGGTGCACCTAATACATTCGTACTGTTTGTGCTTCCTGCTGGCCGCAGCCTCCGCAGCGTCCGCCGCACCCGCAAGTGTACAACACTCAAGCTCTCTGTTGTTTGCACAGACGTTGTCCGCACAATGTCGCACCAGAGCACGGCCGCGATTTCAAGACAGAATAAAATTAATTTAAAATTGAAATGTATCCCACAGAGACACAGATATTCAGTAGAAAAGTCGACACGAACTAAACATATTGCCCTATTCAAATGGTTTAGAAGTGATCGTTCAATGTTTCTATTATATTTATATTATATTATTATGTATGACGAAGTGTATCCACCTAAGAAATAACTGAAATGATATATGGAAAGGGCCATTTCATCCGAGGAACCCGAGGTACAGCACACACTCAAACAAAACGATCCACAAGTTTACACTGCACCGCTGATGTTGCTTGATTTTAGTGTTTCCTCTCTCTTATCTCTTTAGAACTCTATATATACCTACATACATCTACATACCTACCTACTCTATATTACCTACATACTGTTGATATTATACACTCAGTGACCAGGTATCTTAAATCTATTGATGTCAGTAAAGGTGCAGGTTCCTATTTCGTTCATCCCTATTTCATTAAAACATTAGCGTGTGAATTGGCTGTACCTGTTGCTATTTTATTTCACAAATCTATCAATGAAGGGGTCTTTCCATTAGTTTGGAAAAAGGCTTTTGTGACTCCTGTATATAAATCAGGCGACAGATCTAATATAGAAAATTACAGGCCCATTTCTAAGTTACCTATCTTAAGTAAATTGTTGGAAAAAGTCGTATACGACCAAGTGTATTCGGTAGTCAGCCCACACATTTTGAAAAATCAACACGGTTTTTTTAAAAACCGGTCAGTAGATACAAATCTCTGCGAATTAACAGATTTCCTTGTTGAGTCTATGAGTGAAAAATTTCAGGTTGATGTTATTTATACAGATTTTTCTAAGGCGTTTTATAAAATTAATCATTATGTCTTAATTAATAAATTAAAATGTATTGGTATACGGGGAGATTTGCTTCGCTGGCTAATCTCTTATATCTCCAATCGTTCTCAAGCTGTTGCTCTTAAAGGTTGCTGCTCCAAATTTTGTTATATACCCTCTGGAGTACCCCAGGGCTCCCATCTCGGACCACTCCTATTTTTAATTTATATGATATTGGGGACCATATTAAACATTCCAAATTTCTACTTTACGCTGACGATATGAAAATAATAAAAAGAATAGAAGTTAGTCAGCATTGTTTAGACTTACAAAATGATAACATTTCTTTATACTGTCGTAACAATCATTTATATCTAAATCTAAAAACATTTCAGCTAATTATCTTTTCTCGCAAGCGTAACATTATTTTAAACTCTTACACTCTAAATAGTGAAATATTGGAGAGGAGTGGCCAGGTGCGGGACCTTGGAGTCATCTTAGACGAGAAGTTATTATTTGATCAACATATTACTAAAATTACAGATAAAGCATATAAAATGCTTGGCTTTGTCCTGCGAGTTTCCAGACCGTTCAAATCCCCAACTACTTTGATGTTGTTATACTTTGCCTACGTCAGAAGTCACCTGGAGTTTGCCTCTGCAGTTTGGAACCCGCAGTATAAAGTTTATATTCAATCTATAGAAAAAATTCAGAACAAATTTCTTAAGCATCTATCTTTTCGGTGTGGCACTCAATTTAAGAAATTAACTGTGTTGACTGAACAACGAATGGTTACAGATGTTAGGTTACTGCATAAAATACTAAACAATATAGTTGATCATCATTTCATCGCAAATTAATTTTGCTGAGTAAGTGGGGAGACACTTACTCAGCAAAATTAATTTGCGATGTCCGAAATTTCACACACGTTCTGGCAATTTATTTAATATTCCTAAAAGTAATTGTAACTACCTTAGTAATGCTTTTCTTCGCCGCTCTTGTGTAACTTATAATAATAAATTTTCTCATATTGACATATTTCACGACAATCTTAAAAAAATTAAATTTTACTCGTAGTGTTTCATTAGCTTATGATTAAGTTTATAAATTTTTTTTTTCTCCTTCAATATTTGATTTATTTTTGTATAAATATATTAGTTTGGGTTATATCTTTGTTATTCTCTTTTGACATTTTGTTTACAATAAAATTGTGTATTCTTTAAGTTAGCATTATACTTTTTCTTTTGTTTAAATATTACTACTTATATGTTAATGTAATCTTAGCTGGTTTTTAGTTTGTTAAATATTTCATATTAATTGTTTAGTTATGTACTGTATGATTACTGAATAAATAAAATAAAAATAAAATAAAAATAATTTTGTTGAATTTTAATTTATGTTTTAAAGGTTCCATACACAACGAAAAATATACTTACAAGCATAATGGTCCCCGTGTCGTCGTCCGTTGGTTTGCCGTTGAATTCATCTAATTTTATGGTACAGTATAAATGTAAATATTACTAAATCTAAAAACAAATTTCGTAATGTCGAGAATGTATATTGTGTACCTACGCACACTTTCTCCCACCCATACTCCCATACAATAAAAACAGCCACTTTACCTCTTTCTAATACGGTACGCGTGTTTATCGCCCTCGGCTCCCGGCATTACATTAAGCGTAAAAGAGTCATAATAACGAAAAATATCCACAATAAAAATAAATTGAGACTGACTTCGCTCTCTTCCGGACGCACGTAATTACTTAGTCTACTTTACATAATTGAGCAAAACGGCGGCGGCCATGTTATTATTATCTTTGTTTTCTTGTATAGGAGCTACCAGAAAGAAAATGTATTGATTCTTCGTAATTCAGTAACAATTAGTTATTTCCCGTAACGTTGAAAATACATTTGACAACTTTTTTTGAAGCTCCATTATTAAGTTACGACATCGTAATAAAAGTCGACATCGACCACAATCACATGTACAATACAACACACATGATACATAGGTAAACTGTGCCTTATTGCGGTTATTTAGAGTCCGGTTAATTATATATACAGAAAATATATATGGAAACGGAACTTTTTTATTTACATAATTACTATGTTAATGTCAATGGTAAGAATAGACTTCAACGCACAGGTTTCCTCTAACACTACATATTTTAAAAATTATAATAGCCAAGTTTTTAATTATCTGTGGTTTTTTTGTCTATGTCACAATACTATTCTAATATTCAGACGCTTGAAAGTGTAGTTTTTTCTGTATCTAGGTGCATATGCACTTAGATACAGAGATGCTAGATGCATCCTTAATTTTAACTCAAGCATATATATTGAGGCGATAGAGCAGAATAAGGGCTCCAAAGTGTTCGTGCAGCAACTGGGCAGAAGCCACCTGACGAAATTTAAAACTGCAGATGGTCGAGCTGTCTCATCGAAGCCAGAACTACTAACAGAAGTCGAAAAGTTCTACGAACGGCTATATGACTCACGAGCTGCTGCTCCTACAGTCCCCGACAAAGACGACCGACGAGCCAGGTTAACCCGCCACTACACGGAGGATATCCCAGACGTCAACATGGGCGAGATCAGGATTGCTCTAGAGCAGCTTAAAAATAACAAGGCTCCTGGTGAAGACGGAGTTACTACAGAGCTTCTCAGAGCCGGCCCCCCGGCTCTCACCGGCCACCGGTCTCCTTGAGGACAACGGTCCTCAAGGAACTACAGAGGCTCTTCAACTCTGTCATACACGGTGGCATTACGCCAGAGTCGTGGAACAGGTGTATGGTCGTATTGTTCTTCAAGAAAGGAGACTAAGCCTTGTTGAAGAACTATAGGCCCATCTCGCTCCTGAGCCACGTATATAAGCTGTTCTCGAGAGTCCTCACCAATCGTCTCGCCCGAAGGTTTGACGACCACCAGCCGCCAGAGCAGGCCGGCTTTCGGAGGGGTTACAGTACCGTAGACCACATCCACACCTTACGGCAGATTATACAGAAGTCCGAAGAGTATAATCGGCCACTGTGTCTCGCTTTTGTGGACTACGAGAAAGCCTTTGACTCTATCGAAACCTGGGCTGTTATGGAATCCTTACAGCGATGCCAAACCGATTGGCGATACATTGAGGTGCTGAAATGTCTCTATAGTGCCGCGACAATGACCGTACAAATACAGGACCAGCAGACGAAACCTATCCAATTGCATCGTGGAGTCAGACAGGGAGATGTTATATCTCCGAAACTGTTTACGAATGCAATGGAAGATATATTCAAGCTGCTGGATTGAAAAAAGCACGGCATTAATATTAACGGCGAGTACATTTCACACCTACGTTTCGCGCATGACATAGTCGTGATAGGCGAATCGCTGGAGGAGCTGAATCACATGCTGAACGGCCTCAATGTCGCCTCCCGCCGAGTCGGCCTCGGGATGAATTTGGACAAGACGAAAGTCATGTTCAACGAACACGTCGTCCCGGGGCACGTAACAGTTGGAGAGGCGACCCTCGAAGTTGTGCAGAATTATGTCTATCTTGGACAAACCATCCAACTAGGGAAGCACAACTTTGACAAGGAGGCCAACAAAAGGATTCAGTTAGGCTGGGCGGCATTTGGGAAACTCCGCCACATCTTTTCATCGTCCATCCCACAGTCATTGAAGACGAAGGTCTTCAATCAGTGCGTTCTGCCAGTAATGACGTACGGAGCGGAAACGTGGACCCTGACGATGGGCCTGGTCCACAAATTTAAAGTCGCTCAGCGAGCTATGGAAAGAGCAATGCTCGGCATTTCTTTGACCGATAAAATCCGTAACGACGTGATACGTCAAAGAACTAAGGTAGTCGACATTGCTAAGAAAATAAGCAAGCTGAAGTGGCAGTGGGCTAGGCACATCTGTCGTAGACCCGACAACCGATGGGGTAGACGGGTGCTCGAATGGAGGCCACGTACAAGCAAACGTAGCGTGTGACGCCCCCCGGCTAGGTGGACAGATGACCTAAAAAAGGTAGCCGGGAGTGGATGGATGAGAAGAGCGGAAGACCGCGTGTGGTGGCGTGCCTTGGGGGAGGCCTATGTCCAGCAGTGGATCGATACAGGCTGATGATGATGATATATATTTATTCATTAGATCAGTGAAATGTTTATGTTCATTTAAAATGATTTTTTTTTTCAATTTCAAATTAACAACGGAAACCAAACGAACATATCTATCAAAATATACCTCACAAAACATTTCTACCTCATGAAATTCAAAATTTTAAACTGCAAGACTATCCGTATACCGAATAGTTTTGCTGTCCGTATGCTCGTCCGTATGTATACGCACGCATTACATTGTAAGCACCTCGCACGAAGTACCCACACGAACAACAATGTACGTACATACGTTGCCACGTACATGTACGTAAGTATATACCGACGAGCACACGATCACAGAACAGTGGAGTCGAGAGTGGGAAACAATTCCATTGTTGTTTTTCGCAAACTTTTCTCATGCTCTAACCAAATGTATAAATACGGTGCGTGGGGGTGGGGCGGGCCGCGGAGGGCGCGCATGTACTTCGGCTGGAGAGTTTTAGAATTGTTCTGCGAAAGTAATATGTAAATGCGTATATACTCTGATACAAAACGACTTGGGTATTGTCTAGTATTTATACGTGTATATTCGGTGGTATTGTCGAGCGACCGAGCCACACCTATCTCCGTGTTGAATGCTCATTCATTGGTTCTGAAAAATTTGAATCCAGTTCAGTTCCATCCGTCCGAGCTTTATTATAATCTTTTCACGGCATATTTAAATGCGCTTGTAAATGTATGTTCTGTCGTATAATTATCAGATTCAACTGCAATTATAAAACATTTTAATGTGTGTAAATGAGGCGTTAATTTTAATAATGTAAGACGAACAATCCATTAAACTTAAAAACGAATTGTATTTGTACTAGGCAAAACATAAATTGTATGTTGCTATCTACAGTGGTTATATAATTTGAGTAAATAAATAAATAAATAAATTTATGGCGTGATAATATTTAATTGTTCACAATTTGGAATTTAAAAAAAACCGGCCAAGTACGTGTCGGGCCACGCGCAGTGTAGGGTTCCGTAGTTGCGGAACCCTATCAAAATAAATTATTCCATTATTTGTATAAATTGGAAGGGAAATAAATGAATGTTAATTTGAAAAAGTTCTTCAACAGTGAAATGATGGCTGTCGTCCGTACATTTTATAAGTTGGTCGACTATTACTCGTCAACCTGTACAGCCTACTTAGCTGTGATATTTTTCCTTTTAATTTCGATATATATGCTACTGCTGTGAATTTTTTCACATATCTAATAACAACCGTTTAGCTGGCAGGGGGGGGGGGACACTTGACTCTAACAAAAATTAGCACTTAAAAGCTTAATAATTCGCAAACGGATCCCTAAATCGAAAAATGTTTTTCACAAACGCGCAATATTTTCTAAAGACCTATCCAAAGACCACACGATGGAGTAGACGTGAAAAAAAAAATTCATCCCCACTTTACGTGTAGGGGAGGTACCCTAAAAAAAAATTATTTCAAAATTTTAATTTTACCACTTTATCGGCGTTATAAATATGTATACCCATACCAACTTACAACGGACAGAAGGACAGACGGACAGACATGGCGAAACTATAAGGGTTCCTTGTTGACTACGGACCCCTAAAAAAGGTAAGTGAATTGTTAGAAATAGATACCTTTTTAGGAAATATGTAACAATATTAACCAAGCCAAATTTGCTATAGATATACATAATTTTTCCGAAAAAAATAATTGTTTTTTCTCTCTGCGTAAAGAATGGGCGATATGCGCATATCTACGATGCTCCACTGATTCGGAAGTCGCGCGGCTTCCGACGCGTATTTGTTTATTCATTTAATTATTTTTGCAATTCTACTACAATGTATGAAAATTACTAATTGACATCATTTGATACGAAAAATTTCTGGCAAAGGCTCTATAAACCTGATTTAAATTTTGTCTTGTACTTTAGATTTTATGTGGTCAGAACTATCAATCTTAAACTATAGATATTCTAGCTCCCAAGCTGTAATTTAACACTGTAAGCGGCGTCTATTATGTAGTTAGTCACAACGTATTGCAACCAAAGACGTTAAAAAAACCCTCGAAGTTTCTTGCCTGATCTTCTTTGTGGGTGTCATCGAACCAGATTGTAAATAAAATAATAACCCTTCCTTTTGGCTTCGCCGTAGTCGGGTAAAACCAAAATAGGATAAATTAAAGCGTAGTATATATAGTCTCACAAACGAGTGATAATTAAGAAAAAAAAAATTAAACATCAACGTTGTGCATTTTTGAATATTTCGGAATGGTTAGGGAATAATTTCGCACGAATTGTTTTATTTATAAGTATAAAAGTACTATCATTTATGTGCTAAAATACAATATTCATTTATTGCGCTATCGTAGACAAACATGACAATTTATATTACATAAAAAATTTAACACTACAGAACTATTATAATTATTTTACATCAAAAAGTTTATTTCTCAGAAAAATCAACTTTCATCCATAATTTCAACGAATCTTACGCTTTTTCGATCAGGCTACGGATCTGACGCGAGCTTAACATTTTTTACCCATCTAAAAAAAATGCCAAGCGCCGCTAAAGAAGTTTCCAATCTTACGCTTTTTCGATCAGGCTACGGATCTGACGCGAGTTTAACATTTTTTACCCATCTAAAAAAAGTGCCAAGCGCCGCTAAAGAAGTTTTCACTTCAAACATTTTCCCAACCAATTATCCGTTTATACCCCATAAAACATGACGACTGAAGAAAGCCTTCGTACAAAGGAATAGGTCTCGAGCTAATGGTTCCTTAGTCTAGTTAGTTTAATGAAGTCAGGATATAGATAATCCAGGCAGTGTGTCACGAGGTTGGATTAATTAAGACTCTCGCAGCTCCAAGTATTGGACAAGTTAACGCTACCCCGCGCCCCGCCCCACCTTGCCAACGTCTCTGCACCCCCTAGCAAGGAGAGATCAGTTACCCCGTTATGTACGTACATACATACATGATCATATTTTAATTTCTGTCTGTGACCCGTTATATTTCAAGACGCTAATATTGTAGGTATTTAATGAGTAGTTGATTTAATTATTTATATAAATAATTTAATTAGTTATGTGAGTAATTGTAGTTGATGTGTATTTAATTTTATTTCTAAAAATAAAAATACAAGAGTAGAAGAAAATCAGGTAACCTTCTGAAATAGATGACGTCTTATTCACTTATTTGGTAAAAACAGTTTCGTGGAATATATAGCTAGTTTCATGGTTTGCTATATAAAAGCCAATTCCATACACAAGAAGGGATACAAAAAGTCAGAAGCTGTATAGTTAGTAACTGAAAATTTTCTTCCTAAAAATTAGTTTCTCTCTCAATATAAACAATATTAACATATAAATGTATGTAAATGTACACATGTAGGTCCCTTCCCTTCTTACCTTACTAGGTGGTAGGGTTTATCCCGGCCGGGTTGGTACCACCGCACTGAACGAAACGTCGGTCGAAACGGCTATGTAAATAGTTCGTGTTTTCCGTCCAGTATAGTGTAGCCGACATGAAATGAAGGGAAGCACTGACATGGCACCTAGTTCACCCTGTGTTATGGGCTGACATCACGGATGTTGTAGGTGATGTAGCCAACCGTGTCAGGTTCCATAAAAAAAAAAAAAAATTAAGGTCACCACATGCCATAAGCTAACAATCATTGCATTCTTTATTCAATCAAGCATTCTTGGATAACTAAAAAAATAAAATTTTATTCATTAAAATTAATTGGAACATTACATTATTCGAAATGAAGTATCAAAATCAGGAATTGAATTGCTAGAAACTAGAAGCAACGACGGATCGCGATGGTCGTTTAATTTGCTAATGTACTAATGACTAAACTTCGGAGATGAATCAGCGTTTACGTTTAATCCGGCCATATTTCTAAGAATCATAAATAACTCACCAAAGTTATATTAATTATAAGCGATTCGAGCGGCGTTTAACTCGAGTTGGGGAGCGCCTCGGCGTAAGTTGAGCCGCGCAGGCACGAGCCCCCGCCCGGCCCCGAGCAGCAACTCGGAAGTGTACGGGACGACGGCGACACCAGCCACACTCATTAACAGCTTCTCAGCTTACATCATCACTTGCTGCGTTTCTTATTCAATACCTGCGGAATTAACCACTTACATTTACATTCACGCACCGTTAATGTGCAGGGCAACACTCATAAATGCTTTCAATAAATGCCGCACATATTTAATATCCTTTAAATATATTCATTTATAAATTTCTTCATGAAGCTTTTTCATTTGGCTAAATTTTAATTTAAACGGACATATTGAATGTGGCAATAATTTATAAACGTTAAATTCTACGACATGTGTTATGCTGACGCCCCGCTCCTTTTTAATTGGATCAATTTATTTGATATCGTTATATCTATTCGACTCCAAACATTTTGTACGGAAATTTGCGACATGTTGGAATATAACTGCATCCACGATGAGTTCGAGCGGTCGCAAGTGCTGGCCGGGCTAAATCAATTTGGTTCCTATTTTAAGGGAAGAGGGTTTCGATTAGTTCGGTGGACAACTCTATATTTCCATAAGAGAACTCCGAAATTAATTTTGTGTATTGTCGCGATCACTGACAGGTAATTACGGTTCCTATCTCTCTACAAACACAAACCTATATATAGAGTGGCTGCCGGGATACCGCTGCGATTCAAAATATACCTTAACTAAAGGGATGAAAGCTCAAAGGCAAGGTAATCCGTTGGAGAATTTAAAAGTATTACGATGCAAAATTAAGTTGGAGAAAATTAAATGAATGTACGCCGGTAATGAATATCGATACATCAAAACGAATGTCATAAAAAATCATTTCAAATGGAAAAGCATATTCAATAGTCCAGAGCTAATTACTTACTTAATCTGTTCATAATGTAATTACATATTATTACTTACAGGAAACTATCAGCACTCAACAAACAATCTTATAAAATTATGTAGGTATTATTCTGAAACACCGGACAATTTTCAACTAACTTATAATTTCTTCATAGCGTAAACTCGCGACAACGGCCTGAAGGAAGTGGCCGGAAGCCGAATGCCCGCCTAACCAGATGATCGTCTTGGGTGTTTGCGGAGTCGGATGGCGTTACCGATTGAAGACAGGGGTAAAGGTGAGGCGAGGGCGGCGACGAGACGCGGTCGGCGGTCGGTGCGGCGCGAGGTCAAGGCCAATAGGTTTTCTTGGAGAGAGGCCAAACAAAGCTTCGTGACCGAACATTTGCCCACTTACCTAAAATACTAGCACGCTCGATCACGAGGAAGGCATTCCTTAAGCCATTTGAGCCATTGCAGTCTGTGTCACAGCCTACACGTACACATAAGGCGATGTGTACGTGGAACCGTGTCATAATCGCCAACTCGCCGCGTGCAGTGTTTTGGCGAACCGCGCGCCGGGAATCAGAATCAGAATCAGAAGAATTTATTTTCCTAGTTTGTATGTTACATTTATATTTTGGCCAGCAGTGGTTTAGGTCCGCCTGCTGGACTTGTGTCAGCTAACTTAAATCTAGTACCTTTAGACCTGTTAAGATTCTGAGAGTGTACTGCGCGATGTTATGCACGTTTTCGTTAGTCTGATTTTCTTTGTTTCCTAGGCTACTTACAAACTATGTTATATGTACATCTTACGAGCTATGTTAGTATACTAATACTAAAATGTTTTTATCGCTATTTGATTGTCTGTTTCATTGTACACTGTAATTTTTGGTTACTGGCTATTATAAACACTATAGTATAGTGTATGTGGTCGGGGAGCGGTGGGTCGTTTGCTGATTTGCCGCTTCCTGTCGCACCGTCCTGTACAGTGTACACCCCGCATCTCGCGGTGGCTACTTACTCACCCGGAGCACGGGCACATCCTTCGGAAGATTCACATAAATGTCGACTCTTATTCTATTGAGCAATAAACTTCAATAAAAAAGTGTAATAAAATTTTTACGCGTTTTGAAAGCAAAAATAAACGAAATGACTAAGGGTGTGTTGGGATTTGTTTACATTCAACTTCCCTTGTATTTACGTGTATAGCGGCACTTTAGGGGACCTTAAATGTTTTACGAGGACACAGCAAATACAGCGGCTAACAGAAAATAAAACTTTATTTGATTGCCGAAGCTGAACCCGGTGGTTCGGTAGTTTGTAGCCGCTTTAAAGCTATTGGAAGCCCTACTGGGCCTGCGTGCCACCCGGCGCGGCGCGGCCGGCGCGGCGCGACGGAGGTCACACGCTTGTTGGTGGCTAGTTAGCCTTGATTATTTGATAATGTTACGTTGTCATATCAAGGGATTTATGTTACTGAGTTAAGTTAGAATTTTGATAAAAATACACATCGACGTATTTATTTAACTGAAGTAACTTTCAATTAATTGTTAATTTACCATTTACACTCAAACCGAATTAACACAACAATTTGGTTGTGTCATCACTCATTGTGTAGAACTGTATCCGCGTCAATATATTTACATTACATACACTATACATAGCCATAGAGAACCGTAGGAACTCTAAATGAAGTGGAAGGGAAAATTTATGAAAATATATTCTTTATATAAAATAACACGAAATCGTGTAAGTACGCGCGTAGATACCAACTTCTATGTCTATGTAGCTATAAACTTTAAATCGCGGAAGCTAAAGTATGGTGGAGAAGGCTTAGGCCCAATTGCGCCAACACGAATTTAGAGTTAAGTAGCGAGTTATTGATTTAAACGCGGTTCCCACAGTCAACAGGTACTAGCTTAACGAGTTAAACTGATTTATATCGTTAAATTCGTGTTGGCGCAATTGGCCCTTAGAGAAAAAAATGTTTCGGCAATGTCAGATTTACAAAGCAATTACACTTTCTATTCTTTCATTGTTTACCTTTCAGTGTCTACGATTTTACACAAATATAAATCTGTCAATCACTTGAGATTTGTTTATATGCTCTGTAAGCACGGACGGACGAAATATATTGGACATATTTTTTTTTTAAATGAAAGTTTAAAATAATAATTAAGCCCCCTTATATTTTGTTTATTAATTCGAACATTTTCTGAATTAGTTTGATGTGTTATTTTCTTCCAAAGTATGTACGACTATAAATAGTAAAGAAAGCAATCTTAAACTTACTCAAGTATTGGCAAGTATTTCCTAATGAATTGGATTTCCCCTCCATACTTTTCATGCGGACAATTTCTATATGCGGGGGTGCGGCATATAGAGTTGTATCTCTTTTTACATTTCGCGGGGCCCGCGATGTGGGGCACTACCGGGTCCCGTGCACCCGCCGCCCACCGCCGCGTCCCGCCCCGCCCTGTCCCGCCTCGCCGCCTTCGCCCGTAACGTTCGCGGTCGCCATGGAAACCGGCTCAAATGACGTATCGATCCCGCTCGGAGGGGACTCGCGTGGAGGCACCGCGCACCCTCCCGCCCCCCGGTGCCTCCACCGAGCCCCCGCGCCTTCTTCCGCCACCCTCGTTCACCCGCTCGCGCCTCCCTACCTCATTCAAACTGACTGATGTAGAGTTCGGATATACCTCCTCAGAAGGAAATAATATTTTCATTAAAATGAAAATGAGAAAAAAATGTTTTATGATTTATTTTGTTCGTCATCTGTTCTCGTTTCCGCCGAGTCGATGTGACAGTCGGCGTGTGTGGAGGCAGAATGATTTAGATTGGATATAGTATAGGTACGTATGTATACGGTATGCCACGTGACTATAATGGAATTTCGAAATGTACACTTTTCTTTTGAATAGGTACCTATGTGTTTTTTGTAATTGGAAGTGATTGTTATAATGTAGAAATCCGGTAGAATTAATTATGTTCTTGAAGTTTAATTTATATGTTTATTTCGTTCCTAGTCTTCTTCAGCTATAAAATAAAAGTATGTACGATTAGTTCACATAACATGTACGTACATAGTCTAATTACCTAAGCTAATTATTCGGGATTTTTATACATATGTTGTAAATAACTAAAAGTTAAGTAAAATAAATAAACTTAAACTAATATAAATAAAATAAAAATAATTTTACTGAAAGATACGCCTACAGGACGAAAATTTTCTCCAGCTCGACCGTCGCGTCGCGACAGCTGCGGTGCCCAGCCAGCACATGTGTTTCCCCTCTGAATCTCGAGGCTAGTTCGCCGTACGAGATGAGCCTTGGCACGTGGCTCACCAGACCCATATCGCTTGTTGACGAACTCTTTTGATTCTGGTGCCCACGCACCGAGGGTCGCCACGGCGAACGCCGCGAAAATATAGGTATCGGCAACATTAATAGTAATTTTAATAAAATTCATATGCATTTCACATTTTATTTCCAAAAAAACATTATAACATAAGCAGAGTAAAAAAATTATATATTGTCAAGTTTAAATGTCTTGTCGAGAATTTTGTTTCAAACATTAACATAATTAAGTGGTTCTCGAAGTTTTCCCATTATAAACTTGCGAGAAGTTTTATTTTTCCCTCAAGCAAGTCAGCCCGCTCCGCCCCGCCCCTCTCGGCAGAGTGTGCGTGCGTACACGTATTTATCTGAGGATTGGATTTTCCCGTGTGTTGGTGAACCTACATTTTTGCTCAGAACAGCGGATGGATAGGAGATATATTATAGAACTAGCTGTTGCCCGCGACTTCATCCACGTGGATAAGAACATGACAAATTATTAAACTGGTTATGCACGGAAACGGTTTATTTAGATATAGCTTTTACCCGCAGCTTCGCTCGCGTGAAATTCGTATTTCAAAAGAAGAAAGTAAATAACTGAGGCCGAAGGCCGAGCTGCATTCAGGAATACGATAAGCCTTCTCGAAGAAAGTAAGTATCTAAGGGAGAGACCGGGGGTCGCGCTGCGTTTAAGTTAACGATATTCTTCTCGGTGAAAGTAGGTAGGTAAGTAAATAAGGGCGAGGCCGAAGGCCTAGCTGCGTTCAGGTAAACGGGATTCTTTCACGATAAAAGTAAGTAACCATATACTTTCTTTGATAAAGTATATGATTTACCTATACACGCACCTTCGCCTTCAGCGTATACATAATTATTATTATTGAAATACTTGAATTTTCAAAGTTGGCATAAATATTGGTCTTGGAATAAATGGCTTGGCTCTTCGCTGGCATGGCGCCTAACTGTGCGTGGTTTCGCGAGGAGAGGGGTTTTTGGCTCTGTCGTCTGTACCATTGGTCTCTCGACACAGCCACCCATGTTGGTTTAAAAAAAAAACTTTCTCGGCTCCAAAGGTGTCATTTGAAACGCTGAATAGTATTTTCGAATGAAAGTTCATCGAATGGGTTGAGTTGCCCGAAAATAATGACAGCAGTGGATCAGGTGGTGGGTGCAAAGTCTTAAGTTTTACTTGGCCAATTTGCATGTTAATCAGTCGTCGTTACTATTTTAATAACATTTCAATGCATCTTTCTATGTATGCTTACTGAAAGAAAAAATACTTGCAGATAATATGTGTCAGCCGCCATACTCGGGACTATTCGAGATACGGGCGACCTCGCCTTGTTCGACTAGACACGGATTCTAAAAACCCAAAGGGGAGCCAACCCGCTACCTTGAACCACTTGATCTTTCTGTTCTGTATAACCACATGTCACAATAAATACATTTGAATTTGACATATATTTCTTCATTACATAAATGCAAAGGCGAAAATGCAGAGAAAAATAAAAACATAATACTTACATATAATTAATTATATATACATATTAATACTCATCGCTGTCAGTAATAATGAGACCAAATTATTAAAAAAATCTGTTAAGTGCGAGTTTTACTCGCGCACGAAGGTTTCCGTATCTATCCGCTATCAATAGTATCCGCCTATCCGCTCAGGTGGCATGGTCTTCGAATTTTAATTTCGCAGATATGTAGGACGATCGGAGAGAAGCCTCAATGAGGTCGATAGCAATTTACGGTGGGAAAATGACAGCACCTCAATGAGGTCGTTGGCATTTTAGTGGCTATAACAAAACAATGCAATGTATAAAAGCTTGTGGCGCCATCTGTTATTAAATTGTGTGACTAATCGATTTTAATGAAACGTTTCTTTTATGTAATTTTTAACTTTTCATTATTTTTCTTATTTGTTGTTTCATCCGCCATAGTAACACATATTCTGTGAAAGTTTCAACCGGCTACCTATTACGGTTCAAGAGATACAGCCCTCGGACGGACGGACGGACGGACGGACGGACGGACAGACAGACGGCGGAGGCTTAGTAATAGGCTTCCGTCTGGGATACGGAAAACCTAAAAAATCATAAAATCAAATCAAAATATGTGTATTGCACTTAATAACAATTTGCAAAAGGTACAGCTTAACGCCATAGGTGTTCTCCTAAAGCCAACCTTTGGGTTATCATATCATTGTAAGATTGAAAGAGTGTGGAGTGGAAGGGAAAAAACATTTTTTAACATATAATGAAACATGAAAAATAAATATGAATTAAATATTTTCATTCATACCAATATTTGGTTTCAGATTTTTAAATATATTTTATATGCAATACAAATAAATAGATAGCATATACTATCTATTTTAGTTAGTACATACTACCCACTACACATAGAAATATAATACATCTATGATACTATGCATTATATTTCTATGTGTAGTATATATTGTATTTATTTATTTATACTATATATTTATTTGTATACAGAAAAATCTGTCAAGTGCAAGTATCACTCGCGCGCGGAGGTTTCCGTATCTATCCGCTATCAATAATATCCGTCTATCCGCTCAGGTGGCATGGTCTTAGAATTTTAATTTCGAAGATATGTAGGACGATCGGAGAGAAGCCTCAATGAGGTCGATAGCAATTTACGGTTGGGAAAAAGACAGCACCTCAATGAGGTCGTTGGCAGCGGCTATAACAATGCAATGTATAAAAGCTTGTGGCGCCATCTGTTATTAAATAGTGTGACTAATCGATTTTAATGAAACGTTTCTTGTATGGGGGCCCCCCTTAATTTTTAACTTTTTCTTATTTTTCTTATTTGTTGTTTCATCCGCCATAGTAACACACATTCTGTGAAAGTTTCAACCGGCTACCTATTACACGGTTCAAGAGATACAGCCCTCGGACGGACGGACAGACAGACGACGGAGGCTTAGTAATAGGCTTCCGTACGGGATACGGAAACCTAAAAAGGTATAGGGAGTAATAATGACATTTTCGTCGCATCTACTATTTTTAAATTTCGAATGAATATTTTATTCCAATTTTATTTGCTGCCAGTTCTCAAGACAGTTGGACTACGTGATTTTAAACGCGCAATAATGTTTTATAATATTTTTTTTCGAGATGTTTTATATTATGTTATTCCGGGATATACACTATCCTATCCAAAGTTTCGTGAAAATGTACAGACGGACAAAAATTTTTTAAAACTGTTTTAACATGTTTATTTCCTCATCTTGGCGCACCGGTTGGTTATTTTTCCGAATATATTCGATGTACACATTTTTTTACCTGTACGATTTTATTATAATGTAGGTATAGATTATTATTTCTGACAAATGAATAGCGAGAATATTTTGTTCAAATTCCTTCATACAATTATTTCGGTACCTATGAATTTAAATATTCTATTTATAGATAGCAGTACAATATAATTCGTTTTTTTTTTCATTCGTTACGGGCTGGATGAGGTCCCAATAGGGAAAATTATGATCGCAAAATGGCTATTGAGCACAATGGTGTGCGTTGTTTTTTTTTTGCATTAAGTACAAGTCGGAGATTTTATTTCCAAAAACTAGTTCACTGTTTTGAGTGCCGGACAAAGGCTTGATCGCACGTGATCCTGACAACATGCCATTACCTAACTAATAGTTTTCTGATGGATATTAAAGCCTAATATTTTATGATTATGGCCCTTTTTTCTCCGCTCATGCTTTCATACAATACAATAAATACCATAATACAAATAACTATTAGTTTAAAAATGATGGTTCAATAATTTTTTTAATTAAAATTACATTGTTTTATTTTTCAACAAAATACCTATTTAGAGAACATAACATAATATGACATTGCATTATCGTGAACACAAATCTGTTTTACCCGACTACGGCGAAGCCAAAAGGCGGGGCATTAATGTGTTTAGCCTGAATGCTTTTCATTGATTTGATTTGCTACGAGCTCGAATAATTGTCTTCACCAGGTTAATCCAAACAGACACTCCACCTTTGGACATGTTCGCTTCGCTCGAGAGAGTAATGTAAATGAAAACGTACTCGTTCGTACATGGTTAGATAGATATGTTCTGTGCTCACACAGCACACACGCACACACACACACCCACACACCCTTATATTGTTCTTAGCATTCCTACGAGACTACGAGAGTGAGTGCGAATGTAGATACTCGTAGCACTCATTTGAAGAGTAAATATTCTCCAAGTAACGGTACAAATAACATTACATTCGTACGTACTCAAGCAAGTGCTCTGAAGTTTGATAAGGTTATACATTTTTGTTTCGGTGACTAATGAGTGAACCAATGACGAGTTCTTCATGGCGATTTATTGTTGCATAAAAAACATATTGTTAAAGTATATTTTTTTATATGTTAGTACTAAGCATGTAAGTACACGCTTTTTATTAGGTTTCCGTATCCCGTACGGAAGCCTATTACTAAGCCACCGCTGTCTGTCTGTCTGTCCGTCCGTCCGAGGGCTGTATCTCTTGAACCGTAATACATAGGTAGACAGTTGAAACTTTCACAGAATATGTGTTACTATGGCGAACGTAACAACAAATAAGAAAAATAAGAATAAGTTATAAATTAAGGGGGGCTCCCATACAACTAAAGTACAAAATAAAAATAGATTAGTCACACTATTGATTAACAGATGGCGCCAACGGCTTTTATACATTGCATGTTGGAAGATAAAACATAGGCAGATAATAGCGGATACATAATATTCTTGAATATTTACTTTTTCGAAATTTGAAAAGACAATTTCATTTTGGTTTTTTATTTTTTCGTGACAGTTTTTTGAATTTTGATTTTCGAATTATGATGTGATGTTAGAATAGGCAGACAGATCACTTTTAAAAATAAAGTGACGTTACTACTTCTACTTACTTGTTAAAACAGCTGTCAGTGGGCAAACATGGAGACCTGTCATAATAACACAAACAAAAAATATCTGATAAATTAAAATTCGAAGACCATGTCACCTGATATTATTTATAGCGGATAGATGAAAGAGATACGTCATTGGGATAGATACGGAAACCTCCGCGCGCGAATAAAACTTGCACTTGACAGATTTTTATATTTCTTCATTAGATAAATGCAAAACCGAAAAAAATTAAAAGAAAAAAATACTTACCGTCACCGTCCCTTTGTACCGTCCAGATTTTCAGCTTTGCGTTTATCTAATCATCATCAATACTAATAATAAATCTGTAAGGGATGGTCATGGAGGAAGTTGCTTTGTTTTAGGAAATATTGAGTTTGTAGCCTCTATGTATGATAAATAAATCTGTAAGGGATGGTCATGGAGGAAGTTGCTTTGTTTTAGGAAATATTGAGTTTGTAGCCTCTATGTATGATACTAAAGCTAAATTGACGATTTTTAGAAATCTTTTCTGTATGTATGTATGTATGTTCCTCCATAACTCTTAAAGCCATCATCCGAATTTGATGAAACTTAGTACAAGCCCATTTTACTATACGGGACACAGGATAGGCTAACTAAAATTCACTTCTGGCTACGCTAAGATGTGGCTCCCATACAAATCGAATCGAAATAAAAGCGGCGCGGCGCGGCGGCGGAGGTTTGTGGCGGCTAGCTGCGGAGGCTGGCGGCGGCGGAGGAGGGGCGGGCGCGGCACGGGGTGCGGTCTGGCGGAGCGCGGTGTGTGTATGCATTGTCTCGAGCCAGAGTATATTATTTAATTCGATTCATAATATTATGTAGGTTTACTTCTTTAGGTATCTATTTGATTAATTTTAGGTGCAAACCTATGTAAAAGTGTTGTTGCAAGTCGATGTTAGCGGATATTTACTTAACTGGAGTTCCTATTTGATTTAAGTTTTTTGATCGTATGTTTATTATATTGTACGTAGTGTAGTATGCGCGCACTATTAGCGAAAAACAAAAAACCCGACTACGAAAAACAAAAAAGGAAAAAATAAGATAATTTTGTAATATATTGGGGCAAAGTGCAGTTTAGAATACGTACTAGGAAAACTTAGGAAGTCGAATATATGATTCTGAAAATATAGCATTAGGTATCGATCATAATTAATTATGTACTTGAACATAGTCAATCTGCTTTGATAATATGAACGAAAGGTCCTTCGAACACAATTAATAATACAGTCGGAGTCGGAGTCAGCAAAACTTCTTGAAAATCTAGCTGACTCCGACTCCGGCTGTATTATTAATTGTGTTCGAAGGACCTTTCGTTCATATTATCAAAGCAGATTGACTATGTTCAAGTACATAATTAATTATGATCGATACCTAATGCTATATTTTCAGAATCATATAAGTATTCGACTTCCTAAGTTTTGCTAGTACGTATTCTAAACTGCACTTTGCCCCAATATATTACAAAATTATCTTATTTTTTCCTTTTTTGTTTTTCGTAGTCGGGTTTTTTGTTTTTAATAATAGTTTTTATTTCACACTTTTTAGAACATAACATAACTCTACATTAATAATGTAATGTTTTGTTTAAAATTTAATTTTGTTTTTAAATTAAATACTGTCATGTCAGCCTCGGTAGCTCATTGGTGCAGTCGGTCGACTGTTGTTAAGCAGTGCAGTGCTGAGCGCGGTCAGTACTTGGAGGAGTGACCGCTCGACCGTTGGAGGCTGACCGTGGTTCGGATTCCACGATACACTGTAGGTCCCTTCCCTTCTTACCTTACTAGGTGGTAGGGTTTATCCCGGCCGGGTTGATACCACTGCACTGAGCGAAACGTAGGTCGAAACTGCTATGTAAATAGTTCGTGTTTTCCGTCCAGTTCAGTGTAGCCGACATGAAATGAAGGGAAGCACTGACATGGCACCTACTTCAACCGGTGTTATGGGCTGACATCACGGATGTTGTAGGTGATGTAGCCAACCGTGTCAGTTTCCATAAAAAATACTGAATTTGTTCCAGTACAAAATCTCGGAACAGACTTGAAATTTGAATAGTAAGGGATATACAGCGACATCTGCTGGCTGTAAAACTTATTATTTCCAGGGAATTAAACATTCAGTGAATGCCACAGATTTCTTTTTAAAGTTGTCAATTGTATTACCTGTCATGTTGGTAATCTGTGGTCATGTTTGATTACATCATGTATGTACAGTGGTTATATCCTCTTTGTACAATATGATGAGTATGCATAATATGTATAGAGGTATATTGTTATTTCTGAAGATAACTTTCTCAAATTAATTTATTGGCACCTGCGGTACAGATCTGAAAAAATTAATTATGAGAAACAAATTATCCACAGAAATAGCAATATAACTCTTTTTTTATGGTAACTGACACGGTTGGGTACATCCAAAGAGATTAAAAGGGGCTGTCTTTGGGTACATCCATGGAGTTGGGGAACAACTCCATGGGTGCATCACCTACAACATCCGTGATGTCAGACCATAACACCGGGTGAACTTGATGCCACGTCAGCCTTCCCTTCGGTCGTGCCGGCTACACTGAACTGGACGGAAAGCCATTGACTTATATATTACTAACGTAAGGACGGGCCTATACGAACTGAGCAAATGGCATCACTTCACTGGATGTCCAAGCGAAGTGACATCCAGTGGCTTGTCAGTCAGTTGCTGGCTGTCAGTCGGCCATGACGTGTTAGTTGTGTGGGTTTCGCTCCTTAATGCCTCATACTTGCGTACTCAAATCGTGCAGAACCTACAAAAAAGAAAGGGGGAATAACGTACCATAGGTGCGTAAGCCTTATTTTGTTGGATTCAGCGATATTTCCTAATAAAATCTGAATTGACATTTTGTTTACGCAACATCGCACGCCAGCCGTCACGCCGCCATACAGTACGTGAGCGCTAAGGAAGTAACTTTGTATCAACGTTTATAAAAACAAAATGTGTACGTGTTATATTTCGATAATTTTTATTTAATATTGAGAATTACGTTAACTAGTGTGAATTAATAATGTATTTATTTAAGCATTATTTTTGTTATGATTTATCTCAGACGAAATAAAAAAATAAAGATAAAACGCAGCGAACAGCGTAGCTAGGCCGGTTTTTATATATGTGGTTGTGTGGCCAGTGTTGCCATAATGATTCTCCTCAGTACCCCAATATTATAAAAATGTGTGGCATTTTTTTAAATCTAAGATAATGATACATGATAAAGATAATTGATAACAACAAGCTGTATTTTAGTAAATGAACATGAAAATTTGACATAAAATATCAATCTGCGTCACATGGACATTTTTTGGTCATACATAACTCGGGAACCACTGGTCTTAGACCCACCGTGTTGGTACTCAAACTTCAGGTTTCGGTGAGATCCATCCATCTGTCACATAAACTTTTGTTTTGGTCATAACTCGAGAACCACTGGTGCTAGACCCATCGTCTTGGTACTCAAACTTCAAGTCTCGGTGAGATCCATCCATATGTCACATGAACTTTTGTTTTGGTCATAACTCGAGAACCACTGGTGCTAGACCCATCGTGTTGGTACTCAAACTTCAAGTCTCAGTGAGATCCATCCATCTGTCATATGAACTTTTGTTTTGGTCATAACTCGAGAACCACTGGTGCTAGACCCACCGTGTTGGTACTCAAACTTAAAGTCTCGGTGAGATCTATCCATCTGTCATATGAACTTTTGTTTTGGTCATAACTCGAGAACCACTGGTGCTAGACCCACCGTGTTGGTGCTCAAACTTCAGGTCTCGTTGAGATCTATCCATCTGTCATATGAACTTTTGTTTTGGTCATAACACGAGAACCACTGGTGCTAGACCCACCATGTTTGTACTCAAACTTCAAGTCTCGGTGAGATCTATCCATCTGTCACATGAACTTTTGTTTTGGCCATAACTCGAGAACCACTGGTGCTAGACCCATCGTGTTGGTACTCAAACTTCAAGTCTCGGTGAGATCTATCCATCTGGCATATGAACTTTTGTTTTGGTCATAACTCGAGAACCACTTGTGCTAGACCCACCGTGTTGGTGCTCAAACTTCAGGTCTCGGTGAGATCTATCCATCTGTCACATGAAATTTTGTATTGACCATAACTCGAGAACCACTGGTGCTAGGCCCATCGTGTTGGTACTCAAACCTCACGTCTCGGTGAGATCTATCCATCTGTCACATGAAATTTTGTATTGACCATAACTCGAGAACCACTGGTGCTAGGCCCATCGTGTTGGTACTCAAACTTCAGGTCTTGGTGAGATCTATCCATCTGTCACATGAACTTTTGTTTTGGTCATAACTCGAGAACCACTTGGGCTAGACCCACCGTGTTGGTGATCAAACTTCAGGTCTCGTTGAGATCTATCCATCTGTGATATGAACTTTTGTTTTGGTCATAACTCGAGAACCACTGGTGCTAGACCCACCGTGTTGGTACTCAAACCTCACGTCTCGGTGAGATCTATCCATCTGTCACATGAAATTTTGTATTGACCATAACTCGAGAACCACTGGTGCTAGACCCATCGTGTTGGTACTCAAACTTCAGGTCTCGGTGAGATCTATCCATCTGTCACATGAACTTTTGTTTTGGTCATAACTCCAGAATCGTTAGTCTTGAACTAGGACAAGGTGTTCTCGAGTTATGGCCAAAACAACAGTTATGGCCAAGACAGATGGATAGATCTCACCGAGACCTGAAGTTTGAGTACCAACACGGTGGGTCTAGCACCATTGGTTCTCGAATTATGACCAAAACAAAAGTTCATGTGACAGATGGATAGATCTCACCGAGACTTGAAGTTTGAGTACCAACATGGTGGGTCTAGCACCAGTGGTTCTCGAGTTATGACCAAAACAAAAGTTCATGTGACAGAGGGATAGATCTCACAGAGACTTGAAGTTTGAGTACCAACACGATGGGTCTAGCACCAGTGGTTCTCGAGCTATGACCAAAAGAACAGTTCATGTGACAGATGGATGGATCTCACCGAGACCTGAAGTTTGAGTACCAACACGGTGGGTCTAGCACCAGTGGTTCTCGAGTTATGGCCAAAACAAAAGTTCATGTGACAGATGGATAGATCTCACCGAGACTTGAAGTTTGAGTACCAACACGGTGGGTCTAGCACCAGTGGTTCTCGAGTTATGGCCAAAACAAAAGTTCATGTGACAGATGGATAGATCTCACAGAGACTTGAAGTTTGAGTACCAACACGGTGGGTCTAGCACCAGTGGTTCTCGAGTTATGGCCAGAACAAAAGTTCATGTGACAGATGGATAGATCTCACCTCACCACAGAGCACGGAACCGCCCCGGCCCGCGCCCCTACTAGAAGGCGCCCTGAGCGCGATTTCCCTACAACAGCGTTGAAGCCTGTAGGCGTGGCCTATGACTTACATATGTGTGTTGTGCGTGTGCCTAACTTGCTCCTTTTTGTATGTAGTGTCGATACTAACACACACACACACACACACACACACACACACACACACACACACACATACGAAGCGCTAGTAGCACTGCGTCCAGTTATTGGGTTTCAAATATTATCGCTTAGGGCGCCTCTAGGAGGGGGCGCGGGCGGGGGCGGTTCCGTGCTCTGTGGATCTCACCGAGACTTGAAGTTTGAGTGTTGGTACACGGTGGGTCTAGCACCAGTGGTTCTCGAGTTATGGCCAAAACAAAAGTTCATGTGACACATGGATAGGTCTCACAGAGACTTGAAGTTTGAGTACCAACACGATGGCTCTAGCACCAGTGGTTCTCGAGCTATGACCAAAACAAAAGTTCATGTGACAGATGGATGGATCTCACCGAGACTTGAAGTTTGAGTACCAACACGACGGGTCTAGCACCAGTGGTTCTCGAGTTATGACCAAAACAAAAGTTCATGTGACAGATGGATGGATCTCACCGAGAGTTGAAGTTTGAGTACCAACACGATGGGTCTGAGACCAGCGGTTCTCGAGTTATGGCCAAAACAAAATTTCATGTGACAGATGGTTAGATCTCATGGAGACGTCCAATTTTAGCAGGAACACGATGGATCTAGGACCAGCCGTTCTCGAGATATGACCAAAACCAATTTTTAACCGACTTCAATAAAAGGAGGAGGTTCTCAATTCGACTGTATTTTTTTTTATGTAACACATAGTTAGATCCCTTCGAGACGTCCAGTTTTAGCACGAACACGATGGATCTAGAACCAGCTGTCTCGAGATATGACCAAAACTAATGTTCATGTGACACAGATTGATATTCTATGTCCAATTTTCAATGATGAGGTTCATTTACAAATACTATTACACAAGTTGTTATTATTGATAAGAAAACCGCAATTATTTTTATAATACTCGTGTACTGGGAATCATTATGGCAACACTGGCCTAGCTGTCTTTACGTAAAACGTAGTAGAATTTTTTTCTTTCGAAAAATGCATACTACTTTGTGGCAAGTCTTGCAATTTTGGCATATAAGGAACGGGACATTCGGTAGATAGAATGTTAATTTAATAATGTTTATATGTATAATAATAATGATTTTTATTTACTTAATTTAATGAAAGAACACCTATGTCTAGCAATTCCTTGTCCTCCTCCTTGCAATATCTACTAATGATAATAATTTTCTTATTGCAAAAAGGTAACACTTAAGATAACGTCGGTACAACGCTACTTCGAACGCTAAAACCGCGGAGCGGCTGGCTGTCTCTGTCGCAGTTCACGTATTTGTTAAGAGATGGCGCTGCGTCTATCGACGCCCCATATGGCGAGATGAATTTGTATGGAAGGCCATATCCTTACTTTAGCATATCACTGCGGAAAGCACAAACTATTTACGTAGCCGTTTTGACCCACCTTTCATTCAGTGCGGTGGTACCAACCCGGGCGGGTTAAACCCTACCACCTAGTAATATAAGAAGGGAGTCATATCCTTTAGTCGCCTTTTACGCCATACACGGGGAGAGATGCTTACAGGTCTTAAAGAAAGAAGTTTAAATTATTAAGTTATTATTGGGCTTTTACTTGGAGTATATGAAATGAAACAAACACTCTTATAAATATAAAATTCGAATTGGTATTTTATTAAACCATTTACATAAATATACACATTACATATGATTTGTTTTATGATTAAATGTAGTCAAAGAGATTAAAAAACCAGGTTATAGAGAGGACAATGGGAACATTTTCATATAAACTTTTTGAGCTCAAGATTATAATACGCCATCTAGCTTTGAATAGCAAAAACATGATGTAATATAGAACACATAATTAGAACACATTTCATCTATCGGTCGATAGATGAAGCCAATAGTCTAATAGGACGAGAGCCAACGACCAAAATGATAGTTGATTTTATATGAGCGATAAAATCGTTAAATTTAATTTACTATTCCGTTTTGATCAATTGACCCAAATTCACTTGTAAAAATGATTTTGAGACTGTTTGAGCTATAATATTAGGTGCTGAAATTGAAAATGAAATTGCCGTTTCTACAAACTGACCACTTGTATGTCAGCCTCGATAGCTCAGTGGTGCAGACAGTCAACTGTCGCTATTGAATGTTAAGCAACGCTGGGTGCGGTCAGTACTTGGATGGGTGACCGCTGACCGTTGGAGGCTGACCGAGGTTCGGATTCCTCGTAAAACTGTAAGTCCCTTCCCTCCTAATCTTACTTGGTGGTAGGGTTTAACCCGCCCGGGTTGGTACCACCGCACTGAATGAAACTTCGGTCGAAACGGCTATGTAAATAGTTTGTGTTCTCCGACCAGTTCAGTGTAGCCGGCACGATCAAAGGGGGAAGCACTGACATGGCACCTAGTTCACCCGGTGCTATGGGCTGACATCACGGACGTTGTAGGTGATGTAGCCAACCGTGTCAGTTTCCATAAAAAAAAAACTTTGAAAGTGGCTACCTTTTTTTTGCGTAGGAATTCCAATTTCAAATATTTTCTGTTATAAAGGCAAATTATTCTTTTTTCAAAATCAGTTGTTCATTTGTTTTCCCACCGTTCGGTTTTTTTTACATCGCTGGTTCTGTGACCATGGAAAAATCTAAATTGCGCGTTATTTTCGAATATGAATCCCGTCGCAGCACCAACGCAGCACAGACGGCATGCAATATCATCGACGTGTATGGACCAGGCAAGTGAACGCACTGTGCGTTTTTGGTTTGATCGCTTCCGTTCTGTAAATTTTCATCTCAATGATGAGGCCCGTGGCCGACCGGAGACGAGAGTCGATAACAATGAATTTAAAGCCATAGTTGAAGCAGATTAATCACAAACCACGTCGGAATTAGCAGCAGCCTTCAATGTAAGTGATAAAACGATACTGATTCATTTACGTCAAATTGGAAAGATAAAAAAGCTCGGAAATTGGTTACTGTATGAACTCACTGAAAAACAACAACAAAATCGCGTCGAAGCTTGTCTTAACTTGTTGAATAAGCACAGAAATGGGGGGATTCTGAATCGGATTGTCACTTGTGATAAAAAGTGGATCCTGTATGACAATCGAAAACGTCCGTCACACTGGTTGGACACAGGGGAGGCAGCCAAACCATGTCCCAAAGGCAAATTGAGTCAAAAGAAGTTGCTTGTCAGTGTATGGTGGACCTGTGCCGGGATTATTCATTACAGCTTCTTGCACGTCTGGTCAGTGATGGTGGCAGGGACCGCGGGTTCGAGGCTCGCAAAAGACGGAGAAATATATTTTGTATTTTCAACTATTGTATATGCCTCTCTATCGCGCTCTCGCTTGCACACACAGGTCTCTAACGCGCTCACGCTTGCACACACAGGTTTAGATGGAACGTTACACTTCTTCGTGCGTGCAGCCGGTGTTCATCAATTTATAAGACGTGACATCATCACGTCAAAACAAATCCGACGAGGCAGTGAAAAACGCCTTTAAAGAGTTCATCGAGTCCCATCCCCAGGATTTCTATAGTAGAGGCATCAATGAACTTCCAGTAAAATGGCAAAAGTATATATTTTTCATAAAAAAATTTTTTTTATTTTTTCTATATAGGTAAAACGGCAATTTCATAGGCAAGGACCTAATATTTGTTTTGCCTCATTTGGCATTTTTGTAAAGGTTGGTACGCGCACCGCTACTGACGTCTGAAAAACATGTTCTGGTTATCTTAGATCGGTAATTCAACAACATTCCGAAAATCAAACCATGACAGGGTTCGGTCAAATTGGTTGCCATTTTTAAAAAATACTGCCAGGAGACGCTACACGAAAAACATTTAGTATCGGGTTGAGGACAATTGAACGAAATACTATGAGACAAAAATATTGGTTGTGGGATCTCGTACTATAATAGTAGTAAAGCTACTGTATAACAGAGGGCGCTTTTTATTTTTTCAATATGGCCTAGTTGATCGTTGTTCTAGAATCATCTATGGAAATTATGTATTATATTCAAATATTGAATAAATATACACAATACTTATGAAAATAAACTGATTACATGTTCAGTCGTATTTTTATATCGAGATTTGCAATACCGCAATGCGCAACTCGGCATATTTTCTTAGATTTTCTTCTTTCTCTAGCACACGAATACGACCTCACATGCGGACTGCTGGCGCTACTGAACGACTTTGTACCACTAGGATCTAAGTAGTAGATTACGTTTTTGTTCTTGTTGTCCGGTCTATATGGAAGAGGGTGAGTTTAATGTCTTTGAATGTAGTCCATTTGCGCTGTTTATAGGAATAAATGACCTTTGCGTTTCTGTTCAAGAGAATTGAACTTAGGTATATCTTTCGAATACAACGTTTTTCTTCGGCATGAAGATATTTATCAAATTGTTGTAATACTTCTTCCATTGACTTAAAATTCTGACTTCTTCATATTGATCAATAGAGATGTGAATTGTGTCAACAAATCCTTCAGGCTTCTCAATGCGTGAGAACATTACCTTCTCCGAATCGCTCTTCCTGTGAGCCGTTTTAATCATGTACTTCTCACTTGTGAAATAACGCTGACCGCTCTGCCACAATGTAGAATAAATGAGCTAGTTGCATTTTATGTATGTACCTACCTATCATAAATTCCATTATTTTCCAAACTGACGTCAACAAATATGGTTGTCATAGTAACCCCCCAATACAGATTATTGTCCCAGAGTTGACAGACTAGAGATGGTTTGCCCAACAGAACCACAGACCACCTTACCCACAGACCTAACCGGACCTCCTGACAATTCCTTTCCTGATCTGAGAGTACAATACTCTTTGGACAGGCAACCAAACTCTAGATGTCGCCATCCACAATGAAAACTAAGACCCCCTGCATCCAGTTGACGTAGCGGTTATATTCTCTTTGCCAGTTGACGTTTGCATGTAAACAAATGGCCGCCCCGTCTTCCCTTCTATGTACGTGATTATTTTTTGCTGATTTTTACAAATTCGTTATTAAGATTGAGTACTAACCTATCCTATGTCAATTTCGCGATGTTCTAGAACATTTTGGTATATCTTTCATTGAGAATCGACGCTTCTTCTAGGCGCTACGCTCTTTCTAACCCTCATACATACATACATACATACATACATACAAACATTCAGGCTAAACACACTACCCTCCTGTTGGCTTCGCCGTAGTCGGGTAAAAATATTCTTATTTTTACCCGACTACGGCGAAGCGAAAAGGAGAGTTATGTGTTTGACCGGTATGTATGTATGTATGTACCTATGTACGTATGTATGTATGTATGTATGTATGTATGTATGTATGTATGTATGTATGTATGTATGTATGTATGTATGTATGTATGTATTTATATATGTATGTATGTATGTATGTATGTATGTATGTATGTTCATCTGTTCCCTCATACATAACTTCGAAACTACTTATCATAAATTGACAAATGAGGTATCGTTGGATGCGTCTTGACGCTGGATAGAGGCTATGTGACGTCCCAAAAAATTGTATATGGCGCCCTCTAAAGGACATAAAGTCATGCATGACCTAAAAAAAATTTTTTTAATGATGCCGTGTTGGGGATCAAATGAAAGGGATTAATTCACACATTTAAAAAATTTATATATTGTTAGCTGTTGCTTTCGGATTTGCTTGCATGCATCCGATAATTGGGAATAATTTCTAAAATCAGGCCTCACTCCGAACCTACCCAAAATACATCCTACTAATATTATAAACGCGAAAGTTTGTGAATGAGTTGCGTTCAGGAAGACGATAAACCTACTCAAAGAAAGTAAGTAACTAATGGCGAGGCCGAATAATTGCATTTTCTACACCTTAAAGAGATCGTAGATCTTAATATTTCATATTAATTTAAATTTGTTATCTTGATCCGTTCCTGAGAAAAAGGGTCCATGATATAAAAAAAAAAAAAAATGTTTAATGTCATATAACTAAAAGTTTAAAATTTTTTCCTTTACTTGTGCTGTAAGACCTTGCTTATTACCAAATTTTATGATTGTATGTTGACGGGAAATACTCTATAGGTTTTGATTTGATTTGAGTGAGTTTGCGAGTATGAAATCTAACATAGATGGCCGTATCTTTTGATTGCGTTGATTTAAAAGCCTGCATTTTCTACACTTTAAAGAGATCGTAGATCTTAGTATTTTTTATTAATTTTAATTTGTTATCTTGATCCGTTCCTGAGAAAAGGGTACTTGACATACAAAACAAACAAAAAAATTTTTTTATGTCCTATAACTGTTAATTTACAATTTTCGTTTACTTGTGCTGTGAGACCTTGCTTCTTAGCAAATTTCATTATTCTAGGTTTACGGGAAGTACTCTATAGATTTTGATTTGATTTGCCGGCAGCAAAATATGTGACTTAAATGGCCGTGTCTAGTGATTGCGTTGACTTAGAATCTTAAATTTTTTACACCTCTGAGGAAACGTAGACCTTATTATTTGATATTAATTTCAACTTGATACGACTACCCGTTCCTGAGAAAAAAGGTCTTGACAGACAGACAGACACCCAGCCAGACAGACAGACAGACGGACCACAGAGTGATCCTATAAGGGTTCCGTTTTTTCCTCCTTTGAGGTACGGAACCCTAAAAAAGGTATATCTAAGGAAATATTACAATATATATAGTCTATACATATAATAAAATCATAAAGGTAAGAAAGTCTGTACATTGAATGTATTCGGAAAAAACTAACCAGGGTGGCTTAAAATAAGATACTGAACATTTTAGAACAGTTTTTAAAATTTTTGTTTGTTTGTTTGTTTGTTTGTCTGTACGCGCATCACGCAAAAACCACTGAACGGAATTAGACGAAACTTTGTATAGTGGCAGTTTATATGCCGGGTTAACATAATACGTAAAAAAAAATAACAAAAATAAAAAAAAATTAAACAATTATAAACATTATTGCGCGTTTAAAATCATGTAGTCCAAAGTACATAATTATATCTTGAGAACTGGCAGCAAATACAATTTGAATAAAATAGACAGTTCTTCTTTTTTATAACTTGAACACAATAGTCTATACATATCTATTCTTTCTATACATATAATAAAATCGTAAATGCAAAAATGTCTATTTGTACGCGCATCTCGCAAAAACCACTGAACGGAATTTGACGAAACTTTTTATAGTGACAGTGTATATCCCCGATTAACATAATAATTAAAAAATATAATAAAAATCACGTAATCCAAAGTAAAGGTAAAAAACAATTTTAAATGTCATGTTGACAACGGAGAACTGTCATCTCGACGTGAGCTGGCCGGTGACAAATTGTTTGATAAATAAAAAAAATAATTAAAAGTCGAAGTTATGTCGCTGTCATTGGTGCAATAAAATTTATATATATCTGCTGCCCGCGGCTTCGCTCGCGTGAAATTCGTATTTAAAAAAAAAAGTAAGTAACTAAAGGCGGGCCCGAAGGCGGATCTGCGCTCACGTAAACGATATTATTTCTCGATGAAAGTAACTAAGGGCGAGGCGGAAGGCGGAGCTGAGTTCAGGAAGAAGAAAAACATTCTTGAAGAAAGTAAGTAACTAAGGGCGAGGCCGAAGGCCGAGCTCTATTCTGGAAGACCATAATCCTTCTCGAAGAAAGCAAGTAACTATGGGCGAGGCCGCAGGCCGAGCTGCGTTCAGGAAGAAGCTAAACCATCTTGAAGAAAGTAAGTAACTAAGGCGAGGCCGAAGGCCGAGCTACGTTCGAATAATTGAAAAACCATGTCGAAGAAAGCAAGTAACTAAGGGCGAAGCCGAAGGCCGAGCTGCGTTCAGAAAGAAGCTAAATCATCTTGAAGAAAGTAAGTAACTAAGGCGAGGCCGAAGGCCGAGCTGCGTTCAGGAAGAAGCTAAACCATCTTGAAGAAAGTAAGTAACTAAGGGCGAGGTCGAAGGCCGTGCTCTATTCGGGAAGACCATAAACCATCTCGAAGAAAACAAGTAACTAAGGGCGAGGCCGTAGGCCGAGCTGCGTTCAGGAAGAAGGTAAACATTTTTGAAGAAAGTAAGTAACTAAGGCGATGCCGAAGGCCGAGCTACGTTCTGACATATGATAAACCATCTCGAAGAAAGCAAGTAACTAAGGGCGAGGCCGAAGGCCGAGCTGCGATCAGGAAGAAGCTAAACCATCTCGAATAAAGTTAATTAATATTAAGTTTGAGTTAATTTAATTTAAATTTTATTATATAGTCCACGCTTCTGACGGGGCAAATATACCGTGCATCCTAGAACCTCGCGGTTATTCCCGGCTGGATGGCAAGAGACCCGATGCTATCACCTTAGTGCCATGGACTAAGGGTAGTTCTTTGATGTGGGACGCCACTTGTGTTCTCACATTGGCTCCAAGTCACGTTAGGACATTTTCAAGAGCGGCTGGCGCGGCCGAGGCTGGGGCGGAGAGCCTCAAACGCAACAAATATAGAAATATAATTCAAGATTTCGAATTTGTTGCGTTTGCGGTTGATACCCTCGGTCCGTGGAGCAGTGAAGCCAAAAGAGGCTTGGGCCTCTGCTGGTTGACGCAACTGGTGTCCCGCCATCAAGGGCTTATGTACTCCATTCAAAGGGTAAGCCTTGCCATCCAGCGGGGTAATGCCGCAAGTGCTCTAAGAACATTTGAAAATGCCCGTTTTGATGGTTATTTTAATGTTTGTTAGGTAGGTTTTAATTCTTTAGTTATTAATACTACTTTTTTATTTTTATGAAATAAATCGATTGAGTAAACGATATTATATTCTATCGAAGAAAGGAAGTCTTTAAGGGCGAGGCCCGAAGGCGGAAGAGGGTTTTTGGTTTACCTGAACGCAGCTCGGCCTTCGGCCTCGCACTTAGTTCCTTCCTTTCTTCCAGAAGGTTTATCGTCTTCCTGAACGCAGCTCTGCCTTCGGCCTCGCCCTTACTTACTTCCTTTATTTTAAAAAGGTTTATCGTTTACGTGAAAGCAGCTCGGCCTTCGGCCTCGCCCTTAGTTAGTTACTTTCTTTGAGAAGGTTTATCGATTGCCTGAACGCAGCTCGGCCTTCGGCCTCGCCCTTAGTTACTTACATTCTTCTTTGGAATACGAATTTCACGCGAGCGAAGCCGCGGGAAACAGCTAGTTATTAATAAATAAATAAAATGCATTTAATTCTGCATAGCAGTGTGACGGTCAGGTGTGACTGGTGTGACTGGTATCTGAAGGTCCTGCATTCAAATCCTGGAGGCTAACAAAATAAAATCAAATTTTCTGGGAAGATGTAGAACTTCATATAACTTGGGCATGTAAAAAAACAATTTTTCTTTTCATTACTGTGACACTTTTGAAACTTTTTTTAATATATTAAATTAAGTACAAAGCGGCTTACTTGACAATTTCAGTTAGATTCACAATTTTAAGTTTATCTACGGGCCGTTCAACCACAATAGGCGGCTTATTATAGACTTTCTATGTTCGAAGCCTTCAGACATCGATGCAGTTTTCTTTGTAGTAGTAGATATTGTATCGAGCTTTTTACTACTTCTGCGTCTATTGCGTCGTCTATTTACGCCGTCTGCTTGAATTCGTGTTTCGCGAAAAGCTTTAGTAGTCCGTGTCTGTAGAGTGTTCTTTGTAGGTACGGGGCGGAGTATTTTAGGTCTTAAAAAAGCTCTTCTGCGTCTATCGTGCATATATGATTCGTCTTCTGTTTTGCTAAATGTATCATTTATTAATGTAGAGTCGTCCGTTAAGCTAGAGTCGTCCGTTAAGCTAGAGTCGTCCGTTAAGCTAGAGTCGTTCGTTAAGCTAGAGTCGTCCGTTAAGCTAGAGTCGTCCGTTAAGCTAGAGTCGTCCGATAATGACTGAACTATATTGACACTTTCTTCATCTTCATCTAAATAACTATAATTTGATAATGTCGCTAAAGTATCATCAACGTTGTTGTCAGTTGTTGTTATAGTGTTCAATGTTGTAACTGTTTCTTCATCGCTTTCTTCGTCAGATATAGAATCATCAAGTAATGTTGAATAAGTATAAAAATGTGTTGATCGCGAGACCTCTGGATTTGCATGGTTTGTCGCCTCTTTTTTGTAGTAGTCGACCAACGATGTTGTAATGGGTTCGTCCTCGTCTTCTCCTACAGATGTATACATTAGGGTTGAATAAATATATAACAGTGTTTTTCGCGAGTCGTCTAGATTTACATCGTTCGTCGCCTCTGTAATGGTTTCTTCGTCTTGTTTTCCTCCAGATGTATTATTTTCAGAGTCGTCTGGATTCACATCGTTCCTCACCTCGTCTGTCAAGTGGTCGACCGTCGTTGATGTAATGGATTCGTCATCATCTTCTCCTCCATCTGTATTGGCTTCACTTAAGGTTGAATAAATATATAACCGTGTTGCTGGTGATTCGTCTAGATTTACATATGTCGCCGAAATTTCTGGGAAAATGTCGAAATACGATGCTGGAAGAGTGACTTCGTCGCCTTCTCTTAAAAATGCACGTCTACGCGGTGGTTTCGTCGTACTTGTTGTTGTAGTACTTGTTGTTGTAGTACTTGTTGTTGTAGTACTTGTTGTTGTAAGTTGTAAGTTGCCGACGCGAGTATATCCGATCCACATGAATATATAATCCCATATCAAGAAGTACAAGAAGGCGTAGTATATTATTACTAAGCATGCGAGCATCAAGAAACAGTCGCACATTGGACTGCGTCTGCCGCCGATACAGCCACCTGCACCGCACGCCGCGAAACACTTCAGTCGTGAGGTTAAGACGAAGATGAGGCACACCGGCAACAGGGAGATTATCTGGAGGATGAATGATACCAGGTTGTAGACGGTTTGCATGATCAGGCGTATCATGTTCTCAATCATCACCAGCATCGTCATCAGAAATCGAATCACCATCTGAAAGATACATATCACCGGGGTCGTGACGCTCAGGCACATCTTGATATAGATAACGCTGAAAAGAAAGAAAAACAATTAATATAATTTTTTTTGGTTTATGATCTAAATACCCGCCGTATATACATATTTAAAGCCAATATAAATATTTAAGTAATATTTCAACCTCCTTAAGTTTATACTGTCATACTTTTGTGTCTTACCTTGGTCTTACCTTTAATCTACGCTTTTATAAATGAGGAAAACAGTAAGAATTACTTTTGCACTAATGTTTTAGGTCAGTGGAGTAACAAAAAAAAAGTAAATGGTTGAATGCGCCGAATTTACATAGCTACTAATAAAACATTTACACGAATTTTATTGTTATTGCCTACACAAACTATAATAAAAGAAATAATATATATTTTCTATAATATATATTTACATTACGTCTGTGTTAGCAAATGTGACAGAGGCCTACATGCATAGAGTAATATTGTTCTACATGCTTTTTTTTTTTAGTTTAATTCGTCTCCTCCCGAAACAGGCAAAACTCATTAGAGTATACAGCCAAGTCTGTTGTAGCTTTTAACGTCTGTTGTATAAGTTCTCGCACCGCGAGAACCACAAAAATATATATTTATACAACGACGACGCGACAAACTTCCGCCGTCCGCCATCTTTTTTACCATGACAGAGAAACTAATATACTTTTATACCAAAGAGTTTGAATACGTCGCTGCATATTATGCAGCAGTTTATTAAACTCCTTCTAAAGAAAATACTGTGTTGAGAGACAAATGAATCGCATTCTTTCTTTACTAAACAAATCAATACTAATAATAAATCTGTAAGGGATGATCATGGAGTAAGTTACATTTTTTGATGTGATGACGTCACGTCTTATAAATTGATGAATACCGGCTGCACACACGAAAAAGTGTCACGTTCCATCTGAGCCTGTGTGTGCAAGCGAGAGCGCGTAACAAGCGATAGAGAGGCACAATCGGTATAGTCAAAGTTACCATGGAAACGTCTTAAAGAAGTAAAACTGTCAAGATCAGACAACAGAAGTTTATTGATGGCCAGTCACAAGATGATTAATCTTTCTACTGGAAATATAATTACTGATCTTTGCTCTATGTACTACGATTATTCCACATCATCACGTAAAATTATCGTCCGTAAACCGACTTTACAGACAACAATTTTTTTATGAAATACTGCATCTGTAGACTCTATGTATGATAATAAAACTAAATTGACGATTTTTAAAAATATTTTCTGTATGCATGTATGTTCCTCCATAACTCTTAAACCGATCATCCGAACTCGATGAAACTTTGTAGGTGTAAATATATTTAAGTATGTGGGACACAGGATAGGCTAAATAAAATTAATAATATTTTATGTTTATATGTTAGTACTAAGCACGTACTCGCTTTATATATAGTACCTGGGCGACCGAGCTTCGCTCGGCGTCTACACCTATCTAAATAAACTTAAAACAAATTACATTATCTAAATTCAAAATTTCATCCAAATCGTTAGAGCCGTTTCCGAGAAACCAATTATATATATATATATAAATTCTTCGTCCGTTATCTTGAGACTCTCAGCACTTGATGATGCTAGCACTGGGTTAATATCAGTCCCCGCCCAAGTGCATCTCGGGAAAGGGGATAGATATGTGGTGATCCATAATTTTCCTGTTGATTGACTTCTTCCAAATATCCAGTCATTACTTTTGTCATAATTTTTGCTGTTTGTATTGCAGCTTGTTGTTGTAAAACTTGTATTTTTATATCTGCGTTTAAAAATTTTATATAACCTGGTAAAGTTTTTGCAATAATTCCGGTTGTTCCAACTATTATAGGAATGATTTTGGCATTTGTATTCCATAACCTTTGTACTTCAATTTTGAGGGCGTAATATTTAGTCAATTTCTCAGTTTCTTTTTTTGTAATATTGTTGTCGAAAGGAACGCTGACATCAATGAGGTATGTTTTAGTATTGATTTTATCTGCATATATTATGTCCGGTCTATTGTTTGGTAGTGGGTAGTCGGTGATAACTGGCAATTCCCATATAATTTTGGCTTCTTCATTTTCAATTACATGCGGCTCGCTTAGTGGACATTTCCACCATATTTCTGTATTTTTGAATTTGTGTTTCTTCTTTAGGCACCAATAAACATATTTAACAAGATGATTATGTCTTTTTAAATACAAAGGTTGAACCAAAATTTTGCAGCCAGAAATTATATGTGCAACCGTTTCGTCTTTTTCTTTGCACAGTCTGCACTTTCCATCTACATTTTTCTTCATTATATCACGTTCAAATTGTATGGTTTTTACAGCCTGGTCTTGGATTGCAAATATTTGTGATTCTAGTTGCGGTGTAGTAGGTAACTTTTTTAGCCATTTAAATGATTCAACATAGTCTGTAGTTTGTTTATCTAATATGTCATTTAGTAGCTGGCCATGTAGTTGTTTATTTTTCCATTTTTCTTTATTTTGTTTGATTATTTGTTTCATAATTTTATTTTCATCATCAGTAGTTTCATCCAGATTGATTTCTCTTCTAAATTTCTTGCTTTCAGTTTGTATACTGTGTATTGTTTTATTATTGTCATGCAATTTAATTGTTTCCGTAATAATGTCTTGTTCGTTTTCTAAGTATTTTTCGAATTTTATTGTGAGTTTTTTGTATAGGATTTCGATGTTGAGGAGACCCCTTCCTCCTTCAAGTATGGGTAAGTATAGCCGATCTATATCGGCATTTCTCTGGTGCATATTGTACATATTTAAATATTTTCTAGTTTTTGTATCAATTTTTTTGTAATCCGACAGATTATATATATATATATATTATTCTTCCGGATTTTTTCGGAGTCGTCGGCGATTGTACTCGCCAGTCTGCCACCCGTCCTCGCTCGAGTGCCTCCCAAGATAGAAGACGGGCCCACCGATCAGTCTTGAGTTACATAATATTATTGTCTTCACTATCAGGAGGTAGATTTCCACTCAGAAATTTGGTCATTATTTTTGTGGTTTCAATTGCAGCCTGTTGTTGGAGTATTTCTAATTTTATACCAGCGTCTAAATTTTTTATGTGTTTCTCTGTTGATTTATTTATAATTCCTGTAGTGCCTATAACTATTGGGACGATTTCGACTCTTGTATTCCACAATCTTTGGACCTCAATTTTTAGTGCGTAGTATTTAGTAAGTTTTTCATTTTCCTTCCTAGTGAGGTTATAGTCGGATGGCACTGTGACATCGATAAGGTAAGTTCTGTTTTTATTTTTGTCTACATATATGAGGTCTGGTCGGTTGTTAGGTAACGCATAATCAGTGGTGACAGCAATTTCCCATATTAGTTTAAATTCTTCATTTTCCACCACATGTGGTTCATTTAACGGGCATTTCCACCAAAATTTTGTTGTTTCGGACTTGTGTTTCTTGAGTAAATTCCAATAAACGTATTTGACTAGTTGATTATGTCTCTTTAGATATAGTGGCTGTACTAATATTTTACAGCCTGAGATGATATGCCTGACTGTTTCATCCTTTTCGTGACATAATCGGCATCGTCCATCTGTATCAAGTTTTAAAATATCACGTTCAAACTGTTTTGTTCTGACCGATTGTTCTTGTATTACAAAAATTTTAGATTCCATTTGGGGAGTAGTAGGTTGTTTTTTTTGCCAAGAGAAAGATTTTTCAGTATCCGTATTTGGGTGCATTAGTACCTCTCTCACAATTTGACCATGTAGTGGCTTTTCTTTCCAATTTTCTTTGGATTGTTCAGTCTGTTTTTTGTGGATTAAGATTTCATCTTCCGTGGGTTGTTCGATATTAAGTTTTTGTCTAAATTTTTTACCTTGTGATATTATGCTATATAGGCCTTTTTCCTTATCATGATCAACAATTACTTTTAGGACATTGTCATTTTTGTCATCTAGATATTTTTCCATTTTAATAGTTAATTTTATATATAGATTTTCTATGTTTAGTAGGCCTCTCCCTCCTTCATTGACTGGTAGATATAGTCTTTCTGTGTTAGATTTTTGTTGGTGCATGTTATATATGTTTAGGAGTTTCCTTGTTTTTCTGTCAATTTTTTTAAAGTCATCCATAGTATAATTTATTACATTGAAAGTATATATAAGAACCGGTGTTGCGTATGTATTTTTTTTTTTTTTTATGGAAACTGACACGGTTGGCTACATCACCTACAACGTCCGTGATGTCAGCCCATAACACCGGGTGAACTAGGTGCCATGTCAGTGCTTCCCCCTTTGATCATGCCGGCTACACTGAACTGGTCGGAAAACACAAACTATTTACATAGCCGTTTAGACCGACGTTTCATTCAGTGCGGTGGTACCAACCCGGGCGGGTTAAACCCTACCACCAAGTAAGATTAGGAGGGAAGGGACCTACAGTTTTACGAGGAATCCGAACCTCGGTCAGCCTCCAACGGTCAGCGGTCACCCATCCAAGAACTGACCGCACCCAGCGTTGCTTAACATTCAATAGCGACAGTTGACTGTCTGCACCACTGAGCTATCGAGGCTGACGTATTTATGGCCTTTATAATATTTCTTGAGTTTAATGTAGATTGAATGATTTTTCTTACTATTCTTATGTATTCATTTTTCTTTTCTTCTATTATTTGTTTGTGGTTGATTTCCCCATTTTCATCAATGCCAAGATATTTGTATTTTTTGTTATTTAAGGCTTCGAATTTGTTTCCATCAAGCAGTATATGGTCTTCACCTTCAGCGTTTATTCTTTTACTACCTTTTATTTCTAGTACTTTACATTTTTCTAAGCCAAATTCCATTCCAATTTGTTTGGAGTATATTTCTACGGTATCTATTAGATTTGATAGCTGATATTTATTTGCAGCGTATAGTTTTATATCATCCATGTAGAGGAGGTGATTAATTATTTGGCCACTTCTTAAAATATATTCAGTTTTTTCATATTCACTCAGTAATTTTGATAATGACATAGACAAAATAGTAAAGGGGACAGAGAATCTCCTTGAAATATTCCTCGTTTTATAATTATTGGCTTTGTTGTAATTCTTGAGTCAGTGCTTATTGTATTCATAATCACTTGCCATGTTTTCATAACTTTTGATATACAATTTGTAATTACGTTAGGGCATTTATATATTTTGAGGATGAGAATAATCCATTCATGTGGTACCGAATCATATGCTTTTTTGTAATCTATCCACGCCATGTTTAGGTTTTTCTTGTATGTGTTTGTATCTTCTAAGATAGATTTATTGACAATTAAATGGTCTTTGCAACCTCTCGCGCCCCATTTACAACCTCTTTGGTAAGGAGTCATTATATCATTGGCATTACAATGTTTGTATATTTCTACATATAGGATATATGTAAATAATTTGTAAGTGGTTGGTAAGCATGCGATCGGCCTCCAATTTTTTGGATCATTTGTATTCGGATTTTTTGGGATTAAAGTGACCACACCTGTTGTAAGCCACGGTTCTATCTGTTCTTCGTCATTAAGAATTTTGTTAAAGTAATGCAGTATGTATGGATGTGCACTGGTAAAATATTTGAGGTAATAGTTTTGTAATTTGTCTATTCCGGGGGTCTTCCAGTTTTTTAGATTTCTCATTGCATCTTTGAATGCTATATCATTTATTGCATTAAAATTGTTATTCTGGATTATTGGTATTTTATCTGCAATTGTTTGTATCATAATATTCGACTTATCAATGTCAACAGGCTGACTGTAAATGTTTGACCAAAATTCTTCTATTTCGTTCTTTGTTGGAATTTCTTTTGGAGTTCTATTTTTTTCAAACATTTTCCTGTAGAATTTTCGTTCATTTTGTTTGAATAGCATGTTTTCTTTTTTTTTCTTATTTTCATTTTCATAGCGTTTGATTCTTCCCGCATACATTTTGATTTTTTGTTTTAGTAGTTCAATTATATTGTATAACATTATATCAGTTGTTATATTATACTTTTTATATAGGTTGTCCTTGATATTTCTCATTCTCCTGCTAGTAACACCACGTGAAATTTCGATCAGTTGTCCAAGGTTTTTTCTCAATATTTCAATTTTATCCTGTATTCTCTTTTTCCAAACTGGGACCTGATTACTATTGTTAAATGATTTTTCAAGTATTTTCTGTTTGTTTTCTTTGATAACTGTCATCGCTGCTGAGTAGAGGATTATGTTTAATTCTGTTATGTTCATGTTAAATGTTAGTATATTTGGTAAATATGCATTTATTTCATTTACATTTTTTATGAATTGTTTGTTTATCATGCCTTTCGGCAAGTATTGTCTTTCATTTATATCAGTTTTCTTTATTTCTTCTATTGTACTTATTAAATTCTTTATTAAATGACTTCTGTCATTATGTAAATTTGACTCCGTATTATAATTGTTATTCATATTATAATTGGTTAAATCTGGTGTTAAGAATATATCGAAGGAGACATCTTCATTTATTTCTGTTATATTGCCTGTCCTATGTGCATTAGCAGCTGTATATTCGTTTACATATGTATGGTCAGCATTCGGTTCTTTTCTTGAATTTATTAATTCTCTGGACAATATTGATTCTGCAACTTCATTGTTGTTGAAGGTATCAGTGGGTGTTGTACTGGGTACCTGTTCAGTGTGATTGTTAATCGAATCTGTTATTGGATTTATTAGTTCTCTATCATAGGTTATTTCACTCTCTTCATTGTAGGGGGAGTATAGTGAACCCAAATACCTCGTTGTTGCATTAGTATTATTAGAATTTGTACCTATTTCCTGGCATTCAGTTTGGCTGAGGAACTCCATGACATTTTCAGTTGTGCAGGGTGCATTTTCAATATCATGTATGATTTGTTCTGGTAACATTTTGTAGATAATAATTTTTCTAGCTTGGTTGGATAAAGTATGGCCATTGTGTTTGGAGGTTTTAGGGTTATTTGGGTTTCTTTCTTGGAACAAATATTGTAATTTTTTTAAATATCCCCTTCCAGTTTCTCTTGCTTTAAAATAACAAAAAAGCAATTCCATCATTTCTTCGTTTGACCATTTTCTTCTAGAATCATCAATATTTTTTTGTAGCACATTATTTCTGTCATGCATTATTGTCGAAATACAAGGGTCGACATTATTTCCAGCTTTGTTTTTTATTTCATTTAAGAGTTCTTTTGATATCATTTCGTTAGCTATAATTCTTCTCGCTTGAGTCGATAACGTTGTCCCGGTGAATCTTTTACTCTTTTCGTTGTTTGCATTCCTTTCTACAAATAATTTTTCAAGACGTGCTAAGTATCCAGTTCCTTGTGATCTTGTTTTATAGTAACAGTACATAAGTTCGATCATTTCATCTTTTGACCATATTCGCCTTCGATCTTCAAGCATATTACAATTAGGTCTATTATTCCCACATGTACCGGCAGCATTAGTTGGAATACTCCTTTGCTGCAAGGTATCATCGGTAGTCGTCAGTAGTTCAGTGCGCGAATTCATTTTTTATCTTTTCCAATCAATGGTAACTTATAATTTTAATTATGAAGAATAAAAGAAAAGCTTATCTGTGTTGTTGATGTCATTGGTTGATGTTGACATTCAAATTAACATTTTAAATTTACCACTTCAACGTTTTCATCTTCTGAAATTCAGTGGTTTTTCAATGGAATTATGATCTCGTTTCAGATTTGTCTAAAGAAAAGTGGCACCTTTATTTTCGTATGTGTTTTCCTGCAGTTGCTACTTTTTTTTCCATCGGTTCCAAATTCTTCACTTCGAATTTTCTTTCCTTGATATCTTCAAAAATATACACTAAAAATCTGAAATTGATTACTTCTCAAATGTAAAACTCTCTAAGCTATAATTCCTATACACAATATTGGTAAAAATCCTACAGAAATTAATTATTTTAAAATGTTTCGAAATTTCACACACCGACTTGTTTGACAGTTTGCAGATTATATATATTTTTTTTTTTTTGGCGATCACGCTTTTAGTTTAGCGTATTTAAGCCATAGTCACGTCAATAGTAGTTGCATCAACAAGATATAAAAAAAAAACATACAGCAGTTTAACATAAAAGCAGAAAAATTTATAAGTTAACTTAACGCGCGCGCATACTTACGAACCAAGCTAACAATGAGTAGCTTGCGTGCATGAAAATAGTAAAAGAACTTATAACTAAACACAATAGTACTTTATCAAATATGAAAAAATTTATATACAATCTTCATCATCATTCCCATTTACAATTTTATATTGTTATCAATAATACATTTAGCTAATAATTTCAAAATTTTAACATTATTATTAATCAACAGTAAGCAATTAATGTTAGTGGGGAGGGGAACCTTAAGAATTGACAAAGAAGAGTACAGTGGCGGAGAATTATTATTTAAGGGACAGGAAAAAAAAATATGATTAAGATCTCCCTCTTCCAGACCACATTCGCAAATGGAAGAGTCGAGAATACGGAGTCTGGCCAGGTGAACTGGAGTACAACAGTGACCGAGCCTAAGTCTGCAGATTACAGAAGTGGCAAATTTCGAGACGTTTAGCTTATAGAACCATGGTCGGGCTGTAATATTTGTCTGAAACTGTGCATAATGAGAGCCTTTGTGTTTACTGGATGATTTCCAGACATTAGTCCAAGATTGAGATAAATATGTTTGAGAGAGAGAAACCAGATCGTGTGAATAATTGACATAGGGAAATTTATCCCCTCGCACCACAGCCTCCTTAGCAAGGGCATCAGCACGCTCATTGCCTGCGATGCCACAGTGAGACGGAATCCAAGCCAGGGTGATTTGTTTTTTATTAAGACAATTGAAAATTAAATTCTTTATATTGAAAATTATGGGATTATGTAATTTGGAGTAAAAAGGGTTTTGCACTAGGGCCTGTAGAGCACTAAGTGAATCTGTAAATATGATAACTTTTTCTAATTTTTGAAACAGATGCACAAATTTTACTGCTTCCAGTAAAGCTGTGCACTCTCCCGTATAGACTGTAGTCTCCGGTGGACATTTAAAATTATTTGATAAGTATTGCTGGATTTATGATATACAGCAGCCCCTACACTACCTTTCTCTGATAATTTTGAAGCATCTGTAAAGATAAGATCCCAACCTTGCCAATTTTTGGAGATGAGCAAATTAAATAATTTATCAGCTTTTTTAGAATCTTTGTCTATACCAAAATTTTTAATTACATCTGGTTTGTATATGACTGCCTCGTATGGAGTCATGAATAAGGGAAGATGAAGAGATCGTTGCACTGGAGCTCGAAGATAATTTAATTTACGAAAACTGCGGACTAGCCTAGTAGCTGGCTTGTTAATCCAGTAGGGTTTTTCAAATGAAAATTTTGAAAGAAGTCGTAATTTGGGGATAAGTGGATGATTCGAAATTTGTATGGCCTTAAATAGAAATCTGTCAGCCAGAAACTGACGACGTAAAAACAAAGGAGGGTCTACACACTCAACCTGAAGGGCGTTGATTGGACTGGATTTCATAGCTCCCGTTATGATGCGGAGGCACTTGGATTGGATACGATCGAGCTTCTGCATAGCAGATTTGTTTGAAGGTTCCAATATGAAAGTTCCATAATCAAGATGACTCCGTATGATAGCATTGTAAATTAATTTTAATGAAAATGGATGAGCTCCCCACCACACTCCAGCAAGAGTTCGTAATATGTTAATGTTTTTTTCACATTTTGTAACTATATGTTCAACGTGAGGAGAACCAGTCATTTTAGAGTCTAAAATAACGCCTAAGAATTTGGTCTGATTATAAGTGGGAATGCGGACATTTTTATAAAATACATCTATTCGAGGAATGAGTCTTTTCCTAGAAAATACTACTATGGAACTCTTGGACGCAGATAAGTCTAGTCCATGAGTATCAAGCCACGATGACAAGGAAAAGATGGAACGATTGACTGAGCCAGCAGCCTCCGGAATTAATTTATGAGAAGCATAAATAAGTAAATCATCGGCATACTGCAGAAATACAAACAATTGCAGATAAAATACCAATAATCCAGAATAACAATTTTAATGCAATAAATGATATAGCATTTAAAGATGCAATAAGAAATCTAAAAAACTGGAAGACCCCCGGAATAGACAAATTACAAAACTATTACCTCAAATATTTTACCAGTGCACATCCATACATACTGCATTACTTTAACAAAATTCTTAATGACGAAGAACAGATAGAACCGTGGCTTACAACAGGTGTGGTCACTTTAATCCCAAAAAAATCGAATACAAGTTTTCCAAAAAATTGGAGGCCGATCGCATGCTTATTAACCACTTACAAATTATTTACATATATCCTATATGTAGAAATATACAAACATTGTAATGCCAATGATATAATGACTCCTTACCAAAGAGGTTGTAAATGGGGCGCGAGAGGTTGCAAAGACCATTTAATTGTCAATAAATCTATCTTAGAAGATACAAACACATACAAGAAAAACCTAAACATGGCGTGGATAGATTACAAAAAAGCATATGATTCGGTACCACATGAATGGATTATTCTCATCCTCAAAATATATAAATGCCCTAACGTAATTACAAATTGTATATCAAAAGTTATGAAAACATGGCAAGTGATTATGAATACAATAAGCACTGACTCAAGAATTACAATAAAGCCAATAATTATAAAACGAGGAATATTTCAAGGAGATTCTCTGTCCCCTTTACTATTTTGTCTATGTCTTAATCCATTATCAAAATTAATGAGTGAATATGAAAAAACCGGATATATTTTAAGAAGTGGCCAAATAATTAATCACCTCCTCTACATGGATGATATAAAAATATACGCTGCAAATAAATATCAGCTATCAAATCTAATAGATACCGTAGAAATATACTCCAAACAAATTGGAATGGAATTTGGCTTAGAAAAATGAAAAGTACTAGAAATAAAAGGTGGTAAAAGAATAAACGCTGAAGGTGAAGACCATATACTGCTTGATGGAAACAAATTCGAAGCCTTAAATAACAAAAAATACAAATATGTTGGCATTGATGAAAATGGGGAAATCAACCACAAACAAATAATAGAAGAAAAGAAAAATGAATACATAAGAAGAGTAAGAAAAATCATTCAATCTACATTAAACTCAAGAAATATTATAAAGGCCATAAATACATACGCAACACCGGTTCTTATATATACTTTCAATGTAATAAATTATATGTACTATGGATGACTTTAAAAAAATTTACAGAAAAACAAGGAAACTTCTAAACATATATAACATGCACCAACAAAAATCTAACACAGAAAGACTATATCTACCAGTCAATGAAGGAGGAAGAGGCCTACTAAACATAGAAAATCTATATATAAAATTAACTATTAAAATGGAAAAATATCTAGATGACAAAAATGACAATGTCCTAAAAGTAATTGTTGATCATGATAAGGAAAAAGGCCTATATAGCATAATATCACAAGGTAAAAAATTTAGACAAAAACTTAATATCGAACAACCCACGGAAGATGAAATCTTAATCCACAAAAAACAGACTGAACAATCCAAAGAAAATTGGAAAGAAAAGCCACTACATGGTCAAATTGTGAGAGAAGTACTAATGCACCCAAATACGGATACTGAAAAATCTTTCTCTTGGCAAAAAAAACAACCTACTACTCCCCAAATGGAATCTAAAATTTTTGTAATTCAAGAACAATCGGTCAGAACAAAACAGTTTGAACGTGATATTTTAAAACTTGATACAGATGGACGATGCCGATTATGTCACGAAAAGGATGAAACAGTCAGGCATATCATCTCAGGATGTAAAATATTAGTACAGCCACTATATCTAAAGAGACATAATCAACTAGTCAAATACGTTTATTGGAATTTACTCAAGAAACACAAGTCCGAAACAACAAAATTTTGGTGGAAATACCCGTTAAATGAACCACATGTGGTGGAAAATGAAGAATTTAAATAAATATGGGAAATTGCTGTCACCACTGATTATGCGTTACCTAACAACCGACCAGACCTCATATATGTAGACAAAAATAAAAACAGAACTTACCTTATCGATGTCACAGTGCCATCCGACTATAACCTCACTAGGAAGGAAAATGAAAAACTTACTAAATACTACGCACTAAAAATTGAGGTCCAAAGATTGTGGAATACAAGAGTCGAAATCGTCCCAATAGTTATAGGCACTACAGGAATTATAAATAAATCAACAGAGAAACACATAACAAATTTAGACGCTGGTATAAAATTAGAAATACTCCAACAACAGGCTGCAATTGAAACCACAAAAATAATGACCAAATTTCTGAGTGGAAATCTACCTCCTGACAGTGAAGACAATAATATTATGTAACTCAAGACTGATCGGTGGGCCCGTCTTCTATCTTGGGAGGCACTCGAGCGAGGACGGGTGGCAGACCGGCGAGTACAATCGCCGACGACTCCGAAAAAATCCGGAAGAATAAAATTATATATATATATAGGTATATATATACAAGTTCAGCTCACTTAAAGTAATAGGATTTTTATTAGAAAAATGCAAAGCGAAAATCATTGGAAAAAATACATCCAGGCCAGATTCGAACCTGCGTCTCTGGATTGAGCCGCCAACGCGATAACCAACTACGCCACCGGACCGGTAATTAATAAACGGTATTAAATAATAATATAATATATTACAGATGGATAGGTCTCGGTGAAATCTATCCATCAGTCACGTGAACTTTTGTTTAGGCCATAACTCGAGAACCACTGGTGCTAGACCCATTGTGTTGGTACTGAAACTTCAGGTCTCGGTGAGATCTATCCATCTGTCACGTGAACTTTTGTTTTGACCATAACTCGAGAACCATTGGTGCTAGATCCATCGTGTTGGTACTCAAACTTCAGGTTCTCGAGCTATGACCATAACAAAAGTGTATATGACAGATGGATAGATCTCACCGAGACCTGAAGTTTGAGTACAAACACGATGGGTCTAGCACCAGTGGTTCTCGAGTTATGACCAAAACAAAAGTTCATGTGACAGATGGATAGATCTCACCGAGACCTGAAGTTTGTGTACAAACACGATGGGTCTAGCACCAGTGGTTCTCGAGTTATGGCCAAAACAAAAGTTCACGTGACAGATGGATTGATATCACCGAGACCTTAAGTTTGAGTACAAACACGATGGGTCTAGCACCCTCAAGCATCTATTTACCGAATAGCAAAAGAGAGACGTAAATAATATTCGTTCTGAACAAAAAACACTTTTTGAACTTACAGAAATACGAAACTTCCGAATAAAAATAGCTTGGGTTAGGTTTTTCTGAACTGGAATTTTTATTTTAGTTTAGTTATTTTATTTTAGTTTAGTATTTCAGCAAGGTCGATTTATTATTTTTCTAATAATTTGTACACTTTGTTTCAGGACATATCTGCGGATACATCGAAAAAATGTTGTGAACATGTTATTGAAATTGAAAATGACTACAGGGAATCAGATCACATAATTGACTCAGAAACAATGACGAATTGAAAAGTTTATTATATTCAAAGAGATAAGAGGGTGGGTTTAATGTCTTTGATTATATTAGACTATTAGACCCAAAGACATTAGACCCAACTGGTCTGATTCTGATAGCGACACTGATCTCTTTGGATTAGGTACACTGTCTGAGATGACGACGACGACAGTGTAGATGAAATAGAGCCATTATCAATGGATGAAGAATACCTATATTCTGATTTTCATTATTGAGAACAAATTGAGAACTTAAAATTAAATTATATTTTAACAATGACGTTTGTATTTTAACCAATCTTTGTTTATTTTGACCTGCGTAATTTAAATATGCTCTATGGACATACATTTTTGCCAAAAAGCATGGCTATGTCGGCAGAAATGTAAATGTCAAGGCTAGTTCTTTTGACATTGACATCAACATATTTAGTCCAGTCGACATGTCGAAAGAAGGTGGGGTAGCTGGAAATTATTCCGAAGTTAATGAAACTTTTACAGATTGTTTGGGGGTACACTAGAAATACTAGCCTAAGTTTTCGATCTCGAGGACCCTGTGCTAACCTGGGGGCGTGGGCAAAAACCTAAAATTTTTTCTGACTTTTTTCAGCTTTTCGCCTATATCTCTTAAACTAAGGATATTTTGTTTACCATGTCAGTCAGTCAGTCAGTCAGTCAGCGTGTAAGCGTCCACTGCTGGACATACGCCTCTCCAATTTTCCTCCAGTCCTCCCGGCCTTCAGCGATACGGAACCACTGATTTCCGCCGGCGTACTTGATGTCGTCGTCCCACCTGGCGGGTGGTCTTCCCACACTCCATTTTCCTGTCCACGGCCGCCAGTGTAGGACACGGTTACTCCAACGGTCATCGTCTCTTTGGCTAACGTGCCCAGCCCACTGCCACTTGAGCTTAGCCACCCGGTGTCCAATATCGACTACTTTGGTGCGTCGGCGGATTGCCTCGTTACGCACCATATCACGTAGCGATATTCCCAGCATGGCTCGCTCCATTGCTCGCTGGGCAACTTTCAACCTTTGGACAACAGCGACCGTCAGAGTCCACGTTTCACACCCGTACGTCATAACCGGGAGGACACACTGGTCATATATACGGGTCTTTAAATTCTGCGGAAGGTCAGACTTCAGGACGAATTTTAGTTTTCCAAAGGCAGCCCAACCCAGTTGAATTCGTCTCTCCACCTCCTTAAGCAGACCTTGTCTACCAAGCCGCAGAATTTGACCGAGGTATACGTACTCTTCAACCTGTTCGATCACTTCTCCGCCAATAACAATTTGTCCTCCCGTCATAACCTCGGTCGCCATGACTTTGGTTTTATACCGGTTCATCTTCAGACCAACCTTCATCGACGCTGTATAAAGGTCTTCCAGCATGATCTGAAGCTGATCTCGGGAATTTGACAGAAGAACAATGTCATCGGCGAAACGCAGATGACTGAGAAGATCTCCATTCACGTTTATACCCATGTTGTCCCACTCAAGCATCTTGAACACATCTTCCAATGCGTTTGTGAAGAGCTTGGGTGAGATCACATCCCCCTGCCTTACGCCGTTACCAAGGAGGATAGGTTGGGTATTCTCGTGAAGCCTCACAGTCATCGTCGCGGACCGATACAGATTTCGGAGGACCTCGATGTAGCGGTGGTCGATTCTGCACCTGAGGAGGGAGTTTTCGACAGCCCATTTTTCAATTGAGTCGAACGCCTTCTCATAGTCGACGAAGGCTAGGAAGAGCGGCTTGTTGTACTCCTCGTATTTTTGCACCACTTGTCTCACAGTAAATATGTGGTCCATGGTGCCGTACCCTTTCCTAAATACAGCTTGCTCACGAGGCTGGTACTGGTCCAGCCTCTGTGTCAGCCGACTCGTGATGACTCTTGAAAAGACCTTGTACATGTGGCTAAGAAGTGAGATAGGTCGATAGTTTTTCAACTTCGCCCTATCGGGGGATAGGGCGAAGTTGAAAAACTTGTGAAACAAGACAACGACACTATTTCGCCATGCGACCGGAACTACACCGCCTTCAAGAACTGCATTGAACAGTTTTTGCAGTTCCTTCAGGATTGGTCGTCCGCCAGCGTTCAGCAGCTCTGTCGTTATCCCGTCTTCACCTGGAGCCTTGTGTTTTTTGAGTCCTTTCAAGGCAGCCTTTATCTCATAGACACTAATATCGGGTAGATCCTCCGTGTAGTGTCTAGTGAGCGGCGCACGCCTATCAGAGTCGACTGGTTTGCTTGGACTTGGGGCAGGGATTGCTGCGGAGTACAATTGGCCATAAAATTCCTCCACCGCCTCAAGAATATCCGGCTTTGTTGCGGTGACAACCCCATTCGCCCGCTCGAGTTTCGAGATTTGGTTAGCGCCGGTAGAGAAGGCACGGGCAAACACTTTGCTGCCTCGATTTTCCTCTATAACGCGCTCAACCATCTTCATGTTCTCTCGGCGAATATCACAGCGAATGGACTTGCTTATGGTCTTGTTGAGGTTCCTGTGCACAACACTACTCCGGGTCTCCGGTTTCATATTCCGTCGTGTTTCCAGGAGCCTCAACGTCTCTGCGGATAGCTTGCTAAGGGGTGCCTGTCGACTTTTGCTGAAGTGCTGCTCTGCAGTCTCCGTTAGTGCGGATAGGAAGCCCGTATACACCTTGTCGATGTCGGCATCCTCATCTCGTGGCGCTAAGCTAAAAGCATCCGCGAGTTTGGCTTAGAAATTTTCGAGCATCTCGTCCGGTATGTTTAGCTTGGCCAACGGTTTGTGGATGAGTTTGCGCCGTTCCATCTTGAGGTTTAGCTTCAGCGTACCTCGCACTAGTCGGTGATCGCTGCTTCAAAGCGGTTAAGGACAGTAACGTCTATACACGACGATTTACTGTCCGCCAGTATGAAGTCGATCTCGTTCCTCGTGCAACCGTCAGGGCTGGCCCACGTCCATTTCCTTTTTTCCTTTTTCAGGAAAAAGGTATTCATGGCGTGGAGCTGGTTGGCTTCGAGATAGTTGACCAACATCTGGTCGCGTCGATTCCTGACACCGATACCGTACGGACCTACTGCTCTGTCTCCCTTCAGAGGCTTGCCCAGTTTGGCATTAAAATCTCCCATCACGTACTGGAAGTGAGATTTGTTGGTTTCTAAGGCTTTGGATACATCCTCGTAAAACTGCTCCACCTCGTCGTCAGCGTGTGAACTCGTGGGAGCGTATACCTGCACCACCTTTAGCTGATACCGCTTGTTCACCTGATGATGATGTAGGCCACTCTGTCCGACACGCTGTCGATTTCGATGATGCTGTTCACGAGGCTGCGCCTAACCATAAATCCCACTCCACCTTCCGATTTTTGGGAATTTCCTCTGAAGTAGAATAGGTTGCCGGAACGTAGCACTTCAGTCTCTTCGCCCTTTCTTCTGACCTCGCAAAGACCCAGGATGTCCCATTTTATATGAGCCAGCTCCTGTTCCAGCTCGACCAGTTTCTCTTGCGATCTCAAAGTCCGTATGTTATGGGTAGCCAAGTGTAGTTGGGTGTAGCAGCCAGATCTAACCCAGGGATTCTTAGCACCCCTCGCCCCGCCGGAACCTGGACCGCCACCACGATGATCCGAAATAGCGGGGCCGCTGGGAACTAGGGGCCGAGGTACTGTAGGACTTTTCATTGGAGGTTTTGGCCATAAAACGCCACGTTGGCCAAACGTCTTGGCGAGATTTAAAATGTATTTACAATAAATAGTTTAACCTGATTTACAGATCTCATTCATATCACTGGTCCGGGGTTGTTTTTTTTTTCTTTTATATGTATAGATTAACGAAATCGCTCTGTATATTATTATTCTCTAGCTATTATTATATTATATCTTCAGCTATTATTTTCTGAAATAAACAGTATTTATAAATGCTTATAACTCAATAAATAGTAATATAATAATAAAGTATGTACAGTAACTATTTATTTATTTTCATGAGCCTTAACATACGTGAGATGTATGTGTGTATGTATATATTCTTTATTGAACACCAATTTATCAAAATTAGGTACAACAGGCGAGCTTAATGCCGCGAGGCATTCTATTGTTTATTGTTTATTGTATAATTTCATCCATAGGTAGGTAACCTACGCTTGGACATGTCGAAAATTCCGCCAGTTCTAAATTCAATGCGAAGAAGAACTGACAAACAAACTTCGCAAGTCACAATGTTTTGTTAGTACCTTATATATAAGTATTATAATTCAAGTAATTACAATAATTAACGCATACTACCGCTCACAAGAACATTAATATTTACAGCATAAGCATGAACACTCAAGACTCTGACCACTCTGCCTATTTACATTACCTATATCTGGTGTATAGTGCCATCGTCAATTTTGATACTTCATATATCAAGTCAAATAAAAACCAAAGAGTTTGTATTACGTCGCTGCGCTCCTTAGCGACGTAATACAAACTCTTTGATAAAAACAATTAGTTTACGTTTATTACAAAGAAATGTAATAAGTCATATTAAAAATCTAATGATACAAAGTGTATCCAATTGTCAAAGTTGTTAGTGGGAAAAACAGTAGTCAGACTCTTATATAAAATTACGGTCAGTTAACGCATCCTTAACAGTATAATAACTCTTTTCAATTAACATTAGTTTAATCCGTCGTTTAAAATTATTGTCATCTAATTGTTTTATGTTAGAAGACAGTTTATTATAAAATCTAACACTATTACAAATAAAGCTTTTTGACGTTTTGGATAATCTATGTCTTATTAATTGTACATTATTCTTACAGCGTGCGTCATAGTTATGATTGTCGGAGTTAAGAGAGGAATCATGAATATATTTTCTGGCATAGCGTATGTTCTGGTAAACATATGCACTTGGTAAAGTCATGATTCCTATCTCTCCGAATGCTGTCCTACAAGTATCTCTAGTTTTCATATTTAAGATGTACCGCAAGGCCCTCTTCTGTAATAAAAATATTCTATTTGAATCTGCTGCATTTCCCCAAAACATAAGGCCATATGACATGATGCTCTCAAAATAGGCATGATAAACCGTCTTTGCAGCATGAGTTCCGCATAGCTCTTTAATTTTTTTTATAGCATAGCAAGCGGAACTTAACTTACCAGCTAAAGAGTTTATGTGGGCTTTCCAAGTAAAACTTTTATCAAATATTACCCCAAGAAAAGTTAGTTCATTAGCAAGGTTTAATGACAAGTTTTCTGCAGTTTTTAACATGTCATCAGTGTTATTACGTCTATGAGTCCCTAGAGCAAAGTGCATAATGTTAGTTTTGTTAACATTTAGTAATAAATTGTTGCACTCGAACCATGATTTTAGAGATGTTAGTACAGTTATAAAAGATTCTCTTAGTTTACCTATGTCATTGTTTTTCAGTACAACTGAGATATCATCTGCAAACATTACCATCTCTGTATCGTCTGTTATACAGCTCGAGATGTCGTTAACATAAGTTAGAAACAATAATGGTCCCAAGATAGAACCCTGCGGTACACCCATTGTGATTGATTCTACATATATATTGATTCTATATTCTAACTAACCTTTGGGATGTGGGAGAAGTACATGCAGGCGAACAAGAATAGTTTGTGACAATGTGTTAGATTAAAGAAATATGTATGATAAACTACGTACGAATACTATATAGATACTTTAATAAGCAGATATATTTTTATGTATATAATAAACTTACATATTATATGTACATTAATCGGTGGTACCGTTGTGCAACACAATCAACTGAGAATGTGAGATAATGTTAGGCTGCGAAAATCTTTGAGCGCTTGGGGGCTGCCGGACCTTCTTCGTTGTCGTCGTCATAGTCAGGGTCCATGGATACGTCCTCCTCATGCACCTTTAGGGAATGAGGAAGGGGGAGATCAATGGGTTCTTCACTCTCGTCATCAGTGTCGAATTCCTTGGTGTCAGGCTGAGGGGAGTTTTCGCATGCTGTACCCATGCAGTACTTGCATGCTGCAGAGCACAACAGACCAGCCTTTTTACAGCTGCAGCCTGCGTATATCCAACGATACCAACAAGATTAACTTCATAACTATGCTGAAAAGTGAAATGGAAGCCAGGGGGATCCAAGTGAAGCAGGCAGTAGAAGACGGCGATGTAATGATTGTGGGGACTGCTGTCTCAGCTGCTGACAAGTATGATAGTGTCGTCATAACAGGGGAAAGCATAGATTTTCTGGTGCTTCTCACTGCTTTGGGTTCTTCCAAAAAGAATGTTTATTTTCAGAAAAGTGGAAAGGGTCAGAGCCCAACGGTACTGTATTCATCTCACTCGTTCAAGTACGAACCACAGGATATTCTTTTCCTGCATGCGATAAGTGGGTGTGATACCACCTCAGCCCCTTTGGTATTGGAAAAAAGAAGGTGATGCAGATGTATAGCAGGACAGGAACCCATGCCTTTCAGAGATGTTGGCGATTTTTAAAGACCCCGAGGCAACTCCAACTCAAATCACTGACGTTGGAGAGAAATTCCTTGTGAAACTGTATGGCGAGACCATCGAAATTGACAATCTCGAAGACCTGAGATACCGCATTTTTTCCACAGTCGTGGCAAAGCACAAATGTCAACTTGCCAGACTGCCACCAACCAGAGATATCGCCAAGTACCACTCATTCAGGACGTACTTACAAGTCCAGGCGTGGATAGGAAGCCAAGAGAGCCATCAGAAATTGCCTTCTGCATGGGGATGGAAGCTTACCAAGCGTGGTGAGTATTTTTATGCTCTTTTCAATACATGTGTAATACTGTATACATACATACGTATGCGTAGTACATTTTCATTCTTAAACGGTGCCACTATTCATTCCACAACATATTTTTTTTATGCAAACTGACACTGCTACATCACCTACAACGTCCGTGATGTCAGCCCATAACACCGGGTGAACTAGGTGACATGTCAGTGCTTCCCCCTTTGATCGTGCCGGCTACACTGAACTGGTCGGAAAACACAAACTATTTACATAGCCGTTTCAACCGACGTTTCATTTCAGTGCGGTGGTACCAACCCGGGCGGGTTAAACCCTACCACCAAGTAAGATTAGGAGGGAAGGGACCTACAGTTTTACGAGGAATCCGAACCTCGGTCAGCCTCCAACGGTCAGCGGTCACCCATCCAAATACTGACCGCACCCAGCGTTGCTTAACATTCAATAGCGACAGTTGACTGTCTGCACTACTGAGCTATCGAGGCTGACATGCAAAATGCATTAATTAATTAAATTGTTTAAAGGTTGGTTCCAATCACCACAACGACGGACGCTGCCCCAGAACAGCTGCTCAACATAATCAGCTGCAAGTGCACGACTGGTTGTGCTACTTCAGGCTGCAGCTGTAAAAAGGCTGGTCTGTTGTGCTCTGTAGCATGCAAGTACTGCATGGGTACAGCATGCGAAAACTCCCCTCAGCCTAACACCAAGGAATTCGACACTGATGACGAGAGTGAAGAACCCACTGATCTCCCCCTTCCTCATTCCCTAAAGGTGTATGAGGAGGACGTATCCATGGACCCCGACTATGACGACGACAACGAAGAAGGTCCGGCAGCCCCCAAGCGCTCAAAGATTTTCGCAGCCTAACATTATCTCACATTCTCAGTTGATTGTGTTGCACAACGGTACCACCGATTAATGTACATATAATATGTAAGTTTATTATATACATATATATATATGCTTATTAAAGTATCTATGTAGTATTCGTACGTAGTTTATCATACATAGTATCAGTATATAGGTCACCGTGTGGGAATGTGCCATCATTTATAAACAAATTGGAAGAATGTTTGTGTAAATTGAATACCAATAATAATAAATCAATAATTGTTTGTGGAGACTTTAATATTAAATTCCCCTTAGAAGAAGGAGGGCAACATGAGCTATCTGATTTGATGGATAGTTTTTTGCTTAGACAAACAATCTTCCAATATACTAGAGTGACAGATTCGTGTTCATCGTGCATTGATAATATTTTTACTGATTGTAAAGTACTAGAGTCAAAAGTATTTCCTGGAATATCATCAGATCATTACGCGCAATTAATTTCTATAAATTACTCGACAAGTAAGAATACTACTTCGGGCAAGATGAAACGAATATCAAACAAGGTTCTGATAAATTCGTTAAACTTAGATTTACAATCTGAATTCTGTGGTAATAATATTTATAGCTTTAAAGAATTTTTCAATATATTTATGAGATATCTAGACAAGCATATGCCACTAAAACATATGTGTGTAACTAATAAAAAAACATTTGCCGACTGGGCTACTCCAGCTATTATTATTTCTAAAGACAAATTATTTTATTTATATGATCTCCTTAAAGCTAACAATAATCCAGATCTTAGATCTTATGTTACACGTTACAGCAAAATCTTTAAACAAGTTACCATTAAAGCCAAGCAACTGTTCCTTAAAAACAAAATTATGAATTCAAATAATAAAATAAAAATGGCCTGGAACATAATTAAAGAAGAAACTGGCAAATCTAACGACTGTAACACCAAGCTAGAGTTAAAAATTGGATCAGAAATTATTTCGGATAACACAACGATTGCCAATCATGTGAATAAATTCTTTTCCACAATAGCCCATAGTACTACTCAAAGTCTAAAGTCTAGTAAAGAAGTATCATTAAACTACCTCAAAGCGTTTATCCCTCGGAATTCTGAATCAGCCATATTAGACCGGACTCTCAGTGAAGTTCCGTTTGCAAAAAAAAAGTTTTAAAAAACATAAAACCGACTTCCTAAAAAAAGGAAAACTAAAAAACTATTCAAAATAAAAATATAAAAACCGCCTTCAAAAATATATGAAATAAAAACCTAAAAAAAAAAAAACGAACCCTAGAGTTGAAGGCGGTGCTAAAAAGGCTACACAAATCACAAAGGATATTATCATCCACTCATGTTTTCTTTCATGCATCATTTTTGCTTGCTTTACAAATCACAAAGGATATTATCATCCACTCATGTTTTCTTTCATGCATAATTTTTGCTTGCTTTAGCACCGCCTTCAACTCTAGGGTTCGTTTTTTTTTTTTAGGTTTTTATTTCATATATTTTTGAAGGCGGTTTTTATATTTTTATTTTGAATAGTTTTTTAGTTTTCCTTTTTTTAGGAAGTCGGTTTTATGTTTTTTAAAACTTTTTTTTTATTTCACAGTTTTTTTTAGTAATTTTTTGCTATTAATGTACTCGGCGGAATCGCTCGGCCTTCGGCCTCGCGATTCCGCCTCGCTTTCCAATCCGATCTTGACCCAATTAAAATAGGACCACGTCAGCTTCGATAGCTCAGTGGTGCAGACAGTCAACTGTCGCTATTGAATTTTAAGCAACGCTGGGTGCGGTCAGTACTTAGATGGGTGACCGCTGACCGTTGGAGGCTGACCAAGGTTCGGATTCCTCGTAAAACTGTAAGTCCCTTCCCTCGTAATTTTACTTGGTGGTAGGGTTTAACCTTCCCGGGTTGGTACCACCGCACTGAATTAAACGTCGGTCGAAACGGCTATGTAAATAGTTTGTGTTTTCCGACCAGTTCAGTGTAGTCAGCACGATCAAAGGGGGAAGCACTGACATGGCACTGGTGTTATGGGCTGACATCACAGACGTTGTAGGTGATGTTGCAGAACTTAGTAGAATGGACAGACATAAACGTGTTACGGAAGCCTACTTTTATTATAAAATAACCGTCGGAGGACCTTGGTTGAAAATTGTAAAATTTAGTAGAACGGATAGACATGCATATGTTACGGAACCCTACATTCATTTTGCAGAACTTAGTAGAATGGACAGACATAAACGTGTTACGGAACCCTACTTAACAGTTGCACTCCGGGAGTGCCGGCAGATCCCGTGCCACTCTAACTTAACCCTTAACGCAATGACTTAAGGTTTCATTTTAAAAATGACGCTGACGCGATGTCGCGAGTTATACATTTTTACCCACCTAAAAAAGTGCCAAGAGCCGCTAAAGAAGTTTTCACTTCAAAAACCTCAGGGTTATCCCCTTTCAAATAAAAAAAAAAAGAATTTTCAAAATCGGCCCACAATTGACGGAGTAATCGCGTAACAAACATCCAAAAAAAGAAAACATACCGTCGAATTGAGAATCTTTTAGGTCTAAAGTAAATTTCTCGTGAAGACAAATGCAACGAGCCCAAACACGATGGGTTTATCATGTGTAGTTTAGGAGTTCCTATGGCCACCTTCTGTCTCCATCATCAAACCAGCTCGATGGTACTCGGTACAGTAGGTACTGGCCAGGTACCATAATAAATTAAACGCCGGTCGGAAAAGATAAAAAAATTTCAAATTTAGAATATTCATGAAACAAGGGTCCGAATATGTATCACTAGTATATCGATTCATGTATTTCAACAGGACAGAGAAAATTTCAAAATATTAGGTATTTAATACTTTTTAGTTTTTTTTTTTTTGTTTTTTGGAAATCGGTTTAATATTTTTTAAAACAGTTTTTATTTCATTCTTTTTAGTAATATTACATAAAAAAGAATAATCGAAATCGAATAATCGAAATCGATTGAAGTGGTACAGAATTATTCGCCATATGTGTCAGACTGCAAATTGCTGAATAAGTCCACATCACAAATGTTTTGCTGAAGGTAACCACACACCATACTAATTTATCAAACTGAAAATTGCCGAAAACGACCACATCACAAGTTTTGCTGAAGGTAACCACACACCATAGTATTATGCTGATTTTTCGAAAACCACTGAACCAATTTCGATAAAATTGAAATGGGACCACCTCGGAAGTATGACCTAACTAACAAAAAAAGAATTTTCTAAATCGGCCCTCAATTGACGGAGAAATCGTGTTACAAACATACAAAAAAATAATAAAAAAAAAAATAAAAAAAAAAATAAAAAAAAACATACAGACGAATTGAGAACCTCCTCCTTTTTTGGAAGTCGGTTAAAAATTGCGGACCTCATTCTGACTTCTGATATATATTGTATAGATCCCAGACATACAATTAACAGATGTTGCCAACCAGTTTTGTGGTCCCCTCTCCCCCCCCCCTCCTCCCTCACAAATATTATTTGTAAATTACAAAGAGCTTTGGTTTTAATTTTGGAATTTAATTAAAAAATTAGTACGTATGGGTGCTTATATGTGTCATAATTAAAATACTAGCCAGTACACCAATAGAAAAAAATTTTTTTGATGAAATATTACGAAATTTACGAAAAAATTGCTTCAGAGATTTTTTACAAAAAAAAAATTTTTAATGTAAAATGTAAAAAAAAAATTTTTCTTAATCGTTTCAGTTTCATGCCATTAACAAAAAAGTCTTCCAACACATAGATCTCTTTCTTTTAGAAATTGTGAAAAACCACACTTTTAGTTTTATTAGTATGGAATAGAAAGAATTTGATTTTTTTTTACCAACTTACACGAGATACATCATAATGGTAATGAATACTTTTTTGTTACTGTTATGAAACTGAATCGATTAGGCTATAAAAATCAACCACCTATTTTTTTATTTAAATACATAAAAAAATATTTTACATAAAAAAAAATCCCAAGGTCCAAAAAATTTATATAGGTTTTACTCCCTATATGATAATGAACCCCCCCTTGGCGTAATATTAACTAATTTTGAAAGACCTTATATATAGATCGCTTTTTTCATTGACTTTTGTATAAGTCGAGGCATGCTTGCATAGAAATTTCACTAGCTGTAATTGACAAATGACAAAGAACCGTGAGCGCGCGCGGCAACATGGCTTTTTATAATGTCGAGGTAGACGAATCACAAAACATTTCGCGGTGCGCTATTTTTGCAAACGAACATCTCATTGGAGCCTGCTCTATATTTGCACCTGTCACATACCTAGAGACTAAGAGAGTAATTAGGGACCTTAAATCTAAACATTCCCAAGACCTTTGGAGTATCTCACCTGTATTATTGAAATCTATAACAAGTGTCATCGGCCCGCTAACAGATATTGTAAATGACTCTCTAAAAAATGGCATATTCCCAGATTAATTAAAAGTAGCCAAAGTTATACCTTTGTATAAAAAGGGATGTCATAACAATGTTGAGAACTATCGTCCCGTCTCTATATTGCCGGTTTTCAGTAAGGTCTTTGAAAAAATTTTGGAAAAACGGTTAATTAAATTCTTTATTGATAATGAACTTTTAAATTGTAAACAATTTGGATTTCGGAAAGGACTGTCAACGGGTGATGCTAAAGCTTCTATGGTAAAATCAATATTAACTTCCCTAGACGACTCTCAGCATACTTATGGCATCTTTTCTGATCTGTCCAAAGCCTTTGACTGTGTAAATCATGAAATATTACTAATGAAACTAGAACATTATGGTATAAGAGACAATGAATTGCGTATATTCCAATCATATTTAGAAAATAGAGCTCAAATATGTGCCGTCAATGGCTTAAAATCTAATGTAGAATCAATTACAATGGGTGTGCCGCAGGGTTCTATCCTGGGACCATTATTGTTTCTAACATATGTTAACGACATCTCGAGCTGTATAACAGACGATATAGAGATGGTAATGTTTGCAGACGATATCTCAGTTGTACTGAAAAACAATGATATAAGTAAACTAAGAGAATCCTTTTTAAATGTACTAGAATCTCTAAAATCATGGTTCGAATGCAACAATCTATTACTAAATGTTAACAAAACTAACATTATGCACTTTGCTCTAGGTACTCATAGACGTAATAACACTGATGCCATATTAAAAACTGCAGAAAACTTGTCATTAAACCTTGCTAATGAACTAACTTTTCTTGGGGTAATATTTGATAAAAGTTTTACTTGGAAAGCCCACATAAACTCTTTAGCTGGTAAGTTGAGTTCCGCTTGTTATGCTATAAAAAAAAATAAAGAGCTATGCGGAACTCATGCTGCAAAGACGGTTTATCATGCCTATTTTGAGAACATCATGTCATATGGCCTTATGTTTTGGGGAAATGCAGCAGACTCAAATAGAATATTTTTATTACAGAAGAGGGCCTTGCGGTACATCCTAAATATGAAAACTAGAGATACTTGTAGGACAGCGTTCGGGGAGATAGGAATCATGACTTTACCAAGTGCATATGTTTACCAGAACATATGCTATGCCAGAAAATACATTAATGATTCCTCTCTTAATTCCGACAATCATAACTATGATACACGGTGTAAGAATAATGTACAACTAATAAGACATAGATTAGCTAAAACCTCAAAAAGCTTTATTTGTAATAGTGTTAGATTTTATAATAAACTGTCTTCTAACATAAAACAATTAGATGATAATAATTTCAAACGACGGATTAAATTAATGTTAATTGAAAAGAGTTATTACACTATTAAGGATGCATTAACTGACCGTAATTTTATCTAAGAGTTTGACTACTGTTTTTTCCACTAACAAACTTTGACAATTTGACATTTGGATACACTTTGTATAATAAAATTTTTTTATATGACTTATTACATATTTTTGTAATAAATGTAAACTAATTTTTATTTATTTTTTGACTTGATATAATATGAAGTATCAAAATTGACGATGGCACTATACACCAGATATAGGTAATTTAAATAGGCAGTGTGGTCAAATTCTTCAGTATTCATGTTTATGCTGTAAATATTAATGCTCTTGTGAGCGGGAGTATGGGTTAATTATTTCTAAGTTACTATAATATAATACTTATAAGGTACTAACAAAACATTGTGACTTGCGAAGTTTGTTTGTCAGTTCTTCTTCGCATTGAATTTAGAACTGGCGGAATTTTCGACATGTCCAAGCGTAGGTTACCTACCTATGGATGAAATTATACAATAAACAATAAACAATACATATTTCTTTAATCTAACACATTGTCACAAACTATTCTTGTTCGCCTGCATGTACTTCTCCCACATTCCAAACGTTAGTTAGAATAGAATGCCTCGCGGCATTAAGCTCGCCTGTTGTACCTAATTTTGATAAATTGGTGTTCAATAAAGAATATATACATACACACATACATCTCACGTATGTTAAGGCTCATGAAAATAAATAAATAGTTACTGTACATACTTTATTATTATATTACTATTTATTGAGTTATAAGCATTTATAAATACTGTTTATTTCAGAAAATAATAGCTGTATCGTATATACAGAGTGATTTCGTTAATCTATACATATAAAAGAAAAAAAAACAACCCCGGACCAGTGATATGAATGAGATCTGTAAATCAGGTTAAACTATTTATTGTAAATACATGTTAAAACAACCCCCCCCCCCCCTTCCTCTCTCCCCCCCCCCCCCCCCCCCCCCCCTACTTCGGATTATTTTCCAGGTAAAAGTACATAACTGCTGGACTAATTGTATTGTGTACAACCGTGGTACAACATTGTGTATTTCAGTGCAAAAGTACATACATACATACATACATACCACACACTCTGAATCCCGACAATCAGAGTAAGCAGAGTAATCGGTGCAAAAGTACACTTTGAATCAAAACAACGGCCAATTCAATATGTGCGTGCGTACTATACTGAATGTTGCTATATAAATCTCAAAAGTGGCTCCATCTTGAAAGCTCTCATAAGTTCCTGGTCAGGCTTTACGAGAAAAATTACAACCAAAATTTCGTCAGAATATTACAATATACATCCATGCATGCATACATGACACTGGCCAAGATGTCTTAAAAAGACAATTGCCAAAAAAGAAATGTAGGTACTTTTTTCTTATTCTTTTTTTAAAATAGTGGCAACCAAACGAATAGGAAATTCGTTTATTACTGCCAGTATCCAGTGACAATGTTTATAGTTCATACTTCTCTATGGTTCTATGATTCTATGTTATATTCCAAGCAAGAAATAAACCATCGTCAACCAGGTACATTCACAAGATAACATAACTTCGGTTATCAAGTTTTTTACCACAATTCTATTAAATAAAAAACCTTAAATTGAAAGCCAGAATAAAATTCAATAACAATGATAACAACATGTGATTTACGGTTGTTCGCAGCTTGCCAACACCGAGTATCTGCATAGACACAACCTAGTAGCCAGGATTATCCACCAGCAACTTGCCTTAAAGTTCAACCTTGTGGATACCGAGGTACCTTACTATAAGTACAATCCACCTCCAGTTCTCGAGAATGGTCATGTCACACTCTATTGGGACCGGTCCATTATCACAGACAGGACTATTCTCGCGAATAGGCCTGATATTGTGATATAGTAGACCGGGACGCAAGGCGCGCAACGGTCGTCGATATCGCCGTGCCGCACGATGGTAACCTCGTCAGTAAGGAAGCAGAGAAGATGTTAAAGTACCTGGATCTGCAGCACGAGGTAACCAAAATGTGGCCCGTCGATTCGACGATCGTTGTGCCCATAGTCGTATCAGCGCATGGGCTGATAGCGAAGAGCCTCGACGACCACCTTAAGAGGCTCTCGCTGAGTGGTTGGATCAAGGGCCAGATCCAGAAGGCAGCCCTGCTCGACACTCCACGCATCGTCCGGAGGTTTCTCTCTTTGGGGCCCGACCATCGGTAGCCTGGGTTCGCCCCGCCGCCGGTGGTGGAAATTCCATTTTTTTAAGGTTAATTTTGTATATGTTTTTAATGTTAGGTTTTTAAATATGTACAAAATTAGTTTTAAGATAATGTGTTAATAAAGAGATAGAATAACAATAACAGTTAAATAAAGTCAAAGTTGTAAAAATCTTAATTCTAATAATACAATATTTGTCAAATATTGTATTATTAGAGCATAACACCAAGTTCACCCGGTGTTATGGGCTGACATCGCGGATGTTGTAGGTAATGTGGCTACAACCGTGTCAGATTCGATAAAAAAAAATTATTCAAAAAAATTACATTGAATTATTAATAAAATATAACTAAAAAATTACGAGAAGATTATCACAAAGGATTTCGTAAAAATTTTAGTATCTCGTATTAGTATGTTTTCACTTTGCTCTCAAACTCCTATGGGCTGCATAGATTCGATCATAAAAAAAGATATATACGGGGTGTTCGGCACATGGACCGGCAAATTTTTTTTGTAGGTAAATGGGGTCATTTGCAAGGCTTTGACCTATAACACCTTTTGTCTGGTGTCACGTGGTCACAGATTATTTAATAGTTACTTCGTAACAGATAAATCACTCCATATAAAATGTTCCTACCTTCGGGCTTTCATAGCCTACTGTTTCACATCGCCAATCGCTGCGTGCGAAAATGTACCTTAACGATCGAGTGTAAAGTGTTTATTGCTTTGCAGCTGCGCGCAGTTGCGTGGGCGAGCGTCTATGTATACTTCGCGCGGCTGACGAATTTGTACTGAAAAAGACCGCCGGCGGCCCGTCGGGCGATAGGTAGTTAGCGCGCGCAAGTACATAGAGTGCGTGAGGCCTGACGTGGTATCGAGATACGATTTTTTTTTCTTTTTTTTTGAAAATTACCAAAATCTTAGCTTTAACCCCTTGTAACTTTTTTGTTTATGATTATATCTGTACGAAATAAAATTTATTTGATTTAACGATGTATCCTTGTTCTAGAAAAAATATCATTTGATGATGTTAATACCATGAAAAGGACTTATTACCTCCCAAAGTCCCGAGGACGAGTAAAAATATGACAGAATCTTAATTTCTTAATTCCTTAAAAAAAACGGACAGCAATAATTGAGAGCTTCATTTTCATTTAAAAAGTTCGCGCCCTTTCCAACGATTACCACATGTCATACAAATCATTCACTATGTGGCCAAAATTAGGCATAATTTGCAAGAGTCTGAACATTAACAATGGAAGCAGTAGTAGTTGAAATTGGAATTTAAAACAGTACCCGCGCGACCGTTACATGTTCTAAATTTGAAAATGCTCCTGAAAACGCTGCGACCACCGATAAGGTGGCCCTGTTACAAAGTTATTGTCGTTCTGTTCTGGTCTCTGTCCCTAATTTTGGCCACATAGCATTGAACTATATAAAACAACAAGAAACACCATCAGCTTTCCCCTGTGTGTCAAGTCAGGTATTCTAAATCGAACAACTTAGAATACCTGAGCTGTCAGTTTCGATTCATCCGTCACTGCGTTCGCGCGTATTTGCCAATATATAGGTACCTACAAACTGCTCTATTATCGTGGAATTATGCCGTCGTTGGGGTGAAAAAATTTAAAAACTATTATGGGAAAGCCAAGAAGGAAAATGGAATCACATATCACAGATAATCTATCCAAATTTTATGAAATGGCATTTTGTTTTATTGTGCTTACCTCGACACAAATATGGCCGGGCCGGTCCGACATTGAACGACACAACTAACGAAAAAGCCGGTATTTCTTTCTAGCATACGTATAATCCTATTGAAGTACCTCACTATCGGTCTCTGTTAGTCATGCATTTCTGGTATGAGTGTGGTTGTATCGTGTGCACCTATGTAGGTTATCTAGTCTTCCAAGCTTATCCTGTCGATCATCTACATACAATATTGTAGCTAGTGTTTCAAATGTGACCATACATGTCCACCGCCCAGTTAATGTAGTTGTCGCGTATAGTAAACTGACAGCTAAGCTGTCACTAAATGACAGCCAGCGACGTGTATATGTGCGAGCAAGACGGGGAGCGTAAAATCGCAAGCGTGCCATCCGTGACCGAGAAGGAGATGCCGACAGTTGGTGTGGCAAGGGCGAAAAAAAAAACAATCTGCATGAAGGAATTTGTTAATTTTTTTTAGTTATGTTTGGAAAATAATTGTATATTGAAGGCATTTTCTTTATTGATTTGATGTCAGAAGGATTTACAGTGATGTGTTTATTATAGTTATACTTAAAAGATAATTTGTACCGTGATAAAATAATAAACAAATACTCGAATGATGGAAAATTCAAATCGCGTGGTAGCAACCCTAGCAGCAGGAGGCTCTCACATTTCTTAGGAGTTTTGGCCTGATGATGCGTCTATAGTTTTATATGGTCGAAGCCACATAGTGAAAGATTTGTATGGCATGTGGTATACCGTTGGAAAGCATTGACTTTTGGAAAAGGCGTAAACTAGCAAAATTTTTGAAGGAAAATGAAGCTCTCAATTGCAGTCGTTTTTTTTAAATTAATTAAGAAATTGAGATTCTGTCATATGTTCTATATATGTTCTGACCTGCTAATCAAACTGAACAACTTATGTTTTGGCAATTCCTCAAAAACTTCTTTAATCAAATAATACAAATCGACAGTTTTTATGGGAATTTAATAACTTTGGTTTACTCACACATAACTATATGACTTCTGTTATACTTTGTGTTTACTTCATTTAAATGTGTGCATGAAAAATTTTATGTACTAAAACATAGTAATTTTAATTTAATTTTAATAGGTTTATGTTAACTTGGTGAATACATACTAACTTCTTGTTTGATTGACGTGTGGTGCTGGTGTGTGTGTGTAAAAGCACAGTAAGAAATATAAAACAAAATAAAGTTATTTCTTTTAAATCTTTTTCTTTTAATTTATGTTACTTTGTTACACCTTAGAAAACATAAATGCTTGTAAAAATTTAATACGCCCCGGCGCGCGTAGGCGGCAGTAGACGCGGAAGTCAAGCTTGCGGTGGCACCTTGCTTTACGGAAATGACCACAACTTTTTTTTTATTATCGTATGACAATACTTGCCATCTTTGTGACGTCATAGCTACCAAAGTCCCCACTTCCCCGCTTTACGACAGGCAGTTCGGTATACTAGAAGAGACCAAGACAAACACATCCATACCTGTTGTAGGTATATAGAAGAGATATGGCTACGAAAATCGTGAAGGAGACGACTTATTCAACATTTTCCTATAGACTATGAAGGTTCACCCATTAAATGCACTACACACCTGTAACATGATTACAACTTCTATAAAAATAGGCTGAAATGTAGAGATAACTTTGAGAAACCCTAAAAGCACACGATTTTGCACACTTCTCTGAATCTCACGACACAGTGGCGCCAATTAGTGGCCAACAAACATTGGCCCTAATTTTGAAATCGTCTATTATAGGGCTGGGTAGCTGGAAGAGCAGTGGACAATAGACATGTCATCCAAAGATCGCAGGTTCGAGTTCCACCTCAGATACGATACGGGTTGCATTTTTTCTTTATAAAATTTTCTGCTTTCATTTCCAATGTTTCAGTGTGTACATGTTTCTACATAAAAATAGGTTAGGTGTCGCGTCGTGGGACACCCGACAGAAGCGAAGCTTTTTACACTTTGTAATAAAATCCAATTTTTAATATAATTAAATTTCGATCGGAATAGCGCCATCTATCTATTACTTTCAACTTTCACACCCTAACTTACAGCCAATATAATGGTTTCGACTCCAAAAGACACTCATAGCTATCGGCCCAGGGCAACAATACGCGCTGCCCAGCCAATTAGGAACGTTGCAACTTCCGTCCGTACTTTCGTGACGTTTAACTTTTACTAAGTTAGGTCTCCATCCCAAACGTGCGTTAAAAATCTTCGCTTCAAAAACAAAATATAACTTGGAGGTATCAATCAACACTCACCAATTCTTTGCATATGGGTCAAATACCCACAATGGTCCTCATACTAATATAGGTGTACGCTACGAATGAGTTATCGCGCTACTTCTATTTGTTTTTTTATATTCTGTGCACAGACAGACCTGTTCAAAGTAGCGCATATGAAAAAATGTAACGCAACTGCAACAGCTCTCATTGCCGGATTATGCAACGTTTCGGATAAGCACAAAAAACTCGTTTCGCCGAAATTGAGGTTTCGGCTAAATTGTATCGTCGTCGGTGCGAGGCGCGCGCGGCGTTACGGAAGCGGCGATGGCCGCCTTCCCGCGCCCGCCGCCGCTCCGCCGTAGTCGACGGTCGACCGTCGTCGTGGGAGGGTCGGGTCGACTTTCGACTGCGAGTTAAAATGAGGGTGCTGTAAGGGTTGACAAATATTCAGTTTTGACGTGTCTTATATATAACCTTAAATGTACGTTTCGGAATCGGAGTGTAACTCAAATTGCGTTTTCAATAAATAATGTTACTTAAGTATCATTTATATAGTAAAAGAAATAATAATTTATGACATTTACAAATTAAGAGAGTCGATCAGAGAAAATAGAAAACAAACCAGAGAAAAGTTATAATGGCAGAAAGAGCAATGCAATACGAATCCAGGGAGCCCAAGAATCATCTTCTAGCTAGAACGAGTACGAGAGTTTCGAGCCCGGGAACGAAATCGGTAGATCTAAGCAAATGGGCGGTCTCTTGTCAGCCTCCACTCAGTAGCTTCGGTGACGACTGGCGTTATGGTACCACCGCACCGCAGTGAATGAAAAGTCGGTCGAAGCGGCTATGTGAATAGTCCGTGTTTTCCGTGCAGCCGGCACGATCATAGGGAAGCACTGACGTAGCACCTAGTTCACCAAAGTGTTTTGGGCTGACATGAGCCGTGCGTGAGTAGGCGATGTAGCCAAACATGTTAAGGTGATGTGAGACTGCGTCTGACTCGAATTTCAAGAACCGCCTGTATTACTACCTGTACTACTGTACCGCCAATATTACTTACCTGACAGATTCAGTTTTAATATATGTAAAACTTCATCTATCAGCGCATATCGATAGCTTTTTATTGAAAACACTATTTGATTAACTTCGCTCGATAGAAAAAAATCATGATTGAACATGCCTCTGAATTTAGTTAAAAAATATACTTTATTATTTCTTTACAATTAAAACATTGCCACAAAATATTCTTGTTCACCTGCATGTACTTCTGCCACATCCATAAGGTTAGTTAGAATAGAATACCTCACGGCATTAAGCTCGCCTATTATTCCTAATTTGTACTAATTCGTGTTTACTATAGAATATATTATACATATATCTAAAATATTTTATAAGGATTCGGGGCTGGCTGTGGCTATGGAATGCTTATGCATTGCATTGAATTCTTGTAATGTTTAGGGTTCCGTATCCGTCGCACGGGGCCCTATTACTAAGCCTACGCCGCCGTCTGTCTGTCTGTCCGAGGGCTGTATCTCTTGAACCGTAATAGGTAGCCCGTTGAAATTTTCACAAAATATGTGTTATTATGGCCGATATAACAAAACATAATTAAAATAAGAAAAAGTAAAAAATTCACGGGGGTCCCCATACAAGAAACTAAAAAGTATATGCGCGCCATCTACCGAAAACATTATGAAGCACCGCTGACCATGACATGGCGATACGGAATCCTCGATGCGCGAGTTCCACTCGCACTTACCCATAGTTTAAATTAACCCATAGTTATCCAATTATTTATCTATCCATATCTTTAACGCAGCATTGGACCTTAACAAGCTTTATAACTATACGAAATCGCAAGTATCTAGCTTGTGGTACAGTACAGTTGCCTTTGGGTGCTTGTGGCATATACCACCGGTGTGAGGCTATAGGTAAGTATTTTTGCAATTATTATTTAGGTATGGAACACTAAAAACGAAAATGTAAGAAACCATCATGTAGTCATTTGGAAAAATTCATTGGCGATTATAACAGTGGAGAAACGTCTGACTTGGTCAAGAGGTAACTAGGTTAGACGTGGAGAAAATTAATTTTTTTCCAAAACCTGTAGAGACAAGAAGGAACACAAAAGCGAACACAGGATCCATAGAGAGTATAGTAGAGGTACGAGTAAGTACATACAGGGACGGGGTATCGGGGGAAATGGAATTCCTTTTCACTTCCTCCGCGAAAATTAAAGTTTGAAATATTCAGCGAGCCCGTCTTCAGACCGAACGAAAAACAACACCTCGATGTAACGCTCGCCTGAAATGACTTCCTACGTAATACGATTGTTGGAACGTTTACAATATTTATTACGAGCGTTCGTATTCGGTTCGTGTTTTTTCATTTCAGAAAATTGTGTATAATGTAGATTTAACAATACAATATTATTAAATAACTAGCTGTGCCCGCGGCTCCGCTCGCTCTCATATTTGACTTCTCTGCTAACCTCATAAGCCATTTAACGTGATGAAAAGTAGCCTATAATTGATGGGAAGAACCAAGCTATCCGTACAAGCAAACTGTATTAAAATCGGTTCTGTGGTTCTCAAGTTATAAGCGGACAGACAGACATACATGCAGGAAGCAGACGTTGGATTTTATTAAAGGTACTAGCTGTGCCCGCGGCTCCGCCCGCTCTCAAATTTGACTTCTCTGCTAACCTCATAAGCCATTTAGCGTGATAGTAAGTAGCCTATAGTTGATGGGAAGAATCGAGCTATCTGTGGAATTTTTCTTTAATAAAATCGGTTCATTGGTTCTCGAGTTATAAGCGGACAGACAGACATACATACAGACAGACAGAAAGCAGACGTTGGATTTTATTAAAGGTAAGGAAAGGAAGGAAAGGAAGGAAAGAAAGGATATTGTATTGTTCAGCTAGTTACAAATTTTGTAACTAGCTGAGCGCGCGCGCGGCTTCGCTCACGTTGTTTTCTTTTTCGAGAATGTTACAGTCAAGAAGTTTGTATATTATCCGACTGCGTTCACGTCCGTTCCGCTCCCACTGCTCAGCTCATAATAATAATGATGTGACACACCAAGCTACTATATACCTTTGTAGTTAAGTCGTATATTTTTCTGACTACTCCGTCTGAATTGGCTTATTAGTTTTTATCCGATGCGTGAGCATACAAACAGCACGCAAACTTGAAACTTGTAACCAACTTGTAGCGCCTTCCTGTCAGCAGTTCTCCCGAGGCAAACATTCCAAAAATTATCCTTCATCCCCCGAGCAGGGATTCAGTTTAGCAAAGTTTAAAATTGTATTATTATTTATGTATTGATTAATGGTGTGTGATAATAATTCTATCAATAACTAAGCATCATTACATCGGATTGAGCGATAAACAGAACCGCAGTATTAGTAGAGAAACCTATTTGATATTGTTTAGTTTTTCGAAAATTATAATGTTTTCGTTCTACATGTGTATAAAATATTATTACTTAATAATAAAACAGTTATTGCAACTTACATATTCTAATACATTCGTATTGCGTTTTACCGGAAAGTGTAAAAGAGCCTTTATGAGATACCTATAAACAGCAGCGCTGTTTTCTTCTCTCGCACGCACGTTATGACAACAAGGAATTGAGTTAGCAAACCTTGGTTTGTTATTTATTCATCTTTATCTTTAAAACAGATAATACATCAAAGCATATCATTATATTGTAATTGAGATGGTGATTGGAGCGGTCTTGGATTCTGACTCTTGATCTCAAGGTCCGAGATTAAAATTCGGCAGACATAAACCAACGAGTTTTTGTAATTGAGATGGTGATTGGAACGGTCTTGGATTCTGACTCTTGATCTCAAGGTTCGAGATTCAAATTCGGCAGACGTAAACCAACGAGTTTTTGTAATTGAGATGATGATTGGAGCGGTCTTGGAGTCTGGCTCTTGATTTCAAGGTCCGAGATTCAAATTCGGCAGACGTGAACCAACGAGTTTTTGTAATTGAACAATTTAGTTGCTACTTCTTCACCTAACTGGTTCATTGTTTGTTTAGAGCCGGTGTAAGTAAACCGCCCCTTGCTCCTTACTAGGTGGTGGGCTTAACTGCCTAATAGTGTTAGATTTTATAATAAACTGTCTTCTAACATTTTATTTCTATTTTTTATTGTTTCCGAACTAGCTGGCTGTGCCCGAGGTCGAAGCCTCAGGTGCAGCCAATATCACCCCCGAGGAGGTGCCAGTCCGGCTTGGAGGTGGACTAATGTCGCTGGGGAAAGGCTATTTACCCGCGATTTGAAGATCCGTGGATTGTAGGAGTGGGGAAAGATATTCCCCGGAAGCCCGTTCCACACCTTTGCAGTGCGGCACAAAAACGATATAGAGAATCGTGCAGTTCGAAGTACTCTTCGTCTTCTGTCTACTACAAAGGGGTCTTCCGCGAGAGTATGGCGGATTTGGCGAAGGCGAACAGGAGGAGGAGGAATAAGGGAAGCAATTTCGTCAGAGCAGCGGCCATAGTAGTACCGATAAAACAGGCTCAATGACCCAACGATACGTCTGTGCTTTAGAGGTTGAAGGTCCTTTGTGAGTACAGAGTAGTCAATGAGGCGAATGGCTCGTCGTTGAATAGAATCCAAGGCTGAAAGAAGGTACTCAGGGGAACCCTCCCAGAGATGACTGCAATATTCCATCACCGGTCTTACTTGTGCTTTATAGAGTGTAAGCAGTTGGACCGGCGTGAAAAATCGCCGACATCGGTAGAGTATCCCTAATTTTCGAGATGCTAGTTTCGCCTTGGACTCTATGAACGATCGAAATCCAACGTCCCTGGACACCTCCATACCCAGGACGCCCAGACTACCATCATTGGGGACTTGGCTGCCCTGGAAAGTGGCCTAGAGGGGAAACGGATCAGCCTTAGTAGAGAAGGCTCAAGCTTGCGTCTTAGCTACGTTGAAGTTGACCAAGTTCTCCTTCCCCCAAGAGGATACTTTATCGAGAACCAGGTCAACCCGAGCAACAGTTTCGCGTCTCGCGTTTGCTGCTGAGGCCTCTCTACCCTTCCAGTCATTAATGAACCGTGCTGTCGTCCGCGTAGCAATGTATTTCGCCAAGCGAGAGCATGTCGTTAATAAATAATAGGAACAGCGTAGGCGACAGCACGGATCCTTGTGGAACACCAGCATTGATTGAGTAATCGGCCGAACATGCACCATCAAGGGTGACAAAGATCGACCGATCGCTCAAAAAGCTGGAGATCCAAGTGCACAGTTTCGTAGGGACACCGTAGACCGGAAGCTTGCTTAGGAGTCCCCGGTGCCAGACGCGATTGAATGCTTTGGATATATCCAAAGCGACCGCCAGCGATTCCCCAAAACCATCCAGTCTTTCAGCTCACAAATGCGTGACGTTCGCTAGAAGATCTCCAGTCGACCTTTGCTTGCGGAAGCCGTATTGCTTATCGTCGAGGAGATTAGAGTCTTCTAGGTACGTCAGGAGCGCTGAGTTGACAATACGCTCCATAACCTTACTCAAGAGTGAGGTTATCGCAATAGGGCGATAGTTCGATGGGTCCGCTGGGTCCCCCTTCTTGGGAACCGGCTGGACCGAAGCTCTCTTCCAGCAAGAAGGCATTGAACCGGAGGAATAGGAGCGTTTGAATAGGCGAGTAAGGACTGGTGCTAATTCCAGAGCACAATTTTTCAAGACGCCGTCAGGCCCGCTACTTTTCGAAATATCCAACTCACGTAGCGTTTTATAGCCGACTCTGGGATGGAACCTAATATTATCTATCATACGCCCGCAATGGGGCAATGAAGGGGGGTTGGCGCCGAGGTCGTCCATGTTTGAGTTGGATGCGAAAAGGCGTGCAAAGATATTCGCCTTTTCCTTCACGACTATAGCGAGCGAGCCATCCGGACGTTCCAGCGGAAGTGTAGCAGGACGGCAGAAATTCCGACCGATGGATTTGGTGAGAGACCAGACAGCGCGGCTACCCGAAGGGCTACGCCCAAGTTTCGCGCCAATTCCACGGTCGTGCTTGAACTTGGCCAAGTTTTGCGTTCGTTTGCAGAACCTAGCAGCGACGTTGAGCTCTCGCCTGATCTCGACAGACCTATTCTGCAGCTATTTCCTATAAGCCCGGTTCTTAGTGTCAATAGCCAGCCTGCATTGACGATCAAACCAAGTCTTATGGCGGCCGCCGATGAGAACGGCGGAGGAAGGGATGAAGAAATTCGTACCCTGTGCGATCACATCAACGACCTATTGGGCACACAGGGATGGGTCTGGAGAAGAGAAGCAAACGTCGTGCCAAGGGTATGCTCCCAGGAAGGAATGGAAGTCATCCCATTGTGCTGACCGGTAGTGCCAAACTGTTCGCGTGATACATTCACGTGCTTCCGCGCAGTGTACAGTTGGCACAGTTGAGCGTACAAGGCAATGGTCGGAGTTTCCGAGGGGAGCTTCAACACTCACCTTGTAATAATTTGGGTCGCTAGTCAGCACAAGGTCCAACAAACTAGGTAGATGAGCAGGGTTATCAGGTATCCGAGTGGTTCCGGACACCAACTGCGTCAACCCGTGTGCAATGGCCAAGTTGTAAGTCTCCCTGCCGGCATGGTCAGTGATGGGGGAACCCAACCAGTCTTGGTGTTTTGCATTGAAATCACCCAGCATCACTAACTCCGCCGCCGTAGGGAATTCACAAAGCAATTTGTCTGCCGTACTGCTGAGATGCTCGCAAAATGCCTCGGTTCTTGACGCACTGAGGTTAGGGGATCTGTATGCACCCGCGTAAATCCTCACCACAGGGGGAAGATTCACGCGGATCCATAGCACAGGGAAAGCAGGATCCTCAAATCGGGTGAGCCGGGTATAGGAGACACCAGATCCAACGTACAAGCAGACACCACCCTTCGCCATGAAACGTTCGTGGTGATGTTAACCAGGAACGTCCAGGTAGGATATGTCCGCAGGACGCCCGATCTGGGTCTCCGTAAGAAAGAGAAGGTGAGGCCTCGCCGTCTGCAGATGGCAGGCGACGGAGGAGAAATTCGTGTGTAGACCTCATATATTTGCGAGGTCTACCTTAAATTTTGAGGGAGAACGGGCCGCTGAAGGTTTACAAATTTTTCTTTTTTTGGTTCGGCTCATGATTTGGATGGGTTTGATTCATGGAGCGTATCAGAATGTGTCCAGGGAGCGGTGATGCCTTGTGCAACTCGAGTAGACTCAACCAACTGACAGTCGCAGAGAGCGAGAGCATCCACAACCCAGGACACTCCCGACCACTGGCGGCTGGTCCTAAAGTGCGCCCGTGCGCCGCACTACCATACCACGAGAAGTCTTCACTTCACTCAAAATACATTTTCATAAAGATATCTTACAATACAACATACCTACATTAAAACCATAAAGATCGTACTCCAAATAAATGCGAATGTGAATTCGACCTTATTTTATAGATCACAAGGCACGTTTTTGCGAGAAATCCCGCGCCCCGTGTGGAATCGAAAAACGCACGCGGGTCTCCCCTCTGAATGTATGGGGATCGGCAAAACACCGCTGGCGCGTGAGACAAAAGATACTTCATAGAAACAGTATGGGCCGAAATGGAGTTCTGCGTGCGGCGCACGAGCGCCAAACAAGGACGCTATATCGTGAGTAGCCGCGCGTGCGACACGTCGCGAGCTATTCCTTTTGCACGAGTCCGTCTACCTAGAGAGTCAGCGCGCTGTCATGTGATGTCACATACCCGTTAGCGCGTGAATATTTAAAATGGGATATGGTTAGGTTTTGTGCTTTCTGTCAGTGAATTAAGTGCTGCCGATATTCGCCTAAGAGTTGGTTAAAGGTAAGGCTTTACAATCAGGTGATACCGGGTTCAATTCCTACTTTACAAATGTTTTATACATTTTTTAAGTATTTTTGTGACATTGCTATTGTTTCCTTTTTGAAAGCTGCAGTAGTGTTGTGGTCTATAGGTGAGTTCATAAAGGTACTATAAATGAGTTAAACAACTTGTTTGGATTTATTTTCTTGTTTTTTGCAACTCATTAAGTGTCTTGAGAATATTCATGCTAGGTACGTACATAATACAACGCAGGCGTTTAAAAAATTCGGAAGTCGCGATCTTAAAATAACATTGGGAATGTGTTGGGAAATTTGGTAGGTATTTAAGGAGGTAGATCCACCGACCGGCTAGTCGCAGGCTGACCTCCAAGTGCAGTAGAGCCACATCAGGAGTTTTTCGCCTGCGACCTGTGGTTCCAACCCGGTTGGATGGTGGAGGACCTGTCTACCACATAGTGAAGCTGAAAAATAGATCCTGTTTAGGCGCAGAATGTTCGCCTGGCGTCCGACATTCCTTAGCTGCTGCGACTCTAGGACGGTGGTAATGCCAAAGGCATCTTCGCAACATTGCCCAGGGAGCACGACGAGGACTTAAATGTCGGACTTGCTGAGCTCTACTTTAGTGTGACCCACCACTGGCACAGTAGACTGCTAGATTGGTAATTTGTGTGGACTCCATACAGCTCCAGAGAACACTACCAAGACTTAACCCAGCGACCCCTAACATAAAACAATTAGATGATAATAATTTTAAACGAAGAATTAAACAAAATGTTAATTGAAAAGAGTTATTACACTGGTAAGGATGCTTTAGCTGACCATAATTATTTTATCTGAGAATCTGACTACTGTTTTTCCCACTAAATAACTTGACAATTGGATACACTTTGTATGTTTAGATTTTTAATATGAACTATTTTTCACATTTCTTTGTAATAAACTTTTAAAAATTGTCTTGAATTGACTTGATTATATTTAAGTATCAAATTGACGATGGCACTATACACCAGATATAAGTAATCTAAATAGGCAGAGTGGACAGATTCTTCAGTATTCATGTTTATGCTGTAAATATTAATGGTCTTGTGAGCGGTAGTATGGGTTATTTATTTGTAAGTTACTATAATATAATACTTATAAGGTACTAACAAAACATTGTGACTTGCGAAGTTTGTTTGTCAGTTCTTCTTCGCATTGAATTTAGAACTGGCGGAATTTTCGACATATCCCAGCGTAGGTTACCTACCCATGGATGAAATTATACAATAAACAATAAATTATCTCCGGTATGGCACCTTTTCGGAGGTGATATGCGCTGGTCGAAGTTAGTGCTCTGACCCCGCCGACTTAGCCATCCATATCGGATTGCATAAAAAAACATCAATTACACAAATACATATTATTTAAATAAGCGAAGAGTGCTGCAAATTGCAAATTAATGGCTCGTAGTGATTTAAAAAAAAAGGTATTTTCCTTAGTAAAGATAAAAATAATATGATGTAGGTAGTTATATAATAAATAAGGGCCATTTAGGAGATGGACGTCATTTTTACAAGCGATGCTTATATTTTATAAAAAAAACGCCTTTTATATAATTCAATAATAAATAACCCACTAAACTAATTTAGGGTCGACGAAAATTTTATACCTAATACGAAACGAAAGCTCAGGGCTGGCAAACCTTCTAATAATATTAAAATCCCACAGCGAAATAAATTCAGAGAAAGAGAAATAAACCACTTCCATTATGGCGAAATAAACCCTTTCATTAAATTCTGCCCCACAAAATAATATCGGGAACAAAAAGCAATTTTAAAACAATTTCGTTTTACATCATATTTCATTTGAACATTAAAAATGACGTATGTATGAGTATTAAGTTTTCTCTCGTACATAAATATTGCCCAAGTAATATCGGTTCTGACATTTCTTTGTCCTGCGACTACTGAGGTTACTCGCAGCAGACCGTACACTAAGAATTAGTAGCCTTGGCGCTTTCATCCAAAGTAGGAATTGTATTACATCGATTCAAAAGCAAGAACCTTGTTGCAGTAGTCACGATGTTTCTGGTAACGTTGATATTATTCCTAAAAGTAAGACAATTAAACTGTATTGGATCAAATGTGGACTTTATCGTTATTGCAGGAAGGTCGAAAAATAGAGATATTCGATCTTTTCTTACTAACATTCGTGTTGGAAGGTATCGGCTGTTGGTCCGCGGGTTGCGCGGGGCGAGGGAACATTCGGGGAGCGGGGGGCGGTGTGGTGCGGGGCGCGGGGAGCGGGGAGACGGTTCAACGACCCGGCAACGTTAGAAGCGACTGCACAGTATGTACCTACTTGGTACCTACCTACCTACCTATTAAGTCTGGAAATGATTATCCTCGCTACAAATTGTTGATAATATACGGCCCAATACAAAAGCTTAAAGTCTACATATTTCCCGATTCTCTCACATTACATATACGGTCATTATTTTCTTTCAGTAAATATAGTCACATACATTTTTTCTATTATGATTTTATTTAATGACGTGCATGACCGAGATTGAAGCGAAGACTTCTTTTAGGAATGTACGGAGAATAAATGTGTGTTGTAACAAAACTGTAGAGATACGTACTGTATGTATGCATACATAACATACCTTGGTATGTCGGATTGATGTACGAGTAAATGTCTGTACATGAATGTATATTAATGAGTTATTTTTGTAATGCGGTACTTTGTGCCGGAACACACTCGGCAGTCGCTCGGTAGACGATAAGACTTGTGGCTGTTGTATGAATATGCAGGGAGGGAGTAATTTGTCGGTAGATAATAGCTGGTTAGATAAACTATGAAATATCGTTGTTGGAACAACTTGGATTAGTTTAAAACTACTCGCGTCTCCGTAATAGTCACGTTACGTGAGTTTAGCTCCTCGTGTTTGGCTTATAAATCGTATGGGTAGTGTAAAGTTATCAAGTTTATTTAGATAGGTATTATCTCGTGTACTCATACGTCTGTACGTAAATTTAATTCATAATTCATTGTAGGTATATTTATTTAATTTATGCATTAAAATAAAGACGTAATTTATAAAATCAATTCTATCCTAATAATGTAAATAGTAATTTCCATTAGAAAGTAAACTAGCAATACTTAATACTGACTACTTGGACATTTTTACTTTTACACCGTAACTACATACATACATACATACATAACTCACGCTTTTGTATCCTGACGATCAGGGTAAGCAGAGTAATCGGTGTTGTGCTATAAGTTCATACATACATACACATACATAACGTCACGCCTGCCTGCCTCCCAGTGGGGCAGGCAAAGAAAACGGACCCAACCCACGCAAACAACCCAACCCCCACGCGCCACGATCCTGACACACTTTTGCCGCCTCTTCCACTCTCATAATGTTCTTCATACATGCTCGTCGGTTACGGGTACTACGCACCTGACCATTTTCGAGCACATTCCGATCTGGTCCAGGTACGTGCGTCTAGGGCGACCCTTTCCGACTCTTCCACTAACATTCGCTCCATAGATTTCTTTCATTAGTCTCCTATCATCCATTCTACAGACACACATACTCCTCTCAACGCGCGCATTTCGACATCATTTATCCTGCTCTCATGCTTCGCCTGCCATACCCAACTTTCACTCCCATAAGTACTCTGGTAAATTAAAGCACAACACCGACCACCACGCTTAGCACAGTATACGGACAAGATAACTATCAAGCAGCAAGTGAGGCACGAAGACCCACCTGCTGCATGACAAGGTGGAAGGACCGCGCCAACGTGAGAGGTGGCTAGCCTTTCGCCCTTTAGCGCGACATCTTATCCTTATCCCTTAGTCGCCTTTTACGAAATGCACGGGGATTTATGCAGTGGGGCTATTCTTTTTAAGTACCGGCCCCACACGGTAACTAATCTTCTAAAACCACCCTAAAACTACTACTATTATAATATTACAAAAAAGCATTTACAAGTGGTACTCGGCGAACTCTTCCTGAAATATCAGTGGTTACTCTACTAAGTTCTAGAAATATGAAAACGGTACTCCATCTTACGAGTATCTCTACATAATAATTATGTTGGTCTCGTCTCGTAGCAAGCGCGTTATCCAGTACTAATATCTATTCTGTGGCGTTATCCTAACTTGCTCATTTATCTAATCGCGGACTCGGATCGCACACGAGAGACGGATAGAATAGCAGTCGTTCCTTACCTACCTACTTGTTCTGTTACCGCCAGAGGTCACCCCAATCGAGTTACATAGCCGAGGTAAATTACGACACACGACAATAATTATGATAAACAATGCTCCCCGTGTGGTGGAGGTTAGACTTGGCGGAAAAGAGGGTTAGGTTAGGTTGGACTAGAGCGGACTAGGTGTATATAATAGTCCGGCCGGAGCGTAGACTCAATTAGGTGGTCTAAATGTGGACTATGCCTTAATCGCGGGTTAACAGCCTTTCCCCAGCGACATTAGTCCACCTTCAAGCCGAACTGGCACCTCCACTTGGCTGCCCTTGACGCTCCGACCTCGAGCACAGCTACCCGGGTCAGCAGCAATAAAAAAAAACAAATGAAATGATTTAGGTAGGACTATTTAGGTACAGTCTAGGTCTAGCTGTCTGCAGCTGATCCTGACTAGGATTAACTAGGCCGGACTAAGCCTGAAACTTGTGGATTGAGGTTGGTTAGCGATTATTTTAGACTATACTCTATTCACCGAGTCGACCTAGTATGGCGCTCTCTCTGTCCCACATTGGCATACAAATGATAAGGACGAAAAATGAGAAGGCCCCGCCCACGGGCGCATGCATGTACGTGATTGGATGCATGCGGGCTATGCATCCAATCACGTGCAAGGCCATAATCTTCAGTACTAGGTCGATTCGGCGAATAGAGTATAGGCCTTCATAGAAGTAGACTAGGTGTGACTAAGTTGAACAAGGTCGAACTGGGTATTGATTAGACAGTTCTGGTAGGCGGTACCTATACATTAGGCTGGACTAGATAATGATTAGTTCGGACTATAACGCCAAGTGTACTCCGGCTGGAGTGGGGGCATCATGGACACAGTCCCTCGGCTGTGTCGGTGCGCCGCCGCGTCGTCGTCGGTGAGTCGAAGGCGAACGAACGAAGCCTTACAGCAGCGCCTCAGCAGTTCCCTTGTGTGTGAGATTTGTGAGCGTTTATAGCCAGTTTGTCCCAGGGACAATTTTATTGTTCTGCAAACACAATTGAAAATCCGCAAAAATGTTCACAATATTATTTTGCCAAGAGCGTGTGCGGAGGGAATTCAGATTGGTAAACACATTTTAGGACCTTCATAAATAGCATTTTTTATTGTAACTATGTATGTAAATATAATTTTATAGACGTGTTAAGTTTCGAGTAGAGAATCCATGGATCACAATAAGAATCAGCTTTATTGATCCATGAGAGAATCGAATCGTTTCAAACAGAAATTGCTCAACATTACGTATTGACTTATATTCTCGCTTATATCCTACTAGCTTTTGCCCGCGGCTTCGCTCGCTGTAGACTCGATTTAACAGCAAATCCGATTTAAACGCAAATATGATAATAAACTATCGTTTCTCTTATATTCTCTCCCTCCCTCCCTCTATCTCTCTCTCACTCCCTTACTCCTAAGCCTACTAGTTCTCACAGAAAACGGGATGGTGCGGAACGGAACCCTCTTTACGCGAGCTCGACTCGAACTTGACCTCTTTTTTTTGGGATATACACTTAATTTACAGGAAAATCTAACTAAACGAAAATCATAAGCCTTTTAGTACTCATATAAAACGGGATGGTACGGAACCCTCTTTACGCGAGCTCGACTTGAACGTGACCACTTTTTTTTAAATTATGTTACTCCGGGATATACACTACCATTATATGAAGTTTGGTCAAAATCAGTTCAGCCGTTCAGGCGTGAAAGAGGAACAAACAAACAAATATACTTACCTTCGAATTTATGATACTCGTATTATAGTGAGATTACTTAACTTAAAGCTAAGCTATAACAATTCTTGTACATATGACATTTTGTATTTAGCTGTCAGTACTTGGATGGGTGACCGCTCGACCGTTAGAGGCTGACCGTGGTTCGGATTCTACGTAAAACTGAAGGTCCCTTCCCTTCTTAACTTACTAGGTGGTAGGGTTTATCCCGCCCGGGTTGGTACCACGGAGTACCACCGCACTGAATGAAACGTTGGCCGAAACGGCTATGTAAATAGTTCGTGTTTTCCGTCCAGTTCAGTGTAGCCGACATGAAATGAAGGGAAGCACTGACTTGGCACCTAGTTCACCCGGTGTTATGGGCTGCCATCACGGATGTTGTAGGTGATGTAGCCAACCGTGTCAGGTTCCATAAAAAATTAAAAACAAAATAAAAAAACTATAATAGCTCTCTCGTCTCTTTCCACCTGAAAAAGTTTAGGCAGAAAAGCAGCTAAAGGTATTATAATATTTAGTGCGACTGGGAGGCAGGCAGGTAGGTACTAACTACTAGATGTGGTTGATTCATGAAGGTCCCGCTCGCGCGTACAAGGCGCATAAGTGAGTTTGCTCCGACGGTACACATAACTCACGTTTTATGAGTAAACAAATTTATGGCGGCGTTTTCCACCTGTGTGGAAAACATTATGAAAGTTCCGCCGGTGCTAATGTACATTTTTTCTTTCACTCGTACATAAAACATTACTTAGAGCAAACGTTGCTCCGATAACGCGCGCAGCGACTTCCTTCCTGTGCTATTACGTGAACACACATACAGTTGGCTCTAACATTAGAAATATCTGTAGAACCTTGGCACACTATCTGGCGTCTAAGTTTTTTTCTAGTTTTGCTTTTCTTTTCTTTTTTTTTGTTTTCACTGTCATACCGTATTATTTCTGATAACTCGTATGCCATGCGAAGTTTGACTGTTAGATATTGCTTTAGGCAATAAATCCGCCTATTATGAAATATGTGTTGAGCTTCTCTTTCGTGTGCATACTGCACGCACACCAAAGAGAATGATGAATAAGCAATTCTTCGTGCATAGAAATAAAAATTTATTGGTTACATATCTTGTAATATGTCATCATAAATTTATTATAACAAGCACATGTGTATTCCAAAGAAATTGAAATATTTAATAGGCCTATTTACTTCAAAAGTTTTAAATATAGTCTTTGGCGTACTCATATTTAATTACAAAATTATGAATAAAATAATTAGAATTTGCAAAGAGATTTAAATATAACCAGCTTATAGAGCGGGTATTGGGCATTGATCTCCACCTCCATGCTATCAGCCATGAGAATAGCCAATAGCTACAACTAAATTAATATATATTTGCCAAAAGATATGACACAACAAAGCATAAGAATAAAAAATTCGTAGAAAGAAAAAAATCTAGGCAAACCAATACATGATACGTCATTGGGCAAACCCAGTATAATGAATCTGAAACAAGATCCGATCCTAATTAAATAAGCCTGCAGGTAGAGTCTCATTTCACGTAGGAATAAAAATATTACCCGTAGACAATAATAATAACATAATAACACACCGAGTTTACACAAAGTCTCTTCATAAAACAGAAAAATATTTTCATCGGATCAGAACTTACGATTGAAGCAAACAAAATAAAGCTAAAAGAGGAATGAAACAAATGCAATTATTTTTATACAATTTCTCGGATCTCCCTCCTCAACCATCCCCGTCCCCGCACCTCTCCTTCCTCCTTCCTCTCCTTCCTCCTTCCCCCTTCCGCACCGCCGCGCTAAATCCAGATTGGAATTGGACGTAATGTTTTTTGCCTCGGCTAGAAATTTCTTGTTTACCTACTTCAAAGAGTGCGTAATACAAACTCTTTGGTTTACTCATACAACAATGTATGTTTAGTTTAATTATTTCAATTGTTATCAATTATGTTCAGAGTAGGTAATTGGTTTAATTAAATGTAATTGTATAACTTCGATCAGTCCAGGTGTAGTGCAATGTAAATGTTGTCTCTGCCTCCTCGTCGCAGAGGCACGCAGAGGTCACCGCGACACTAACACACAGACACAGTAGTGATTCTCATGCCCGACGCCCGACTCTAGGCTAAAGTATTTCTTATCTTATTGTTTCCTATATTTCTCACGCAATAATATCCACACACCGTACAGACAGATAAGTTGATCTTGCTTTTAGGGTTCCGTACCTCAAAAGAGGAAAAAATGGAACCTTTATAGGATCACTCTTGTGTCCGTATGTCTGTCTGTCAGAGCCCATTTTCTCCGAATATTAAAGTGCATTATGTGGCATTGGCATACGTTGAAAAGGGCTCGTTATAAGGGTTTTTATATTTTTAAAATGTATAGTTTAAAAGCTATTAAAGAAAATATTTAAAAAATAGTAGTAAAAAATAAAATATTTAAGAAAAGTAGTAGTTGCCATACCGGAGACTTCCCTGGATTGCTGGCTATACTGGACTAGAGGAGAACACAATCGAGGTTGCTATGCGCGGCCATCTTACATCCCAGTACTCTTTTAAAGGTCGACACTGATTATTTTCTGCCGGCAACTGTACGTTTGTACTTATTTAATGATATATACAGGTGATAACATATTCTTTTTTTGTCATTATTGTTACTTACATTTATTCGTAAGTGAAAAATTGTGTTATCTGGCTTTCGCGTCGCTCCCTGCGTGGGCGGGGTAGTATCTAAAGCCGCGGACAATATTTGGCACGGGGCCGCGTAATAAAAAAGCCTAGTTACAAGAAGAAAGAAACATAAAACAAGCCATAACTCTTAGTTATATCTGGCAACTGTCGGAATTTGAAAGTATGAAAACAAATCAAAGTAATTTAATAAGTGAATCTCCCTTCGCGCTGACCTCGTCCCCAGGGGGTTGTCGGCCTCCACGGTCTACGGCACGCCGCCGCCGCGCGCCGGCCGTGCGCGCTGTGGGTACGCTACGCTAGTCGGCTATAAGCACCACCAACCACATGTCGGTGAGAAGGAAGGACACACGTAAGTTTTATATTTTATTCTTTCTAAAGGAATAGAGTGGTCACCAGATTAGTCAGAATTCTTGAAACACACACGCAAATAGAACACGCTGTCAGGGAAATCTCTTGAAACTCTTAGGTCGTTGGGAAATGAAAGTCTCGTGATATTATGGTTAAAATAATAAACTTTATTTCATATAAGAGACATAATATGAACAGTGACAATTATTCTACTTTTGGAAAATTACTAACGGCTAACGATGTTATGGACATTCGGTGATGCGGAAGTCATTCCCTGTTTACTTCTTTTAAAACGCGTTAGATGGAATTTGAAAATGAGCAGTTTGGAGGAAGGATATTGGAAAAAGTATTCGGAATTGAAATTAGCTAAGGAGAAGAGGCCAGATCCCTCCTCCTCCTGTTCGCCAAACCCGCTATACTCTCGCGGAACACCCCTTTGTAGTGGACAGAAGAGTACTTCGAACTGCACGATTCTCTAAATCGTTCTTGTGCCGTACTGCAAAGTTGTGGAATAGGCTTCCGGGGAATATCTTTCCCCACTCCTACAATCCACGGATTTTCAAATCGCGGGTAAATAGCCTTTCCCCAGCGACATTAGTCCACCTCCAAGCCGGACTGGCTCCTCCTCGGGGGTGAAATTGGCTGCGCCTGAAGCTTCGACCTCGGGCACAGCCAGCTAGTTCGGAAACCATTTAAAAAAAGAACTCGATTCGATACCCCGTAAATAAAAAGAAAAACGAGTCGGGCTAGCCTTTGTTACTGTTAGGTGCGTGATATTGAACTTGGCTCATTCACAACGAAACCAGCTCGCAGGCGTGCGGCAGAGGCGGCGCGGCGCGGCGCGGCGGCGCGCGGAGCGGATGCGGCGGAGCGGGGAGGGGAGACGGTGGTGAAGCGAGACGGGCGCGGGTGCGGTGGCGGTGGTGGCGGATGAATCTGCACGCACCTCGCCTCCGCCGTCGCCGCGTCGTGTTAGCTCACAGCAGGTAATTAACTACGCCGGGCCACGTGTGTGCGAGCCACGCTCGCTGTCGCCGCCGGCGCCGCCGCCGCCTCGCGTAACGTGTGGACTCGACCTCGAGCGAGCGAGCCTCGTCAATGAGTGGATTCTTCATTCAAGTGCACGGCACGCGGCCCATGTCGGCGGCGGCGCGGCGGCGGCGGCGGAGGCGCGGCGCGCACGCAGGCAGGCGGGTGGGCGGCGCGGCGGGTCTCTCTGCTCCGGGCGCGACGGGCCGGGCGGTGGCGGCGACTCGACACGGACGGAAGTGCACGCGCGTCGCGTGGGCGCGTCCGGCGATTAGCGAACGCGTAAAAACAATCGTCAGCTGATCGGCGAAACTGGGCCGGCGACCCGGCAAGGTCGGGTCGTCAAGGCCGGCTCGACGGTGGCGGTATTCTTATTTTGAATGGAGGTGGCGGGAGGGCGACGGATATAGGGAGCGCTGCAGGAGCGACAGAGATGCGAACGAGGTGCGAAGATGGTGGGCTTTAGTGGTGCGGTGTTGTGTCGTGGCAGGCAGGGGCACAGAATAGAAAAGAGTACTCCGGCAGGGGGCGTGGGCGCGCCGCGGGCGGCCGACGACGCGGAGGCGGCGGCGGCGGCGGCGCGGATCCTACTTGCCTTCGGCCGCCCTATTTTTCCCACCTCCACATTGATTTCCCGATACCCCAATTAGGGGAAGCGTGCTAAGGGATTTAGTTTCCCTTCCGTTGTATTCACGTTTTGAATTGATATATTAGCACAAGGGAATTAAATACACAAAAAATGAAAATCTTGTAGTAGGTAGAGTGTTTTCATTTTACGGAGACACGAGGGGTACGAGGTAGGAAGTGGTACGAGAGGCGACCGCGCGGAACTCAGTAGAGAACGAACTCGGTGCCCGGTCGGTACAGACGTTCTACAAGTCTCCGCGTCGCTCCGTCGAACCGAGTCGTTCCCTACTGAGCTCCGCGCGGTCTCACACCACTTCCTACCTGATACCCCTCGTGCCTTCGTAAAATGAAATCACTCTACCAAGGATAAGTATAACAAAAATTGTAGGTACCTACCTATTTTTCTATCGCAATGCAAAATAATTCCCTCCTTCCTGCCGTATCGGTGTACTAAATCATGGAAAACAATGGGAAGTATTGAAAATAAATGGAAAAATTATGAAAAAGCAGAAAAAAATAGGAAATGTACCTACCTAGGCAAGAAAACAAAATAAATATTGATCCGCCTGCGTTCATATTTTTCCGTAGCTTTTACCTATTTGCCATGATTCAAATTCATGGGCACTATGAATGCAGCAGCATTGTGAGAGGTCTGCGCACCGAGGACTCGTCGGATTGAGTTATCAAGCGGACAAGTGGGTATAACTGAATCATTAACTGTATCAGAGTCAAAGTGAAGCGGAAATTCGGTTAACATTAATTAGCTTATGCTCTCGGCGCGGAGGCGGCGTGTCCGCGGCGGCGGGGCGGGCCGGGACGGCGCGGAGCGGCGGCGTGATAGTGTGGCGCCGCCGCCTCTCAACCACCAAACCGCAGAGTGCTTTACATAACAACACCAATTATTTTTTTTTTTTTTTTTTTTTTTTTTTTATGGAAACTGACACGGTTGGCTACATCACCTACAACATCCGTGATGTCAGCCCATAACACCGGCTGAACTTGGTGCCACGTCAGCGTTTCCCTTCGGTCGTGCCGGCTACACTGAACTGGATGGAAAACACAAACTATTTACATAGCCGTTTCGACCGACCTTTCATTCAGTGCGGTGGTACCAACCCGGGCGGGATAAACCCTACCACCTAGTAATATAAGAAGGGAGTCATATCCCTTAGTCGCCTTTTACGACATACACGGGGAGAGATGCAGTGGGGCTATTCTTTTAAAGTACCGGCCCCACACGGTACAAATTACAATTAACTGTATTTTAATTTGTATTCTATTTCCCCACTATTCTTCAAAATAGGATAACATTATGGAGGAAAAGGAGAGTCGCACTGTATTGCATTTTATGTAACATAGTCGAGGAAATCGAATGAAATGAAATTGTGGACGAATGAAAAGACTCGTGTAGAAATGCGTTTCAACACTTGACGTTTTTATTTTATTGAAGATATTTTGAGGCATACCTAGAGGCATACCTACTGCTTGCTGACATAAATATATTAAATGTTAAAGTGATTTTCTCATCAGTAATCATGTTTTAGTTTTTCCAAAGCTTCTTCTTGCCTTGGGGGCAGTTTCACTCTTTAGTGGCACCCGCAGTTCCACTCTGGTGCCAGTTCCACACTTTAGAGAGTTACGTTCTTTCGTGACAGTTGCACGCTTTGATGGCAGTTCCGCTCTTTCATGGCAGCCCTATACGCTGGCTCTAGGAAGAAAGTTTAGCATGTTTAGACAACACACATTTATTCATAATATTTAGAAATGACGCCAAAGGCTAAGCGGTAGCGGTGCGCTCCGAAAAGTATTTTGTTACGTTTGTTATGTGGGTGGGTGGAGCGAGTCGGTGCGAGGTGGCGAGGCTAGGCGGCGGCGGATGGATGTCGGTTTTGCCACGTGGTCTGGCGTGGCGGCACGCGGTGACTAAACAGCGCTGAAACCGCTCAGCGGTGGTGAGCGACGCGACGCGGAGGTGGAGGCGGGGGCAGAGGCGCCGGAGGCGGCGCGCCATCCTGTTATCGGCCGCTGGGCTCGCGGTCGTACAAACCGCATTACAGAATATACCATGCGATAGAGCGATTTTGTAAATAACAGGCAGTTTTGATAAAAAACAAATCCCACTACTCCTAGTGTTAAACTAATAAAATAGGCGCCTGAGAAGGTAACCGGAGGCGCAGCGCGTCGGTTTTCGGGTTTATTTAACTACAGTTCATGGCTAGGTGGCGCTACATTCAACAATGGAAATTTTTGTTTACGAAAAAAAACTTTATTCGCGGTAGTTTTCAATTAACTGCATATTAGGGCCACGCGTTTAGTTCGAAATGTCAAACCACAAAACAGTTTTGAGAAAAAAAAACCGGCTAAGTGCGAGTCGCACTCGCGCATCGTAGTTTCCGTATTTTATTATTTCTTATTTGACTTTACAGTTAGCACTACAGTTACACCAAATCTGGCGCTTGTATGTACTACCATTTATACAATTGAGCAAAACAAAATCTTCTTTCTTGTGTGGGAACGCCCCTTAATTTTTTACTTTTTATTATTTTTAGGATATGCGCCTTAATATCACATATTCTGTGAAAATTTCAACCGAGTATCTATTACAGACGGGGCGGCGGCGGGGCGTAAGCTTTGTAATAGGCTTCCGCACGGATACGAAAACCTATAACGCTTTTTTATTTTTATGGAAACTGACACGGTTGGCTACATCACCTACAACGTCCGTGATGTCAGCCCATAACACCGGGTGAACTAGGTGCCATGTCAGTGCTTCCCCCTTTGATCGTGCCGGCTACACTGAACTGGTCGGAAAACACAAACTATTTACATAGCCGTTTTGACCGACGTTTCATTCAGTGCGGTGGTACCAACCCGGGCGGGTTAAACCCTACCACCAAGTAAGATTAGGAGGGAAGGGGCCTACAGTTTTACGAGGAATCCGAACCTCGGTCAGCATCCAACGGTTTATATAATAATGATCGTGTGGTAAAAGTCCATTCGGCCGAAACACCTATGCCTATAGATAGTCTAATAGTGTTTTCTGTTCAATTCAACTGAAAAGTGATACTGATACCGAGCAATGAAGTAAGCCTCTGATGGATGAGTGGTGATATAATGTAACATTGACTCCGAACAGTCTCACGATTGTTTAAGGGAGTCAGGTACTGTAGTCTGTACCGTGTGGGGCCGGTACTTTAAAAGAATAGCCCCACTGCATCTCTCCCGTGTATGTCGTAAAAAGCGACTAAGGGATATGACTCCCTTCTTATATTTCTAGGTGGTAGGGTTTAGCCCGCCCGGGTTGTTAACACCGGACTGAATGAAAGGTCGGTCGAAATGGCTATGTAAATAGTTTGTGTTTTCCGTCCAGTTCAGTGTAGCCGGCACGACCGAAGGGAAGCACTGACGTGGCACCAAGTTCACCCGGTGTTATGGGCTGACATCACGGATGTTGTAGGTGATGTAGCCAACCGTGTCAGTTTCCATAAAAAAAGGTAGGTTGCGACTCCCGAACACTGATCGCTTCGAATGTCGCGCATCCAGTAGGTTTTTTTCGAAAATAAGGCCCCGTGTTGTGCCAAGCAACGGTTTCTCTACACTTTTGGAGCCGTACATACACTTGTTCCTTTTTATGTCAACAGGCAGTGTCGATTGGCAGGTGCGTTCGATCTATTGCGATGGTGGCGCGGAGGCGTGCGGGTGGTGTAGGTCGCGGTCGCGGTCGTCTCGACTGTCAACACGTGGCTCGGCGTGGGAGCCGGGAGCACGTGGCGAGCGATCAGCTGGTGTCCGCCTCCGTGCCGCCGCTCACCCTTTCCTCATCGTGTCGCTCACCCGCCCCTGCACTCCACCGCCTCCGCGCCGCCGCCGCCGCCGCCGCGCCGGCCCAGCCAGCCGTCGCGCTACAAATACGAGACTCCGGGGAAATGTCTCCGCACTAATCACTAGTTTACTAAATAACACTACGAACAGATGTTACACACGTGTTACATTATGCCAGCGCTATAGAATAAACAAATTGCACCTCAAGCATTTTTTTTATGGAAACTGACACGGTTGGCTACACCACCCACAACATCCGAGATGTCAGCCCATGACACCGGGCGTACTTGTACGTGGCACCCGGGTGTACCGGGTGCCACGTCAGCCTTCCCTTCGGTCGTGCCGGCTACACTGAACTGGACGGAAAACACAAACCATTTACATAGCCGTTACGACCGACCTTTCATTCAGTGCGGTGGTACCAACCCGAGCGGGTTTAAACCCTACCACCTAGAATATAAGAAGGGAGTCATATCCCTTAGTCGCCTTTTACGACATACACGGGGAGAGCATTTCTGGTAGAGCGGTGTGTAGAGATCCTACTGCGAGTGGGAATCTATGAAGGGATTGCATTGCCCAAAAGAAGGTACGCGCTCACCGAAGATATTCATTAGCAGGATTATAGTGCATAGGTAAACTTAAAACCTTAGACCTTGCATTGATCACCAATGCACGACAAAAATAGGGCCGTAAAATAATAGTTTTTCATCCACTTTGGCACCTAAGGAAACTCCTCGAACCACACGCGCTGTATCCCGGCAACCGGGGTATGCAGAGTAATCGGTGTGTGCTGCAAGAATCTAGGTAATTTACAGCACAATACCGATCAACCCGTTTAGCAAAGTAGGACAAGATAAATCGAGGAGCAAGTGAGGCACGAAGACTTACCTACTGCGCGACTCGGTGGAAGGCGAGTGAAAGCACCTTCCCACCCGAGACGAGGGGTGGCCATTTAGCAAGTCATTGCATCCGCGTTCTACCATGGTGGTTTTTCTGACTTAAAATATATTTATTCATCCAATATAAAAACAATACCGTGTGGGGCCGGCACTGTACCGTGTGGGGCCGGTACTTAAAAATAATAGCCTCACTGCATCTCTCCCCGTGCATGTCGTAAAAGGCGACTAAGGGATAAGGACAAGATGCCGTGCTAAAGGGCGACAGGATCGCCACCTCTCACCTTGGCACGGTACTTCCACCGCGTCATGCAGCAGGTGGGTCTTCGTGCCTTCCTTGCCGCTTGATCGATTGAATCTTGTTCGAATAATTTGCAAAACGTGGTGGTCAGTGTTGTGCTGTAATCTGCCGGATTTCTTGCAGCACAACACCGATTACTCTGCTTACCCCGATTGTCGGGATTCAGCGTGTGTGATATGTATGTATATAAAAACAATTTGCCGCTAAAACTTTCCACCTACCTACCAAAATAATTTAAAACGTATATAGATTCTATTGTTGCATGCGTTGATGTGCGGTGACCGTATATAACAGAGTCTAACTGTAAATATTGTATTGATGACTTTAACTTAAACTATTCGAAACATCAAGTCACGATAGAAAGCGCCACCGCTATGTTTGTTTAACCTTCATCTTTGCTCAAGTAGGTAACTTTCTCTTACAAATAGGTAAGGTACCAAATGTCGCGGCTAGTTAGCTCATTCACATATAAGTTTATTACCACTCTAGCTAGATGTAAGTAGGTTTATGTATAATTTTGTGCATGGTGACAATGACGTAAGATGGCATACGATTATTTGGCAGAGAAAATTTCTAGAAGGTATGACAATAATTCCCTGTCTATAAATTAATACCATTTTGATTTTGCAGTGAAGAACGGAAATATTATTGTCCTGATTTTTTTGCGATGCGGAACGCTGCCGTAATGCAGAATGGTAATGCTTCCAGTCTACCTTGTATGCTCATGGTGGTAATAAAAGGTAGATAGTAGGGGTTTTCCCGTCCGAGTTGATACCACCGCACTGAATGAAAAGTCGGTCGAAACGGCTATGTAAATAGTTCGTGTTTTCCGTCCAGTTCAGTTTAGCCGACATGAAATGAAGGGAAGCACTGCCATGGCACCTAGTTCATCCGGTGTTATGGGCTGGCATCACGGATGTTGTAGGTGATGTAACCAACCGTGTCAGTTTCCATAAAAAAAACATCCAACATTCGAGTGCACAATCGAAAACCGAAATCCCATAATCCTCGAACTCAATAGATTTCCATTTTTAAGGAAACATCGCATTGCCTTCAATATTCACGAAGCTCATGCAGACGCCAACAACGGAGCCAATTTTCTTCATGGTTCTCTTTCTCTATCTTATTCTTCCCCTTCTCTCTCGCTCTCTGTCTCTTACTCCGAGGAGGTATCTACTACAGCTATATAATATCTACTTAGTCTAGCATAACATAAAGCTCTTCTACTCTCTAGATATACATATTTATTGCGCAATTCAACTCAAACATGAAATTCTTCCTCAACCTACAAAATCGATACAAATTGAAGTCGTGCGCAGCTGGTACCGTGCGCAGAGAAAACGTATATTTTGAATTTATAATTTCTTTACGGACATTATGGAATAAATTGAACTCCTTTAGGCGCGTTATGAAAATGAGGAGTAAACTCAGAAAAACCGTCACATCACCGTCATTGTCATCGTCATGGTCAATCGTCATCACATACAAATTATTTTTGTATGTAGGTAGGTACTAATTTCATTCGTTCATTTATTCGTTTCATTCTTTGGTGCTATACACTCTAATTGAGTTCGTCACAGCACAAAATTTTTTTAAACACAAATTATAACGTTGACAACAAAATTATGTAATTTTTTTTTAAGTTATTATTACAAGGTTATTGTGAATTATAGGTAGCTATTGTGTAGATAGAGGTAGAGATAGAGAGAAGTATAACTTCTAACGCGCGTACATAAGTACACGTACCCTTTTTTAGGGTCCCGTCGCCAAATGCGAAAAAAGGGACCTTTATGGGATCGCTCTGGTGTCTGATTTCCGATTTCGATGAAACTGACGCCAAATTACGTATAATTTTTGCCGCTAGATAGACTATTGATAAGTGTGTCTAATAGAATCCTTTGGAAAGTGCAGGTTACCCCAAAATGTGATTGTTTTTTTTTATAAATCAAGTGTCATGTCATGTCATTTTATAAGTATTGTTAAGGCAATTTCAAAAATATATAATCAATAAGTTTGCTTTAACAAATATTTCGTTTAAATGTTGACAAAAAAACTACAGTTTTGTCCCCGAACTTTTGCCTATGGGTTGTTTAAAAATTCTGAAAAAATTTACGATATAGTTACTCTTGCATCAATGGAGGGGGAATCGGGGGCATGGCTTAAGGCCTACCCGTCACCTAATCTGGGTACGCTCCTAGACGGAGTCACAGTCAGTATTGCTGTTGCTCTGCGTCTGGGTGCGAGGTTGTGTCAACCACACGTCTACGTTTGCGGTGAGAACGTAGACTCCTCCGGAATTCATGGCTTGTCTTGTCAGAGGAGTGCCGGCAGGTTCTCCCGTCACTGCGGTTTAAATAACATCATAAAGCGAGCGCTGGCTTCAGTCAATATTCCGTCTATGCTGGAGCCACCAGGCCTTAGCCGCGGTGACCATAAGAGACCTGACGGCATGACCCTACTGCCGTGGAGCCGGGGGAGGGCTCTAGTGTGGGACGCCACATGCGTGGACACCCTGGCCCCCAGCCATGTTCCCGTTACCTCCATGTCTGCCGGGGCCGCGGCAAACAAGGCTGCCGCTGCCAAGACGAGATTGTACAGCTCGCTGCGTGACCGCTTTGAGTTTCAACCTTTCGCCGTGGAGACTTTGGGACCATGGTCGTGGACTTTTCAGAAATTTATTTTTTGTAGGTTTTCTGAATATTAATTTTAGATTAGTTTTAGTGTATTAGTGTATAGTTGTATTTTGTATTACTGTAATATGAAGAATATTTGTTATTTGTTACTCTTATGTAGTTGTGCACAAAACTGTTAATTTTGCTCAAAATATCATACATTTGGAGAAAAGATTAAATGTCTGAGAAGCCAAAATTTTTATTTTTCGAGTGACTTTTTGCTCTTATGTAGCTCAGGACGCCAATGACGTAGCGTTCTGATTTATTATCCAGTAAAATGCATTAAACCATCGTGAGAAGTGGCAGAATGTAACAGTGAAAACTTTATGTCAGCCTCGATAGCTCAGTGGTGCAGACAGTCAACTGTCGCTATTGAATGTTAAGCAACGCTGGATGCGGTCAGTACTTGGATGGGTGACCGCTGACCGTTGGAGGCTGACCGAGGTTCGGATTCCTCGTAAAACTGTAGGTCCCTTCCCTCCTAATCTTACTTGGTGGTAGGGTTTAACCCGCCCGGGTTGGTACCACCGCACTGAATGAAACGTCGGTCTAAACGGCTATGTAAATAGTTTGTGTTTTCCGACCAGTTCAGTGTAGCCGGCACGATCAAAGGGGGAAGCGCTGACATGGCACCTAGTTCACCCGGTGTTATGGGCTGACATCACGGACGTTGTAGGTGATGTAGCCAACAGTGTCAGTTTCCATTAAAAAAAAATGTTAATCGATGAAGTGGTTCTCGAGTTATAAGGATATCATATATTGACGTACGTTACATGGTCGATCGCCCGTAGAAACTTCGCTTTCTTTATTAGGCTTACATGGCACCTAGGTACGAAAGAAAAAATATGTAATGAACATCACGACTACATCAGCTACAGCATCTGTGATGTCAGCCCCGGAACACCTTGGTGAACTAGGCGCCATGCCAGTGCTTCCCTTTAGTCGTGCCGGCTATACTGAACTGGGCGAAAAAAATTACATACCAGAATGTAACAGTGAAAACCATATGTAAATCGATGAAGTGGTTCTCCAGTAATAACGATATTAATATAATCATAATATTATATAATCACGATATTATATATAATCACGATATTATTAATATAATCATGGACATTCGGTCGTATACGAGGCGGTTACGGGGTGTTCAGTTTCTCTGCGACAAGTGTTGCGGAGATATGTTTGGATGGCAAAGAATAAGGGATGCAAGTTCCTCCGAGCAGCGTCCTGATAGCACCTGGAGAACATACTGAACTGATTGACCCTATAAATGTCTCTGTGTGGCGCTGAGACTCCAGGCCATGCAAGAAGCGGCGACACACATAGGTACAGAAGAACGCATCAGCAGCATTAGTCGATAGTAAAGTTGTTACTTTGATAGCTAATTGTTAATCTTTAGTAGGTGACTACTATAAACATACTATTTCATATTAGAAATAAGCTCTAGGCATTGTGATGATTCGATCGTCGAAAACTCGTCACGTCTCTCGGGAGGAGGTGTCCCGGTACGGGGCCAGAGGTCAGAGCATAATGTGGGTCTGGATCGTCACTCGTTGCGTGCGGACCGTACTGCCGCCGCGCCGGTACTGCAGGCGCAGACTGGCCCGGCGCGGCGCGGCGCGGCGCGCAGCAAAACCAATTCCACTTGAGCGAGCAAATACGAGTGCACTTGAAATTGCATCGACCCAGCGGCGGCGGCGGGGGCGGAGGGGGCTCCAGGGCGCTATTAACAAGAAAAACATTATATTATTCCTCGGAAACCTTGGAAATTGTTGTTTCTGTTTGTATTAAAGCGAACGATCAATAAAGAATTTCCCTTTTAAATAAGCACGGGAATTCTGTCTGAATTCCGAAGAATTCCGCAGTACTCGATAAAGATGAACTAGATACTTAAGTACACCAAACATTATCTTTACGAGCATATCGGGCAATATTGTGACGTATACATTCTATAACCATAACTCCAAATATTTAGGCATAATAATATGTGCCTAGATAGGTATATTATACCTACAAGTATGTAATATATTATAATGCTGTATAACTGCCTGTTTAAAAATTTTGTCAAACTCCTCAGCTACCAAAAAGCAAAACGTTTATACAATAAAGCCTTAGCTCATATATGAAATTCAAATTCTAATACCTGGCTCGCTTTGTAGGTGGATGGAATACATTAACGGGGATTGTATGAAAACGAACTGTATAACTTTAGGGCATTATCATATAAATGACTAAGTTTTACATTAATAATAATGAAGTACGCGCCGTTCCATTTTAGACGAATTATGAGACATCGTAAATATTCGCTCTCCTGAAACGGAGCACATTCTGCGAGCGAGCAGAGCTGCTAGATATTTTTATAACTATTACTTTTGTATTTTATCATTTCTGATGTGTGGTGTTCAGATGTTGAATTTAGAGAACTCGGGAACTTCTACCGATACATTTGCAAGGGTGATGCTCATCCTCACGAGGACCTAGTACGCAAATATTCCTTTAAAAACTGCTAGTTGAGACCTTATCAACGATACCGGTCCCGCGACAGTACCACGCCTCCTTCTAACGAAACCTTTGCAAGGGTGCTGTCGGCGCTGCTCATGGTCGCGAGGATGTGGTACCGAAGAACACCCTAAGAAGCTGCTGCACCCCGAGACCTTTCAGACAAACTTTATTTCAATCCTCTAGCTTTTTCCGTTCTCAAAAGAATGTCGTTGCATTTTTAGCTATTTTCACCCCGTACGATACAAAAACCATTTCCAATATTTATAAAAAAATACTATCAGGTACTAACAACAGGCCGCACAAAGTATCGGTATATGCCCAGAACGCGCTACAATATTTCTCAGGACTGTTCACGTTAGTTAGGAGGAGCAAAGGAAAAAATTGCGTTTCATTTTCTTTATTGTTTGTATAAAACTTCGATATAAGAATAAATATATCTTAAGAACTCCAGACGTCTGAAAGATTACTTAAATATGTCTATCAAAATTAGTTCATAGTACGCTAAGGGGGGGGTTCTGTATCGGAAATAGATCACCTTTGAAGAATAAAGAATTAAAAAAAAAATTATTTTTTTAAATTTTACATTGTAAAATAAAATTCTTAATCGTTTCAGTTTCATGCTAGGAACAAAAAAGTCTTCCAACACATAGATCTCTTTCTTTCAGAAATTGTGAAAAACCACGATTTTAGTTTTATTAGTACGGAATAGAAAGAATATGATTTTTTTTACCAACTTACACGTGTTACATCATAATGGTAATGAAGACTTCTTTGTTACTGTTATGAAACTGAATCGATTAGGCTATAAAAACCAACCACTAATTTTTTTTTTAAATACATCCCTTTCCCTTTCCCCTTACTAGGTGGTAGGCTCAAATTGTAGCCGACTGGGTTGGTACCACCGTACTGGATGTAAGATGGCCGCAAGCAACCTCGGTTGTGTTCTCCTCTAGTCCAGTATAGCCAGCAATCCAGGGAAGTCTCCGGTATGGCACCTACCTTCTCGGAGTTGATATTGGCTGGTTAGAGCATGTGCTTTGGCCCCTCCGACTCAGCCACCCATACCGGATTACATAAAAAAAAAAAAAAAAAAACATAAAAAAATGTTTTACATAAAAAAAAGCTCCAGGTCCAAAAAAATTTATATAGGTTTTACTCCCTATATGATACAGAACCCCCCCTTAGCGTACTATGAACAAATTTTGAAAGACCTTATATATAAAATTTATTCATTAATTCTGCTTTTTAAAATGCAGGTAGAAATTGCAAAATATTATAATTTTTTTAATTTTTTTATTTGACTTGACTGATTCTTCTGAGTGACTGAACGTGAGTGAGTGAGGGCTAGTTCTGTCTGTGGGATCAAGCAGGCATGCTAGCTGTCTATAAGATAGGTACTCTCCACATCATGAAGGTTTCGTATAAATAATCGTCTTTACCACTTGCAATTTCAAGCTCCTAGGACCGTACAAATTTATTAACCCCAGATTTTCAAAAATGACGGACAGCTGAACGACGGGCCCCTCAACTTTGAGGTTATAATTAGCTTATAACAACTGCCTCGAACAAAGAGCGATAAATATTTTCGCGAGTGCTTATTAAAATTAAATTAACTTCGACGAAGTTAGCGTTTTGTTTTGACTCGCAATAAACCCATAAAAAGGCGTATCGAGTTTAATCCAGTAATCCGGTTTCGGGTTACAGTGGGAGCGGCGGCGGCCTGAGAGCGGGGAGGGGGCGGCGCTCGTGCGGAATCCAGACCCGCTAGCTATAGAAACTTTTACAGAATGTATATTTCTACACATAACATTACAAACATTTTCTTTTTCTTTTTCAAATGTGTTTAAAAACCTATTTAACCCTATGCAAAATTACCCATTTCCCAACAGGGCCACCCTGGGGTCCCTTTAAGAGTCGTAAAAGGACGCTAGGACGAAGAAACGGTGCTAAATATAGCTCCATAAACAAATGAATGCTGGGACGTGGTCACTCTGACTGTTTACAAATCTCAATTCACTTCACCATTGAGAGCAATGATTATTATTGAGAGCCACCTTCAGTTGGAAGATCAGTTGCAGTACAGCCACTCCGCGCGAAACACACTCAGGGAGGCCCCATGTTAACTATAAGGTGGACATAACGGTCTTCGTCTAATTTAACACGCCTTTCAATAATCCCAGGTTATAGGTACATAGGTAGTGTGGGTTTAATCCAGTAAAACACTCATGGGAAGACCGTTACTTGCACAACGAAGGAAAAGAAATAGGATGTGTTGATGTTGGGATCTATGGCAACGTCCAGTGCGTGCTTACAGAAGCACTGGACGCCAAGTTGATAATTATTTATACTCGCCAGAATCGACGAAGCGAAAGATTTACTACAAGATGTTTTGATGCAATCTGCTTATTTCTAGGGCTACCGGAGCATAACATTTTGCTTAAGGTGAAACTATGAACAGGCCAGCAGGCGATGTGGCTCATGATGGGCCCGCGAGTACGTCATCTAACGGTACATACAATTTCGAACGTTGTCTTGTGAATTTCCTCAACTGGTACAAAGGGATATTGAGTACGCCGAATGATGACTCGTACTTTTTTTAATTGCCGGTCTTTTTAATTGCAAACTAACACCTTGCTGATATAGGTGCCATGTACCTAATTGCTTCCCTTTGGATCTCCGCAATCTAGCTTTTTCTCAACTTAAATGAACTTCTCAAATCTTACTTTTTGAGAAAAATGGATGATTGTTTTCACAGTATGTACATGTACGTAAGTGTATCTAGTATATCATGATTGTCTTATTTTCAAATTCGCTTGACCGACAGTCAAACGTACACCAGAGCGGTTCCATAAGGGTCCTTGTTTCGCAATATCGCGAGGGGACCCTAATAATGTGGATTATCGTGTGAGTCCCACTGCTTCGATCGACCGGGGTGGGATCTGGGGAGTGGGGAATAGCCCTAAATAAGGGCATTGGCAAGTTGCCCGGAGTAGCTGATCAATAGAGTAAAGGGCGCCACAGGCAGCTCGACTTCGCGACCTACTTACCCGAACCGACACCAGGTCTGGCCTGAGCCGAGTTGGCCGCTTTACTTTAATCTAACTTTAATTGCTCCTAAAGTTGCGGATTACGAAGGGTTTAATGCGAATCTCTTTGTGCTTCCAGCGATATAGGACTTTGCAAACTCGCCATAATACTTGTGAGTGTAATGCTCGACTAATATAACTCCCGTGTAATACTTTGTCCCTGAATGTGCAATGAAAGAAAACACAAAAGAAACAGAATATCATTTTTTTTAGCACGAGCCGTGAAGTATATTTGTGTGTATGTCAACTATATAGAAGTGCGTGTGAAGTGGACATAGTCAAATCGAATGGCAATGTAATAATAATAAGCGTAGATATGTGTTTTATTTCTGTTAATGGTCGTACATAAAACGACCATATTAAAATAGTCGTCCATACATGGCATCAACAAGCCATTAAGCCATAATTTTATATCCTTCATCGCGCCCACAAAAATAATATTATTCCAGTTTTACGACGCTCTGTCGGACATAGAGATTCGCTTCGATGACTTCATGAATAATATGGACACTTTTACTTTGTAGGTTTTCTATCCTGCTAGTTTTTTGGGGTTCCGTAGCCGGCAATGCAGGGAAAATCAGTCAGGTTTCTGTCTGTCCGTCCGTCTGTCCGTCACAGGCTGCTTGAACGTTCTTTATGAAACTTGGAATATGTGTAGTTTAGAGTCAGATGTTCTGAACTATAATATAGGAACCGCAAACCTTTTGTGGATTTTTTTTTTATGGAAACTGACACGGTTGGCTACATCACCTACAACATCCGTGATGTGAGCCCATAACACCGGATGAACTTGGTGCCACGTCAGTGCTTCCCTTCGGTCGTGCCGGCTACACTGTACTGGACGGAAAACACAAACTATTTACATAGCCGTTTCGACCGACCTTTCATTCAATGCGGTGGTACCAACCCGGGCCTTAGTCGCCTTTTATGACATACACGGGGAGAGATGCAGTGGGGCTATTCTTTTAAAGTACCGGCCCCCACGCGGTACATTTTACAAATATTTTACATAACTATTTTGTTATTTATATAAATATTTTAAATAACAAATATTTTCCTAATAGGTGGAGCATTATGTCGTTGAAATGGTCTTAAATCTTTTATATTACTACTATTTAAATAAGTTTAATTGGATACAACGTTATAGCAATTTCCTCTGTCCGAGCAGAGGGGAAATGCTCAATAAATGTGCCAAACGGCACAAGCTAGAGAATTTAGCTTTAGCAACAACATTTAGCTCAGTTGTTTGATATGTCTTTGTACTCTGGTTTAGATATGGGTAATTCTCATAATTATATGGTGATGAGTAATAAAATAATATCTATAATGTACATAAATTGTGTAACATAATACTTGTACCATCCGATTTATTCTTAAGGTAGGTATAAAACAAATCAGAAATATAATATATTAAGTAAGTTTATCAAATGTCAACATTCATCAAATGATGTAGGCAGCATCACAAATTTGATCAGATTATGATCAAGTAATAGTATTTCGAAGAAATAATAATAATAAAATATAAATTAGGTCTATAGAACAGATCAATAAAATATTATCTGTTGACTTACGGGCGGAACTCTCCGCGCGAGGCCCAACTCGCCCTTGACCAATTTTTTTATTTGGCAGGAATTTGCCCATTTTAAATAGAATACGTGAGCATGGAAGACAATAATTTTAGATCATTAGACAACCAGTGTGTAAGTAAATGTAGACAACTTAGGAATTCCGTTAGGGCCTTAGGACAAAAAGACACCCCAAAAAAATAAGAGGGTACTGCAATTTCAGGTATTCTTAATAGCGAAGTACTAACTTTCAGAAATGGTAATTTCCATTGGAAATATCAGAAGTTTAATAATATTAATTATTTAAATATCTATTTTCAGTTGCATATTTATACAGATTTTCCTATATTTGTGAAATACGACTCAATCTCTGAATACGACAGACTTACCTAAGCTTATACCTACATACAATTCGCTTCATACAGTTAGGGAAGCGCTTCAAGTCAAGCAAGTCAAGTTCAGCGGCCAGCGCAGCGCAATACTCACACTATAGTATCCGTAAAAGGTAAAATTATAGCTCGTTGCGTACGAGCGAGTTATATGAAGTAAAATTTAATGGAGGGGAATATTCCGGATTGTTTCCCATTGTTAATAAATTTTAAACAGCATAACTCTATGCGTCCCGCAGACGCTCGAAAAAACGAGCAACGACGCGACCAGACGAAAAAAGCGGTCGTACAACATTTCGCAACGCACAATGAACTCACCTTGCTCTTGTATAATGTACGAGCTTGTACGTACTGCAGACGGCTGTAACAATGTGGCTAAGGCTATGTGGCGCGGAGCTACACAGGCTAACAGCTAGCTACACAGTACACTACACTACGCCGCACAAGCCATTGTAAACGATAGAAAGGGAATCAGCTCGTCGATCAGGTGAAGAGGATTTTTTATAGACAACAGGCACGGGTGGCTGTACCCAAAAGTTCAAAGAAAATCAGACAGAGCCAATAACACCACTCCTCGCGAAACCACGCTCAGATAGGGCCATGCTAGCTATAAGGTGGATAAAAAGGTCGTCGTCTTTTAACACGACTCATTTTGAAGATGCCCAAGCTATAGGTAGTAGAGAATAATCATGGGAAGGCCTATTTTTCGCCGTACGATACAGGAAAGATTTCGAAAAGCGATGCGTTCTCAGATGTTGGGTGACAAAAACATATGGATGTTCGGAGCGAGTTCGCAGGTTGTAGCGGATACGGATCGGGGCACCAGGAATAAGGGAAACTGGCTTCCAGTTTCCAATCAGAGCATTGACAATGTTAGTACCTATAAAACAGGCTAAGGCCGATTTTTCGCCTGCGGCGCAAAGATTCAAGTCCCTCTGTGAGCTTAGGACCACCAATGGGGCGGCGCTGGTAGAGTTCAGGGACGCCAACAAATAAGGAGGCATATTTCTCATAGATCACTGCAGTACTCTATCACCGGGCGAACTTGCGCTTTGTATAGCATATAATATGACAAAAAGGAAAACAAAACAAAAAATAATGGCGAACCATACTGTATATGAAATATGATTAACGTTGTGTGGTCTTTATGAAGAAATAAATATCTGAATCACTTTTCTGTCTCTGTCACGCTTATGGACTCGCATAATATGTATCATACATAATAAGACATTTGTTTGGGATAATATGTTTATCAAGATGTATGTTTAGGATTTGTTTTAAGCATAAATGTCTCATGCAAATAGTGTGAAAATATATTATATAGGGGACTAAGTAAATTGTATGCAATGTATGACAATAGCAGTTCTGTCTTTGGATTTGTTTGTCCCTGTACATAAACTGTATCCTTTCTGCAAAAAGTGCAAGACCACAAGTTCACTTTTATCGATGTTAATAACACGACCATAAATAAGGGCCGAAGACGAGGCAATTTTATAAGGTATCGTGTTTTTGATGCAATTTCACTATTTATCCTTGATCAATGTATGAACCGTAACCGGCGTCAAGTAGAGTGGATTCCATAGGTCGGAGAGAGTTTTATAATTATTGGATATTGAGTTCACAGTTTGTTGTCATCAAAAATTGAGTAGCACTTTTTTGGTGTTGAAAACGTCCATTTACGCAACACATAATTTTGGAGGCTACTTAATTTTAATCAAATTTTTGCAGATACTATATATATAGTATCTATTAATATTTTATTCTATATAGAATAAAATAAATTTAAGTATTTCACGGACATTAAAGTGCTCTAGCAAATTTAGGACTTTTTTATTTTGTTATCCATACAATAAAATGCTGAGAATTGAATTATTAAATACAAGCAAAATATCCACTCTACATAATACATAATATAGTTATAACAAGTGAAAGTCGAGCCAGTTGTCAGCCTCGATAGCTCAGTGGTGCAGACAGTTAACTGTCGCTATTGAATGTTAAAAGCAACGCTGGGTGCGGTCAGCTGGTGGGACCGTTGGAGGCTGACCGAGGTTCGGATTCCTCGTAAAACTGTAGGTCCCTTCCCTCCTAATCTTACTTAGTGGTAGGGTTTAACCCGCCCGGGTTGGTACCACCGCACTGAATGAAACGTCGGTCAAAACGGCTATGTAAATAGTTTGTGTTTTCCGACCAGTTCAGTGTAGCCGGCACGATCAAAGGGGGAAGTACTGACATGGCACCTAGTTCACCCGGTGTTATGGGCTGACATCACGGACGTTGTAGGTGATGTAGCCAACCGTGTCAGGTTCCATAAAAAAAAACAGTTAAATGACTAAAAGTCAACACCAAAGACATTTCTCAAGGCTACTTTGATATCTAGTTCTCGAACAAAGGGGTCATATTTTTGTAAGCGATGTTAAAAAATAATAATTGAAATCGCAGTCCCAGCTGTTTGTGTTACAAAAGAAAGTTACACCATCCGCTTTGAAAAAAAAAAATTTTTTTTTTTTTCATTATACAAAATAGAGCAGGAACCACGTGACGGTGAGGAGCATAGTTTCAGAACAAATCAATAACATTGACAACCAGGTACATCCGAAGTTTCTCAGAGCACTTTTTTCTTCGGAAAACTGTTTCAAAACAATGTTTGTTGTTAAAATAAACTTCTGCGAGTTGGACGGTGACGGATTCAACGGATGCTTACAGATTACTTTTTTTCTACTTTCCCACAAAGCCCAGGAATGCGGCAATAGAGGGTTCGGTAGCAATTCCCTACTTGTGCATCACCGCTGCCCTTGCTTCCCCGCCTTTATTCTATAATAAACGTTACAGATATCAATTTAAAAATATTTTTCATGCTGTAAGCAGTTAATTAATTAGTTAACTACTTTAACATATTTTTATTGAGCTTTTTGTTATACGTATATTCCACCTATAAACTTTTACACAATTAAAATATTTTTGTTTTGTTTTTGGAATTTAGGCTTTTCAACGACATACTCGTACAACTCGGGACATTTTCAACTAACAGCTCGAGCTATTTGAGACATATTTTTATTGTCAGCTTCATTTTGGGGCCCCTGTTGACTATTATTGTCGTGGACGCCTGACTTAGCTTACCTACCCATTAAGGTTGTCTACTAGGAAACTATAAAAATTCGAAATGAAACTGGTTCAAGAAAATAGCTCAAGTCGTTTAGGACCACATGCTGTGACAGATAGACGGACGGACGGACATAAACCTGACCGATTTTATAAGGGTTCCTGCCAGCGTCGCTGGCTAAGAATAGAAAGTGATCATTATTGTGAATCAACACTCATATTATCTACATCTAGAGTAGGTATCTAAATATACATCACAAACAATTCGTGAAAAGGATAAAATAAGAACATTAAACATGTAAACGAAAAGTACATCTTCCTTAAAAGTTGAAACAAAGGTCAATAATAATTTCTTAAAGCCATTATGTCTTGTTAGGTCAGTATTTCCCAAACGGTTGCTAAAGGAAATTAGCTTTCTGAACTTTCCTTTAAGGATGTGACTTGAAAGTTTTTAAGGGAAGGAAATTCTACTTTTCGAAGGGCACTGGAAATCAGTTATAAATTTATATATCGAGGGCTTTCAAGAATGCACTATGTCAAAAAAAATCGATTTTGACTTAATTATACAGTTTTGTTCATTATTTCTTGCGCTACATTCTTCAAAAACACACTAAGTCGTACACTGACGAGATCCAAAGATAGCTATAGCATTAAGTCATAATATAACTACTTTGTACAAGCAAAAAGCACTAAATGACATGATTCGAATAGAATGGCACTAAGTTCTGATTATTGTTGAAATTATAGTCAACGTAAATACACTAAGTACAATTTAGTGCCTTACTGTAAATGTTTTTTAGGTTAATCGCAAAATGTAATTCTTCTGAAATGCATTAAGTCTACTTAGTGTTATTTCACAAATACAACTTCGATAATTCGTGGTAGAATACTATTCTACAAGAAAGCATTAAGTGACTTAATGCATTTCATGTTGCGGTTTTGGCTTAGTCAGACTTAATGAAATCATTTTCAAAAAGACATTATGTCACTTAGTGCATTTACGAAGACGCGATTTTTAGAAACGTCGTCAAAAACTTAGTGCGAAAAGCACTAAGTCGGACTTAATGTATTCTTGGCGATATTACTTGAAGTGGTGGTTGTTAACAACTACACTGGCCGATGCATTAAGTCGACATAAATTAGATTAGGTGCTTGCAATACTGAACCGTGGATGGCACCTCAAGCATTCGCTGAGTGAATTTGTTAGTGAGCTGTTGTAATTTGAGGTTATCTAGTTAAAAAAGAATTTTTTTTTAGCAAGATGAAGCGTTTTCTCTCTGGTAATCGTAATAGATAGATGAAGATCAACACAACTAGTTTAGTAGCAGCCACCATTTTAATTCACTGAAAAACTATAATCCCGTAAAACTGTCTTTTAATCAACGATGCAATTAGAGAAGCTTTAGAGGTTCGCCTGCATAGATATTACCTCCAAAGATATTACGGATTGTATGCGGTACACCCACGGCCACCATTGAAGCCATACTCTGTCTGTCAACGCTGGACCTATGTGTCAAACAGGAGGCAGCGGCGTCCGCATTCAGACTCAAGGCACTATGATTATGAAAAGGGGACGAACCGGTAAAGCACACAAGTGTCCTGCACACGGTGTGCAGTGAACTACCCTTATTAATGACCAACCCCCGGCCCATTTAGTGAGACGGAACTAAGAATCTTCACAGACGGGTCAAGGACAAGCAGCTGGACCGGTGCGGGCATTTTATCACGTGAGCTGAACATTAATAGATCAGTACGACTTGGTGTACACTCAACAGCTTTCCAAATGGAAGTAATCGGGGTGCTACAAGCGGCAACCGCTGGGACTGAGATGGGCGTATGTCATGTACACTGCACTACAACGAAGAGGCTCTAGAACTATACCCATAGGAGCGGAACCCGTGATAATGTCGTCAGCAAGCATACAGAAAACTTGGTTGAACTTGGACTTGGTTGCACGCGTCGACATCACGGAAACACAGGGACAGATGGAAGGGCCTCTCAGAGTGCAGACAGTCGAGAGCTGCTCTTCCTAAACCAGACCGAAAGCTGGCTCTGAAGCTTATCAATCTGGCCCGGGCTAAGCTGAGAATAGCCGTTGATCTTATGAGCGGCCACTGCTCACTAAATAAATATCTACACACCGTGCTTATTACGAATAGCCCACTGTGCAGGGAATGTTTGGCGACGAATGAAATGACCGAGCATGTTTTGTTGGAGTGCAGTGTGCTTGACAACCAACGAAGGGACATACTCCGTTCTCCATCTTCCGTTGCAGAGGTCTGCAAACGCCCCAGTCGACTTGTGGCTTTCTTCCATGAAAGCCTTTCTTCCATGACATAGGCTGGCTGGGGTAGCTGGAGATCGCAGGGTTTTGCACGAAGGTCCTCAACCAAAGCGGGACTAGTTTGCAGACCTAGAGCCAACCCCAAACCAAAGCACCAACCACAACTGTCTTTTTCATTAAATTACTATAAGACTTAACGCAGTATTTTTATTTTACTGCAAAATTAACCGTCAAACAATAAGTCAGTACCTTCTCCTACACTTTTGAATAAAAAATGCTATTGTGTGAACATATATTTTTTTCATTAATAACATTTTTAACCTCGATAGATAATAAATCTCGGTACATAATACTGATATTGTAAATATAAGTAGAATTTTTTATAAATTTTTTGTAAACTTTAAATCTTGATTATCTCAAAACTACTTTTTCTGACTTAATGCATTCTTGAAGTAAGCCCTCGATATGTACTTCCATTTCAATACCTTCCATAGTAAAAAAAGAAATTCAGACTAGTTAGTCTGAATTTTGCATTGAACATACTTCAAGCATCATCCATGCCAATATAAATCTTTAGATTTTTCACAGCTCTTTCCACGTTAAAGTTGGAATAACATAGCATTTAGACTCTCGCATTTCACCTAATTATTCTTCCTCCACGATATTTATCGTGATGGAGGAGAAGATTTATAAACAAACCAAACTCACCCAGACAGAGCAACAGACATACTTAGATTTGGGCTTGCATTTTGTTTTAAGTAAGTACATACAGGGATAGTTAATAATGTATGGAGAAGAAGAGATAATATTGTATAGGCAGTAGTTTTCAGGGTTCCGTATCCGCATGCAAGCCTACGGTGTTTGTCTTTTTGTGACTGACTGCTGTATTTTTGAACCGTAAAAGGTAGCCTGTTGAAATTTTCATAGAATATGCGTTATTATGGCGGATATCCTAACAAATACTAATAAAAAAAAAATTAACGGGGTCCCCATACAAGTATATTAAGGGGGTCCCCAAACACAGGAGAGCGCCATTTTAACTACAAAAGTAAGAACGGTCACAGATAGATGGCGTGATACGTGAGATACGTGCGGGTGCGATCGCGTGATTGCTGCTCACACTCACTATACGTGCATGAAGGAACATATGCCTACGGAACCCTCTATGTGTGAACAACGTTCTCACTTAACAAGAAGAGAAGAAAACGAAAAGAAGGGTTAGAGATAATAATTAATTATTGAGCTTATAGTAACTTCAAGCCTATCGATGTCATGTAAGTAAGGAAGGTCGGACCAGGTCGGAATCCCTCGCGTGGAAGTGTGGAAGTTATAATTTAATCAGTACCTACCTACTGTGTAGTTGCAGCGTCAGAAGCACGGAACAGCAATTGGTGGCGGTCTACCCTGTGGCCAGAACTGTACAGGGCAGGCAGGGGACTGGCACGTGGAGACCCATTGTCTCTGCCTAGTTAGGTGTAGGTACATCGAGGATACTCGACTAATAAAAATATTTTATGAATGATAAAGCCATTTTTAATTTCAATATTTGAATTTAGTTCGCACGATGATCACAGAAAGTGAGAAAGGAAGTGAGATGGTGGTTATACGCAGTAGTGCATCATAGTTCTTGTGCCTGAGCTCTCTCTCTCCGTCGTTAGGGCGCGAGGTTCGTACCCCGACCGACGGAGAACATTTTACCAACTTACATAATTAATGATCATAAAACTGTCGACTACATACAATGTTATTATTATACTTAGCTACGCTTTTGTCTTTACATAATAGCAAAGTGGCCATTATCAACACAATATTTTTTTATTCCTATTAATGTCACGCAGTATGAAATTACAATAAACAAAATGACTAAAGAAGAATAGAAGTCGAATAGTCGATCATTCTCCAGACAATCTTCTGGTTTTAAAGCGTCAAAAAAATCATCATCCAGTTCAGTGAAGCCGGCACGACCGAAGGGAAGCGCTGACATGGCACCTAGTTCGCCCGGTGTTATGGGCTGACATCACGGATGTTGTAGGTGATGATGTCAGTTTCCATAAAAAAAATTATCGTATATCTACATGTTGTATGGTAAATTTTCTTTATTCAGTCCGTTATGGCCGGCAGAGTTAGACGGGCTAGAGCCCATGCCACCAGCATGTATACTAGCCAAAGTCATCTCCCATAAGGTGCCATAACGACCCCTTGGATGGATTGCTCGCCATACTGGACTGGCGAACAACACCGCCGAAGCTGCTATGCATGCGGCCATATTTCATTCATTACGGTGGTATCAAACCAGTCGGCTAAAATTTAAGTGAGTGGAGGCAATGGAAAATGGCACAAAATACGTGCGGATACATAGGTACCTAAGTACCCGAGTACCTACCTACGTCTCGTAGGCACATACGATTCTATGTGCAATCTGACAGAATTTCTGCATTGTTATTACAATTCAACGAATATTCTTATATTTCCTTTTTAAAAGCTCACTGGCATTGATCATTCAATAACCCGCTTTACTTTGTGTTCCTCCCACTTTTGTGTCGTCGTCCCACAACCGCATACCGACTTACAACATGTTTTTCGTACGGACACACTCTCATATTCACGCACACACATGCAGATCTTACGTAAGTAAGTCGAGCGAGAGGGACGAAAGAGGAACGATGAAAATGATATTGCTGTCTCGCTCTAAAATCCATTTAGTTTTAACTTGTCGTTTCAAATTGAATGTTTCGTTTAGACGCGGGGAGGGGCGCGGCGCGGGGCGGGCGGGATGGAGCGAGGGTTGCGGAAGGGAGCGGCGCGGCGCGGGCGGGAGGAAGCAGCAATAACCGGAGAGGTATTTATAGGTGGTATGTTTATGCAGCAACGAAACCTACTGCGCGGGGACGTCGGGCGGGAGTCGCGGGAGCGGAACTACTCGGGCGGGACGGAATATTCCGAATGTAACACACGAATGCAGTGTAGTGAGTGACAGACAGAAGCATTGCGCGAGAGCGGACGGATCCACGAATGCATTTGCATGCATTCTTGTCTTCTTTTTTATCTTTTTTTTTTGTAATTAGATTTAAGCACTAGTTTCATGTCTCTTTCTTCCTGCCACTCCATAACCACTCAGTAAATAATAAGGCGTACTGTAAGAGAACCCTATATTTAGAGTTAAGTATTTGCCTGTTGTACAATTTCTGAGTGCAATAAAGATATTTGATTTGATTTGATTTGATTCTTGTAATTGTCTCCATATTGTGTCTATCTATACATACATAATAAATAACAAACATGATTTGGACATAGGTATTATTAATTATATAACTTGGAACTGTTGAAAGACAATTGACACGAAAACGGCAGGTGTGATTTCTTTAAGCCACGCCATAGCCATAATTTTTGTATTTCATTTCATTAAAAAACCGGCCAAGTGTGAGGTGGACTAGGGCACCGAGGTTTCTGCATGACAAAAAAAAACATGAAAAAACACGTTTCTTGTATGGAGACCCCCTTAATTTTTAACTTATTTGGTTGAAATTTTCAACCGGCTAGCTACATATTACGGTTCCAAAGATACAGCCATCGGACGGACGGACGGACAGACAGACGGACAGACGGACAGACGGACAGGCAGACGTTGTAGGCTTAGCAAAAGACTTCACCAAGAATTATGGAAATTGAATTTCTAGTTTCCGAGAAATTCGTGGACAAACATACCTACCTTATGAAATTTGAAAAACCTGTTTAGAAGCCCACATAGACTAACGTATACGAACATTGTGCAATTCCCACTATATTATACATAAGGGTCAAATTGATACCTTTTTTTGAAGAAGTCGGTTAAAAAGCGGCAGGTACCCGAGTGTTCTGGGCATCGGCTTCTATTGCAAGAGGTCCGAGGTTCGAATCCAACCGGCGGCGGCGGCGTTTGCCAATGAGTTTTTTCTGATTTGAAAAAATTAACGTGCATACCATCTACTGCTCCATGGTTCGGATTATATGTCCATCGGGTTGACTAGAGGAAATAGTCTAAGGCAATAAGCCCGTCCTTGCCACGTATTAAGTAAGTCCCTTCCCTTCTTACCTTACTAGACTAGGTGCTAGGGTTTATTCCGCCCGGATTGGTACAACCGCACTGAATAAAACGTCGGTCGCAACGGCTAGTAAATAGTTTCCGTCCAGTTCAGTGTTGCCGACATGAAATGACACGGCACCTGACATGGCACCTAGTTCACCCTGTGTTATGGGCTGTCACATATGTTGTAAATGATGTAGCCAACTGTGTCAGTTCAGTTCCCATAAAAAAAACAAGTGGCATTAAGTGTGTTATTCTTATTATTTATAATCTTTATTATCACATTTTCATTCTATAATATTTATATTAATTATTTATACATTTATACATATTCAATATAAAAATATACAAAATTAATACAAACATATAAAAACAAAAACGGCATTACCGCCGGCGGCGAGAGACAGGCCTCCAAGCGCGCCGACGGGTGCAGGCCGTGGCTACGGAGCTCTCCGGGACGACGCGAGGCAAGCTACGAGCGATAGGTGGTGGTACTGGACACGTAGGCCACCACCACCCCCATCTCGGAGAGCTCCGTATCCGTCGGTCTGCATGGGCGACGACACGCAGCCATTTCATCTAACATGATTGTCGCGCGTGTGTCACCGTTGCGCACTTTGCCGCCACACCGGTAGCGGGGGCTGTAGACGGAGCATGGAGCCCCGATAGCCCCAAGCAGACCGGTTATATGTAGCGGACGCCGTCGTCCCGTCGTGGTTGGTGTGGCGGAAGCGCGACGTTGTTTGTCGTCGTCGCCGGCAAACGTCGGCGATGGAGCGACGAACCTTGGTGATGGGCGTGCGCTGGTCGTTCAAGAAGTGGCAGTTATCGTCACTGGACCCGGGGAAACCGCGAAGAGGGCGAGGCGGTGTTGGTCAGACGCGCGCCGACGCGCGGCGCAGCGGCGGTGGCATATGATGCGACGGCGGCGGCAGCGGCGCGCAGCATGCAGCGTCTGATGCCCTCTTCAGGCTCGGCAGTAGTAGGTGGCCGGCCGTGTCCCCGGTAGTCCTCTGCCTGGGCTGTCAGCTGTCAAGCCGGCGAGCGGTGTTGGGATGCCGAGCAGCAGCGGTGGTGGTGGCCGCACGGTGCTCCCATGCAATAGCGGCAGCTGTGCCGCTGGTCCTGGTTTTGCATCTGGCGCAAGCTCGCCTTTTTTCCTCCTCACACTAAATTTATGAAATTTTCGGATGAGAGAAGAAAATTTTTATGACCTGTCATTTTGACAGCTTTTTTTCTTTTTAATTTATTTATTAATTATTAACCGACTTCAAAAACAAATTAACAAAACATAAAAACCGCCTTCAAAAATGTATGAAATAAAAAAAAATCGAACCCTAGAGTTGAAGGCGTCGGTGATTTTTGTTTGCTTTAGCACCGCCTTCAACTCTAGGGTTCGATTTTTTTTTATTTCATACATTTTTGAAGGCGGTTTTTATGTTTTGTTAAATAGTTTTTCACAGTTTTTTTTTAGTAATTTTTTGCTATTAATGTACTCGGCGGAATCGCTCGGCCTTCGGCCTCGCGATTCCGCCTCGCTTTCCAATCCGACCTTGACCAAATTAAAATGAGACCACACGGGAAGCGCCAGCTTTCAATAAAAAAAAATAATTTTTAAAATCGATTCACCCAGTCGAAAGTTATGAGAGGACAAACATGAAAAAAAACAGTCGAATGGAGAACCTCCTCCTTTTTTTTAAGTCTGTTAAAAAAACGAGGTTACCAATTCGACATGTACGTAGTATGTAATATTATTGGAACTACAATATGATATAATTTATTAGGAAAAAAAAAATATTAGGGCTTCCAAACAAATACAAAATTTTATAGGTGTAATGTATGTATGTTTGTATCCACACATTTGCCCGAAACTTTTAATCGGAATGTGAGCATTATTTACATTCTTCATTCATTTTTATTGGCTTACACATTTACTTCAACTTAGGGAATAGTGCGAGTTTTATCAAAATCGGTTCAGTAGTTTTCAAGATATGGACTGTTAAGTGTGTCCAATGGGCGCATTCTGTGATTCTTTTTTTATTATTTTATTTATGCGATACTACTAAAAAAACGCTGAAGGCCGGGAGGACTGGAGGAAAATTGGAGAGGAGTATGTCCAGCAGTGGACGTTTACGCGCTGACTGACTGACTGACTGACTGACTAAAAAAACATTGAACCTGTGGCACTTTAGCTACTATATGCGAGTGTCCTATGTAGGGTGTTAGTGTTTAAGGTCCAAATCAAACACTATGATAGCTGTGTATAAACGTGTAATAAAACGACTGAGAATTATTATTGACTCAAAGCGACTATACTTGACTCCGTGGTGTGATCGACTGCCAGGGCGGCGGGCCGAGGCGAGCGCGGACGCACGCCGCGCCAGAGGGGCGCGGGGTGCGGTAACCGCGTCGCATCGGACCGATGTGTCGTGTCCGGCACATCAATTTCCCCCTTTATGAAAAAAATTTTGTCATTACAACATTACCAAAATTACCTTTAATTACGAATCGTTCATTACTTGTGACAGTTATCTGCTTTTATACGACTGCCTCCACTTACTACAAATATAGAAAACATTTTAAAGACGAGATATAAACACGATGAGAAAGATAAAAACATTTCAATAACATACAGGGTGCCAGGAACCACAGAAATGATGGCGTACAAAAGAGACACTTGAAAAATTTGAAGAGGTGCAATAAAACTATCCTAACAATGACCCTAGATGATTGTGCTCACCAATGCGGTCGTAAAAACCGCTGAGGCGAGAGTCCTTTTGTTTTGCAAAGAGAGAGACCGCCAATAATTTCACACACAAGTATGACTAAGCTTAATACCTATTACATAACACAATCGTAGATAGGCATAGGCATAGATTTGAGAACACGTACCATTAAAATTTCTACACTAACTTTTTAACTAATTCGAAGTACTAACTAACACAAAATGAGGTGTAAATTTACACAAAATCAATAAACTATACCGCTGTATGAAAATAATTGTGTAAAATATAATACATTTCTTCTATAATTTACTGATTACGTTAAGATGCATGCATACTACGATTATTAATTAAGTAAAAGTAATGAGTAAGTGTATTATGAAAAATCGACATTGCGATCAGGCAAAACTACAAGCGTTGGGCATGGAGTTTTGTGCGTAACCTTCCGTTGTCGTAAAATTCTTTACATCTTTCAGCATAAGTGCTTTACGCCCGTGTGTACGAACGAGGTTTATTGTTTGAACAAGAATGCATTTGATGAAACGTGCGTTATTATAAGTTATAGTTATAACTACGTACGATCTTGCGATATTTGTGTCTAATCTTACAAATTAAACATTATACAATAAATTAAAACTATTAAATGTTCAAATTAAATTACAAACTATTCAGTGTATCTTGGAACAGCAGGTATTAGCGCTATTGTTATAAAATATAAGTGATGCGAATGAAATGATACTCTAACAAGTTGACGGATCTGTCGTAGATTTCCTTGACGGATGTTAAACGACAGGTTTTCCAACATTTGTATGCTTCCTAATACAACTCACAAAACGTTATTGCGATTTCTAAGATTGATTGCGGCTTTGTTAAAACTAATACATGCACATTTATCACTTTCAAATAGATTATGTGACACAAAGAAAGTTTAAATTGAACTCATTTTAAGCATCATATTATTAACATAACTATAATCACGACATAAAAGTAAGAAGTATAAAGTAAATAGCGTAATATTAGTTCTTTCATAATGTTTCTGGTGCAAGCAATAAACAGTTCGAGTATCATTATTGTTTGTAATAGTTTTATGGTAATTTTTTTGTCCACACCATTGCACTTTGTTTGGATGGGGCTTAGCGCCTCAGATACACCTGTTATTTGTTTATTTCACTGCACTTTCACTATTTTTATGGTTCACAGACAAACCGGGACGCTGACCGGCACTCAGCTGGTCGTCGATATGGGTGAGAATGAAACGAAAGTTATTGGTCTGCAAAACGAACAGCTTTTTTACATATTCTACCGAACTTAGACACGTGATATGGTATTGTAGTGTCTGTCTCACTTGAATTATGGGTAGGAGATGTGGGACTAGGCTTCGTTGTAGGTACTTGGGCGGAGTCGGCAGGTGCGTCGCGTGAACCGTTTCTTTCATCGTTGGGTAAGAAAGCCGGTTTCAGCCTGTCCAATGTTATTGCGACTTCCCTGTTAGGAAGTTTTACTATAAAATATTTGTCTTTCTTTTTTATTACCGGGAACGGTCCTTCGTAAGGTGGTGTGAGAGGTCGTGTCACGCGATCACACCTGACGAACACGTGTGTGCACCTACTTAGTTCCGGATGCACAAAAACTGACGTCTGCCTAGCTTCGCGCTTAGGTACAGAAGCTATTTTGCTTATGTGTTCGCGAAGTTTGTCCACATAGCTCTCGTCGACGGTGTACGATGTTGGTGAAGGTTCGAAAAACTCTCCCGGCAGTCTAATAGTGGTTCCATAAACCATTTCAGCTGCGCTGATTGATGTGTCGTCTCGAAGAGCTGCTCTCAGACCATATAAAACTGATGGTAATTCTTCTGCCCAGTTCTCGCTGTTTGATCGGGCCATTAATGCTGCTTTCATACTTCGGTGAAAATTTTCGATAAGGCCGTTCGATTGCGGGTGATAGCTGGTTGTCCTGATTTTTTTAATACCCATGCACTTCGCGAGGTTCTGAAACAGCTCTGCCTCGAAGTTACGTCCTTGATCTGTGGAAATTCGTAGGGGGCAGCCGAAACGGACAATCCAGTGCTCGTAGACAACCCTCGCGACAGTTTCTGCCGACATGTCGCTGACGGGGATTGCCTCTGGCCAATTTGTTGCTCGGTCCTCGATCGTCACTGCGTAGCGGTATCCATTTGAAGGCATGAGTGGACCAACCATGTCCACATTCAGGTGCTGAAACCGATCACTTGGTTCATACTTCCCAAATGGCGACTTTGTATGCCGTGATACCTTCGACTTCTGGCATGGTAGGCACGACTTTGTCCACTCCTTGACGTCGTTCAGCATGCCGGGCCAAAAGAATTTCTCCTTCATCAGCCTGCGCGTTCCTCTTACGCCTGGATGTGAAATACCATGTATGGTCGTGAAGGCTTGATGGCGAAAGTTCTTCGTGAGGTACGGCCTTGTCTTTCCGCCGGTCGTGTCACAATAAACATTCAATTTGATGGCCGGAATCTGAACTAATCGAAGAGTTGACTTTTCTCGTGAAATAAATTCCTTCAGCTCTTCGTCTGCTTGTTGTTCTTGTGCCAGTTTCTCATAGTCTATCGCGCTGGGACAATTGATTTCGGCGAGGCGTGACAGAAAATCTGCCACAGGATTGTCTTCGCCGGCGATGTGTTCGATGCTTGACACGAATTGTGATATGTAGTCAAGCTGGCGTAATCGTCTCGGCGTATCATTAGTTGTTTCGTTTTTCTTGAAGGCGAAAGTTAGAGGTTTGTGGTCGCAATAAACTTTAACAAACGATCCCTCGATGAGCCGACGGAAGTGCTTGACCGCCATGTAGATACCTAACAGCTCTCGGTCGTATGTGCTGTATTTGCGCTGTGTCTCACTCAACGTCTTACTAAAGAAACCCAATGGCTCTCTCCCCTTTGATGAATGTTGGTGCAATACAGCTCCGACACTAGTGTTGCTGGCATCTGTCATTATGCTTAGTTGAGCTCCCGCTGCGGGGTGCGCCAACATACACACATTCTTAATTGCCTCTTTACAATTTTCGAAAGCGACGTCTGCCTCCGGTGTCCATTGAATTATTGTTTTGTCTCGTTTCTTTGAGTTCACCAAATATCTATTGAGTGGTGCTAAATAAACTGCAGCGTTTGGCAGGCATTCTCGATAGAAATTTATGGCACCAATGAATCGTCGTAACTCGAGAACCGTGGTGGGTTTTTTGTAATTGCTCAACGCTGAGACTCTTTCGGGTAGCGGAGTGATCCCTTCCGGGGAAACGGAGTATCCAAGGAATGTCAGCTGTGACCGATTGAATTCTGACTTCTGCATGTTTAAAGTAATGCCGTGCGCGTCGAGGCGTCGTAAGACTTCTCGCAGATGTTTTTTGTGTGCTTCCTCGTCCTCGGATGCTATTATTATATCGTCAACGTAGGCGAAGACATAATCTAGTCCTTGTAGAACGGTGTGAATAAACCTGCAGAAAGACATCCCAGCGTTTTTTAGGCCGAAGCACATGCGTCGATATTCAAACAGGCCGACAGGTGTGGTTACCGCTGTCTTAGGAATGTCTTCTTTACGAACCGGTATTTGATGGTAAGCTTTGTTAAGATCAATCTTGGAGAATACCCTTTTGTTGTGTAAAATGTAGGTGAAGTCATGTAATCGTGGAGTGGGATATGCGTCCAAAATCGTGTTTCCATTGAGTAATCGGTAATCACCTACGATTCTGATGTCACCGTTTTTCTTGTCGACCACATGTATCGGCGAAGCCCACGGACTCTTACTGGGTTGTATAATACCGAGTTCGAGCATTGTCTCGATTTCCTGTTTAACTTTTTTGTACTTGTCCGGAGCAAGGGGTCTAGGTCGGCAGTGAACGGGGGGGCCTTTTGTCTCAATATAGTGCTCGACGCTGTGTTTTATGGCTTCCTTTCCGAAAACGGACGGCTTTGTTACGTTGGGGAAGGAGGCTATTATCTCACCAAATGGGTCGCCGGCGCAGACGGTTTTTATTGTCGGTTGATCGGACGATATTGCTGTAGTTCTCACGTGGAGTTCCGTTGTACCATCGATTAGACGTCGATTCCTCAGATCCACGAGCAGGTTATGATACTCCAAGAAGTCTGCGCCTATTATAGGCATCCGCACGTTCGCCTCCACGAAACTCCATTTGTATGGCCTTCTTAGTCCGAGATCGAGAGTTAGTGACTTCTCACCGTATGTGGTTATCGCCGACCCGTTTGCCGCGTATAAAACATAATCCGAGGGTGAGCCTTTGTTCCTACTCAGTACCGAGATGTCTGCTCCGGAGTCTATGAGAAAATGTATGCCCGAGTTGCGGTCGGTTATATAAAGGCGTTTGGAATTTTCCAATGTGCAGACCTCCGCCTTAGGCTGCACTGCGTCTAGTTTTCCGATTGCATTTTCGTCTGGTCCTTCCACGCGCATGGCTGCTCACATTTGTTGGCCTTCTCGCGGAATGTATGGTGGTACCAGCATAGCCAGCCGGCCTTCTGTTCCGATGCACCTGTACGCGAGCTGGATCTGTACCTGTGTGCCGGTGTCCGCGAGCGGGGACGGTGCGGGCGTCGCTGTTGCACCTGTTCGTCGCGTAGCGACACGATTTCGGCACACATGCGTGCCATCTGTGTGGTGAGAGCGACAATGGACGCCTGCATCGCATCTTGCGCCACTAAATCCGCACGTTCTCCGTCGCTACTCATGATTCCCAGTCTCTACTCAAACTAAATGTCACTTAAAACACTGAATGTCCACAATTAACTCGCGCGCGAATCACGTCGGGAGGTCACCAGTTGTGGCACTTTAGCTACTATATGCGAGTGTCCTATGTAGGGTGTTAGTGTTTAAGGTCCAAATCAAACACTATGATAGCTGTGTATAAACGTGTAATAAAACGACTGAGAATTATTATTGACTCAAAGCGACTATACTTGACTCCGTGGTGTGATCGACTGCCAGGGCGGCGGGCCGAGGCGAGCGCGGACGCACGCCGCGCCAGAGGGGCGCGGGGTGCGGTAACCGCGTCGCATCGGACCGATGTGTCGTGTCCGGCACAAACCGACTTAAAAAAACAACAACTTAGAACTAATAAAAATATTTAATAATTGAGTTGAAGGCGGTACAAAAGGACAACAGAAAATTGATAGATGAAGCCGTTTTGTGCTTTTGTACCGCCTTCAAATAAATTATTTAATATTTTTTTTAGTTTCAAGTTGTTTTTAAGTCGGTTCAATGTTTTTTTAAAACAGTATTTTTTTTTATTATTAAATTAGCTTAGTTTTCATTTCTAAATTAATACCTACACGCTGCTAGTGGATACGCACAATAAGTCGCGAAAACATTTTGAGCATTTCTTACAGATTGCCTCCGTAGAACAACAGACGGACATGAGACTTGAATTGGAATGTCTGTGATCAACGACCCTGATATTTTCCTAGAACAGGTTTCAACCCTAAAAGGTCAACCGTAACCGGCTGCGATACTCGCTAGTCGCTACCTACACCAGCCAGCACCAAGCACCGCGGTCTCTATACCTAGCTATAATACTTACTGGCCCTGCGTATCTACTACACACTCGTACATACGAGTACTCCACTTACTAGAATGCAATTTTCTAAGCTAACCATACAAGAAAACTTGTAAATAGTTTTAATGCCGTAAGAGCTAAACTGGCTACTTTATAATTTTGGTTTATATTTGTTGGACTTCAGGTTCCGGAGCAATCACCTCAGACAGCGCGTCTGACAGAAAGGTGGACGGACGGACGGACACGGACAGTGGCATGAGCGATTTTGTAACAACCTACAACATCCGTGATGTCAGCCCGTAGCAGAACTAGTTCATCATAATCGGTAATCAGTGCTTCTCTTCATTCCATGTCGGCTACACTGAACTGGACGGAAAACCGTACCACTGAGCTACCGAGGCTGACAGTTTGCTATGGAAACGTACAAATGTTTTACATACATACATATCGATATCTAGACTGCATTGAATAAAATGGCAACATGTATGCATAAACATTATGTACATAGTTGTTCACGTAAATGGGTGTTAATCACTAAAGGAAATGACTAAGTGCACACAGAAACATTATATCTGAAGTGTAAAAATTTCAATTATTCATTACAAAGTAATTCAAGAAAAAAAGTGTAACATTTTGACCTCAATATAATAAAGAAGAAAAATACAGACTGCATTTGTTTATATATTATCGATACAGAAGTTTCCTCTGACGAGAAGAAATACCAGTATAATGAAACAGCGCGTTTAGAGGCGCATCGATCCTAACCAGGCACGAGAAGTGCAGCAACTAGCACGAGACAGCGCTCTAACTAATGATAATGAATCATTTCAATGAGTGCGTGATGCGTCCAAGCTCGAACACACAATGTAATAAATAAATCACTACTAAGCCTATTACTATAAGTCGCGCTTGTGTGTTTTCTGTGCTATACAATTTGTGATTCTGGAAATCAAATGAAGAGATGGCCTTTGTCATTTTTACAATATCTCGCGCAAAGACATTCATAATCGTCATACATTTTTGTGGTGGCAGGAAATTCGAAAAAAAATTGTAAACTTCAACACGACACCTTTAAATTTTAGGGATAATTGCTGAATCACCGTGTGTAACAAAAAACATCAAAAGGAATTCCAAGGAATTAAAAAGCCGGTCAAATGCGGATGATTTGCATATTCGCATTCACAATCGCATTGCCATCCAGGGATCTGGTATCCAAACTCATAATTTGAACTACAATTCATGTACTTCAGGTGTTTATGTGTTTGGGCCTTCGCTGCAGCGAAGCCAGCCTCCTTTCACGAGCTACTCATGTGACTGGGGGCGAGGTTGTCCACGCAAGTCGCGTCCCAGATCAAGGCTTCCCTCTGCTTCCACGGAAGAAGGCCTTTTCCCATCGTCGTCCCTTGAGATTCCCAAGAGTATCGGGAATCTAAGTGCTTCTAGCCAGGCACCTGACTCGCAATTTGATGAAGGCAGGTTACGTGAGCGATCTGTGTCAGTGCCATTCAGCAGGAGAGCGCTACGTGATAATTTTATTAGTAGACGTCTCAGCTTTTCTGAACATGGACGGAAGCAGGCATCTGTTCAGTCGGACATAAATGTTGCGAAGCCTCGATGGTCTCCTATACGTAACCTCGATGCCGCTGAGCGATGGAGAAATAATGCTACGAGGTCAGAGGTACAATGGACTGAAGCCTCAAAAGCCGGCAACGCTACGTCTTTGATGAGACGGACACCTGCTTCACCAATATTTCGTCCCAAGTTGTGTCTGTCTCTTTTTATATTAATGTTATGCATAAAAAAAAATTGTTTTTAAATGATTTTTTTATTATAAGATTGTATTTAAAATTAATACAACATAAAAGCTGCATAATCAATCAGTCTAAAGAAAATACCGTCATTGACAATTCGAAACAACGTAAAAAAATACAAATATAGATAGGATTTTAATAATAATATACGCAGATACATATATCCGTTTATTTTTATATTAATTTTATATTTTAATTGTTAAAAAGATGTAAAATTTATATAAAAAGGAACGTGTAAATAAATGGATGAAATATACGCAGAAAAATAGAATAGATAAACAACTTAGAAAGAAGAAATAAAAGTGTTTAAAAACGTTTAAGATATACACTTTTTTTGTAGGTGTCTAACGATGCCCATGGAAATTCTGTGATGCACGGAGATTGCGATTGCCATGCCGGCCTGACAGGAGCCTTTTCACGCCCTTTTTGAAACAGACTTCAAATTAGTTTTCATTCTGTAAGGACGGATTTTTATAATTTATTGAGCTTTACGTTCCGAAGTAATCAACCCGGACTGCGTGTCTGACAGACTGACGGACAGGCAGGGAACTGACCGATTTTATAAGGGCCTAGCGTCGCGGCTAAGGAACCCTAAACATTCGAGAGCGTTATGTGAACATATGTATAGTATAGCATGGTTCTACGTGTATGTAACCAGTTTCATTGCAGACTGTACATACGTCATTGCTCTGCGAAATAGATGTCATAGTCATAGATCACAGCCGACCCCACCTCTCCCCACCATGCCCCACCCCGCCACCCCGCTAACTCGATGGCTCGGAAACACAAAGAGCACTAGCTGGTACTCATTCGATTACATTCTCATTTCATATCTTCGCGGAGACAATCGCGATCGCATCGCACTACCCTTTGCTCCGGGGGCAGAAGCAGCCGCGCGCCGGTCGATCGAATGTACTCGTACCAACGAGCAGAAATAATTTAAGTCCTATTCCTTTTGGAAAACATAGGTTAAACCTCAGTCCAGTTTACGTTTTATAGATCGTTCAAATTACATCCGGTTTCGTCAGCCCCTGTAGCTGAATGGCGCGGCGCATATAGGCGAACAACGGGCGAGATCGAACGTGGTGACCGTTCGATTCTTGAGGCTGGCCGCGAGTCGGATTCCACCTAAAACTAAGTCGAAACTTCTATGAAAATTGTTCATGTTTTCCGGCCAATTCAGTGTAGCCGATCAAAGATAATCACTGTCAGGTAGATCTTCTTCTTCTCTACTTCTATAAAAGGGGACGTCTATCTGTATGTATGTTTGAGATAAACTCCGGAACCACTGAACTAGATTTTGATGTGGTTTGCACTAATGTAAAGAGTAGTTCTTCAGGCTCACTATAGATTATATACCATCATGCTAAATAGCTTTAGGGTTGAGCAGTATCAATAAAGTATAGCATTAACGAAATTTAGTGTCGAAGGGTCGTAATAGATGGCGTTAGCAGTTCTGTTGCGTTGCGTTGGTGTAGTAGATAGTTGCTTTTGGTAGAAGCGATGTTAGATACATAGAATAAAGAGTAGATCTTCTTCTTCTCTACTTCTGTAAAAGGGAACGTCTGTCTGTATGTATTTATGTATGTTTGAGGTAAACTCCGGAACCACTGAACAAGACTTTGATGTGGTTTGCACCAATGTAAAGAGTAGTTCTTCAGGCTATACATCATCATCACGCCTTAAATAGCCTTTGGGTTCAGCAGTATCAAATAAATTATAGTAAGAACGAAATTTAGTGTCGAATGGTAGTTGGTTTGGTAGAAGCGATGTTAGATACGTACTATAAATATTTAGATAAAATTTGAGAAGAAGACAGATTGCATTCTGGGACTACCTTTTGTCGAAAAAAAATTCACAGATCTCGTGCATTACACGACCTTCGAGGTACATTGAAAATGAACTCAACAAAATATAAAAAAAGTATTAAATTTATATATTTTTTATTATTTTTCAAAAACACAATCAGCTTAAAAAATGTAAACTAAAATGTAGACAGAAAAAGAGATAAGCTTGACATTATGTCTAACTAAAGTAACAAATTAATTAATATCAAATATAAAAATATAATATAGGTTAGGTTAGTAGATTCGTCCCTACGCGACGCATCTACTAACCTAACCTATATACTTGCGAAGACAAATCCAACGTGCCCAAACACTATGGGATTATCATGTTTTTTTTCGACCTTGTAGCCCTAACCATTAATAAAGGCAGCGAAGTGAAATCGCTGCCTTGTGTGAAAGCTCTCCTCATATCGAGCCAATCTAGAAGATAAAAGTATAAAAGTTATACATTTTTAATAATAAGTTTGTCAAAAAGTGCCCTTTCTACACCCCATAAAAAGGACCCTTTTCAGCCTTTTCAGCAGGAGGGAAAACGAGGAAGTTAGGTAGAAAGGGAGGGAGAAAGGGTTCAGCGAGAGAGGGAGAGAGAGAGAGAGAGAGAGAGAGAGAGGGAGAGAGAGAGAGAGAGAGAGAGAGAGAGAGAGAGAGAGGGAGAGAGAGAGAGAGAGAGAGAGATAGAGAGAGAGATAGAGAAGGAGATAGAGAGAGAGAGAAGCCATCGTTTATCATATTTTGCGTTTCAATCGGATTTGCTAGTCAACCGACTTCACCGCTAGCGAAGCCGCGGGTAAAAGCTAGTAAACAATTAATACAAACACGTGGGGGGAGAGCAGTCCAGAGTTTACCAGTTCTGTGGAGAAGAGACCTGCAGAACCGATTGGTACGCATCCGCGGTATGTCCAGCCAGCGTATAGGGAGGCAATCCCTGCCCAGTTGTGTGGAGGTGGAAAGGGGACGGCGGCGGTGGCGGCGGCGGGAACGCGTCGAACAGCTCTTGCACTCCCCATGGAATAATCGATTGCATTGCTAATCCACCTACTTGTTTCCCCGTGATGTGTTTATTTATTTAATATAATTTAATGTTTTATTTCAAGTATACACAAATGGCGGAGGTATTGCCTAAGGCAACATCTGTCTGTCTGTCTTTTCTGTATTCGAACCTCGGACCTCTCGGACGAGAAGCCGCCCGGCCGCCGATTGGCGAAGTACTGCGGCTAGTTTGGAATAGTCTTTCCAACACCTGTCAAAACTACGTAGAAACGGCTATGTTTTCCAAATGAAATGTTTATTACAAAGGAGTCGAGTCGACACGCGATATTCAGATTACACCCGTAATCCAGGTCACTCGCAAGCAACGAGAATGCTCGCAACTATAAGTGGATACATACATGCGGAACCCTGTCATTATCATTAACTTTCACATTCACTACTGAAAAACTATGTAACGCGAATGAGTGTTTATATGACCAGGTTTTACAGGGAACCTTTACTTTCGATCTGTACCTACATACAATTCAACAGATACACATAAATACTATTAGATATTTATTCCATTTACATATCTATACATATAATAAAATCGTAGAGGTAAGAAAGTCTGTACATTGAATGTATTCGGAAAAAAACTAACCAGGGTGGCTTAAAATGAGATACTGAACATGTTAGAACAGTTTTTAAAATTTTTGTTTGTTTGTTTGTTTGTCTGTACGCGCATCACGCAAAAACCACTGAACGGAATTAGACGAAACTTTGTATAGTGGCAGTTTATATGCCGGGTTAACATAATACGTAAAAAAAAATAACAAAAATAAAAAAAAAAATTAACAATTATAAACATTATTGCGCGTTTAAAATCACGTAGTCCAAAGTGCATAATTATATCTTGAGAACTGTCAGCAAATACAATTTGAATAAAATATTCATTCGAAATTTAAAAATAAGTAGATACAACGAAAATGACAGTTCTTCTTTTTAAACGGTTTTTTATAACTTGAACACAATGGTCTATACATATCTATTCTTTCTATACATATCATAAAATCGTAAATGCAAAAATGTCTATTTGTACGCGCATCTCGCAAAAACCACTGAACAGAATTTGACGAAACTTTTTATAGTGACAGTGTATATCCCGGATGAACATAATAATTAAAAAATATAATAAAAATCACGTAATCCAAAGTAAAGGTAAGAAACTATTTTAAATGTCATGTTGACAACGGAGAACTGTCATCTCGACGTGAGCTGGCCGGTGACAAATTGTTTGATAAATAAAAATAATAATTGAAAGTCGAAGTTATGTCGCTGTCATTGGTGCAATAAAATTTATATAACTGTTGCCCGCGGCTTCGCTCGCGTGAAATTTGTATTTAAAAAAAAGAAGGTAAGTAACTAAAGGCGGGCCCGAAGGCTGATCTGCGCTCACGTAAACGATATTCTTTCTCGATGAAAGTAACTAAGGGCGAGGCGGAAGGCGGAGCTGAGTTCAGGAAGAAGAAAAACATTCTTGAAGAAAGTAAGTAACTAAGGGCGAGGCCGAAGGCCGAGCTCTATTCTGGAAGACCATAAACCTTCTCGAAGAAAGTAAGTAACTATGGGCGAGGCCGCAGGCCGAGCTGCGTTCAGGAAGAAGCTAAACCATCTTGAAGAAAGTAAGTAACTAAGGCGAGGCCGAAGGCCGAGCTACGTTCGGATAATTGAAAAACCATCTCGAAGAAAGCAAGTAACTAAGGGCGAGGCCGAAGGCCGAGCTGCGTTCAGGAAGAAGCTAAACCATCTTGAAGAAAGTAAGCAACTAAGGCGAGGCCGAAGGCCGAGCTACGTTCTGACAAATGATAAACCATCTCGAAGAAAGCAAGTAACTAAGGGCGAGGCCGAAGGCCGAGCTGCGTTCAGGAAGAAGCTAAACCATCTCGAATAAAGTTAATTAATATTAAGATTGAGTTAATTTAATTTAAATTTTATTATAAAGTCCACGCTTCTAACGGCAAATATACCGTGCATCCTAGAACCTCGCGGTTATTCCCGGCTGGATGGAAAGACGCCCGATGCTATCACCTTAGTGCCATGGTCTAAGGGTAGTTCTTTGATGTGGGACGCCACTTTTGTTCTCACATTGGCTCCAAGTCACGTTAGGACATCTTCAAGAGCGGCTGGCGCGGCCGAGGCTGGGGCGGAGAGCATCAAACGCAGCAAATATAGAAATATAATTCAAGATTTCGAATTTGTTGCGTTTGCGGTTGAAACCCTCGGTCCGTGGAGCAGTGAAGCCAAAAGAGGCTTGAGCTGGTTGACGCAACTGGTGTCCCGTCATCAAGGGCTTATGTACTTCATTCAAAGGGTAAGCCTTGCCATCCAGCGGGGTAATGCCGCAAGTGCTCTAAGAACATTTGAAAATGCCCGTTTTGATAGTTATTTTAATGTTTGTTAGGTAGGTTTAATTCTTTAGTTATTAATATTACTTTTTTATTTTTATGAAATAAATAGATTGAGTAAACTATATTATATTCTATCGAAGAAAGGAAGTCTATAAGGGCGAGGCCCGAAGGCGGAAGAGGGTTTTTGGTTTACCTGAACGCAGCTCGGCCTTCGGCCTCACACTTAGTTCCTTCCTTTCTTCCAGAAGGTTTATCGTCTTCCTGAACGCAGCTCGGCCTTCGGCCTCGCCCTTACTTACTTCCTTTATTTGAGAAAGGTTTATCGTTTACCTGAAAGCAGCTCGGCCTTCGGCCTCGCCCTTAGTTAGTTACTTTCTTTAAGAAGGTTTATCGATTACCTGAACGCAGCTCGGCCTTCGGCCTCGCCCTTAGTTACTTACATTCTTCTTTGGAATACGAATTTCACGCGAGCGGAGCCGCGGGCTCAGCTAGTTGTTATTATAATTTTAGATAACACGAATAAGTTTTCCTTTACTTGCTTTCGTTAGCTAATAAAATAGGTGAAGTGTTTTCGAATTAAAAATGTTTTACGGCGCCTTTCGTTTTTTTTTTAACTCAATAACTCAGTGGTGTCGTCGGTCGTGATCAGCACACACACACACGCACACGTGGGAGCGGTCAGTACTTGGATGAGCTCGACCGTTGAAGGTTGACTGTGGTTCGGATTCCACGTAAAACTGTGGGTCTCTTCCCTTCTTACCTTACTAGGTGATATGGTTTAACACGACAAGGTCGGTACCACCGCACTGAATGAAAGGTCGGTTGAAAAGGCTACGTAAATAGTTCGTGTTTTCCGTCCAGTTCTGTGTAGCCGGCGCGACCGAAGGGAAGCACTGACATGGCACCTAGTTCACCAAGGTGTTATGGGCTGACATCACGGATGTACATAGTAGGTGATGTAGCCAACCGTGTCAATTTCCATAAGTAGGTATAGACTGTCGTCCCATCGCCAGAACCTCCGTATGACACCGTATACCGTCACACGTATCTTGTTACGGTGAACGAGGTTCACCATACAATTCGATAAATCGAGTGCTTCCCTAGTGAAGGTTTGTACTGTCCCTGTGTATTCGTACGCCGTGGAGCGGCCGCGCGCGGGGCGGGGTGCGGGGAAAGGAGATGTTTGTTTGGGCTGGAATTAATTGGATTGCAATACGAATGGGTTGTTCTTTGTGTGTGTTTCTCCTGAGAGTGTGTGTGCCGGGCGGAACACAGGATGATTGATAGGTATGTAGTGTTTGTAAATCATACTATTATTATTAATGGGCATCGTTAGACACCTACTCGTAGATGAAACTATGCCGCATGTCGCGTTTCTATATAGGTACATAAAAAAAAACAAAAAACAAACAAAAAAAAAAAAAAATATATTAGGTATATAGGTCGTCAGTCAGTCAGTCAGTCAGCGTGTATGCGCCCACAGCTGGTCATACACCCTTCAAATTTTCCTCCAGTCTTCCCGGCCCTCAGCGGTAGGAACTTTCAGCCGACACACTTCATGTCGTCTTTGTCGTCTTCCCACAATCCGTTTTCCCGTCCATGCCGTCTTTTAGGAGTCGGTTACTCCAACGGTCGTCGTCTCTTTGGCTGACGTGCCCAGCCCACTGTCACCTGAGCTTAGCCACTCGGTGTCCAAAATCGACAACTTTGTTTCGTCGGCGGATTGCCTCGTTACGCACCATATCACGTAGCGATATTCCCAGCATGGCTCGCTCCATTGCTCGCTGGGCAACTTTCAACCCTTGGACAACGGCGACTGTCAATTAAATAGTTCACGTTTCACAGCCGTACGTCACAACCGGGAGGACGCACTGGTCACCTATATACGGGTCTTTAAATTTTGCGGAAGTTCAGACCTCAGGGGGAATTTTAATTTTCCAAAGGCAACCAAAATTGAAAAGGGGTCCTTGGAAAACTCCCGAGTTTTCCACGGCCCATTTTTCAACTGGGTTAGTGTGTATGTTTAAATTGTTTATAATTCTCACTCACGCAGTTTTTCATTTGGATACTGACAGTAAGTATATAAAAGCTGAATGACAAGGGCATTACAAAAAGCACAAGAGAAAACAAGGATACTTGCTGCGTTTGTGCAAGCGGTCACCAAAAAGGGTGACCGCTCAAACCCGTCAAACTACCGACCTATAGCGATTACCTCCCTTCTCTGTAAGGTGATGGAGCGCATTATCAACACGCAGTTCAAGAAGTACCTAGAGACGAATGACCTCATCAGCGATCGGCAATACGGCTTCCGGCCAAAACGATCTGCTGGTGATCTCCAAGCGTACGTCACTCACCTTTGGGGGGAATCGCTCGAAGGTCATGGTGAATCCTTGGCAATTGGCCTTGATATTGCCAAGGAATTTGATCGGGTTTGGCACAAGTCGCTCTTGGCCAATTTGCCGGCTTACGGACACCCTTATGGCCTCTGTAACTGGGTCGCCGACTTCCTACATGGGCGTAGTATTCAGGTCCTAGTGGACGGTTGCTCGTCGGACGCCATGTCAGTGAACGCCGGCGTACCACAAGGATCTGTGTTGTCACCCACGCTGTTTCTTCTGCATATCAATGATATGCTGTCTCTGGGCAACATACATTGTTATGCAGATGACAGTACGGCACACGGATCCTACACCAGTCACCCTTCAGCCAGTCGGGATATTGTGGATGAGAAGAGGCGAAGACTTGTGTCTGAACTCGAACACACACTCGGCTCTATTTCCGAATGGGGCCGTAGTAATGTGGTCGAGTTCAACGCTTCCAAGACACAAGTTTGCGCGTTTAGTGCAAAGAGAGCGGCGTTCACACCGGCTCCTTCATTCCAAGGCACGTCGCTTACATTAAGCGAAAACCTCGGGGTCCTCGGAGTCGAACTGTCGCACCGCACGACCTGAACTTTCGTCGCCATATCGAGGGGAAGGCCAAGCTGGCTTCTAAAAAGCTGGGCGTACTCAATAAGGTGCGACGGTACTTCAGGCCGGACCAAAAGCTGCTTTTGTATAAATCGCAGATCAGGTCCTGCTTGGAGTACTGTTCGCACCTGTGGGATGGCTCTGCCAAATACCACCTTGCGCTTTTGGACTCGATCCAGCGTCGAGCCGCGCGACCAGTGGGTGACCCCGAAGTGTCCCGCGATCTAGAACCACTGCAACACCGTAGGGATGTCGGCTCTCTAAGTGTGTTCTATCGCTTATTCCATGGGGAGTGCTCGGAGGAGCTGTTTAACGCAATCCCGCCGTCCCCTTTCTACCTCCGCACCACACGCACTGGGCAGGGATTGCATCCCTATACGCTGGACTTACCGCGGATGCGTACTAATAGATTCTGCAGATCTTTCCTCTACAGAACCGGTAAACTCTGGAATGCTCTCCCTGCTCATATATGTCCCCCCAAGTACAGTCTCGGGTCCTTCAAGAGGGGCGTGAATACCTGTCAGGCCGGCATGGCATTCGCAACCCCCGCATACGACCGAATGTCTATGGGCGTCGTTAGACGCCTTATGGGTGGCTCGGTGCCATAGGTCGCGCTATCAATAAAAAAAAAACTTTCATGAAATGTACCTGGTGGGTGAATTAATAAATTGTGGAAATATATTCAGAGTTCTTGCAGCACAACACGGATTACTCTGCTTACCCCGATTGTCGGGATTCAGCGTGTGTGATATGTATTCAGGAACGGCAGATAAACCGAAGGAAAGCACTGGCAGAATAGGAGCAAGGTGTAATTAATGGGCAGGTATCACGGGTCTAAGATAATTTAACTTAGATACCATGTCAGATTCCACAAACACATTTTAGTATACAATAGTATACATATAGGCAAAACTCAAAACTATAGAAACCCTATAGACAAAGGATGAAAACAATAGAAATTCTGAAAATGAAATGGAGCCCGCCATAGGAAGCTGCAGACAGAACGACACACAACACCATACGAACACACAGCCCAATAAATGTATCATATTCATATCATATCTCATATGATATGAACCGACTCGAGCGCAAATATTGGGACAATTTCAGTCATTATCACTTTGAATGTTAGAGAATTCCTTCTCAGAGTTATTGCCTGTACAATGCACATTTAGAATGAATATAAAAATACAATTTGTAAGCTATCTACTTACTTAACTTAACTAGCTTATGCCCGCGGTTTCGCTCGCGTGAAATTCATATTTCAAAAGAAGAAAGTAAGTCATTAAGGGCGAGGCCGAAGGCTGAGTTGCGTTCAGGTTAATGATAAACTTTCTCGAATAAAGTATGTAAGTACTGGCGAGGCCGAAGGCCGAGCTTCTTTCAGGTAAACAATATTTTTCTCGAAAAAACTAAGTTACTAATGGCGACGCCGAAGGCGGAGCTCCGTATATGTAAACCATATACTTTCTAAGTAGTAACTAAGGACGAGGCCGAAAGCCGAGCTGCGTTCAGGTAAATGATAATCCTTCTCAAATAAAGTAAGTTAAGGCCCTGCCGAACGCCCAGCTGCGTTCGCGTAAACGATATTATATTCTATCTAAGATAGCAATTAGTCATTAAAGGTTAGGCCCGAGGGCGGGAGAAGGTTTATCGCTTACCAAAACGCAGCTCGGCCTTCGGCCTCGGCCTTATATAAATACTTTCATTGAGAAGAATATCGTTAACTTGAACGAAGCTCGGCTTTCGGCCTCGCCTTTAGTTACTAACTTTCTTCGAGAAGGTTTATTGTTTACACTAGCTAACTTCCGCCGTACAGAGTTTACGCGAAAAGTACTCGGTGTTTGAAAAGGTTCTAACGACATATCTTTACTTTCACTGTAGACTGTAGGTAGCTAGCACAAGCCCGGTTGCATATTTCCGAAGTCTACTACAGGAGTTCGCGAAAGCCTTTTATATTTTCTTCATAGATTGTCACAGATGAGACTCATAGTCAGGTGTAGTCATTTTAAAAATTGTGACTAAAACTCTGAGTTCAGACAAAATTTTTAAAATGACCGCATCTCACCATTAAAACACTGGCCAAAATGGCTCAAAACTTCAATAGCCAAAGAAAATAAAAAAAACGGCCAAGTGCGAGTCGAACTCGCGCACGGAGGGTTCCGTATCGCCATGTCATGATGACTCACGCCATCTATGGCATGTTATGAAATGTTTCATATTAGTTAAATGTCATGATTAGTTAAAATGCTTCATAATCTATTCGGCAGATGGCGCGCGCGCATACAGTTTTTGGTTTCTTCTATGGGAACCCTCGTGATTTTTTTACTTTTTCTTATTTTTATTATTTGTTGTTATATTGGCAATAATAACACATATTCTGTGAAAATTTCAACGAGCGACCTATTACGGTTCAAGAGATACAGCCCTCGGACAGACAGACGGGCGGACGGACGGACAGACAGACAGACAGACAGACAGGCCAACAGACGGCGGCGTAGGCTTAGGAATAGGGTCCCGTACCGGATACGGAACCCTAAAAATAAGAAAGACCTTCGCGAACTCCCGTAGTATGTAGACTTTGGAAGTATGCAGCCTAGTCTCCCTAGCCCGCTCACCTCTCCCCGCGCGCATGAGCGAATTTCAATTTCGTCAATAGTCTGAGTGAGAATATTTCCATCCAAAGATTTTTTCATTTCGTCTGCATTCGCAGACGGAATCGAAATACTTGGAGAGATTATTTAATTTTCTCTAATGCCGGCACTGCAATTAGTAAATATAAGTAGGATGTTTAGTTCCATCTCCTTTTATATTGCCTCTTGCCTTATTTAGGGCAAGATAAAAGTTAAATGTTTGCATAATGTGGTCGCCATGTGAAGAAACATCTAGGCGTATATGTAGGGAGACAGCGTAGTGAAAGCTGAAGGCTCCTCTAGTGTTCGTTTAAAGTCAAATCGAGTAGGTAACAGCCCCGTGGCTACGTATCAAAATAAACCCTAAAATAAAAAAAAATTATACCACTATTTTCTTTGGGTTGGGGGTTGGAGGGGGTAATTTCTAGTATAACTTAAATATATAATATTTTTTACTATAACTTTTTTCTCTACGACCGACGACCGTCTTTCGGGGTTTATGTTTTTTACCCCCCAAACCTTATATCCGAGAAAGTCGAGAAAGACTCAATCAATTTACATTACCTTTAATGTGTCATTGGCCCGCTAACAGATATAATAATAATGTGGTCTTAAATCAGTGTATGCCGACTTGCCATGTTCTTACGATGTCGTGTGATAATTGAAATAAGCTGGAGAACATAACTACAGTGAAAAGAAGCGGTAACCTCGAAAAGTTAATTACTGAAATTTTTGGAGATTTTCGACTTGTCACCGAATATGGTTGCGCCCATTTGCGATCTTTCAGATTTGGGTTTTCGTGTTTAAAATGGCGTAATTTATAACAATTTCTCATAGCCAAGCGGTAACCTTTTTGGTAATATGAATGTTCTACGGGCGAGAGGACTAGGTGTACTTGCAGCACAACGCCGATTACTCTGCTTACCCTGTTTGTCGGAATGCAGCGTGTGGTATGTACATTATATATGTATTTACGTACTTTAATACCATTTTTTGACATTTTTCTTCGCCGACAAAATGGGTCTTAAAATCTAAAGCGCCCACAGAAAGGGTCTTAAAATGGGTATGTGGTTTGTACAGAGGGTCTATTAGCTGCTGTATAAATTTGAAGCGGTAACAAAAAAAAGTAATTTAACGTCAAAATCGGCTGACTTCACGTGGTCTTAAACCAGTGTATGCCCACTTGCCATGGTCTTACGATGACGTGTGGTAATTGAAATAAGCTGGAGAACATAACTATAGTGAAAAGAATCGGTAACCTCAAAAAGTAATTTACCGACATTTTTGGCGATTTTCGACTTGTCACCGAATACGGTTGCGCCCATTCGCGATCTTTAAGACTTGGGTTCTTGTGTTTAAAATGCCGTAATTTATAACAATTTCTCATAGCCAAGCGGTAACCTTTTTGGTAATATGAATGTTCTACGGGCGAGAGGACTAGGTGTACTTGCAGCACAACGCCGATTACTCTGCTTACCCTGTTTGTCGGAATGCAGCGTGTGGTATGTACATTATGTATGTATTTACGTACTTTAATACCATTTTTTGACATTTTTCTTCGCCGACAAAATGGGTCTTAAAATCTAAAGCGCCCACAGAAAGGGTCTATGTGGTTTGTACAGAGGGTCTATTAGCTGCTGTATAAATTTGAAGCGGTAACAAAAAAAAGTAATTTAACGTCAAAATCGGCTGACTTCATGTGGTCTTAAACCAGTGTATGCCCACTTGCCATGGTCTTACGATGACGTGTGGTAATTGAAATAAGGTGGAGAACATAACTATAGTGAAAAGAATCGGTAACCTCAAAAAGTAATTTACCGACATTTTTGGCGATTTTCGACTTGTCACCGAATACGGTTGCGCCCATTCGCGATCTTTAAGACTTGGGTTCTTGTGTTTAAAATGCCGTAATTTATAACAATTTCACTAAGCCAAGCGGTAACCTTTTTGGTAATATGAATGTTCTACGGGCGACTGGACTATATGTTGAGGCGGCGCATGTCGTTTTTTTTGTTTCGTTTCGAGCCGAGTAGTACTCTTTTCTATTCTGTGGCCGAGTGTTCACGAAAGGAGCCGCCTTGTCTTTCGGGTGTCGTATTCAGGTTAGGTTAGGTTAAATCAAATTTCCCACACTTTGCCGGCTGTTCATTCGACATTCTATAGATTGCCTAGGTAAAGTATGAAATAAATGATATTTTATATATTGCCTAAATGTTTAAGCTATTATTTATTTTAGTTTAGTTTTCATATTTCTTAATTTTAGTTTAATTTTATTGTTATATTGTATGATTGTATATTGAATTTAATAAAAGCCATTATCCGATATTCTATAGAATACCGGATTATACAGATTGCCGATAACATATCCACATCCATCACCGAGCCAGCATATCGCTGGTCACGGCTCGGAGCCGTGACGCATATGTTTCATCTCTTTATGTCGAAAAAAAAAGTTGTTTTTATACATAGCCTGGTTTGTTTAAAATAACGACAAAAAATAGACTCAATGTGCTAAGCTAACGGTAAATCAGACGGACTACAGAATTACATAGAGTCCCTATGATTTAGCATAAATAGCAGTAATTTTTTGTAGCAGCACTTTTTACCATCGTAATTAATATACATACATACATAAAATTGTACGAAAAGGTTCTTGATAAAATTAAATCTATAAAAAGTAACAATATGTTCCAGAGTCAGCTAAAAATATTTCGCTTAGACAATCAATTTTACAAGTTAAGTGATTTTTGACGTGATAACGTCACGTTTTATAAATTAAGAACACCGGCTGCGCGCACGAAAAAGTGTCAATATGCTAATATATATTATATGGCGGGCAAAAGCTAGTCTTTAAGAAAGTAAGTAACAAAGGGCAAGGCCGAAGGTCGATCTGCGTTTAGGAAGAGGATAACCTTTTCGAAGAATGTAAGTAACAGAGGGCGAGTCCGAAGGCCGAGCTGCGTTCAGGAAGACCATAAATCTTCTCGAAGAAAGTAACTTTTTTGTTAGTTACTTTCTTCAAAAAGGTTTATCCTCTTCCTGAACACATCTCGGCCTTCGGCCTCGCCCATAGTTATTTACTGTCTTCGAGAATTTATCGTCTTCCTGAACGCAGCTCGGCCTTCGGCCTCGCCCTTTGTTACTTGCTTTCTTCGAGGTTTATGGTCTTCCTGAACGCAGCTCATCCTTCGGCCTCGCCCTTTCTTACTTACTTTCTTCGAGAAGGTTTATAGTCTTCCCGAACGCAGCTCGGCCTTCGGCCTCGCCCTTAGTTACTTACTTTCTTTGAGTAGGTCTATCGTCTTCCTGAACGCAACTCATTCACAAACTTTCGCGTTTATAATATTAGTAGGATTTATTTTGGGTAGGTTTGGAGTGAGGCCTGATTTTAGAAATTATTCCCAATTATCGGATGCATGCAAGCAAATCCGAAAGCAAAAGCTAACAATATATAAATTTTTGAAATGTGCTAATTAAGCCCTTTAATTTGATACCCAAAACACCATTAAAAAAAAATTTTTTTTAGATCATTACTTATGTCCTCTAGAGGGCGCCATATCCTATAGCCTATAGACGTTGGATGCGTCTTGACGGCCAGCGGACGGTCAAGACGCATCCAACGATACCTCATTTGTCAAATTATGATAAGTAGTTTCGAAGTTATTATGAGGGAACAGATGAACATACATACATACATACATACATAAATACATACATACATACATACCGGTCAAAAACATAACTCTCCTTTTCGCTTCGCCGTAGTCGGGTAAAAATAAGAATCTTTTCGCTAATATTCCGCGCATACTACACTACGTACAATATAATAAACATACGATCAATTAACTTAAATCAAATGGGAACTTCAGTTAAGTAAATATCCGCTAACATCGACTCGCAAGAACACTTTTACATAGGTTTGCACCTAAAATTAATCAAATAGATACCTAACGAAGTTAACCTACATAATATTATGAATCGAATTAAATAAGAAACTCTGCCGAGACAATGCATACACACACCGCGCTCCGCCAGACCGCACCCCGCGCCGCGTCCCGCGCCTCCGCCGCCGCGCTGCGAGTCTCCGCGAGGCGAGACGCGCTGCTAACCCCCGCCGCGCCGCGCCATCCTTTATTTCGGCGCTTGGAACAATTCGATTTGTATGGGAGCCACATCTTAGCGTAGCCGGAAGTGAATTTTAGTAAGCCTATCCTGTGTCCCGTATAGTAAAATGGGCTTGTACTAAGTTTCATCAAATTCGGATGATGGCTTTAAGAGTTATGGAGGAACATACATACATACATACAGAAAAGATTTCTAAAAATCGTCAATTTAGCTTTAGTATCATACATAGAGGCTACAAACTCAATATTTCCTAAAACAAAGTAACTTACTCCATGACCATACCTTACAGATTTATTATTAGTATAATAATATATAATATATAATATATAATATAATAATAATATATAAAATTTCTTTTAAAAGTTTTTGCCTGGGACGAACAAACCGAGCTTCCGCCACGCGCGGACTCTTCTCCAGCGGCGCAGCGACCCGCACGGTTGGAGGCACCGTGCCGGCATCACCACCGCCGCCGCTCGGTGTCCCCGGTACTCCACCAGCTCGACATGCCTGGCGACAGAAGCGGCTGCAGACCACCCGGGACGCGACGCGCGTGATGGAGAGCAGGCTCTGCGGCGAAGGCCGGCCGCCGCCGCGCTCGACTTCGACGCCGCCGCCGCCACCGCTCGCCCGCAGCAGCACTGCCTCCGCCCACCGCGTCGCCCGGCCTCCCCGCGCCCGGGTCGTCCAATACGAGAGCCGCCATTCTTCTCGCACCACTACACGCACACCCTACCACCCAGCTCCACGCCGTCGGTGCATTTCATCGACGACTAAGATGGAGTGTTGACGTCGGCCGAGCCACAAGAACTACGGTGAGGGCGGCGTCCACCACCGGCCAGCTTGGGGCCATCGGGACCTCGCGTCCCGTCTAGTGCCCCCGCTACCGGTGGTGTAGTGCACCCATGAGGCGACGCGCGCGCGAAGATGACGACGTTTAACAGACCTGCGCGACGACGTCGCCGTGCAGTCCGGCGGATACGGAGCTCTCCGAGATGGGGGTGGTGGTGGCCTACGTGTCTAGTACCACCACCTATCGCTCGTAGCTTGCCTCGCGTCGTCCCGGAGAGCTCCGTAGCCACGGCCTGCACCCGCCGGCGTGCTTGGAGGCTTGTCTCCCGCCGCCGGCGGTATTACCGTATTTAATTTTTATATTAATTTTGTGTATTTTTATTACTTTTTTGTATAATATATATAAAATTAATGTAAAATTTTCAATATGTGAAATAAAGGAAATAAAAAAAAAAATATATATATATAATATATTATATATATTTGTATACATATTTAATCATTGAAGAGGAAGAAGTTTAAAAGAGCTGCGCGACGACGACGTCGCCGTGCAGTCCGGTGGATACGGAGCTCTCCGAGATGGGGGTGGTGGGGGCCTACGTGTCTAGTACCACCACCTATCGCTCGTAGCTTGCCTCGCGTCGTCTCGGAGAGCTCCGTAGCCACGGCCTGCACCCGCCGGCGTGCTTGGAGGCTTGCCTCCCGCCGCCGGCGGTATTCCGTTTATTATTTTTATATTAATTTTGAGTATATGTGGTATACACCATACATATATTTAGACATATTTTTATAATCTGTATATTTAAAATTAATGTAAATATGTGAATGTGATAATAAATGAATAACAGAATAATAATATATAATATAATAATATAATATATTGATATTACTAATAATAAATCTGTAAGTAAGGGATGGTCATGGAGTAAGTTGCTTTGTTTTATAAGATATTGCGTTTGTGGACTCTATGTATGACACTAAAACTAAATTGTACGATTTTTAGAAATATTTTCTGTATGTATGTATGTTCCTCCATAACTCATCAACAGATCATCCGAATTCGATGAAACTTAGTACAATCACATTTTACTATACGGGATAGGCTAAATAAAATTTTGTTCCGATTACGCTTAGATGTGGCTCTCATACAAACCGAATTGTACCGCGCGCCGAAATAAAGGTACGGTAGCGGGCTTACTTACTTTCTTTTTTGACATTGGAAATGTATTTTCGATCGCTTCAGTATAGTCCCCGATTTCCAGCGAGATTACGAATTCGCCCTGGTGTCGTTAGTTTAAAGGCTACGTGCATATATAGGGTGTCAAATCACGCGTATCAACGAGGGGTACAAGATGGTAAAAATAAAATAAAACAGTTTGATGGTTTTTGAGAAAATCACAAAAAACTACTTTAAATTGCCGTTTTAGGGGTTTAAGAAGGGCACTTTTAAACATATTTCTAAATATATATTTACACTTTATAAATATATATTTTTTAATTAAATACTAACAACTTTTTGTTGCGTTATTTTTTATGTAAGTACACATATTTTAGTAATAACAATAAAAAAACACATTTATTGAAATATTTCGCCCCGATGATGTCGTCGTCGGTGGCGTCTTCAGTCAAGACGCCACCGGCCACACACCAGAGTGTGTTCTGCGAGTAGGTATAGTTTCGGAAAGAGGAAGTGATTAGAAAATCTACTAGCTCTGAACAGATACCTGTCTGCCAGAAATTGTAGGCGTAGATGGAGGAGTGGATCCACACTCCACCTGTAGGGCGTTGGCTGGGCTGGACTTCATTGCCCCTGTGATTATACGGAAGGACTTGGACTGTACGAGGTCAAGCATTCTCAATGCTGATTTGTTGCAGGGCTCTAAATGGAAAATACCGTAGTCCAATTGGCTACGAATCACGGCGTTGTACACGAGTTTTAAGGAGAAGGGCATGTCTTTTGAGACAGTTGCGTCTAGTAATACTACCTGTAATACCAATAATACCTGTGATTTTGCATACATTTTGTCGGCTCAATCCAAAAATACACCTAAAATTGTTTACGTCCATTCTATTCTACTCTATTCCAAAGAGTTTGTATTACGCGCAGCGACGTAATACAAACTCTTTGCTCTATTCATTTCCCTATCCAGCTAAGATGATGGTGAGCGAGCGAGCCACGCCACGCCACGTGGTGTAAGTACAGTATAAGACAGCTATAAGTAAGTACGTACGGCAATCCATCAATTTCCTGTACCTACTCTCGTCTCGTAGATACTCGTTTAAATAGCTAGATCTACTTGTTACATGTATTTTATATGTGGCGTGCGAATAAGTATCTTTATATATTATCTTTTATAGATATGGTCATGTGATGGTAGCCGTTTAATTATAACTAACTGGTTATATAATTATATATATATATATATATATATATATTATAGTAAAGTTAAACCGTCCTAAACCTTCTTAGCTTGCTTCTGGCCATAAATCATTCCGACCAGTTCCCATTGAAGACAATGGATCTAAACTTTAAAACTAGTTGCCTGTTATAGTGACGTTTATTGCAGCAAGGTCCAGAAACAAATAATTTTAGTATAGCTGTTCCCGCGGCTCCACTTCGCTCGTCATCGTCAGGATCGCTTTCCTCAGATGTACCAGCAAACGTCTCTGTGATAATCCCATTCCCTTGTCCGTTGATATAATTTATTGAATTACATACTCTATTGAACATAGAATAACCCCATGTTGAACTCTATATATAGAGCTTGATCATAAGAGTTTGTTTGTCCTTAGAAAAAAACACACCTTGGTACAAAAGCACACCTGAAAATAATTTCCATCTATCAACTATTGATAGATGGACCCCTTTTGTGCTTTTGTACCGCCTTCAACTCAATGGTCCGAATATGAATCACAATATCGATCCATAAATATTTCAATACAATAACAGAGAAAATTATTTAATACTTTTTAGTTCTAGTTTTTTTTAAGTCGCTTTATGTTTTTTAAAACAGTTTTTATTTCATTATTTTTAGTGTCAAACTGCAAAATGAGCGTGTTGCAGTGCTGAGGTATCGACATGCTCATGTTTTTTATTGAAAAAGTTCACATCAAAAGTTGTGCTGAAGGTAACCACAAACCATAGTTTTTTGTTGATTTTATCAAAAACCGCTGAATCAATTTCGACAAAAATTATATGGGATCACCTTTGAAGTATGACCTACCAAACAAAAAATAATTTTCAAAATCGGCCCACAATTGACGGAGTAATCGCGTAACAAACATACAAAAAAACAACATACAGTCGAATTGAGGACCTCCTCCTTTTGAAGTCGGTTGAAAAGCCACCAAGTGCGAGTTGGACTCGCGCACCGATTATCCATCACAACCATTTTTTTTTTTTTTTTTTTTTTTTATGGAAATTAACACAGTTGGCTACATCACCTACAACATCCGTGATGTCAGCCCATAACACCGGGTGAACTAGGTGCCATGTCAGTGCTTCCCTTAATTTCATGTCGGCTACAATGAATTGGACGGAAAACACGAACTATTTACATAGCCGTTTCGACCGACGTTTCGTTCAATGCGGTGGTACCAATCCGGCCGGGATAAACCCTACCACCTAGTAAGGTAAGAAGGGAAGGGACCTACAGTTTAACGTGGAATCCGAACCACGGTCAGCCTCCAACGGTCGAACGGTCACCCATCCAAGTACCGACCGCGCTCAGTGTTGCTTAACAACAGTCGACTGACCGCACCACTGAGCTACCGAGGCTGACGAATTTCCTTATCCCTTAGTCGACTTTTACGACATGCGACGGGGGGAGATGCAGTGGGGCTATTCTTTTTAAGTACCGACCCCACACGGTACAAACGAAGGCGAAGCATTAACCATCACACAATATCTTTGTATTATGTATATACCAAAAGTTTTGGAAAATCGCGAAACGCCTAAATAAAAACGACAGCAATGGTTTGACTGTCAGGCATTCCTCTTAGTTTTGAAATATACAAAAATATTTGTTTACCTCTATCTCTATCTGTACTTCTTCTAAAAGGAAACGTCTGTCTGTATGTATGTACGTTTGTATGTATGTATGTATGTATATATATATATATGTATGTATATTTAAGGTAAACTCCGGAACCTCTTAATATAATTTGATGCGGTTTACACCAATGTAAAGAGTAGTTCTTCAGGCTCACTATAGGCTATATACCATCACGCTAATAGCTTTAGGGTTGAGCAGTGTCAAGTAAAGTATAGCATGAACGGAATTTAGTGTCGAATGTCGTTATAGTCGTTAGCAGTTCTGTTGCGTTGGTGTAGATAGTTTTATGTTATGTAGATAGTTTAGGTGTAGATTAGCTTTTCGTAGAAGCTATGTCAGATAAATAGAATAAAGAGTAGATCTTCTTTCTTCTTCTCTACTTCTATAAAAGGGACCGTCTGTCTGTATGTATGTATGTATGTATGTGTGTGTGTTTGAGGTAAACTCTGGAACCACTGAACAAGAGTTTGATGTGGTTTGCACCAATGTAAAGATTAGTTCTTCAGGCTCACTATAGGCTATATACCATCACGCTGAATAGCCTTAGTTGTAGTTAGGGTTGAGCAGTATCAAATAAAGTACAGTATGAACGGAATTTAGTGTCGAATGGTAGTTGGTTTGGTAGAAGCGATGTTAGATACATACTAGAAATGTTATATGTAAATAAAATTTGGGAAGATGACACATTGTATCCTGGGGACTAACTTTTGTCGAAAAAAAAACGGAAGAGGTGAAATAGGGGATGCAATTTTGTATGGGGAACCCACCCTTTCCTATAAGGGTTCCGTTTTTTCCTCCTTTGAGGTACGGAACCTTAAAAATCCAAAAAACCTATTCTGTGTTTATCGTACATATCTGATTCGTTTGCTGTTTCGCTAAAAGGTTGGGTTGTCTGTTCATGCCAGAAATATAATGCTCCTAACATTTTCTTCGTCTTCATCTACAGAACTTTTTAAGCGTAGTTTTTTAACGCACGTTTTTGATGCGGACCTATTGTACGTTGACACGATGCGAGGTTTCACGCACGAGAAGCATGCCGCCTTCTCGAACGAGAAAACTCGCATTCGTGAAGCGTTCGTGGAACTGTTTACACTATTCCACATCTCGTTCGAGCTCGTCGTTGCAAAAATGGGGTCTGTAGACGAAGGTTTGGCGTGTATTGGTACAATTTTAGCGTTTAAAGCACGACGTTTGATTAGAAACAAAATAAAGAAGAAAAAACAGAAAAGATGTTTTTTTTTATAGAAACTGACACGCATTGGTGAACTAGGTGCCATGTCACTGCTTCCCTTCGGTCGTGTAGGCTACACTGAACTGGACGGAAAATACAAACTATTTACATAGGTAGCCGTTTCGACCGACCTTTCATTCAGTGCGGTGGTAAACCCTACCACCTAGTAATATAAGAAGGGAGTCATCTGAGATCTATGTGGATAAAGGAATGGATAAGTATATATATGTTACCGGCAAAGTATATAATTCAGTCATTTTATAGAATACCTAGTCATTCTATACAATACCGGGTCCGTCTAGTCAATGTATAAAATATTTTATCTGCTGTTAATCATTCATTACACACTATGTCTAATCTATAGATTGCCTAGGCATTTTATAGAATGCCATTAGGAGATCAGGTAAAGTATAAAATGACAAAAATAAAAGACCTCATTTCCTAAAGAGGAATGGGAAATGTGTTCAATTTACGTTAATTTAGATTACTTTAGTTAATTTAGTTTTGGTGGTTTAAAAAAAATTAACCCTAACCTAATGTTGAGGCGGCGCATGTCGTTTTTGTTATGTTTCGTTTCGTGCCAAGTGTTCACGAAAGGAGCCGCCTTGTCTTTCGAGTGTCGTATTCAGGTTAGGTCAGGTTAAACCAAATTTAAAAACACTTTGCCGGCTGGTCATTAGGCATTCTATAGATTGCCTAGGCAAAGTATGAAATAAATTATATTTCATACATTGCCTAAGCGTTTTAAGCCATTATCCGGTATTCTATAGAATGCCTAGGTATTCTATAGAATACCGGATTATACAGATTGCCGGTGACATATATAAAGATAACTCAATCATTTTCACATCAGTTCACTTTGTCATGGTGCCGTAAACAACCAAAAACCACTAAGAAAACTTTTTTGCACCAACAAACTTCGTGCGAGACGCTCCTCGCGAACGCCAATGAGCTCGTTCGCGCGCGAACGACGCTGCGTTCGTGCACGCATGCGAGCTTGCGAGAACTGTCTACACGGTGCGTGAATGCGTTCGAGAAGCATTTCTCGTGCGTGAACTCGCATCGTGTCAACCAGGCACTCAGAAAAAGTTAAACGTCACGAAAGTACGAACGGAGTTGCATTACAACGCTCCTTGCGTGTGGATCGTTGGCCGCGCTACCCAACGCCAAGTATGAGAGTATTTTGAAGTCAAATCATTGTATATTATATTGAAAGGAAGATGAGGTGCGCGTGGAGTGGGCGCAAATTGCGTCATCAGTGCAGCAGTGGTGCAGCAGTGCAGCAGGTCAACCGTGGTGTTTCTACTCGAACGACGACTATGTCAAGCCACAATGGTTACCGCTGCGCAGACGATGCGATGCTGCGACGCTTACATCACTGTCCTTCTGAAACTATCTATTAAGCACGTTCCATCTTTTCTTCTATAGTATTGTTGTTACAGACCTCTCTTCAGTTTATACTGTGCATTTACTCGGGAGCGGAGGCATCGCCTCTCGCTTAATTTCGAATAAAATTCAGTTGCCGAACCAGTGAATCTCGAACTCGCACGTCGATCACCGTGGCTAATGTAAAATCAGTATGAAAAAAAAATCAGCTATACAAAAACTAGAAAATAATAAGGGCACAAACCTGGGCCTTCTTAAGATTTTACGTCTGGGTAAGAAATCGTGCAATACTAGCGTGCTGTCTTCTCATTTCGGATGCCAAAGGGCACTTTGTGTCGCTGCGTCAGCGGAATAAGTAGGTAATAAATTGAGACTTTTAACAGACTAATATAAAAACGTGGGGTGCATGTTATTTATTACGTGTATTATACGCCCCACGTTTTTATATTAGTCTGTTAAAAGTCTCAATTTATTACCTACTTATTCCGCTGACGCAGCGACACAAAGTGCCCTTTAGCATCCGACATGAGAAGACAGCACGCTAGTATTGCACGATTTCTTACCCAGACGTAAAATCTTAAGAAGGCCCAGGTTTGTGCCCTTATTATTTTCTAGTTTTTGTATAGCTGATTTTTTTACTAGTTTTTTGTACAGCTATTTTTTTTAATAAAACCGTTTAACTTAAAAGTTTTTTACCTATTTTTTTATTTACTCGTTTTTAGTTTGATTTTTTTTATAATTTTTTTTTCTTTCATCTTGTTCCCACGAGTATTGGACCAATAACAGTCGACCCCCCCAGAGGTTCATGTAGAGGGGCAAGGCTCTCATACAACAAGGTGTGCCCAGCCTTGAAGGTTGAAACGCTAACGAAGTATAATTTTTATCCACCCTAATGCCACACAGTCCGTGGCACGTTTCAAACGTTGACTTGGGTGGTGTATCGCTAACGACGTATCATTTTTAGCCACCCTAACACCACACAGTTCTCGGGACAATACAGAAACCTTAACTTGGGTGGATTCAAACAAATATCCTGATCATTATTTTTGTTTTATTTAAGTTCAACAGTCCACCTCCTGCCTCCATAATCAGATCCTCGTCACCAAGTGTATTGGTAGAAGTATGGGATACTCTTCCAAACCAACCAAATGAGCCCAAATTCGAGGGGGTTACTAGTAACAGTTGAAGAGTTCCACTGTCCACCTCCTGAATCCATCATTAGACCCTCGCCACCAAGTGTATTGGTAGAAGTATGGGACACTCGTCCAAACAAACCAAACGAGCCCAAACTCGAGGGGGTTACTAGTAACGGTTGAAGAGTTCCACTGTACACCTTTTGACTCCATCATCAGACCCTCGTCGCCAAGTGTATTGGTAGAAGTATGGGACACTCGTCCAAACCAACCAAATGAGCCCAAAATCGAGGGGGTTACTAGTAACGGTTGAAGAGTTCCACTGTACACATCCTGACTCCATCATCAGACCCTCGTCACCAAGTGTATTGGTAGAAGTATGAGACACTCATCCAAACCAACCAAATGAGCCCAAACTCGAGTGGGATACTAGTAACAGTTGAAGAGTTCCACTTTGCACCTCCTGACTCCATCATCAGACCCTCGTCACGAAGTGTATTGGTAGAAGTATGGGACACTCGTCCAAACAAACCAAATGAGCCCAAACTCGAGGGGGTTACTAGTAAGGGTTGAAGAGTTCCACTGTACACCTCCTGACTCTATCATCAGACCCTCGTCACCAAGTGTATTGATAGAAGTATGGGACACTCGTCCAAACCAACCAAAAGAGCCCAAACTCGAGGGGGTTACTAGTAACGGTTAAAGAGTTCCACTGTACACCTCCTGACTCCATCATCAGACCCTCGTCACCAAGTGCATTGGGAGAAGTATGGGACGCTCGTCGAAACCAACCAAATGAGCCCAAACTCGAGGGGATTACTAGTAACAGTTGAAGAGTTCCACTGTGCACCTCCTGGCTCCATCATCAGACCCTCGTCACCAAGTGTATTGGTAGAAGTATGGGACACTCATCCAAACAAACCAAATGAGCCCATACTCGAGGGGGTTACTAGTAACGGTAGAAAATTTCCACTGTACACCTCCTGACTCCATCATCAGACCCTCGTCACCAAGTGTATTGGTAGAAGTATGGGACACTCGTCCAAACCAACCATATGAGCCCAAACTCGAGGGGGTTACTAGTAACGGTTGAAGAGTTCCACTGTACACCTCCTGACTCCATCATCAGACCCTCGTCACCAAGTGTATTGGTAGAAGTATGGGACACTCGTCCAAACAAACCAAATGAGCCCAAACTCGAGGGGGTTACTATACTAGTAACGGTTGAAGAGTTCCACTGTACACCTCCTGACTCCATCATCAGACCCTCGTCACCAAGTGTATTGGTAGAAGTATGGGGCACTCGTCCAAACCAACCAAATGAGCCCAAACTCGAGGCGGTTACTAGTAACGGTTTAAGAGTTCCACTGTACACCTCCTGACTCCATCATCAGACCCTCGTCACCAAGTGTATTGGTAGAAGTATGGGACACTCGTCCAAACCAACCATATGAGCCCAAACTCTGAGGGGGTTACTAGTAACGGTTGAAGAGTTCCACTGTCCACCTCCTGACTCCATCATCAGACCCTCGTTACCAAGTTGAAATTATCATAATATTGTATTGTCACGAGAACTCAATGTGTGTGCAAAGTTTCATAAAAATCGGCTCAGTAGAAGTAGTTGAAAAAGTTGTCGCAAGATTTGAAACAAAGATAGAAACAAATTTACGAAGTCAAGCTAAATAAAACCGTTTAATAATAAAAAGAGAATTGCTGTATCTGATAAATTATATGGAAATCATTATTTTGTTATTTTTAGTTACACGATTTTCATAACTAACTTTTTTTTATTTTATTGACAGCGCGACCTATAGCGCCGAGCCACCCATAAGGTGTCTAACGACGCCCATGGACATTCAGTCGTATGCGGGGGTTGCGAATGCCATGCCAGCCTGACAGGTGCCCATTCACAGCCATCTTGAAGGACTCGAGACTGTACTTGTGGGGAAATATATGGGGAGAGAGATCGTTCCAGAGTTTACCGGTTCTGTAGGTAGAGTAAAGATCTGCAGAACCGATTGGTACGCATCCGCGGTAAGTCCAGCATGTAGGGATTCAATCCCTGCCCATTGCGTGTGGTGCGGAGGTGGAAAGGGGACGGCGGGATCACGTAAGCTGGTATTTGGCAGGGCCATCCCACAGGCTTTTTCGTCAAAATAAAACTCATTGGTACACGCCTACCGGATTCGAACCTCGGACCTCTTGCATAAGAAGCCATGCCTAAACCACTTGGCCACGGTGAGCGGTAGTGGAGCTAAAATGCATAACCAAATATGGTAATAATAGGTGGAAAAGTTATTTATTTTTAAATAGGTAGGTATTTACCTACAGCAAATTAGGTAAAGCATCTTCTTAGTATACTTATTCGGTAATTCCTTCAATAATGTCATTAAATTGTATTCCGTCAAAGATGGTTTTTTATTAGTTTAACACACTCAAATAAAAACAGTATTACAATTTATTGATATCTATTTTATTACATATGCTATGGTAGGGGAATATATTTTTTGTGTAGAGTTTTATCATCGGATACAGTACTTTGAACAGTGGTTACCGCTGAAGGTCCGGTAGTTTGTTTTTTTAATGCATTTCCCCGCTGAACTACGCTGGGTGTAATTTTTACTTTGTTACTCTTCCCCTGAATTCTATTTTTATAGGAGATAGAGCTAAAATCCGAGAAAACATCAGTTGAAGTAGAATTATTACGTAGTTTCATGCGAGCGTGTGGTCCGGACATCTTCTTTACCGTTGTGAGAAGTGAACTGACCCTCAGTGAGGCGCGCTCAGATGTGATGTTTCGGTGATTCCTGTATGTCGAATTGGTTTTATTTCTCCCAAACTGTTGTTGGTTAATCCATTCACTAGTGTTGATAGTTTTCTTATGGATTTCTGTTCTCAAGCTCTTCATGCGACGTCCTGGTGCTCTACCCGTAGATTCCACAGTGGATATGAAGTCTAACGTAACGTCAACATTTTCGGTAGTAACCTGCCACCACGGCAACTGGTATAGTGAACGTCGCCCTACGCGTGGTGTCCCGTCTGACGTCGAAGTTTTATTTTGCTTTACGAACCCGAACCACAGGGCGAGTTTCAATAAAACACCGTATTTTTGGCAGAGCATGTATATCACAGCAATGGCAACGAGCATACCGAAACAGTTAGCCGCCGGACCCTGGCGCCCTAGAACGCTACAATTTCCGCCGCACATGGAGAAACACTTCATTCGCAACGTGCCGATGAACACCAAAGCCACGGGTAAGAGAGTCAGCATCTGCATGACGAACGAGAGGAGGTTGTAAATCGTCTGCATGATCATCCTAAGTATGTTCTCTAACATCACCAGCATCGTGATGAGGAATCTCGTAAGCATCTTTATGATACAAATCAACGGTGTCAGGATGAAAGTGCACATCTTATAGGCCTGGTTAATCTGAAACAAGAAAAATCTTTAGAATCAGGTTACAACCAGAGCGTATTTGTCAAATGACCCATATCATATTTAAGAAACCATAATCACGTACTTAATTGATTACACAAAGAATTTTTTATTCGTACAATATTGATGATTGATAAATGCAATTAGTTATTCAAGCGAGTGACAATTTGAGCTGTCATGGTGACTTGTCATAAATTTTTTTTGTCCCTTTTCGGAACAGGCAAAACTATTTAAAGTCTCAATAGTGCGTGTTGGCAAATTTTGGGTGTTCATGTGCCGAACGTTTTCCGGAGCATTTTAAAATTTAGAAACTGTAACGGTCGCGGGCACTTTGTTCAATTCGAACTACTTCGCTTCCATTGTTAATGTTTAGACTCTTGCAAACTATCCCTAATTTTGGCCACATAGTGAATGATTTGTATGACATGTGGTATTTTTTTTTTATTTTTATTTTTTTTTTTTTATGAAAGTCTCCTTTTTATTTGATGTTTCATTCTCGAACGTTGCTTTGTGCAAACAATATTGATACCTTATGTTTATATGTTAGTACTAAGCACGTACTCGCTTTATATATATTTTTATTAGAAAAAAATGCAAATCGAAAATCATTGGAAAAAATACATCCCGGCCAGGATTCGAACCTGGGTCTTTGGCTTGAGCCGCCAACGCGATAACCAACTACGCCACCGGACCGTTACGTATTATCTCCAAATTTTCGCTCTCTTGCACCTTCATGATGATGTCGCATAATTTTTGCGAACAGTCAACTTGCACGGTTCAATGTTGAACCTTATGCTGTCGTCACCAAAGTCGTATTTGGCATCGGACACTAGAAGTTGACTTGAGGTTTTTAATAATATTTTTTATTATCTCCAAATTTTCGCTCTCTTGCACCTTCGTGATGATGTCGCATAATTTTTGCGAACAGTCAACTTGCACGGTTCAATGTTGAACCTTATTGCATTTTTCTAATAAAAATATATATAAAGCGAGTACGTGCTTAGTACTAACATATAAACATAAAATATTATTAAAAACCTCAAGTCAACTTCTAGTGTCCGATGCCAAATACGACTTTGGTGACGACAGCATAAGGTTCAACATTGAACCGTGCAAGTTGACTGTTCGCAAAAATTATGCGACATCATCATGAAGGTGCAAGAGAGCGAAAATTTGAAGATAATACGTAACGGTCCGGTGGCGTAGTTGGTTATCGCGTTGGCGGCTCAAGCCAAAGACCCAGGTTCGAATCCTGGCCGGGATGTATTTTTTCCAATGATTTTCGATTTGCATTTTTCTAATAAAAATATATATAAAGCGAGTACGTGCTTAGTACTAACATATAAACATGAAATATTATTAAAAACCTCAAGTCAACTTCTAGTGTCCGATGCCAAATACGACTTTGGTGGCGACAGCATAAGGTTCAACATTGAACCGTGCAAGTTGACTGTTCGCAAAAATTATGCGACATCATCATGAAGGTGCAAGAGAGCGAAAATTTGGAGATAATACGTAACGGTCCGGTGGCGTAGTTGGTTATCGCGTTGGCGGCTCAAGCCAAAGACCCAGGTTCGAATCCTGGCCGGGATGTATTTTTTCCAATGATTTTCGATTTGCATTTTTCTAATAAAAAAATATTGATACCTACTGATTTATTGATATTCTTATTAGAGGAACGGTTCGAGAGTGTAACGTCAAATACAACGGCGGCATTCACTACGGTATTGTCACGGGGCGCGGCGCCGCCGCACGCACCGCGCCAGGGCCGTGATGGCGCCGCTCCTCCACCGCCGCGCCGCCGCCCGTGATGATGTGGCCGGGCCCTAGGTCATGTCATGATATTTCACGTAATATGTAGTTGACTATTTAGAATACCTAGCTATTTTGCTACAATTATCAGCCACAAGACGTCCACTGTTGAACATAAGCCTCCCCCATAGATTTTATTACTTGTTTTCAAATCTATGCATGTGAGTAAATTATGCTAAAAATAACTAAAAACCAAATATTGGTATAAAAAAGTATTTAATTCGTAAATAGTGACATAAATAGAGGATACAATTATTTCAATGTGAAAAATGAGTAGGTATGTACTGAAAAATATTGTTTTTCTTCAAACCCTGGTTTACAATAAGTATGGTCACTTGATTTCGCTGTGATTTCAGTAGTACACGTATTATGATAGTCGTGATCAATAGGCCACACCCCAGGCATATTGTTTTGGATGATTTTTTTTTTCTTGCGAATATCTGGCTCTCCAAGCAGTTATTTCGTGTTTTGCCTTGTTTTTCTAGTACATCCAGAAGTACATGAATAAAAACATTTTTTCTTTGTCTTTTTTTACCAGCTGTTGTGACTTTTGTACGCATTTCTTCTGCAGCGTTCTTTTCTTTATCAATTTTGGAAATGAACAATTACTTACACCTGAAAATTCAATCAATCACAAAACATCTAGGTAATTAAAATGAATCTGTTATGTGGGAAAAAATTGGTTTACAACTGGCAACACTAACCTGTAGCAGTTTATATTCTTTTGTAAATCTGATGAAATGGAATTATCGGCGCTTGTTGTCGAGGATCCTCTTCAAAAATTATTTAACTTTTAGGATTATATTCCGGGCATCACTGTGAATAGCTTTCGAAATTTCGGCATGATAAAATTCTTTAAGGCGGCTACTGACACACCTGCCGCAGGGGCAATCTCGGGATTGCCTCCTTGATTGACTCCTTGATTGTGATGTGTATAGGCAAGCAGGGGCAATTTTCTAGATTGGCCCTGCGGCAGGGCGGCAGGGGCGCGAGACCTTCCTAGAACCCTAGATCGGCCCTGCCGCCCTGCCGCCCTGCCGCGAGTGTAGCGCGATTGGGACAATTTCTCAATTCAGTTCGGTGGCGACTGCCGCGCGGAGTGCACGTGCGTCGCTCACAATGGATAATGGATTCTAATAATAATGAGCGTGAAGTTTGGACGCGGGTGATAGAAGTGTATAAAGAGCGGCCTCACATGTGGGACAAAAAAACAAACATTATTTTCTCGCTTCGTTTCTGTAACCACTTCTTCACCCAGCATCTCCTTTTTATTTTTTTTTTTTGCGTTAGCACCTCGGAAAGACCCAAGGCTATAACGAACCTTTGAGGTTTCGATAATACCGGCGCCATTCTCAACGCGTGTGTTCAGCGGGACGTTTACTCTCATACTGAACGGCAGGCATGTGTGTAGAGACAACCCCTAAATTGCCCCGACCATCGTGCGCCTGAAATTGCCCCTGCAGCAGGTGTGTCAGTAGCCGTCTTAAGGAGACAGAAAACTCGAACTGAACACGCTTTGACACATATGACAGCCGAATGACACGTCTGTTCTTCTTCTTTTAAATAGTGGCAACCAAACGAATAGGAAATTACTTTATTACTGCCAGTATCCAGTGACGGCGCTGCACGGTATAAATTTGTGATTGCTTATTATAATATAAAAAAAAACAAAATAATTTAGAAAGGAACGAAGCATTTGAAGTTACTAGTTTGCATGCACAAATTCTGGAAGACACACACTTAGTTGTAAATAAGAAGATGAAACTAAATAAATAAAACATTATACATATATATATATATATATATATATATATATATATATATATATATTTGTCCCGCGAACAAAGTTGCGTCCACCTATTACAAAATTTTCATATAATACTGCGTCCACCGCACTTGGGCTTCCGTATACGGACGCAACTTTGCAACCTCTGTTCTTTTAACTAGAAATGACTTCTAATGCCATCTAGAAGCGTTCTGTGAAAACACCCGTGAACACAACCACGGACGCAACTTTACTGAAAAAGTATACAAATTCGGGTATTTTAGTTCAGCCAAATCCCGAGCGGCGCAGGTGGCGACACTGAGCGCGCGTATACCCTGCCCCGCGCCCCTGCCGTATATAAAATATCGATTGGCTCAGTAGTATTGCGTCCGGTATTTGGAATGCGTAATTTAACCTCGCCCGGGCCTCTCGCGTGGGACCCCCCCCCCCCCCCCCTCGGCGCATATAAATGAGCTATTAGCACGATAGTACTGCTTCCACTATTTCTAATGCATAGTAACCTAGCCCGATCGCCTCTCGCTCGCCCGGCGGCGCTCCCCCCCCCCCCCCCCCCCCCCCCCCCCGGCGCATATAAATCAGCTATTAGCACGATAGTGTTGCTTCCACTATTTCTTTCTAATGCATAGCCTAGCCCGAGCGCCGCTCGCTCGCCCGGCGGCGCCTCCCCCCCCTCCCCCGGCTCATATTAATCAGCTATTAGCACCATAGTATTGCTTCCACTATTTCGAATGCGTTGTTTTAGTTAAGTCACTGGTCCATAGCTTTGTGTGAGTGGTGTAGTATTAACGAGTTTTAGCCGCGTAGACAACAGACAGAACCAACCATAATATGTAGTTAGTTATCTAGATAGGCGTGTACCTTATGAATTTAAACTTTCATAATGAGGAGGAGGCGGCGAACAAAAGCGGACATGTCCACCCACATAGATTTATTTTTTACTAGCTTTTGCCCGCGGCTTCGCTCGCGTTAAATTCCATAAGGACAAAGTAAGTCACAAACGGCAAGTCGCTAGGGGCGAGGCCGAAGGCCGAGCTTCGTTCAGGTAAACAATGTTCTCCCTAGAAGGAGTAAGTAACTAAAGGCGAGGTCGAAGGCCGAGTTACGTTCGGGTAAACGATGTACTCTCTAGAATAAATAAGTCACTAAAGGCGAGGCCGCAGGCCGAGCTACGTTCAGGAAAACTATGTGCTCCCTACAAGAAGTAAGTCAGTAAAGGCGAGGCCGAAGGCCGAGCTACGTTCAGGTAAAAGGTGTACTCTCTAGCAGAAATAAGTCACTAAAGGCGTGGCTGCAAAGTGCTACTTAGAAGTAGTAAGTTACTAAAGGCGAGGCCGAAGGCCGAGCTGCGTGCTGGTAAACTATGTACTCTCTAAAAGAAATAAGTCACTAAAGGTGAGGCCGCAGGCCGAGCTGCGTTCAGGTATACGATGTACTCTCTAGAAGAAATAGAAGAATTAATTGTAAGAATTTCTCATTCTAAAAAAATAATTAAATTATTATTTAAAATAAAATAAATTATAATTAAAAAATTTTGCTAATATTGCTTACCTGGACGCAGCTCGGCGTTCGGCCTCGCATTTAAAGACATACTTCTTCTAGGGAGAACATTGTTTACCTGAACGCAGCTCGGCCTGCGGCCTCGCCTTATTTCTTCTAGAGAATACCGATTATTTAAACACAACTCGGCCTTCGGTTTCGCCTCTAGTGACTTACTTCTCTAGGGCGGATATTGCTTAACTGGACGCAGCTCGGCCTTCGGCCTCGCAATTAGTGACTTACTTCTTCTAGAGAGAACATTGTTTACCTGAACGCAGCTCGGCCTCCGGCCTCGCCTTTAGTGATTTATTTCTTCTAAAGAGTACATCGTTTGTAAAACTTGACGAGTCTAACTGCAGTGTGCTGCCTATAGATGATTAATAAACAATAAAGCAGCTCGGCCTGCGACCTCGCCTTATTTCTTCTAGAGAGTACCGATTATTTAAACACAACTCGGCCTTCGGTTTCGCGTTTAGTGACTTACTTCATCTAGGGCGGATATTGCTTAACTGGACGCAGCTCGGCCTTCGGCCTCGCAATTAGTGACTTACTTCTTCTAGGGAGAATATTGTTTACCTGAACGCAGCTCGGCCGGCGGCCTCGCCTTTAGTGACTTAATTCTTCTAGGGAGAACATTGTTTACCTGAACGCAGCTCGGCTTTCGGCCTCGCCCTCAGTGACTTACTTTCTTCGAGTAGTATGAAGAGAGTATATTGTTTATCTGAACAAAGTTCGACCTTCGAATAACCTTGGAGTTAGTGATTTACTTTGTCCTTTAATTAATTCAGCGTTATGGTATATAGCCTATAGTTAAACTCCAGAACTCTCTTTGAATCGGTGCAAACCGCATCAAAATTTGTTACTAAATGCCGTTCATACTATACTTCAAAGAACAAAGTCCTCTCATACAAACTTTCACCCTCCTTTTAACCCCTTTAAAAGGTGAAAATCAAAAAACCGTGATACACGTCTTCATTTGTTTATGCTCAGTAGCCTTAATTAAAATTTTTATATTTCTAACTTCAAAGGACAAAGACTTTCATGCAAACTTTCATCCCCTATTTCACCCCCTTAAAGTTGAAATTTTCAAAAATCCTTTCTTAGTGGATGCTTACGTCATATAATAGAACTACGTTCCAAATTTCAACACTCTAAGTCTTACGGTTTGGGCTGGGCGATGATGAGTCAGTCGGGCGTAGTCTCAAAGAATAAGTACGAAGAAGTCTTCGTAGTATAGAAGATCGATAGATAGATAGATAGATTTTTTTTTATTCTCTGAGCTCATATTTATGTCGTCCCTGAAGTACTTTCATTCAAAACCGCTTCTTTCCTATACAAAATAATACTCAAATATGCATTTTCAGTCAAAACCAGACTTGTCTCATTAAAATTAGAAGAAAATATGATTGCACCTTCATTTACAATCAAAACGGGATCATAAGTCGGGGGTCATCATAAGTCCTTTTCATGGTATTAACTTCATCAAATTATATTTTTTCTAGAATAAGAATATTCGTAAAATACAATTCATTTTATTTTGTGCTGATACTAACATAAACAAAAAAGTTACAAGGTTTTAAAGCTTGGGTTTTGGTAATTTTCAAAAATAAAGAAAAAAAATCGTATCTTGATACCACGTGACACCTGACAAAAGGTATCATCATGGGTCAAAACCTTGTAAATGAGCCCACGTATATAAAAAAAAAATCATTCGGTCGATGTGCCGAACACCCTGTATAATAAATACTATTATAACGAATACAATAATAATAACAATTTCAATTATTACATTTTGCAATCACTTCTATATTACAGCGCGCAGACACAACTTTTCCCTCAAATTGTTTGGATAGGTTAGATTAGGTTACGTTAGGTTAGGTTAGCTTAGGTTAGGTTAGGTTAGGTTGGGTTAGTTTAGATTAGGTTAGTTTAGGCTAGGTTAGGTTAGTTTAGGCTAGGTTAGGTTTTTTTAGGTTGTGTAAGTTTGGGTAGTAAGGTTAGATCTAATAAGGTTAGGTTGGGTTGGGTAAGGTTATGTTAGGTTAGGTTAGGTTAGGTTAGGTTAGGTTAGGTTAGGTTAGGTTAGGTTACATGCACATGAGGATGTGTTACATACAAATTTACTCACAGGTTGACCTAATCAAAGAGTGTTAATATTTAAAAAATACGTGGGAAGCAATATCTAATGTCGGTTTTTTAAAGTAGATTTTGACTTGAATTCGAATGTCGAAATTGTTAGGTAATCGATTGGAAGCAATAGTGCCTGTTTCTTGAAGAAGGTACAGTAAATATTTTGACTTTAATTCGACCATTAGATTGAAAGCATCAATGTAATTTGTTTTTTTATTTAGTGTATATTTTGACTTTTATATGACCTTTGTTAGTGATGTGATGAATGGATTGGAAGCAATAGTGTCGGTTTTTTTTATATTTAGAGTATACATAGTTTGACCTTGACTGGATTGGACTGGCTGGACGCCATAATGTGTATTATAAAAGGAGTCAATTCAGTGTGTAAATTGAAATGTATACTCATAATATACAGGGCGGGTGCCGAAATGTCTGTAATATGAACAGACGTCATACGGAGGGTGAAATGAAAACAGCATATATAAATACGAATAAAAATATCGAAATAAAAAGTAATCTGCCCATACGATAGAAAGTTTTTATTACACTATTTTCACTTACATCCTTATTAAATACTCTAGAAGTGATGGACGCAGCAAGTATCTTTTTTGAAAGGACGCAGAAATGATAGCGGGATGTATATATATATATATATATATAATTAATTACAGTCTTACGTCATTACATTTTATAAATTTTAATATATATTTTATAACATGGAAATTGTTAGTATACAGTATCGTTTGTATGTTAGTAGGGAGTGGGACTTTAAACAAATGTAAAGTGGCATATAATAACGGAGGGGAATTAACCGCGAGGGTAATTGGACAACCGAAGACACAGACATGTTGTCTGTGACCGAAAAGTTGTGTCCAGGGTTCATTCGTCCAGTCCGCACTCGCAGATTGATGAGTCAAGTATACGAAGTCGGGCTAGATGCACTGGAGTGCAGCAGTGTCCAATTCTCATTCGGCACAGAACTGAGGTTTCCTTTTTATTAGCCGTAATTTTAAAAAACCAAGGCTTTGCGGGTGTGACCCGCTGAATGGTGTCATAGTGAGCCGCACTCGTTCGACTGGACACGGACCATTCATCGGACCAGGAATCATGAAGGTATGTTTTTGGGAGTGCCAAAAAATCATGGGGAAAATTAATGAACGGAGCCCTATCTCCACACACCACCGCCTCCTTGGCTAGAGCGTCTACACCACAGAGCATGAAATACCTACCGGGGGCGCCGGTGGTCGGTATTTGATGCTCTGTGGTCTACACGCACAAGGTTGCAACCTTTTAAAAATAAAATGAAGCTCTTATTGTCGTCAGTATTTTTTATGACTTAAGAAATTATGATTCTGTCATATTTTGACGTGATAACGTCTTATAAATTGATGAACACCGGCAGCACGCACGAAAGCGTGTCACGTTTATATTCAAAGTTACCATGGAAACGTCCTCGGCCCAAGCGGCAGTGTTGCCAAACGTACGGTAATTGCCGTATCGTACGGTAATCGAGACTAGAAATCGACAAATGTATGGTGTACGGCAGTGATAGGGGTGCCGTACGAAGAAATACCGTAATTCTTATAGCTGTGTTTCTTTATGACGTTATCACGTAAAACTATCGTCCGTAAACCGACTTTCCAGACAACCAATTTATTACTCGTCCTCGGGATTTTGGGAGGTCATAAGTCCTTTTCATGGTATTAACTTCATCAAATGATATTTTTTCTACAACAAGGATACATCGTAAAATCAAATAAATTTTATGTCGTGCAGATATAATCATAAACAGAAAGGTTACAAGGGGTTAAAGCTGAGATTTTGGTAATTTTCAAAAATAAAGAAAAAAAATCATGTATCGATACCACGTGACACCTGCCAAAAGGTGTCATAGGTCAAAACCTTGCAAATTACCCCAATTACCTAAAAAAAAAATTTTCGGTCGATGTGCCGAACACCCTGTATACTGACAGGACAGTTCCGTCATATTATATACAGTGCGACAAGGCTTGAAATGAACGTGGATGACGTTTGTGGGAGGGCGCTGTTGCAGCATTAATGTTGTCAATTTTGAAAATTTCCTTACACTAGGGGAAAATATCGTTGCAAAAGAAAATGTATGTATAATAGTAGTACCTATAAGGTAAGTAGGTACTTACTTATTTTTTATTTTATGTATTGAATTTTAGGAAGACTTGCTCTCTAACTAAATAACAGATAGTCTTTGGTGTTGTTAGCAGAAATCGAAGTCTAAGAAGTGATACTAACGTACGCGTGAAAATTATATATAGCAGGCAATATATTCTATTATACATTTACAGCAGTTATAACGTTAGAAATATTCCACCTTTCCTGCTGTTTGCTATAATGCTGTTTTGCTATTTATACTCGTACGTACCGCCATCTAGTTGATATAATAAAAATTATTTGTAGTGTAGCCTGTAGGTACGTGAAGCTCTCGCTCCATAGAGGGCAGTGTTAGTACTATTTTGTAACTTAACCCTTAATACAATGACTAAAGGTTACATTTTAAATAATTAAATAAAACAGCAGACTAGGACATTAGAAATATTATAATAGAATTAGACTGCTGTTTGTTAAAAACAGCAACAGCAACAATAAAACAGCAGTAGCTATAGCAGTGCGCGCTCGTTGGTTGCTATGAGCAGACTTATACAGCAGCAGCAGACAGCAGTTCTAGCTAGTGTCTACTAGATATATTTTAATAGGAATAAAAACATGTTTTTTTTATTGGAAACTGACACGGTTGGCTGCATCACCTACAACGTCCGTGATGTCAGCCCATAACACCGGCTGAACTAGGTGCCATGTTAGTGCTTCCCCCTTTGATCGTGCCGGCTACACTGAAATGGTCGGAAAACACAAACTATTTACATAGCCGTTTAGACCGACGTTTCATTCAGTGCGGTGGTACCAACCCGGGTGGGTTAAACCCTACCACCAAGTAAGATTAGGAGGGAAGGGACCTACAGTTTTACGAGGAATCCGAACCTCGGTCAGCCTCCAACGGTCAGCGGTCACCCATCCAAGTACTGACCGCACTCAGCGTTGCTTAACATTTAATAGCGACAGTTGAGGAGCGTCAGAACAAAAACCCTTAAATCCACTTTGGGTCGAAAATTGTTTTATATTTTTAAACGGTTTTATTTAGCTTGACTTCGTATATTTGTTTCTATCTTTGTTTTTTTCTAATAGAATGAGTTAACCATTATAGCGCGGTTTTCTCAACCGTTCACTTCGAAAGAATGCGGCGCGCACCCTCCGCTCTCCGCCCCCACCGCAATTGCCAATCAGTACGGTGGAGGCGGAGAGCGGAGGGTGCGCGCCGCATTCTTTCGAAGTGAACGGTTGAGAAAACCGCGCTATACATATAAATATGCTCTCAGACCGCAACAAATTGCCTTGAAACCTTCCCAAAAAAATATCAAACATAGGTGTCCACTTCTAAATACCTTAAATGCGAAAGAAAATATTTTGTCATGTACTGGTCCGCATAAAAAAACCTTAAATCTCCCTCTTAAAATCTAATGTTTTGAGCATGGCGGCCTTAATAGGACACATAACCTTGATTTGTTGATGCTTACCAGTCGGTCTTTGGAAATTCTATTTTTACAAAAAATAAGTAGTTATTTCTGAAAAAAATGCAAAAGTGGATTTAAGGGTTTTTGTTCTGACGCTCCTTAGTTGACTGTCTGCACCACTGAGCTATCGAGGCTGACCATCATGGCATGGCTTATATATTATAGTGATTGAACCATAGGATTAGCAATATTTGTGAAAATGCCGCCGAGCTGAAGATTACAATGACAAGTTGTGCAATCTCAAAATTACTGATTTATTAACCGAATAAAAATATTATAAAACCCTTTACAAATACATAATAAATACCGTCGAAAATATTATATAAATTTTAAAGAAATGGCAGAAGGACCCGGCATCCAAACAAAAAAAAATTGACCACAGACAGATTAATGATCTGTCTACCTGCTGTATTCCCGTGATTTTTATAACACTAATATTTATCTCTTATTTCAGTTATGCTAGTTATTCCAACAGCGTTAGGTTCAAATTCCAACATCAGCACCAAAAACAGCAATATAGCACTTTGAAACAGCAGCTATATAAAAACAGCAGATCATTCTAACGTGCTGTTGAAAAACAGCCGTTATTCCCACGACTACGCGTAAACGGGGGAAACGCTAAAAGAAAATGTATGTAAAAATGCGAAAACACGAAAACTTCAAACACCTCTCGCGCTTTAGTCGTTAACGCTGCATACTCGAAACAAACTCTAACGAACAGACAAAGGATTTATCTTTATTTTATTCTTCAAACAAAACCTTTTATGAAGCCTAGGTGGGGCAATATGGGCTACGAAAGTTGAAAAATTTTCTTACGAAAAAATGGTTTCAAACTGCGCAAACATCAAATTCACGAACTAAGTTTGACGGGTACATGCAGAGTCCCTCGATTTTTTTTGGGCTCTGTCGAATGCCCCATTGGTCTCTCGGCACAGTCACCCATGTTGGTTTACATAAAAAAAATTGGTTGTCTGTAATAAAAAAAAGTCGGTTTACGGACGATAGTTTTACGTGATAACGTCATGAATCATGATCCTACATAACGCCATCTACATATCAAAGCGCATACTACAACGTTGCAACACCTAACTAACTGCGAATCAAGTAAACTACCGCTGAAGTATTTCATTTATAATCCTACATAACGCCATCTACATATCAAAGCGCATACTACAACATTGCAACACCTACCTAACTGCGAATCAAGTAAACTACCGCTGAAATCTTCACGTACTGTTGACCGAATTCGCTTCGCTAGGTACATGATCGATTTAGCGGTCACACAATATTGGTGGCAGGGACCGCGGGTTCGAGGCTCACAAAAGACGGACAAATATATTTTGTATTTCCTACTCTCCATATATGCCCCTCTATCGCTTGTTACGCGCTCTCGCTTGCACACACAGGTTCAGATGAAACGTGACACTTTTTCGTGTGTGCAGCCGGTGTTCATCAATTTATAAGACGTGACGTTATCACGTAAAAAAAAATTATGGACATATGCGTATAATGGGAAGGGAAGGTTATGCTAAATTAAAATGCACAGAATATTTTAATAATGTTTATGGCCATATTTCAAAATACCCACGCATATTTTCAATTTGTTTATAAAGTACGTTATAATGACGCAATACCTAAAATTTCGATATCAAATCTCGAACCATGGAAACAGTTTCGAAAAATGTTTTTGTTCAATTTTATATTGTTTGGTATTTTGTGAAGCGTCCGAAATATAGTGAAATGTAACGCTTTTCAGCTCATTAGCGGACGCCTCTTCCGTTGTGAGATTTGTGCTATATCCGGTCGATATATTGAGTGGTTGAACCGTTGTAGCATTGACGTTCTCGAACAGTAATTCCCAGCGCTTTGACATCGTTTCTGTGGTGTCGGTTGTTTCTGTGACTGTAGCGTTTTCAAACTTCCTACTACGTTGGCGTCTGCGACCGCGGCGAACGACTTCCACCATCTTCCTCGAATTTTTTGGAGTCGTGGTTGTGCCATCGGTATTATTAAATTTAGTTTGGTTTGATAACTGTGAGTTAAATTTTAGCAGATTTGGATCCAAGCCTAGAAATGCAAAGATTTTGGGCCACAGACCATAATATAATAAGGCGAATAAAACTGCTACAGCGGTTAACATCATGATGCACTCGCAAAATGGACCTCTTCGGGCTGTTAGGCAGCCGCAACCGCCACCTCCACACAACAAGCACTTGAGCCTCGTGGTACAAAAGACAAGCAGACACATAGGAATTACTGACAACACTTGCAGTATGAAAGACACAAAGTTGTATATCGCCTGCAGCACGAGTCGCACGAGGTTTTCCACCATCACCAGCACCGTCATGACCGTCCGAACTAACATTTGAATGATGCATATCAAAGGTGTAAGTAAAGCGAGGCACATCTCGGTAATTGGGAACCTGAAAACACAAATTGGTTCAATTCCGATCAATGGCTCCACTGTAAGATCTTAACAATGTGTATAGTCTTAAGATAATATACAAGACAAATACAGAGCAGAAAACTCACGCAGGATCACTATTTAAGAACACTAAGTTTGGGAAAAATATTTTTCAATTATTGTGACATTTGACCACAAGGTAGAATGTATTTTTTTTTTTTGCAATTGTCTTTTTAAGACATTTTGGCCAGTGTCATGTAAGTCACACAGTAACAGAAATATTTACAATAATATTATTAAAAACATAAAAAAAAGAAAACAACAGAGTTTAAGCAAACTAATAACTAAATGATATAAAAAGCTCTTCCATAGGCACTGTGACCGCAGTCACAAGGACCGAACAGCGTTCCCCCGCTGAATGGCTAAGCTTATTTTTTGGGTGCGGAACGCTCTGGCATGACAGTCCCCGGACGCCTCCATAAGCAGTTTGCCCAACTGCTTCACCAGTTCTTTGGTGGCCGGAAAAAGTCCTTCAACCAATTAGACATATTTTACAGTAATCTGTGGAATAATCGTTTCGTCCCAGAATGAGCGCTTGACATCTACGGTTTGACGCACGAATGACGTTGTTGTCTTAAATTTTCATATTTGCAAAAAAGTGGAAATATATTTTCAGCTTTGCACCATCTTTGCACATATTTTAGACCAATCGCCTCCACCGACCGTCCGGGAGAGAAGAAAATATGCTTACTAGCTAGCTACGCATAGAAATAACCTATCTATAGCTAAACTAGCTTTCAGGCTACTCTTAGGAAAGGCTATAACCGTGTAAGGGAATAAAAAATGTCCCTTAACTTAATAGCCAATGAATATATCCTAGATATTTGTCTTAGTTCTAGTTTTAATTTGCCAGGTTTTATCGCGTAATTAATAATTATTGGCAGTTTTCTTGAAATGTCACTAAAATTTTTTTTTACTTTTCAAAATATTTTAACAACTACTGATCCATTTCTTTCATATTTAACGTTTGTTGTAAAATTACAGGGGAAAGATTGTGCAAAAAACTAGATGTCAAGGTCAACATAAACTTGGTGATTTTTGTCAAATATTTTAAATAGTTTTTTTACACTTGTGAGTCCGCGACACCTAAAATTTTTTTTACACTAATGAAACATCTCTTTCCGTACTAATATATGTTTGTCTGAAATTAATTGACTTGGAGCAACATGGTGATTTTTAGAATAATCTTTAGGTACCTACTCATCTAAGAGCAGAAAACGTGGCAGCTGTTATACATACCTACCTACCTACCTACCTAGCTGTTATACATATCATATGGTAGATAATTGTCAAAAATACCTCGACCCAATGAAAAGTTAAGCACACTTTTTCAAAATGATTGCGTGAATGTAACAATTAGCATTGAGAGTTACGAAGATTAGGTATTATTTTATGTTATAGTGGATTCTTAATAGAAAGTATCAATTAAACAATGTTGGAATATAATTTGTCACTGAACTGTTGTTGAATTAACTAATCCATGCTTTTTTATGTGTAGGTCAGTACAGGAGTCTTTTAAACAATTGTAACAAATGTTACGACGCGCACGGCTTACAGCGAATTTTAGATCGTTTCATCTAAACGTTTTGGTTCATTTTAGCTTGCGTCTCGCGCGTCGCCCGTACAACGAATTGTAGGACCTACAATGTAGGTCATCTGTTCACTACTGTTACCTAGGTCTATTTTAGTGTGACAGAATGCATGCCTCGATAGGCTCGCTCGCTGGCCAGCAGTTCTATGAAGGCAAACTCGCGGCGACTCGCCTGACGCTAGTTATAAATATTTCTTCTCTCTCTTTTGCTTTCACATGATTTGAATAGGAAAGAAAGGAATGCAAGGGATATTTCCTGTCACTGTCACTCATTGTTCGGAGTCACCAACTAAGTACTAACTCCTTGGTTGCCACTATTTAATAAAAAAAGAAGAAGAACGTCACTCTGTTCAACTCAGTATTTGTTGAGACTCGTCACAAGTACCTACTTGTATCTAGTTGCGGAGATTTCGTTAGATTTTCGATATTTACTTCGTTCGCAACCACCGACTTATGTGTACCCAGTGGCGGCTGGCCCTTAAGTGCGTTCGTGCGCCGCACTACCACAAAACACAACGCCTTCACCCGAAAGAAAGAAATAAATTAAAATATTAAACATTCTCCATGAAACCGATCGAAGTAAAAATATCAAACTGAATTCGATCCTATTTCCTAGACAACAAGGCACGATTTTGCTGTACGTAATACGTACTACATACTACGTATAGCCGCCGAGCTCGCCGCGCCGAGTGCAGTACAAAACACCGCGAACGTTTACTATGACAAAATGTCAAACGCCGCTGCCCCGCCGCGTGAAACAAAACACTATTCATACGATTATGTGTGGCCTTCTGCGTGTGACACACGACGGAAAAAGAAGGACAGTATATTGTGGATAGACGCGCGTGCGACACGTCGCGACCGAGCCAGCCGACGATGAGCCGAAGTAAGCCGAGATCGTAAACCCGACCGAAGGCACGCGCGGGCGGGGGGCGCGGCGGGGGCGATCCAAACTCTGGGTCGAAGTCACACACACACAAGCGCTAAGTACCTACACATACGCTGTAGCACGAACCGACAGGCGAGTCCATTTTTGGAATATGGGTGTTTCTTATATTTATATAACAGATCGAGTTTGCAATTGAATAATTTGAATTATTCGAATATCGATTTGATACATATTCGAATGGTAATTTATAAAATATTCGAATGTTACGACAAACATTAATGATACTGCATATTTCGCTATTTTAAAGTCAAAAATTGAATCACCCAAAGACCTAGGCGTTGTTGGTCGCGCGATCATCCGATCGATCGCTCGCCGCTCCGCGCCGCGCCGCGCGCGCCGCGCCATCTCAGTTCGGGGCGAGACCCGTCGTCGTCGCGTCGACCGATGATGGCCGCTCCGCGCGCCGCGCCGCCACCGCTTAGATGAAATATTGTACGTAATATATCTTTGCCGCGCCGGGATGTTTTGCAAATCAGTTTTTTAGCAGTTTGAACGACTTTTCGTCAGTTAACAGTACATTGTGAAGTTTTCTTCATTGCCCGGCGCGGCAAGGCTGGCCGACGGGCGCGGCGCGCCGGCCACGCCTCGCGCGCGGAGGCGCCCCGGCGCGGCGGCCGCGGCTCGGTGCTCGGTGGCCACTGCGCAGTGAAGTGTCGCTTTGGTTCTTCGAGCAATTAGGACTCTGGTTGTGTTTCTAGTGCGTTATAAAAATGAGTGGATTCAGTGTTGACTATATTAAAAACGAAATAAATAGAACAATATTAGACCTACCCAATCAAACTGTAGTGTGTGTGGTGTGTGTGTGTGACTGATTTCTTCATAATTTTCATAAATTCGCTGGCGTGTTCTTCAAAACACCATACCTAGATATTTCAATCTAAAAGTGAGTACATTTTTATTACTTACATTTTAATGATTTTATCACTTTTATCCTTACCTTATTTTGTCTTTCAACTATGTATCTGTTGAGTGAGAATACTTTTACATAATTTGGGCAATTAACTCAGACATGAAAATAAAATAAAAAATCACGTCTCGGTATCCATTAGATTCACGTTTGGGTTTAGTACTACGAGTAAGTTAGCGCACACTGTACGCTAGGTACCTATGGGACTGGGTGTGCTGTGCGCACACCCAGTCCCATAGGTCACCAGCCGCCACTGTGTGTACCTAAAGTTATATACAGGCTGTCCCAGAAACCGACGATAATCCTTTAACAGGAGATAGGGCTGCTAATAATAATTACCTCTCAGAATATCTAATTTTAGGTTTAGTACAAATGGCTTAGTTTTTTATATATTGTAATTTTTGTAAAAATCCAAAACTTTCTCCCTCAGCTCATTTTTTTAAATGCCATAAGTGCAAATGTAAGATTTTCTTAAATCTAGTTTTAGTCAAATATTTCTGAAAAGTAAGGCTTTCACACGGTATAATTTATTTTTTCATGTCTAATCCTGTTTAGCTGAAAAACGACTCTTAAGTTATGGCTCTTAAGCCACATGTTAAGAAAATTTCAGCCTCACCCTTGAGTTTGGCCCTTCGCGATGAAAAAAAATTACTACACTAAAGTGGTATTATGCAACAAAAATACGCCCATCTAATGTGGTTTTTAAAATGGTACATCACTTACCGATTTGCCCAATAATTTATGAGATATTGTTATTTAACTGCAAAAGGACCTCGGAATTTGAGAACTGTTCCACCAACTACAATTGGAATAAAATAAACACTTGAAGGTATTGGCACAGATTACTAAATAGTTACTTCGTAACAGATGAATCTCTCCATAGAAAAAGTTACGTACCTTCGGCTTTAATAGCCTAAACTTTTACGACGCCAGTCGCTGCGTGCGAAAATGTACCTAAACGAAAGAGCGTAAAGTGATTATTGCTTTGCAGCTGCGCGCGGACGCGGGGCCTTGAAACAAATTCGGTGATGTTAGGGCTGCTACTTTCGATAAAAATATCAATGCATTACACAATCTTTAATATTATTATATTGTAAAGAGGAAATATGTGTGAATGTTTGTTCGCGAGCTGCAGCACAGATTTAAAAATGTTTTTTTACTGTTAGATAGGTACCAATTTTTTTTTTGTTTAACATATAGGCTACTACTAGTTTTAGCCCGCGGCTTCGCCCTCGTTAAAATATATTAAAGGAAGAAATTAGTTCAGCCCGAAAATACTTCAGGTAATCCTACCTACCTACTCCCCCTGTAATGTTATTATTGTTACCTGTACGCATGCTTATCTAACCGATTTTATTCGGTATAGATTAAAAATACATCTGCCAAGCAAAGCCGGACTTATTGCCGGCGGCAATTACTTCCAGTCGACCTTTACATACACCTTTCTGCTTGGCAGAAGGCGGACTTATTGCCGTAGGCAGTCGATTTCAGTGAACCCCCCCCCCCCTCTATATGTCAGCTGTCTGAGCAGCCACTATATGTATTGCTAGCACGTGGATATGTCCATGTCAAGTGCTTTTTTTTTTTTTTTTTTATGGAACCTGACACGGTTGGCTACATCACCTACAATATCCGTGATGTCAGCCCATAACACAAATAGTATTGCTTGCAAATGTACTTTTAACGCGGGCGAAGCCGCCGGCAAAAGCTTGTGTGTAAATAAAAAAACACTTTTTAGTATTTTTGCATGTTTTATTGTCTTAAAAATCTATATATATAATACAATTGTAAAGGATAAAAATCTGTGCATTTAATATATTCGAAAAAAAAACAACCAGGGTGACGTAAAATTAGTATCTGAAATGTTTTTTAATTTTTTAATTAAAATCGGCCAAGTGCGAGTCAGACTCGCGCACCGAAGTAAATAAAAATGAAAGTTACAAGTGTTTTTGTGTGTGTGTACGTAAGTGTGTGTACGTATTCTTACAATTGCCTTAACAACCAGAAAATGTCAGCTGTATGCACACAAATCGTAAAGTGACTGTGATAGACAAACAGACAGATATATCGAACATACCGAAACTCAAGCGAAACACAACATAAACCAAAATACCTATCTACCTACCATTTTTAGTGTTCCGTACCAAAGGGTGCCACGGGACCATATTACTAAGCCCCGCCGTCCGTCCGTCTGTCAGCGGGCTGTATTTCTATTACCGCTATAACAAGAAATAGTAAAAATATAAAAAATAAAGTACCTACATAGTGTTAAATCTTGTACGGTGGTACGGAACCCTTCGTATGCGAGTCCGACTCGCACTTGTCCGGTTTTTTAGAATAGGTAATTATTGCTCAACAAAAACAATATACTCACATTTCTTCATCAGCAGGTAAATGGAAAAAAGAGAGATTTTTATCTCTCCTCTTGCTGGATTTACATCCATCTACTGCACATAAATTGCCACTGCCACTATTAACAGAAGCCATGTCAACTTGAATTAAGACATAGGCAAAGAAACTCTTTGGATATAGGTAGGTACGACCGTACGAAGCAGTAGCGTGAGCGCGCGCTCACGTAGGTTAGCTCCACGCGGCTGTCGGCAGCCCAATGAATTATGGATCGCCGGCGGTCCGGTCGGCGGTAGGTAGTTATCGCGCGCAAGTACATAGAGTGCGTGAGCCCTGGTATTGGTCTTTATTAACCTGTTAAAGTAGATGTTCCAACCTGCACAAATGCTAGCTCGACATCTTCTCACAAATGCCCGGTTGATGCGTCGAGCAAGTACTCGATGCAAGTGCAGATACGTCCACCTATGCTACGTAGTTTGTGTTTTCCGTCCAGTTGAGTGAAGCCGGCACGACCGAAGGGAAGCACTGACGTGGCACCAAGTTCACCCGGTGTAATGGGCTGACATCACGGATGTTGTAGGTGATGTAGCCACCATGTCAGTTTACATTAAAAAAAAAACCTGAGCTACTGCCGTAATTCTTTCTTTAATTACTGCCGTTATTCTATCAAGTTTTCCACCGGTTTTCCGTAAACTTTTTCTTTTAAACAGCCCCAATAATAAAAATCTAATGGATTCAAATCCGGTGATCTAGACGTCCGGTCTATCTGTGGGGATGCAAGTGGCTAGGAGGCCACAAGACGTCCGTTGAATTGTAGAGACTTTAAACGGGCGAATTATCTTGATTTTCTGCAACAGGAGCTTCAGAGCCTTTTAGAAGATGTACCATTGGCCATACGGAGGTGGTTGCAAAATGATGGTTGCCCAGCCCATTACGCTAGAGAAGTGCGTAATTTTTTAGACCAAGCATATCCCCACAGATGGATCGGACGTCTAGGTCACCGGACTTGAATCCGTTAGATTTTGATTTTTGGGGCTATTTAAAAGAAAAAGTTTACGGGAAACCGGTGGAAAACTTGATAGAGCTCAAAGAAAGAATTACGGCAGTAGCTCAGGTTTTTTTTTATGTAAACTGACATGGTTGGCCACATCACCTACAACATCCGTGATGTCAGCCCATAACACCGGGTGAACTTGGTGCCACGTCAGTGCTTCCCTTCGGTCGTGCCGGCTACACTCAACTGGACGGAAAACACAAACTACATAGCATAGGTGGACGTATCTGCACTTGCATCGAGTACTTGTTCGACGCATCAACCGGGCATTTGTGAGAAGATGTCGAGCTAGCATTTGTGCAGGTTGTAAACAATTTGAACATCTACTTTAACAGGTTAATAAAGACCAATTACTTCAAGTGTTTATTTTATTCCAATTCGTAGTTGGTAGAACAGTTATCAAATTCCGAGGTCCTTTTGCAGTTAAATAACCATATCTCATAAATTATTGGGCAAATCGGTAAGTGATGGACCATTTTAAAAATTATATTAGATGGGCGTATTTTTATTGCATAATGCCACTTTAGTGTAGTAATTTTTTTTTTCACCGCGAAGGGCCAAACTCAAGAAATGAGGCTGAAAATTTTTTAACATGTGGCTCTTAAGTCATTTTTCAGCTGAACAGGATTAAACAAGAAAAAATAAGTTATACCTTGTGAAAGCCTTACTTTTTAGGAATATTTGACAAAAACTAGATTTAAGAAAATCTTACATTTGTACTTGTGGCATTTAACAAAATGAACTGAGGGAGAAACTTTTGGATTTTTACAAAAATTACAATATCTCAAAAACTAAGCCATTTTTACTAGACCTAAAATTAGATATTCTGAGAGGTAATTAGCAGCCCTATCTCTTGTTAAAGGATTATCGTCGGTTTCTGGGACACCCTGCATATGTACCTAAAGGTGTTCGCAACGCACTGAACTGAGTTGAGTGATATTTTTTCATACTACCTGCTCAAGTATAGGAATATTTTGTCAGTGATATTTAAATTTGTCACCAGTATTTTAAAATATTCATACTGGTGAAAGGCGATATTTTAAAATATTCGTATCGCTCATTTCTGTACCGGATGTTAGCGTCCTCTGTCCCCCACAACGACATTCTACTTTATGGACGGGCCCTCACTATACATTTTACCGGTAGAAAGAGAATCTCTCTCACAGATGCACACTAAGCTAAAATTTTACACACACACTATGTTACGTGTGTGACATAGAGTGTGTGTAAAATAATAAGACGTGCAGGCTAGAATAAGACGTGCAGATGCAAACTCCGTGAACGGAAAAGGGATAGTGCGATTGGAGACATTCTATATATTGCCAATATTTCAAAGAGCGTAAGTGCGCGAGCGCCTCATACATCACGTTACGTTTCCGCTCTGTGAACGTCGATAGAGTAAGACGGTTAATGGCAATTTGATACGTATAAGGGAGACAACGATTGCACATTCCAAATTAGAATTCGTATACTTGAACTTTGCACGTCGCGGCTTGCGCGTGTGTCTTTATATTCATATAAAGACTTGTGTCATGCGTTACAAGATAGGTTTAGAACCCTGCATGTCGCCGCCACTGCATGTTCTCAGTGACTGACTCTCGTATGCTCTCGTCTCGAACCGAGTAACGTATAGCTATCCTTTTCACGCTCATATTTTGTGTATGCGAATGCATGATATTCTATCTCTCTCTTTTACGGGCGGACGGATACAAAAACGTGACCTGCCTGAGCCGCGCAGTGCGGCGAACTGACTGCTCGCGAAAGAGAGGGTGCCGAATGCTCCCCAATAGCGCGCCTCAAGTCGGTGCGTTGTATGCCACTTCCCGATACTTTTAATACGTTGGTCCCCCACCCCACGGGTTGGCTGCGCAGCTTGCTGTTGAGTGGGCTATGCTAAAGTCGTATTTTTAATCAGACGAAGTAAACTGACGTTTGCTGGGATGCCAGGTTTTGAGAAAAAATAAATAGTGTTGTGACGCAAACTATCGATAATAATCACTCACTCAATAATTAATATAAAATAGCTATAAAATATAAAATAAATCATAAAAAAGCGATAGGGGTTTTCAGGATCTAATAGATGTGTAATCCAAACATATAAAATAGAAATTAAAGTCATGCTAAGGATTTAGAAAAGCTTTTTATTAACAGAAAAATGTTACACCCTAAGAATGTTGAAATAAATTGCTAAATCGGAACTTGAACTCACGACAATTAGAATAAACAAAATTTTTACCAGAATCACTGTTTTTCTAGTATAATTTTTGGAAAATTATTTTTCAACCTGTGGAAATTTGAAAAAATCGCATCTGGCAACTCTCGTCAATGACAGATAAGTCGTTTATATAATATTTATGAATAGATATAGATATCAGAAACACTGTTTTTCTAGTATAATTTTGGGGAAATAATTTTTCAACCAGGGGAAATTGGAAGAATAGCATCTGGCAACTCCTGTCAATGACAGGAGCAACATTATTTTGCAACACTATTTTGCAAAGTGACATTTTGAATTGATTTTGAAAGCAATCGGTTCAGTAACTATAAAGTTCAAAAAGGCGGCCACATTTTTTAATTTTGACAACAGATTCGTATTCAGGGCCCACACATACACCCAGATATCGATTTTGAAAGCAATCTGTCAAGTAACTAAAAAGTTCAAAATGGCGGCCACTTGTTTTAAATTTTGACTACAGATTCGTATTCAGAGCCCACACAGACACCCAGATATCGATTTTGAAAACAATTGGTCCAGTAACTAAAAAGTTCAAAATGTCGGCCACTTTTTTTAAATGTTCACTACAGATTCGTATTTGGTCTAGAAATAAGATTCAGGCGAAAAAACGTCAACATTCGAGAAAATATGAAAAAATAGGTTGTTTTATTTTTTTCTCCGGAAATATCGACTTAAGTGAAAAACGTGTAAGGATAAAAGTGTCTTATATTTTGTTTAGAAATAAGAATTCGCCAAAAAACATCACCAATCGAGAATATTTTGGAAAAAAAATATTTTTGATTTTTTTTTCAACGGAAATATCGATTTTATTGAAAAACGTGTAAGAATAAAAGTGTCTTATATTTCCTCTAGAAATAAGATTCAGGCGAAAAAATATCAACATTGGAGAAATTAAATCAGGAAAGGGGGCGGAGCTTTCCATACAAATGCCGTCCTGCATAATTGAGAATCGCGGCGAGGTATAAATCGAGAACCAATGATGGTACGACAACAAATTAGGTCTTGTTTTTCAAGCAGTTCGATACACTCTTAGATTATTTTATCACATCTTCCCTGGTTTTCCTGTAAATTGAGTAGAAATAAAAATTTCTGAAAAAAATTATATCTCCATAACCGGCCACTCTAGAGAAAATCACCTAAGAACAAAAGAAGCTTGTATTTAGTCAATAAATACGATCCCGAAGAAAAATCCAGTCCCTGAAATTTCCCAGGAAATGTTCAGAATTCCCAAACAAAGTGGTGGTTTTAACAACTCCATATATACCTCTCGCGAACTTTACCTACTTTGGTACCAAATCACACTACCTAATTCCGATCCCTGAATCTGATGTCAGCTCATAACACCGGGTGAACTAAGTGCCATGTCAGTGCTTCTCCTCATTTCATGTCGGCTACACTGAACTGGACGGAAAACACGAGCTATTTACATAGCCGTTTCGACCAACGTATCATTCAGTGCGATGTTAGAAATCCGGCCGGGAAAAACCCTACCACCTAGTAAGGTAAGAATGGAATGAGGTGCAACCTCTCGAAATGAACAGTCCAATGCATTAAAATGTAGAACCGGACTCACTGGACTTCAGCCTCTTAATGCCAAACCCAGAAAACAAAAAAATATACTAAAAGTATTGTTTATGATCGCAGATGGCCAAACCATAAAAAAAGTTTAGATTTTATCGTAGCACATCACTATTACATTAAATAAGGCAACATTATTTTGCAAAGTGACATTAGCTACTGTCAGTTTACTTCGTCTGATTAAAAATACGACTTTACTGCCCGATGCTTATGGCTCTCATGTTGCTCTCAGTGAGCTAATTGTATATACATATGCAGAGCGTATTTATTATTTCGGGAACGTGTTGTAGAAACGTATTGCATGTGAGGTTTGGCCATCAGCGCCATCTCGCGGCGTGATTGTGAAACTTTGTTTTATCTCTATGGCGCGTAAGCGGTCATCGATCTTTCATTTACTGTAAACTAGGTGTCGCCACAGTCCCAGTCATAATGTAGTAGGCATGACGATATGAGCCGTTCGGCCAACAGTATCAGGATGTGACACGTTGAGTCGGTCAAAGGCCTGATTGTCCGCGAGTGCTGACGCGGTGAGTCGGTCAGTGGCGCTCGTGTGTTTTGCTGCTGGTGTTGCCCTGCCTGTGTACCCTGTCCTAGGCAGCGTTGTTGAAGAGCTGTGGTAGAACGAGAAAGGTGCTGTGGTTGCGGCGTGCGGGGGTGGCGATCGAGTGTTTGCTTGTAATTGGCTGAAACCTGCTCGTAGGAGACCGGTAGGCAACGGTCGTGACTTCATCAGGTCGGCAACTGGGAAGAGAATACTGTTGCGACACCTAGTTCACAGTACATGAAAGACCGATTACGACACTATGCGACAAAAAGACAAGAACGAAGTATCATACCTATGCCGACAGATGGCGCAATACGTTTCTACAATACATTCTTTAAATGATAAATACGCTCTGTACTATAAGGTGTTTCGTTATTCATGAATGAAATTTCGGGAGGGTTACATACACACTCAAATAAACACTTTACATAACTTTACGTAAAAAAAAACATGTTTATAGGAGCATTTTTCTCCTAACAAAAAAATAAAATGGAATATTTCTCAAAACCGAGCATGCTATACCTTGCAAACGTCTGTGTTTGTAAAACACGAAACGTAGGTAGGTACAGTACCTAGCGCGCCCGACGTCTCTAGTAGGCAGGGGCGGCGGCGCGAGGCGGAATTGACAGAAGGTCTAGTGGCCTTGTGCCGCCAAGCCGACATATCGCTTTGAGAGCGCCGCCGCCGCCGCCCCGCCGGCGCACACACACGCGCACGCCAGTCGCCGCACTTGTGCGGGGCGGAGGCGGCGCGGGGAGCTTGCTTTCTTTCATTTTATTCGTTCAGTGTATTGCTCGGCGACCAGCTGTTCGGACCTGTGTTCTTGGACTCGCACCTCACCTGACGCCGCTAGATTTTCATGTGTGGGGAGTGGGGACGGTTCAAGGACCTAGTTTATGGGCAGGACGGCCACACCGTGGAGAATGAATAACAGTTACGTGCTCGGATTGCAAACGCATTCGCTATAATAAGAGGTGACCGTGACACTCTAGTTCGTGTTAATCAGAGTATCGTGAGGAGGGCCCCTCTTTGCATCGAGTGCAAGTTGGCCATTTTCAGCTATTTTTGTAAATGTGGGTAACTTACCCATATTTACAAGGTACTTACCTTAGTGAAGGGTACCCACACATACCCTCTCACACATTCAAAAACACAACAAACAGCTGTTCCGCCTTTGAACTAGTACGGTCATTAACCCCGTGCAGTGTGAGTTACCTACAGCTGGTAGTACTGGTATAGGTTGATCATTTTAATGTTTAGATAGCAAACATGTTGTGTTAAATTTATCGAAAAGTAATGCTAAAAACATATAATTTTTTTTTTCGTAACGTGTTTATTTGAGTGTGTATGTAACCGTCCCGAAATTTCGTTCATGAATAACGAAACACCTTATATACAATTAGTCACTGAACGACCATCGCACCCGTCACAGAAGATAAGCTGCGCCCTCTGGTGCGGGCTCTGAAAGTCAGAAAGGCGGCCGGCGCTGATGGCATCGGCAACAAAGTCCTGAAGTGCCTTCCGGAAAATATAATAATTATTATTTTCAATGCTTCACTCGCTCACTGCCACTTCCCGAAGGCATGGAAGGCAGGCGATGTCATCAGCCTGGCCAAACCGGGCAAAGACAAGTCCAAACCAGAGAGCTACAGGCCCATCAGTCTTCTCAGCACGATGGGCAAGCTCTACTAGCGAATCATCCACAACCGACTGTCCGGCTTCGTGGAATCTAACAAGATTCTACGAAACGAACAGTTCGGCTTTCGCCCAAAACATTCTTGTACCCACAACTCCACAGGATCGTAGAGCACGTGCTGGACGAATTCGCGCGGCGGAGACTCCAGCACACGGGCGCGCTTCTTCTTCGACGTCACGAAGGCCTTCGACAAGGTCTGGCACTACGGCCTCATATACAAGCTATACGAGATCGGTGTGCCAGATAGTCTCGTACTCACAATACGAGACTTTCTCACGGGAAGGACCCTTAGCGCACGCGTAGAAGGAGCGCGCTCCACCCACCGACCCATAACGGCAGGAGTATCGCAGGGGTCGGTGTTATCACCGCTCCTGTGCTCTTCGCCAATGACATGCCTTCTCATCCACAGGTCCAGTTAGCGCTGTTTGCCGAAGACACCGCCCTCTATTACAAAAGCAGACCGATCCAGCACATCGTAAATCTGCTGCAGCAGGCCGCCTCCGCTCTCGAACACTGGTTCAGAAAGTAGAAGAGGTCAATCCAGACAGGAGCCAGGCCATCATCTTCAGCCGGACTAAAAAACCGATTTTACCTCCCAAACTTCGGCGGTGCCATACCCTGGGTCACCGAGGTGAAGTAACTGGGCGTCACGTTGGACAGAAGATTCACGTTTGCGACTCACATCAAAAACGTGACCGCTAGAGCTGCAGGTATTTGTGGCCGCCTGTACCCCATGTTGAACAGGAAGAGTAAATTGTCACTTAGACAATTTACAAAACCTGCATCAGACTCGTCATGACCTACGCCTCACCGGCGTGGGCTCATGCGGCCAAAGAACTCATCAACAAGATGAGGGTCAGGCAACACAAATTCTTGCGCATCGCCGCAGGTGCGCCCTGGTACCACAGAAACGCCAACCTGCACAGAGACCTAGGGATAGCACCGCTGGCAGAGTATCTCCAGAAGCTGTCCACGGGATTCTTCAAGGGGGCGTAGCGACACGACAACCCGCTTATCGCTAGCGCTTGCGAGTACCGACTGCGGGATCCATCGACACGGCGCCCCCTGTCGATACTAACACGTCCTTTTAACTTCGCAGGTCCGGAGCCACCTCGCCGCCCTACCGCCGACGACCAGGACACGACCGCCGACGACCAGGACACGACCCAGCAAAGTTTCTTGCCAGTTCTTCTTCGCTGTGATAATCGAACTGTCGGACTTGTCCCTTCTAGCACCATCGCCCCGGCAGGCCCCGGGGACGATGTCGAGCAAGCAGGCGGTTCGACTGACATTCGCGACTCATTCGCTTTTCTCTTCACCACAGGCAACTACAGCAGTCGAGAGACTGCAACGTGTCAGCAACAGAGCGGCTTCGATACCGCTCGCCCCTAGCCAGCAGTCGGTCACTGCGACCGCCCTAACTTAGGGCGGACAAAGTGACCGCTACTAAATCACCAGCCCGCCGGCCACGGCGACTGCCCTATTTTATATAGGGCGGACAAAGTGACGGTAGGCCTCGCGCGGCTTACCGCGCATAAAAGACCGGTTGCGGTGTGATAGTCTTACGACTAATACCTTTTTTCCTTCGCAGATACCAGATCATTGGGCAGTAGTAGCCCAGCCCACCGAACAGCAAGATAGGCAGCCAACCCGTGGAGACAGAGTACGCTGACATCTCTCCACACTTTTGCTATATTCCGGTACAACATCAATGCGTTAATCCTACAGCTACAACTAATAGTACGCGTACGATCTGAATGCATCTCTGAGGAATGCGCTAGTGCTGCGACCTAATCAGCGATATGTCGATAAATTACAGTAGGTAGAGCAACATTTTGTTTAAAAAAATATAACTACTTATAATTATAAAAATATAACCGTAGTCCGGCCTCTAGGAATAAAGGAAAAGTGTCAGTTTCCAGTGGGGCATTGTACTTCTATTGTCCATCACTAATTTAGTGCTGAGTTCAGTTATTTATAATGAAATTGCTGGCCCACCTTTATCTGGTTAGTTCTTTGTAAGCACATGTTTGATTTTATGATCAGCAATTGATTATCTTCAGTGCATCTTGGCACCGGAAATGTTCGCATCCCTGATTTCTTCTTAAGTAGTCTAAAATATATTTCTGTCGTAATATTTCCTTATCATATTCTCAAAGCCATTTATACTTTCCGGCGGTAAATATTTTCGTGGTAGTTAGGTAAGCCATTGCAAAATAATATTTTTCGTATATAAATGAGTTTTCTTGTTCATGTTGGTGGCGTGTTTAGATGTTTTCGTTCTGAGTACAGGCCACAATGTGTACGGAAAAATAACACTACCGCGCAATCCACTAGCATAAGTGGTATTTTTTATTATCCCTTGGTGATCACCCTGAAGCCGGTATAAATGTTTTTTTCTGAGCTTTTTTGCCAGCGATGTCCTCTGTTCCTTCTCATTCTTCCTTGACATCTTAATATTATTAAGTACAGATGAACCCAAAAGAAAAGGAAGATACATTTTCGATTGTTGATCTATTTTTTGTAATATGGGTTCGTCTGTGATTTTGGTTTTGAAGCTATCCATAGAATTATTCTGTACTTTGATGTTATCCGTATCATTATCCGAAAGTTCCAAGGCAACGTAGGTATTGTATACTCTATCAGTTGTTGAAAACATAAGATTTGTCGGTACTATATGAATATTCCGATAAGAAGTATCAACTTCATCGTCCACAATATTGGTGTGAGATGTATCCGTCACAAAGTCCTGTGAAAACTCAGAAGTAACATTCTGTACTTGCCGTGTATCAGTATTGTCTTCAACAGATGATAGCGCCCTAATATGGTAACTGATATCGCCATTCGCTTTGTTGGAATCCAGTAACAACTTAGAGGGAACGTCCTGAATAAGTCCCGTATCACTGTCCCTATACCCCTTACTTCTCTGCGGTAAGAACATTTCAGCAGGCGTCCCTTTGATGAAAATTTGTCTTCGGCGCCTCGTAGATGCAGAAGTAGTAGATGAAGAAGTAGTAGATGAAGAAGTAGTAGATGAAGAAGTAGTAGATGAAGAAGTAGTAGATGAAGAAGTAGTAGATGAAGAAGTAGTAGATGAAGAAGTAGTAGTTGGAGGAGTAGTAGTAGTAATCGGAATTTTATTGTATCCCATTTCTTTAATCATCATATCCCAAATTCCTAAGTGCCAGAAGAAGAAGAATAATATGCCTAAGGAGCCCGCTATAAGCATGCAGTCGCACATGGGTCCCCTCCTACCCCCGATGCAGCCGCCAGTGCCACACACCGCAAAGCACTTGAGCCTCGAAGTGAGCATGAAAGTGAGCCACACGGGGATGAGAGCGAGCACATGAAGGGCGAAGGTCACCATGTTGTAGAACGTCTGTAAGATGAGTCTCAGCAGATTCTCCAGCATCACCATCGAGGAGAGAATGATGCGGTTCACCATCTGCAGCAAGCACGTCACCGACGTCGTCAACGACATACACATTCTGCTGAAACACATAAGAGGTATAATTAATTACGCAGGCAGGATTCTAGCTTTATATTTTCTTAAAATAATAATGTGATTTTAACCACGTTATTACACCCCTTTACTTATCAATAACCTGGCTTGAATACAATATGAAATAGGCGTATATTGTATTGTCTTGTACTCTCAACCAAATGGGGTTTGTTGCTACAGTTGGAATTATGGCACAATGGGCTCAAATAAGGCTTACATTAAAAGCGTTACTACTTTATAAATTAGCTAAAAATGTAACTTAAATAAAGTACCTTTTGAACTTGTTCAACCTCAGTAGTAATAAATAGAGAAAGGACGTATTTACGAGTACTCGTGCGTATTTGCTGTTTCATTTAAATGGTATTTTCAAATTTAAATTTGTTTTAAAATCAAATAACAATTTTAATCACGTTTATTTGTTGTTCTCACTAAAATTAATTAAATATTTACACAGATTATTAATATATACCTATATGATTATCAAACGTCATTTAACGACAACAGCTAGGCATCCTTGCAGTGATATACTTTTCGGTATATTTTTAACCGACTTCAAAAAAAGGAGGAGGTTCTCAATTCGACTGTATTTTTTTTTATTTTATTTTTTTTTATGTTTGTTACCTCAGAACTATCGACTGGGTGAACCGATTTTGAATTTTCTTTTTTTATTTGAAAGCTGGTGCTTCCCGTGCGCTTCCATTTTAATTTGGTCAACATCAGTTTGGAAAGCGAGGCGGAATCGCGAGGCCGAAGGTCGAGCGATTCCGCCGAGTACATTAATAGCAAAAAATTACAAAAAAAAACTGTGAAATAAAAAACTATTTAAAAAAATATAAAAACCGCCTTCAAAAATGTACGAAATAAAAAAAAATCTAACCCTAGAGTTGAAGGCGGCTGTGCTAAAGCAAGCAAAAATAACCGACCGCCTTCAACTCTAGGGTTCGATTTTTTTTTATTTCATAATTTTTTTAAGGCAGTTTTTATATTTTTTATGAGCTGCTGTCCATTGACGTAACGAAAGACATTCCAAATATATTTAAAACTTTATTTCTTTAAATAATTTAATTCTTATTTGTAAGACTATCAAAAGTCTGATTTTGAATAATTGCATAATTACGAATACGTACTAAGAGAATAGGAAGCAGGCGCGCGCCATATTATGTCGAGCTTCACATAAAAAAAAAGGTGCAGGTACCGCGCTAGTTGCGCTACCTGCTTATATAGGGTCATTTTTTATTAAGTGAAGTCCCTTAAATGGTAGGTTCTATATCTGAAATGGATCACGTTTATGATGTTAATTTTACTTTACGTACCTAAAGTTAGATTTTTTTCTGGACATGCCACATAGTAGTGCCCATGCATACTAATACACCCTGAAAATTTCAATAAAATCGGTCCAGTACTTTCAGAGTTATTAAAAAATGAAAAAAAAAATCATTAACGTGCGCGCATCGCATCGTTCGCGCGGGACAGCTGGGTGGTCGTTGACCCGTACGAATCAAAAAGTAGCTCAAGGCCGCACGCGCCAGCTGTCCCGCGCATGTGAGATGCACGTAAATGTAATTTTTTTCATTTATTAATAACTCTGAAAGTACTGGACCGATTTTGTTGAAATTTTCAGGGTGTATTAGTATGCATGGGCACTACAATGTGGCATCCAGAAAAAATCTAACTTTAGGTACATAAAGTAAAATTAAAATCATAAACGTGATCCATTTCAAATATAGAACCTACCATATAAGGAACTTCACTTAATAAAAAATGACCCTGTATACCACCAACACCACCATACATACGCCAATCGCGGCATACTCGTTCTTGGTTGCGCCTGCGACAAACTGCATGTGATGCGGAACGAAAGCCGACCTCATATTTTAATTTTATTTTTAGGGTCCCGTCGCAAAATGTGAAAAAAGTGACCCTTATGGGATCACTCTGGTGTCTGTCTGTCTGTCGGTCACATGAAGATATCTCCGGAACTAATGAACCGATTTACATGAAACTAACGTCAGCTTACATATATGTTTTGCCGCTAGAGAGATTAAAGATAAGTTTGTCTAATAGTCGTGTGGAAAGTATAGGGTACCCCAAAATGTAAACAAAAAAAAAATTGGTTGTCTGTAAAGTCGGTTTACGGACGATAGTTTTACGTGATGACGTCATAAAGTATATAAAGTGCGAAGTCAGATACAAAATCAGTTTATAATACTTTATCGTGCTTAGAAGTTTAATTCTTAAATCGCAAATGTGAGTACCTACTTTAAAAACTAATAATATTAAGAAGAAAAGCTATCAGACTGACAGGGGGTAAAAATTTTTTCTGAAAATTTGAAAAAATTAAAATTTTATAAAACCGGTTACCCGACAGCCTCGGCAGTGGATTACCGGCGACACCGCCTCAGCGCCTCACCACCCCGCTGTGTCAGAGGAGGGACAAGTGACGTCGCGCGTCCCATCAACACGCCTCGCTCTCCTCGCGGTGTGGCCGGATCCAGTGACAAAACCTGCTGCTTCTTTCGCAACCAGCGCACCCAACCCACCACGGTTTGCTGATCCATCGCCCGCGTCTGCCGGTGAGGATGACGAACCAGGGACACGCCCCGCCACACCAGCTACGACGGGACGAAGTCCGCCGCCACCGGTTAGCTTGGGGCTATCGCGGCCCTGTGTCGCGCTTGCAGCCTCCGCTACCGGTGCAGCGCCGTGCGCAACAGCGACGCACGCAAGAGGGCCAACAAAGATATAAGAGCTGTGTGACGTCGCCCCGCAGTCAGACGGATACGGAGCTCTCCGGGATGAGGATGGTGGTGGCCTACGTGTCTAGTACCACCACCTATCGCTCGTTCCGCTCGTAGCTTGTCTCGCGTCGTCCCGGAGGGCTCCGTAGCCACGGCCTGCACCCACCGGCGTGCTTGGAGGCCTGCCTCCCGCCGTCTCGGCGGATATTTACCGTTTTTATTTAGATTTTTATTAATTTTGTGTATTTTTATAAGTTTTTGTAGAATATAAAATATGTAAAATTAATTTAAGTACATGATAAAGATGTGATAATATCTAATAAAAAATATGAGAAAATAACGACTATTAATTTTTGTTTATTTTATATTTAAAAAACCTAAAAAGCCAATAATATTAATTATCAATATAAACATCGTGTTGGTACTCAAACCTATATAGAGCCATCTACATGACAACGTTGCAACAACTACCTAACTGCGAAATCAAGTAAATACCGCTGAAGTATTTCATTTACTATTGACGCTAGATATTGACGCTGGATGTCGCTCCATGAAATCTTCACCAACTGGTGACCGAATTTCGCTCCACTGGTACAGGATCGATTAGCCGGGTGCTTTAAGATGTCTGGTCGGTCACAATATATTGGTGGCAGGGACCGCGGGTTCGAGGCTCGCAAAAGACGGACAAATATATTTTGTATTTCCTACTATTGTATATGTCTCTCTATCGCGCTCTCGCTTGCACATACAGGTCTAGATGGAACGTGACACTTCTTCGTGCGTGCAGCCGGTGTTCATCAATTTATAAGACGTGACGTCATCACGTCAAAAAAACTGTTTTAAAAAACATTACACCGACTTCAAAAAACAACTACATACAACTAAAAAGTGCTAAATAATATTTGGATTCTTATGCGGACCCTTGAGTTGAAGGCGGTACAAAAGCACAAACATTGATAGATGGGCCCCCATTTATCAATCAAATCGATCCGAATATGTAATCAAAATATTATTTAACACTTTTCAGTTCTAGTTGTTTTTTGAAGTCGTTGTAATGTTTTTTAAAACAATTTTTTATTTCACTCTTTTCAGTTATTATATCACACTAGCTTACCCGCGGCTTCGCCCGCGGTAAAATCGGTTAAGTAGCGAATCAATAGATTTAAACGCAAATATCATCAATATATCAATATTATCTTCTTTCTATAATAAAAATGAATCGCTGTTCGTTTGTCTCGCTAAAACTCGAGAATGTCCCAACCGATTTGAATAATTATGTTCTTTTGGTTTGTTCGCAGGTTCAGGGAAGGTTTACAAGGTTTAAAAAAAGGAAAACTTAAGAGGAACACCTAAAAAAATTTAAATCAAAATTGGTAATTTTTGTATGAGAATCTTAGACCAACGCAGACCGTGTCGCTGTCAACCAAGCTGTCAACAACCATCGCAATCGAACGCCAGAAAAAAAAATTTGTGCAGAGCTGCTGACCATGCGATTCCTCATGCATGTGGGACAAATGGGTTTTATTTTGATAGGGTAAAATTACATACGACTAAAATTTTAAAGTAAGTAGATTAGCTAAAACCTCAAAAAGCTTTATTTGTAATAGTGTTAGATTTTATAATAAACTGTCTTCTAACATAAAACAATTAGATGATAATAATTTCAAACGACGGATTAAATTAATGTTAATTGAAAAGAGTTATTACACTATTAAGGATGCATTAACTGACCGTAATTTTATCTAAGAGTTTGACTACTGTTTTTTCCACTAACAAACTTTGACAATTTGACATTTGGATACACTTTGTATCATTAGATTTTTTTTTTATATGACTTATTTATTACATCTCTTTGTAATAAATGTAAACTAATTTTTATTTATTTATTTTTTGACTTGATATAATATGAAGTATCAAAATTGGCGATGGCACTATACACCAGATATAGGTAATTTAAAAAGGGAGTGTCTCAGTTCGTCTGAGGGGAGTGTGGTCAGATTCTTCAGTATTCATGTTTATGCTGTAAATATTAATGCTCTTGTGAGCGGTAGTATGGGTTAATTATTTGTAAGTTACTATAATATAATACTTATAAGGTACTAACAAAACATTGTGACTTGCGAAGTTTGTTTGTCAGTTCTTCTTCGCATTGAATTTAGAACTGGCGGAATTTTCGACATGTCCAAGCGTAGGTTACCTACATACATACATATACATATACATATCACACACGCTGAATCCCGACAATCGGGGTAAGCAGAGTAATCGGTGTTGTGCTGCAAGAACTCTGGTAAATTACAGCACAACACCGACCACCACGTTTCGCAAAGTATTCGAACAAGATTCAATCGATCAAGCAGCAAGTAAGGCACGAAGACCCTCCTGCTGCATGACTCGGTGGAAGTACCGTGCCAAGGTGAGAGGTGGCGACCCTGTCGCCCTTTAGCACGGCATCTTGTCCTTATCCCTTAGTCGCCTTTTACGACATGCACGGGGAGAGATGCAGTGAGGCTATTCTTTTTAAGTACCGGCCCCACACGGTTACCTACCTGAAATTATACAATAAACAATAAACAAGTAAAAATGGTTTTATTTGTATTGGGTGACCATACGATTCCTTACCTAATGTGGGACAAAAAAAATCTGCATAGGAGTGACCATGCGATTCCCAATAGGTTTTATTTTGATAAAGTGATCATACTACTTTTTTAATAACTACTACTTTCATACAAATTTTTAATTAGTATAGTGGTGACCATGCGATTCCTCATGTGTGTCAAAATTTTTATTTTAATAGGGTGACCATACGATTCCTTAACTAATGTGGGACAAAACAAAATTTTAGTAAAGGGGTGACCATGCGATTCCCAAATGGTTTTATTTGAATAAACTGACCATACGATTCCTTAAATATTGGGGGGCAAAAAAAATATGTTAGTAGAGGGGTGACCATGCGATTCTCAAATAGTTTTATTTGAATAGGGTGACCATACGATTCCTGACCTAATACGGGACAATGAATTAGCGATTCCTCGTGTGGGACAAATGGTTTTATCTTAATAGGGTGACCATACGATTCCTTCACTAATGTAGGACAAAATAAATATTTTAGTAGAGGGGTGACCCAGCTATTTCCAAATGGTTTTATTTTAATAGGATGACCATGCAATTCCTTACCTCACGTAGAACAAAAAAAATTATTAGAGGGGTTACCATGCGATTCCTGAAGTGGGACAAATGGTTTTATTTTAATAGGGTGACCATAAGATTCCTTACCTAATGTGGGACAAATAAAAATTCAAGTTAGTAGATAAGTGACCATGCGATTCCCAAATGGTTCTATTTGTATAGGGAGACCATACGATTCCTTACCTAATGTGGGACGAAATAAATTTAGTTAGTAGAGGGGTGACCATGCGATTCGTCATGTGGGACAAATGTTTTTAATTTAATAAGGTGACCATACGAATTCTTACCTCATGTGGGACAGATGATTATTTTAATAGCGGGAGAGAAAAGGAGGAGGTGAGAGAGGGACGAGCGAGAGGGGAGGGGGGAGTGATAGAGGAAGGGGATAGAGTGAGGGAAGAGAAAGCGAGAGAGATAGAGATACCTGTATTTACCTGAACGCAGCTCACCATTCGGACTCGCTTTAAGTGACTCACTTATTCTATAGTCTATTCTTATGTTAAGTATATTCTTATAATCTAATTTCAACTACGGTGATGTGGTGTACGGTCCGTGTCTTTTCAAAAAAACTTCCAAATGTATTCAGCGCACTCAGAATGCTTGCGTGAGATTTAGCGAGAGACCTAAAAGAAGAGCACGGATTTCACCTATTCTTAATAATCTTAACAGGCTTAATATGAAAAATCGTAAACACCTCCACTTTGCTGTTTTGTTACACAATGTGATAATTAAGGAGGAACCGGAAACCTTGTATCGCAAGTTGTCCTGGCTGGGAGGAAAACATAGATATGGGACTCGATCGGTAGGTAGCTTGCGATCCCCCGGCATCATAGTGCGGTGTTTGAAGGTTCTTTCAAATACGCCGCATCTCGATGCTGTGCTGGAACAATTTGCCTCCGCCGATCAGAGATATCACCAGTAACAAAGCATTTAAAATAAAACTCAAGTGTTATCTTCTTACACAACAGAGGAACAATTAAGTCTGCTTACCTCACTGTACGTGTTTTTGCAATTTTTCTTATATATTACATGTTTTTATTTAGGAATTTATCTAATCTCAAAATTTATAATTTTTATGCACAAGCAACTATTTATTCTTTAGTACCAAAGACATTAAACTCACCCTCTTTTTAGTACCGATTTTAAAGTAACTCGTCTAAATTGTATACATATTCATATAACTTTATCCTTCCGCATTTTTCGGAGTCGTCGGCGATACACCATTTGTACTCGCCGCCGGTCTGCCACCCGTCCTCGCTCGAGTGCCTCCCAAGATAGAAGACGGGCCCACTGATCAATCTTGAGTTATATTATATATTATTATCTATTGATCATCACTGTCAGGTGGTAAAATTCCAGTTAGAAATTTCGTCATTATTTTTTTAGTTTCAATTGCAGCCTGTTGTTAGAGTATTTCTAATTTTATACCAGCGTCTAAATTTTTTATATGTTTCTCTGCAGTTTTATTTATTACTAGCTGAGCCCGCGGCTCCGCTCGCATGAAATTCGTATTCCAAAGGAGAATGTAAGTAACTAAGGGCGAGGCCGAAGGCCGAGCTGCGTTCAGGTAATCGAAAAACCTTCTTAAAGAAAGTAACTAACTAAGGGCGAGGCCGAAGGCCGAGCTGCTTTCAGGTAAACGATAAACCTTTCTCAAATAAAGGAAGTAAGTAAGGGCGAGGCCGAAGGCCGAGCTGCGTTCAGGAAGACGATAAACCTTCTGGAAGAAAGGAAGGAACTAAGTGCGAGGCCGAAGGCCGAGCTGCGTTCAGGTAAACCAAAAACCCTCTTCCGCCTTAGGGCCTCGCCCTTAAAGACTTCCTTTCTTCGATAGAATATAATATCGTTTACTCAATCTATTTATTTCATAAAAATAAAAAAGTAATATTAATAACTAAAGAATTAAACCTACCTAAGAAACATTAAAATAACTATCAAAACGGGCATTTTCAAATGTTCTTAGAGCACTTGCGGCATTACCCCGCTGGATGGCAAGGCTTACCCTTTGAATGAAGTACATAAGCCCTTGATGGCGGGACACCAGTTGCGTCAACCAGCTCAAGCCTCTTTTGGCTTCACTGCTCCACGGACCGAGGGTTTCAACCGCAAACGCAACAAATTCGAAATCTTGAATTATATTTCTATATTTGCTGCGTTTGAGGCTCTCCGTCCCAGCCTCGGCCGCGCCAGCCGCTCTTGAAGATGTCCTAACGTGACTTGGAGCAATGTGAGAACAAAAGTGGCGTCCCACATCAAAGAACTACCCTTAGTCCATGGCACTAAGTTGATAGCATCGGGCCTCTTGCCATCCAGCCGGGAATAACCGCGAGGTTCTAGGATGCACGGTATATTTACCGTTAGAAGCGTGGACTTTATAATAAAATTTAAATTAACTTAACTCAATCTTAATATTAATTAACTTTATTCGAGATGGTTTAGCTTCTTCCTGAACGCAGCTCGGCCTTCGGCCTCGCCCTTAGTTACTTGCTTTCTTCGAGATGGTTTATCATTTGTCAGAACGTAGCTCGGCCTTCGGCCACGCCTTAGTTGCTTACTTTCTTCAAGATGGTTTAGCTTCTTCCTGAACGCAGCTCGGCCTTCGGCCTCGCCCTTAGTTACTTGCTTTCTTCGACATGGTTTTTCAATTATCCGAACGTAGCTCGGCCTTCGGCCTCGCCTTAGTTACTTACTTTCTTCAAGATGGTTTAGCTTCTTCCTGAACGCAGCTCGGCCTGCGGCCTCGCCCATAGTTACTTACTTTCTTCGAGAAGGTTAATGGTCTTCCAGAATAGAGCTCGGCCTTCGGCCTCGCCCTTAGTTACTTACTTTCTTCAAGATAGTTTTTCTTTTTCCTGAACTCAGCTCCGCCTTCCGCCTAGCCCTTAGTTACTTTCATCGAGAAAGAATATCGTTTACGTGAGCGCAGATCCGCCTTCGGGCCCGCCTTTAGTTACTTACTTTCTTTTTTTTAAATACGAATTTCACGCGAGCGAAGCCGCGGGCAACAGATATATAAATTTTATTGCACCAATGACAGCGACATAACTTCGACTTTCAATTATTATTTTTATTTATCAAACAATTTGTCACCGGCCAGCTCACGTCGAGATGACAGTTCTCCGTTGTCAACATGACATTTAAAATTGTTATTTACCTTTACATTACGTGATTTTAATTATATTTTTTAATTATTATATTATGTTCATCCGGGATATACACTGTAACTATAAAAAGTTTCGTCAAATTCCATTCAGTGGTTTTTGCGAGATGCGCGTACAAATAGACATTTTTGCATTTACGATTTTATTATATGTATAGAAAGAATAGATATGTATAGACTATTGTGTTCAAGTTATAAAAAAGAAGAACTGTCATTTTCGTTGTATCTATTTATTTTTAAATTTCGAATGAATATTTTATTCAAATTGTATTTGCTGCCAGTTCTTAAGATATAATTATGTACTTTGGACTACGTGATTTTAAACGCGCAATAATGTTTATAATTGTTAATTTTTTTTTATTTTTGTAATTTTTTTTTACGTATTATGTTAACCCGGCATATAAACTGCCACTATACAAAGTTTCGTCTAATTCCGTTCAGTGGTTTTTGCGTGATGCGCGTACAGACAAACAAACAAACAAACAAACAAAAATTTTAAAAACTGTTCTAACATGTTCAGTATCTCATTTTAAGCCACCCTGGTTAGTTTTTTTCCGAATACATTCAATGTACAGACTTTCTTACCTCTACGATTTTATTTTAAGTATAGATATAGAAGATATAGATATAGAAGTATAGATTCCAGTAGTGCCAATAACTATTGGGACAATTTCGACTCTTGTATTCCACAATCTTTGGACCTAAATTTTTAGTGCGTAGTATTTAGTAAGTTTTTATATAATAATTTTATTCTTCCGGATTTCTTCGGAGTCGTCGGCGATTGTACTCGCCGGTCTGCCACCCGTCCTCGCTCGAGTGCCTCCCAAGATAGAGGACGGGCCCACCGATCAGTCTTGAGTTACATAATATTATTGTCTTCACTGTCAGGAGGCAAATTTCCACTTAGAAATTTGGTCATTATTTTTGTGGTTTCAATTGCAGCCTGTTGTTGGAGTATTTCTAATTTTATGCCAGCGTCTAAATTTTTTATGTGTTTCTCTGTTGATTTATTTATAATTCCTGTAGTGCCTATAACTATTGGGACGATTTCGGCTCTTGTATTCCATAATCTTTGGATCTCAATTTTTAATGCGTAATATTTTGAAAGTTTTTCATTTTCCTTCCTAGTGAGGTTATAGTCGGATGGCACTGTGACATCGATAAGGTAAGTTCAGTTTTCATTTTTGTCTACATATATGAGGTCTGGTCGGTTGTTAGGTAACGCATAATCAGTGGTGACAGCAATTTCCCATATTAGTTTAAATTCTTCATTTTCCACCACATGTGGTTCATTTAACGGGCATTTCCACCAAAATTTAGTTGTTTCGGACTTGTGTTTCTTGAGTAAATTCCAATAAACGTATTTGACTAGTTGATTATGTCTCTTTAGATATAGTGGCTGTACTAATATTTTACATCCTGAGATGATATGCCTGACTGTTTCATCCTTTTCGTAAAATAATCGGCATCGTCCATCTGTATCAAGTTTTAAAATATCTCGTTCAAACTGTTTTGTTCTGACCGATTGTTCTTGTATTACAAAAATTTTAGATTCCATTTGGGGAGTAGTAGGTTGTTTTTTTTTTGCCAAGAGAAAGATTTTTCAGTATCCGTATTTGGGTGCATTAGTACCTCTCTCACAATTTGACCATGTAGTGGCTTTTCTTTCCAATTTTCTTTGGATTGTTCAGTCTGTTTTTTGTGGATTAAGATTTCATCTTCCGTGGGTTGTTCGATATTAAGTTTTTGTCTAAATTTTTTACCTTGTGATATTATGCTATATAGGCCTTCTTCCTTATCATGATCAACAATTACTTTTAGGACATTGTCATTTTTGTCATCTAGATATTTTTCCATTTTAATAGTTAATTTGATATATAGATTTTCTATGTTTAGTAGGCCTCTTCCTCCTTCATTGACTGGGAGATATAGTCTATCTGTGTTAGATTTTTGTTGGTGCATGTTATATATGTTTAGGAGTTTCCTTGTTTTTCTGTCAATTTTTTTAAAGTCATCCATTGTATAATTTATTACATTGAAAGTATATATAAGAACCGGTGTTGCGTATGAAGTTATGGCCTTTATAATATTTCTTGAGTTTAATGTAGATTGAATGATTTTTCTTACTCTTCTTATGTATTCATTTTTCTTTTCTTCTATTATTTGTTTGTGGTTGATTTCCCCATTTTCATCAATGCCAAGGTATTTGTATTTTTTGTTATTTAAGGCTTCGAATTTGTTTCCATCAAGCAGTATATGGTCTTCACCTTCAGCGTTTATTCTTTTACTACCTTTTATTTCTAGTACTTTACATTTTTCTAAGCCAAATTCCATTCCAATTTGTTTGGAGTATATTTCTACGGTATCTATTAGATTTGATAGCTGATATTTATTTGCAGCGTATAGTTTTATGTCATCCATGTAGAGGAGGTGATTAATTATTTGGCCACTTCTTAAAATATATCCGGTTTTTTCATATTCACTCAGTAATTTTGATAATGGATTAAGACATAGACAAAATAGCAAAGGGGACAGAGAATCTCCTTGAAATATTCCTCGTTTTATAATTATTGGTTTTGTTGTAATTCTTGAGTCAGTGCTTATTGTATTCATAATCACTGGCCATGTTTTCATAACTTTTGATATACAATTTGTAATTACGTTAGGGCATTTATATATTTTGAGGATGAGAATAATCCATTCATGTGGTACCGAATCATATGCTTTTTTGTAATCTATCCACGCCATGTTTAGGTTTTTCTTGTATGTGTTTGTATCTTCTAAGATAGATTTATTGACAATTAAATGGTCTTTGCAACCTCTCGCGCCCCATTTACAACCTCTTTGGTAAGGAGTCATTATATCATTGGCATTACAATGTTTGTATATTTCTACATATAGGATATATGTAAATAATTTGTAAGTGGTTGGTAAGCATGCAATCGGCCTCCAATTTTTTGGAAAATTTGTATTCGAATTTTTTGGGATTAAAGTGACCACACCTGTTGTAAGCCACGGTTCTATCTGTTCTTCGTCATTAAGAATTTTGTTAAAGTAATGCAGTATGTATGGATGTGCACTGGTAAAATATTTGAGGTAATAGTTTTGTAATTTGTCTATTCCGGGGGTCTTCCAGTTTTTTAGATTTCTTATTGCATCTTTGAATGCTATATCATTTATTGCATTAAAATTGTTATTCTGGATTATTGGTATTTTATCTGCAATTGTTTGTATCATAATATTCGACTTATCAATGTCAACAGGCTGACTGTAAATGTTTGACCAAAATTCTTCTATTTCGTTCTTTGTTGGAATTTCTTTTGGAGTTTTATAGAGCTGTGAGAGGGGATATATATATATGTATATATATATATATATATCCCCTCTCACAGCTCTTCTAGCTATTCCGAATCGTTCTCTGTAATGTCAGCGCGCCTGTGGAATAATCTCCCACCAGCCATCAGAACATCTCCAACTCTTGCCACTTCTGTATCTCTGCAAGGAATAGAGTTGATTTACTTTATTATTTACAGATATGAAGTAGTTTATGTAATGTGTACGTATCAAGTATCTATTCTTAGTATATAATACATATATAAGTATGCTTCTATGTATTATTATTTAGTATGATAAATATATACTATGTTTTTGTAATATGTTCTAGTATTTTACCTACATATTATATTATATTCCTGGCGTCTTGTTCACTTCATTTTATTGTTTTGTTAGTATTAAGTTGTGTAATTCTTCTTTGTTTTGCTACCCTTATATTAAGTTTTCATAAAAGTTAGGTTGACTGGCAGAGATTGCCTTAGGCAATAAGTCCGCCTTTTCTAAAATCATTGTATTGGAAAGCAATAAAGCATATTCTATTCTATATATATATATATATAACATTATATCAAATTACGCTTTCAGGTGATGACGGTTATGGTCTTGAGCCATGGCTAATGACACCACTGAAACGAGAGGCCCCTAATACTCCGCGCTTCAGGTATAAGGACGCGTTGTGCAGCGCAAGGAGTGTCATTGAGCGGACTTTTGGGGTGCTTAAGTCAGAATTTAGATGCCTGTCTCAACAGCGCAAATTAATGTATGACCCGAACACGACTGGGAGGATTGTAAATGCCTGTTGTATGCTACACAACATGCGACTACACTATGGGTTTGTTAACAATATACATCCCTAATACTAATCGTATAAATGCAACGTAATCGCTGTCTGCCATTATTCTATCAAGCCAAAATTATTGAACCAAGTCCTTTCAAACTTCTTATGCGGACTGATCAAAGCTTAATTCTTACTATCTATTGTGGACTATCCTCCATCAGTCTATCTCATCAGCAAACCGCACAGTCGTACAAAAATACTGTGAGCAAAAGCTAGTGTATTTACATTCATTGTGGAAATAATAAAGGACTATGCCCAAAAACATCTATTGGAAAATACATATATCATGTAGCAATTAATGGGCAAATACACTAACAAAAAATACCTTTATGTTGGCATGAGGAATAATTCCACCAAGTTTATTAACCTGTTGGTTTCCGTAGGACATGTACGTGTCCTCTAATTTTTGCACCGGTCAGCTGCCATGTACGTACACGTACGTGTCCGGCGTGTCCACTCAAGATTGGTAGAGGCCCGCCGTCCATAGAAACATGGGCAATGGCATTTATATTGTTATTTCTGTTATTCCTGGGAGGGGGGGCCCGGGGGTCCTCTCGCTCTCTGCGACGTCAGTTAGTTGAGTCTATTCGAGTTGCACAAGGCATCACCGCGCCCTGGACACATTCTGATACGCTCCATGAATCAAACCCATCCAAATCAATGAGCCGAACCAAAAATAGAAAAGTTTGTAAAACTTCAGCGGCCCGTTCCCCCTCAAAATTTAAAGTAGACCTCGAAAATATAAGAGGTCTACATACGAATTTCTCCTCCGTCGCCTGCCATCTGCAGACGGCGAGGCCTCACCTCCTCTTTCTTACGGAGACCCAGATCGGGCGTCCTGCGGACACATCCTACCTGGACGTTCCTGGTTACAATCTTCAGGAACGTTTCATGGCGAAGGGTGGTGTCTGCTTGTACGTTGGATCTGGTTTCTCCTATACCCGGCTCACCCGATTTGAGGATCCTGCTTTCCCTGTGCTATGGATCCGCGTGAATCTTCCCCATGTGGTGAGGATTTACGCGGGTGCATACAGATCCCCTAACCTCAGTGCGTCAAGAACAGAGGCATTTTGCGAGCATCTCAGCAGTACGGCAGACAAATTGCTTTGCGAGTTCCCTACGGCGGAGTTAGTGATGCTGGGTGATTTCAATGCTAAACACCAAGACTGGTTGGGCTCCCCCATCACTGACCATGCCGGCAGGGAGACTTACAACTTGGCCATTGCACACGGGTTGACGCAGTTGGTGTCCGGAACCACTCGGATACCTGATAACCCTGCTCATCGACCTAGTTTGCTGGACCTTGTGCTGACTAGCGAGCCAAATGGTTACAAGGTGAGGGTTGAAGCTCCCCTCGGTAACTCCGACCATTGCCTTGTACGCTCAACTGTGCCAACTGTACACCTCACGGAAGCACGTGAATGTAGTACGCGAACAGTTTGGCACTACCGGTCAGCACAATGGGATGACTTCCGTTCCTTCTTGGGAGCATACCCTTGGCACGACGTTTGCTTCTCTTCTCCAGACCCATCCCTGTGTGCCCAATCGGTCGTCGATGTGATCGCACAGGGTATGAATTTCTTCATCCCTACCTCCGCCGTTCCCATCGGCGGCCGCCATAAGCCTTGGTTTGATCGTCAATGCAGGCTGGCTATTGACACAAAGAACCAGGCTTTTATGAAATGGCTGCAGAATAGGTCTGTCGAGAACAGGCGAGAGCTCAACGTCGCTGCTAGGTCCTGCAAACGAACGCAAAACTTGGCCAAGCTCAGGCACGACCGTGGAATTGGCGCGAAACTTGCGCGTAGCCCTTCGGGTAGCCGCACCTTCTGGTCTCTCGCCAAATCCATCGGTCGGAATTTCTGCCGTCCTGCTACACCTCCGCTGGAACGTCCGGATGGCTCGCTCGCTATACTCGCGAAGGAAAAGGCGAATATTTTTGCACGCCTTTTCGCATCCAACTCAAACATGGACGACCTGGGCGCCAACCCCCCTTCATTGCCCCATTGCGGGCGTATGATGGATAATATTAGGTTCCATCCCAGAGTCGTCTATAAAACGCTACGTGAGTTGGATATTTCGAAGAGTAGCGGGCCTGGCGGCGTCCCGGCGGTTGTCTTGAAAAATTGTGCTCTGGAATTGGCGCCAGTCCTTACTCGCCTATTCAAACGCTCCTATTCCTCCGGTTCAATGCCTTCTTGCTGGAAAAGAGCTTCGCTCCAGCCGGTCCCCAAGAAGGGGGACCCAGCGAACCCATCGAACTATCGAAAGGTCGACTGGAGATCTTCTAGCGCACGTCACGCATTTGTGGGCTGAAAGACTCGATGGTTTTGGGGAATCGCTGGCGGTCGCTTTGGATATATCCAAAGCATTCGATCGCGTCTGGCACCGGGGACTCCTAAGCAAGCTTCCGGCCTACGGTGTCCCTACAAAACTGTGCACTTGGATCTCCAGCTTTTTGAGCGATCGGTCGATCTTTGTCACCCTTGATGGTGCATGCTCGGCCGATTACTCAATCAATGCTGGTATTCCAAAAGGATCCGTGCTGTCGCCTACGCTGTTTCTATTATTTATTAACGACATGCTCTCGCTCGGCGAAATACATTGCTACGCGGACGACAGCACGGTGCACGAAGGGTTCATCAAAGACTGGAAGGGTAGAGAGGCGTCAGCAGCAAACGCGAGACGCGAAACTGTTGCTCGGGTTGACCTGGTTCTCGATAAAGTATCCTCATGGGGGAAGGAGAACTTGGTCAACTTCAACGTAGCTAAGACGCAAGCCTGTGCCTTCTCTACTAAGGCTGATCCGTTTCCACTCCAAGCAACTTTCCAGGGCAGCCAAGTCCCCAATGATGGTAGTCTGGGCGTCCTGGGTATGGAGGTGTCCAGAGACGTTTGATTTCGATCGTTCATAAAATCCAAGGCGAAACTAGCATCTCGAAAATTAAGGATACTCTACTGATGTCGGCGATTTTTCACGCCGGTCCAATTGCTTACACTCTATAAAGCACAAGTAAGACCGGTGATGGAATATTGCAGTCATCTTTGGGAGGGTTCCCCTGAGTACCTTCTTTCAGCCTTGGATTCTATCCAACGACGAGCCATTCGCCTCATTGGCGACTCTGTACTCACAAAGGACCTTCAACCTCTAAAGCACAGACGTATCGTTGGGTCATTGAGCCTGTTTTATCGGTACTACTGTGGCCGCTGCTCTGACGAAATTGCTTCCCTTATCCCTCCTCCTCCTGTTCGCCTTCGCCAAACCCGCCATACTCTCGCGGAACACCCCTTTGTAATGGACAGACGAGTAGGTACTTCGAACGGCACGATTCTCTAAATCGTTCTTGTGCCGCACTGCAAAGGTGTGGAACGGGCTTCCGGGGTATATCTTTCCCCACTCCTACAATCCACGGATCTTCAAATCGCGGGTAAATAGCCTTTCCCCAGCGACATTAGTCCACCTCCAAGCCGGACTGGCACCTCCTCGGAGGTGATACTGGCTGCGCCTGAGGCTTCGACCTCGGACACAGCCAGCTAGTTCGGAAATAATAAAAAAAAAATATTAATTTCAGGTTGGACGAGATTGATATTAATGATGAAATCAATGAGGAGATTCAAAGGGAACTCCAAAATAGGCAAAATGCAGTAAGACAACAGGTGGTCAACAATGAGCTGCCAGTTGGGCGTGCTTTGGCTCTGAGAATACAAGCAGGCTATATCAACAGGCATTTCAATTAATTAAAAATAATATTCATGTACCCGATGTATATGGTTATGTAAGTATTGATATATTTCTTTAGTAGGTTTCATGGTGGTTTATATAATAAAAAAATTCTGATATTAAAAAGTTTATTATTATAAAAATTATAAAAAGTTTCTATTATCTAGGTCTTCTTATCTAAAAAAAAAGTTGCCGAATCGGCTATGGGACGCAGCACTTCTCTATCAGTTTTTCGACGTTTTCGGCTTGTAATTTTGCAGCATCGGCCATCTTTGTCATGGCTGCAGCAAGATTATTACTTGCTTCAGCCAGCATCTATAAACATGAAAATATTTTAGCATTTACATAAGATTAAATAAAACAAACAAAAAAGATAACAATAAACTGCCAGTTTTTTTACACGGCCATAGTCCACTATCATTACCTCCTACTCTGCGGAGACAAGCCTTGCTGTTACGTCATAGGCCACATTGCTATGGCACCTGATGAGAAGAGTGGGTGAGAAATGCAAAATATCTCATCATTAATACTCTAAAGATGAGATAATTTGCATTTCTCACTCAGTTATCTCATCGGGAGGCAAGTTAGAATGAGAAAGTGATAGCAACGTCGCAGGGATCCTAGACGCAGCAGCATGGCTTGTCTAAGCAAGGAGCGAGACAATGACAGTGGGCTATGGCGCCGTCCACTGCTAATATAGTGTGATGGTAAATAGTCAATGATAGATACGAAGAAATCTAAGCTATAATTACAAAAAAACAATATATACTCACTACGTTCCACTGCTTAGCATCTTTTGTGGCTCCTCCTTGCATTTCATTCAGCTCGTTAGTCAGTCGACTTCACTGCTCTTCCTGCTGTAGCCGGCCTTATTTTCCCGTAAGCTTGCCGCATGCGAAGCGTCAATCTCAATGCGCTTGCATATATGCCACCAACTTGGGCACTGGTGGCCCTCGCCGTTCTCTTTGCCCTATAATAGGTACAACATAAGTACTTATTTTTATAATAAAATGTAGCTACATTATCTCGGGCTGAAAGATAGGGTAGGTTATTTGATGTATCTTCTAAAAAGTCCTAGTATAAAAGAACATGCTTCACTAACCGGATAGTGCCAGCCTCTCGGAACATAACAGCGATTATTTCTCGCAGAGACCAACGGTCAGCAGACAGCTATACTACCCGGTAGATGCTCAAAGAGGAACGAGGTACCTACTCACCATAAACTTAACTCATCATCAGCCTGTATCGGTCCACTGCTGGACATAGGCCTCTCCCAAGGCACGCCACCACACGCGGTCTTCCGCTCTTCTCACCCATCCACTCCCGGTTACCTTTTTTAGGTCATCTGTCCACCTAGCCGGGGGGCGTCCCATGCTACGTTTGCTTGTACGTGGCCTCCATTCGAGCACCCGTCTACCCCATCGGTTGTCGGGTCTACGACAGATGTGCCCAGCCCACTGCCACTTCAGCTTGCTTATTTTCTTAGCAATGTCGACTACCTTAGTTCTTTGACGTATCACGTCGTTACGGATTTTATCGGTCAAAGAAATGCCGAGCATTGCTCTTTCCTTAGCTCGCAGATGAGATGAGCGACTTTAAATTTGTGGACCAGGCCCATCGTCAGGGTCCACGTTTCCGCTCCGTACGTCATTACCGGCAGAACGCACTGATTGAAGACCTTCGTCTTCAATGACTGTGGGATGGAGGATGAAAAGATGTGGCGGAGTTTCCCAAATGCCGCCCAGCCTAGCTGAATCCTTCTGTTGGCCTCCTTGTCACAGTTGTGCTTCCCTAGTTGGATGGTTTGTCCAAGATAGACATAGTTCTGCACAACTTCGAGGGTCGCCTCTCCAACTGTTACGTGCCCCGGGACGACGTGTTCGTTGAACATGACTTTCGTCTTGTCCAAATTCATCCCGAGGCCGACTCGGCGGGAGGCGACATTGAGGCCGTTCAGCATGTGATTCAGCTCCTCCAGCGATTCGCCTATTACGACTATGTCATCCGCGAAACGTAGGTGTGAAATGTACTCGCCGTTAATATTAATGCCGTGCTTTTCCCAATCCAGCAGCTTGAATATATCTTCCAATGCATTCGTAAACAGTTTCGGAGATATAACGTCTCCCTGCCTGACTCCACGATGCAATTGGATAGGTTTCGTCTGCTGGTCCTGTATTTGTACGGTCATTGTCGCGGCACTATAGAGACATTTCAGCACCTCAATGTATCGCCAATCGGTTTGGCATCGCTGTAAAGATTCCATAACAGCCCAGGTTTCGATAGAGTCAAAGGCTTTCTCGTAGTCCACAAAAGCGAGACACAGTGGCCGATTATACTCTTCGGACTTCTGTATAATCTGCCGCTATAATAAACTTAACTAAATCAAGCCAAATAGGGATACTAACTACTTTAGTATGATTAATTAATTGGTAGGTTATGTACTTACTTTATGCGGATGCGGTTTTGCTCCATTTCTTTGTTACTTCTTCGTATACGGGCACCAAAGAGTAAATGTATTTATTGGGACGGGCGGGCACTATGATAATTCCTTAGCTTTGTAGTGATTTCACGGAACGCTTGACGCAAAATTGAACACTCAATCAAGACTAACTGACAGAACTTTTAACCTCTTTGCGTGTTAATTGACTGACAGTTAGAAAAAGAAAAAGATGTTCTGTCTTTACCTTATTCATACTGTCAAACAAGGACGGAACTAAGGCGGGTCTGTTGCAGCTATCTTCAGACCACTGCGGAGTTAGCGACAATAACGGAAGTATATGACGTCGCTTGCAGCGACGGACGTTCGTCGGAATGGTCGAGTTATAGAATAGCATTTTTTTTAGCGACAGGAGTCGCTACAAGCGTCGTTTTACGGAATTTCCGATGATGACGTAAATTTGCGAGAAAGTTACAGAAGCTCCTGGGTCTTGAATTCTTTTTCAAATGTCAACACAGCAGTATCATCCCAGCTTGAAGAAGAATTTATAGAATTTACAACGAACGAGCAAATAAAAATCAAATTAAAAAATTGTTACCGAGAATTTTGGCTACAAAAGCCAATTCAAAGGTAAAGTTAAAATTTTGGGGGGCGCTAAAAAGAATTTATTCTCAAAGTGGGCGGTGGACGAAATAAGTTTGAGAACCTCTGGTCTACACCAACGCAACGCAACAGAACTGCTAACGCCATCTATTACGACCATTCGACACTAAATTCCGTTCATACTATACTTTATTTGATACTGCTCAACCCTTAGGATATTTAGCGTATATAGTCTATCTAAGTGGCCGTAGGGAGAGCCGCGCTTATGCAATTTTCATGCATTTCACTGATTTACTTATGGTTTTTACTGTTAAATTCTGGTATGTAAATCGTTCTCATTTCCGCCCAGTTCAGTGTATCCGGCAAGACCAAAGCATTTTTTACCCGACTACGGCGAAGCCAACAGGAGGGTAATGTGTTTAGCCTGAATGTTTGTATGTATGTATGTATGTATGTATGAGGGTTAGAAAGAGCGTAGCGCCTGGACGAAGCGTCGATTCTCAATGAAAGATATACCAAAATGTTCTAGAACATCACAGAATTGACATAGGATAGGTTAATACTCAATCTTAATAACGAATTTGTGAAAATCTGCAAAAAATAATCACGTACATAGAGGGAAGACGGGACGGCCATTTGTTTACATGCAAACGTCAATCAACTGGCAAAGAGAATATAACCACTACGTCAACTGGATGCAGGCAGGGGCACCGAATGCAGCGGGGCACACTTCTTAGTTTTCATTGTGGATGGCGACATCTGCAGTTTGCTTGCCTGTCCAAAGAGTATGGAGGTCCGGTTAAGTGGTATGTGGTTCTTTTGATCGTGGGTTGGGCAAACCATCTTACAACAGTAATCTGTGTCGGGGGGTTACTATGACAACCATCTTTATTGACGTCAGTTTGGAAAATAATGGAATTTATTATAGGTACATAAAATGCAACTAGCTCATTTATTCTAAATTGTGGCAGAGCGGTCAGGGTTATTTCACAAGTGAGAAGTAATGATTATAACGGGTCACAGAAAGAGCGATTCGGAGAAGGTAACGTTCTCACGCATAGAGAAGCCTGAACATAGAGAAATATCGCTCCGTCCACTTGGCTCCCTTGGTAGGATCCATCAATGGATCGAAGTGGACTTTCTAGTGCACTTGAATCCCTTGTGGAAGGATTCTGCGATAATGGATTATAAAACACTAACTAGTCCACTTGGATCCCTTAAGTAAGTTAGGGGTATGTATGGTACAAAACGCTTATATATTTCAAAATTAATTAATAATACGCTAAGGGACCCCCCCTGTGTACGTTTCTGTATCATATAGGGATAAAAACTATATAAAAATTTTGGGACCTTGGGCTTTTTTTTATGTAAAATATTATGTTTTTATGTATTTAAATAAAAAAAATTATGGTTGATTTTTATAGCCTAATCGATTCAGTTTCATAACAGTAACAAAAAAATTTTCATTACCATTATGATGTAACGCGTGTAAGTTGGTAAAAAAAAATCAAATTCTTTCTATTCCTTACTAATAAAACTAAAATTGTGGTTTTTCACAATTTCTGAAAGAAGGAGATCTATGTGTTGGAAGACTTTTTTGTTCCTGGCATGAAACTGAACTGATTAAGAATTTTTTTTTTTACATTTTACGTTAAAAAAAAAAAAAAAAAATTAAAATCTTTGTTCTTCAAAACTGATCTATTTCCGATGCAGAGCCCCCCCTTAGCGTGCTATTAACTAATTTTAAAAGACCTTATAATTGTTTTTAAATCATTTAATAAATATAATATACTAATTTTGTAACTGGGCTGATTGCTTTGAAAATCGATATGTGAGGGTCCATGACGTGGTCTCTGAATAAGAATTCATGATAAAAATGAAAAAAAGTGGCCGCCATTTTGTACTTTAGATTAATTTCTTAATCGATATCTAAGTCCGCGTGGTAAAAAGTTCAAAATGCGGCAATTTTTTTTTATTTTGACCACAGGTTCTTGACCGGAAGCAATCGGTCCAGTAACTAAAAAGTTCAAAATGGCGGACACCTTTTTTCATTTTTATCATGAATTCTTACTCAGAGACCACATGGACCCTCACATATCGATTTTCAAAGCAATCAGCCCAGTTACAAAATTAGTATATTATATTTATTAAATTATTTAAAAAAATTGTGTCTGAATATTATGTTTATATTTAAGCGTTTTGTACCATACATACCCCTAACTTACTTAAGGGATCCAAGTGGACTAGTTAGTGTTTTATAATCCATTATCGCAGAATCCTTCCACAAGGGATTCAAGTGCACTAGAAAGTCCACTTCGATCCATTGATGGATCCTACCAAGGGAGCCAAGTGGACGGAGCGAGAAATATGAGCCTGAAGGATTTGTTGACACAATTCACATCAGCTCTTGATTGATATGAAGAAGTCACAGAATTATAAGTCAATGGAAGAAGTATTACAACAATTTGATAAATATCTTTATTCCGAAGAAAAACGTTGTATTCGAGAGATATAAGTTCAATTCTCTTGAACAGAAGATGGATGAAGGCATACAAGAATTCATAACGAAATTGATTCTACATAAAACGCAAGGGTCGGTCATTTATTCTATAAAATGTAATTGATTTGTTTTATGTTTAAATTACATATGTAATGTGTATATTTATGTAAATGGTTTAATAAACTACCAATCCGAACTTTATATCTATCTATACATCTATACATATAATAAAATCGTAGAGGTAAGAAAGTCTGTACATTGAATGTATTCGGAAAAAAACTAACCAGGGTGGCTTAAAATGAGATACTGAACATGTTAGAACAGTTTTTAAAATTTTTGTTTGTTTGTTTGTTTGTTTGTTTGTCTGTACGCGCATCACGCAAAAACCACTGAACGGAATTAGACGAAACTTTGTATAGTGGCAGTTTATATGCCGGGTTAACATAATACGTAAAAAAAATTAACAAAAATAAAAAAAAATTAACAATTATAAACATTATTGCGCGTTTAAAATCACGTAGTCCAAAGTAAAGGTAAAAACAATTTTAAATGTCATGTTGACAACGGAGAACTGTCATCTCGATGTGAGCTGGCCGGTGACAAATTGTTTGATAAATAAAAATAATAATTGAAAGTCGAAGTTATGTCGCTGTCATTGGTGCAATAAAATTTATATATCTGTAGCCCGCGGCTTCGCTCGCGTGAAATTCGTATTTAAAAAAAAGAAAGTAAGTAACTAAAGGCGGGCCCGAAGTCGGATCTGCGTCCACGTAAACGATATTCTTTCTCGATGAAAGTAACTAAGGGCGAGGCGTAAGGCGGAGCTGATTTCAGGAAGAAGAAAAACATTCTTGAAGAAAATAAGTAACTAAGGGCGAGGCCGAAGGCCGAGCTCTATTCTGGAAGACCATAAACCTTCTCGAAGAAAGTAAGTAACTATGGGCGAGGCCGCAGGCCGAGCTGCGTTCAGGAAGAAGCTAAACCATCTTGAACAAAGTAAGTAACTAAGGCGAGACCGAAGGCCGAGCTACGTTCGGATAATTGAAAAACCATCTCGAAGAAAGCAAGTAACTAAGAGCGAGGCCTAAGGCCGAGCTGCGTTCAGGATGAAGCTAAACCGTCTTGAAGAAAGTAAGCAACTAAGGCGAGGCCGAAGGCCGAGCTACGTTCTGACAAATGATAAACCATCTCGAAGAAAGCAAGTAACTAAGGGCGAGGCCGAAGGCCGAGCTGCGTTCAGGAAGAAGCTAAACCATCTCGAATAAAGTTAATTAATATTAAGATTGAGTTAATTTAATTTAAATTTTATTATAAAGTCCACGCTTCTAACGGCAAATATACCGTGCATCCTAGAACCTCGCGGTTATTCCCGGCTGGATGGCAAGAGGCCCGATGCTAGAGACCTTAGTGCCATGGATTATGGGTAGTTCTTTGATGTGGGACGCCACTTTTGTTCTCACATTGGCTCCAAGTCACGTTAGGACATCTTCAAGAGCGGCTGGCGCGGCCGAGGCTGGGGCGGAGAGCCTCCAACGCAGCAAATATAGAAATATAATTCAAGATTTCGAATTTGTTGCGTTTGCGGTTGAAACCCTCGGTCCGTGGAGCAGTGAAGCCAAAAGAGGCTTGAGCTGGTTGACGCAACTGGTGTCCCGTCATACTTCATTCAAAGGGTAAGCCTTGCCATCCAGCGGGGTAATGCCGCAAGTGCTCTAAGAACATTTGAAAATGCCCGTTTTGATAGTTATTTAAATGTTTGTTAGGTAGGTTTAATTCTTTAGTTATTAATATTACTTTTTTATTTATATGAAATAAATAGATTGAGTAAACGATATTATATTCTATCGAAGAAAGGAAGTCTTTAAGGGCGAGGCCCGAAGGCGGAAGAGGGTTTTTGGTTTACCTGAACGCAGCTCGGCCTTCGGCCTCGCAATTAGTTCCTTCCTTTCTTCCAGAAGGTTTGTCGTCTTCCTGAACGCAGCTCGGCCTTCGGCCTCGCCCTTACTTACTTCCTTTATTTGAGAAAGGTTTATCGTTTACCTGAAAGCAGCTCGGCCTTCGGCCTCGCCCTTAGTTAGTTACTTTCTTTAAGAAGGTTTATCGATTACCTGAACGCAGCTCGGCCTTCGGCCTCGCCCTTAGTTACTTACATTCTTCTTTGGAATACGAATTTCACGCGAGCGGAGCCGCGGGCTCAGCTAGTTAATTAATAAGAGTGTTTACATTCTGTAATCAACTAATCAAACATGACAGGTAATAAAATTGACAACTTAAAAAAAATGTTTAATTTCCTGGAAATAATTAATTTTACAGCCAGCAGATGTCGCTGTATATCCCTACTATTCAAATTTCAAGTCAGTTCTGAGATTTTCTACTGGCACAAATTCAGTATTTTTTTATGGAAACTGACACGGTTGGCTACATCATAACATCCGTGATGTTAGCTGATAACACCGGCGGTTGGTGTTATCAGCTAACATCTGATGCCATGTCAGTGATTCCTTTCATTTCATGTCGGCTACACTGAGCTGGACGGAAAACACGAACTATTTACATAGCAGTTTCGACCTACGTTTCGCTCAGTGCGGTGGTACCAACCCGGCCGGGATAAACCCTACCACCTAGTAAGGTAAGAAGGGAAGGGACCTACAGTTTAACGTGGAATCCGAACCACAGTCAGCCTCCAACGGTCGAGCGGTCGCTCATCCAAGAACTGACCGCGCTCAGCACTGCTTAACAACAGTCGACCGACCCGACCGCACTAATGAGCTACCGAGGCTGACATGACAGTATTTCATTTAAAAACAAAATTTATTAATTTTAAACAAAACATTAATATTATTAATGTATGTCCTAAAAAGTGTGAATTAAAAACTATTATTAAAAACAAAAAACCCGACTACGAAAAACAAAAAAGGAAAAAATTAGATAATTTTGTAATATATTGGGGCAAAGTGCAGTTTGGAATACATACTAGCAAAACTTAGGAAGTCGGATTTATGATTCTGAAAATACAGCATTAGGTATCGATCATAATTAATTATGTACTTGATCATAGTCAATCTGCTTTGATAATATGAACGAAAGGTCATTCGAACACAATTAATAATACAGCCGGAGTCGGAGTCAGCTATATTTTCAAGAAGTTTTGCTGACTCCGACTCCGGATGATCTTTCGTTCATATTATCAAAGCAGATTGACTATGATCAAGTACATAATTAATTATGATCGATACCTAATGCTATATTTTCAGAATCATAAATCCGACTTCCTAAGTTTTGCTAGTATGTATTCTAAACTGCACTTTGCCCCAATATATTACAAAATTATTTTATTTTTTCCTTTTTTGTTTTTCGTAGTCGGGTTTTTTTTTACTGGCGTACCCAGATGCCAGTAAGTGACTTCGTTTGGTAGATAATCCTAATAAATAAAGCGAAGCTTCTACGGGCGATCGAGGGTGTAAAGTACGTCAATATATGGATAACCTTATAACTCGAGAACCACTCCATGGATTTACATACAGGTTTCATTGTCACATATCGGTGGCCTGAAATGTCAGCAAAAAGTCAAGCGAAAAATTAAAATTTTGGCTGTTCATGTATGTATGACATATGTATGTATGGCAAAATGAATAGTTTTATGCACAACTATATAAGAATAACTATAAAAAAAAATTTCCGAATTTTCAAACAACCCTTAATAGGAAAAAGTTCGCCGACAAAACTACAGTTTTATGACATATGTATGTATGGAAAAATGAATAGTTTTATGCACAACTATATAAGAATACCTATAAAAAAAAATTTCCGAATTTTCAAACAACCCTTAATAGGAAAAAGTTCGCCGACAAAGCTACAGTTTTTTGTCAACTTTTAAACGAAATATTTGTTAAAGCAAACTGATTGATTATATAGCAAAGTTATATAAGGTCTTTCAATAGTAGATAACCATACGCTAAGGGGTGTATGTGTATCAGATACTGATCACATTCCCATAATTTTTTTTAAATATTTTTTTTGAAATTGTCTTAAAAATATCTATTGAATAACATGTTGTTCTATCGAGAGCCGGGATTTCTGTATCTGGGAGTCTACCTAATACAAATATTGTTATATCTAATCAAAATTATCTTCTAATATACTAGTACAAGCCTCTCAGGTTATATTCTAAATTCGAATTATTGAACTGCCATCATCTTCAGATGTCATAATTATTATTTTTAACCGACTTCCAAAAAAGGAGGAGGTTCTCAATTCGACTGTATGTTTTTTTTTTTTTTTTTGTATGTTTGTTACGCGATTTCTCCGTCAATTGAGGGCCGATTTAGAAAATATTTTCTTTTGTTTGTTAGGTCATACTTCCGAGGTGGTCCCATTTCAATTTCATCGAAATTGGTTCTGCGGTTTTCGAAAAATCACCAAAATAATATGGTGTGTTCAGCAAAACTTTTTCAGCAATTTTCAGTTTGATAATTTACTATGGTGTGTGGTTACCTTCAGCAAAACTTTTTTTATGTGGACTTTTTCAGCAATTTGCAGTTTGACACATATGGCGAATAATTCTGTACCACTTCAATCGATTTCGATTATTCGATTTCGATTATTCTTTTTTATGTAATATTACTAAAGAGAATGAAATAAAAACTGTTTTAAAAAATATAAAACCGACTTAAAAAAAAAACTAGAACTAAAAAGTATTAAATACCTAATATTTTGAAATGTTCTCTGTCATTGTATTGAAATACATGAATCGATATTGTGATACATATTCGGACCCTTGTTTCATGAATATTCTAAATTTGAAATGTTTTCCGACCGGCCAGATGCGCTTAATATATTATGGTACGAGTACCATCGAGCTGGTCTGATGATGGAGACGGAAGGTGTCCATAGGAACTCCTAAACTACACATGATAAACCCATCGTGCTTGGGCTCGTTGCATTTGTCTTCACGAGTAATTTACTTTAGACCTAAGAGATTCACAATTCGACGGTATGTTTTTTTTTATGTTTGTTACGCGATTACTCCGTCAATTGTGGGCCGATTTTGAACATTCTTTTTTTTTTTGTTTGAAAGAGGATAACCCTGAGGTGTTCCCATTTTAATTTTGTCGAGATCGGATTGGAAAGCGATTCCGCCGAGTACATTAATTGCAAAAAATTACTAAAAAGAAGTGTGAAATAAAAAAACTGTTTTAAAAAACATAAAACCGACTTCCAAAAAAAGTAGAACTAAAAAACTATTTAAAATTAAAATATAAAAACCGCCTTCAAAAATGTATGAAACAAAAAAAAACGAACCCTAGAGTTGAAGGCGGTAGCAAGCACAAATTATGCATGAAAGAAAACATGAGTGGATGATATCCTTTGTGATTTGTGTAGCCTTTTTAGCACCGCCTTCCACTCTAGGGTTCGTTTTTAGGGTCCCGTCGCAAAATGCGAAAAAAGGGACCCTTATGGGATCGCTCTTGTGTCTGTCTGTCTGTCTGTCCGTCTGTCGGTCACACGCAGATATCTCCGGACCTACTGAACCGATTTCGATGAAACTGACGCCTAATTACGTGAAATTTTTGCCGCTAGATATATTATAGATGAGTTTGTCTAATAGTCCTGTGGAAAGTACAGGGTACCCCAAAATGTAAACCAAAAATATTTTATGTTTTTTTAAATAAATCAAATATCATGTCATTGTATAGGTATTGCTAAGCCAATTTCAAAAATATATAACTTTACTATAAACAATAAGTTTACGTTAACAAATATTTCGTTTAAAAGTTGACAAAAAACTGCACTTTTGTCGCCGAACTTTGACCTATTAAGGGTTGTTTGAAAATTCTGAAAAAAAAATAAGCAATATAGGTACTCTTATGTAGTTGTGCACAAAACTATTCATTTTTCTCAAAATGTCATAAATTAGGAGATAAAGTTAAATATCTGAACAGCCAAAATTTCAATTTTTCGCGTGACTTTTTGGTCACCGCTCAAGCCACCGATAACATAGCGTTGTGATTGATAGCTTAAAATAATCCTGAGAAGTAAGGAAATGTAACAGTGAAAATCGTATGTAAATCGGTAAAGTGGTTATCGAGTTATAAGAACATTTCATATAATATACGTACGTTACACGGTCGGTCGGTCGGTGGCTTCGAGGAAGGGGGTTGTGGTAGGAGGGGGCGGGGGGGGGGGGGGGGGGGGGGTAGTTGTCCGCCGGGAGAGGGGAAGGGAGGATAATTTAATCTCTATCTTATTTTCTCTATCTAAAAAGTCTAGAAAGCTGACATTTTGAAATGGGGGGTGAACGTTTGTATAGTAGTATCGGTTTTTTTAGAGGTAGGAACTTGAAAATCAGAATTATAGCTACTCATCATAAATCAATAATGACGTGTTTCAGGATTTTTGGATTTCACATTTTAAGGGGGCTAAACGGGGGGTTAAAAATTGTATAGGAGTCTCGGTTTTTTTAAAGGTAGGAACTTGAAAATCATAATTCTAGCTACTCATCATAAATAAATAATTACATGTTTCAGGGTTTTTGGATTCCACATTGAAAGGGGTGGGGGGGGGGGGGGGGGGGGCGATTTGGGGTGACAGTGACCTTACCCTTAGTTCTTTGCCCGTAGTTAGTTCTTTCGTTACTTAGTGACTTACTTTCATCGAGAAGGTTTTTCCTCTTCCTGAAAGCAGCTCGGCCTTCAGCCTCACCCATAGTTTCTACTTACTTTCACCGAGAAGGTTTATAGTCTTCCTAAACGCAGCTTGGCCTTCGGCCTCGCCCTCAGTTACTTACTTTCTTCGAGAAGGGTCATGGTATTCTTGAACGTAGCTCGGCCTTCGGCCTCGCCCTCAGTTACTTACTTTCTTCGAGAAAGTTTATCGTCTTCCTGAACGCAGCTCGGCCTTCGGCCTCGCCTTTTGTTACTTACTTTTTTCGAGAAGGTTTATAGTCTTCCTGAACGCAGTTCGGCCTTCGGTCTCGCTCTCAGTTACTTACTTTCTTCAATAAGGTTTATCGTCTTCCTGAACGCAGCTCGGCCTTCGGCCTCGGCCATAGTTACTTACTGTCTTCGAGAATGTTTATCGTCTTCCTGAACGCAGCTCGGCCTTCGGCCTCGCCTTTAGTTACTTACTTTTTTCGAGAAGGTTTATAGTCTTCCTGAACGCAGTTCGGCCTTCGGTCTCGCTCTCAGTTACTTACTTTCTTCAAGAAGGTTTATCGTCTTCCTGAACGCAGCTCGGCCTTCGGCCTCGGCCATAGTTACTTACTGTCTTCGAGAATGTTTATCGTCTTCCTGAATGCAGCTCGGCCTTCGGCCTCGCCCTTTGTTACTTACTTTCTTCGAGAAGGTTTATAGTCTTCCTGAACGCAGCTCGGCTTTCGGCCTCGCCCTCAGTTGCTTACTTTCTTCGAGAAGGTCTATGATCTTCCTGAATGTAGCTCGGCCTTCGGCCTCGCCCTTAATTACTTACTTTCAGATAAAGTTTATCGTCTTCCTGAACACACCTCGGCCTTCGGCCTCGTCCTTTGTTACTTACTTTCTTCGAGAAGGTTTATAGTCTTCCTGAACGCAGCTCGGCCTTCGGCCTCGCCCTCAGTTACTTACTTTCTTCGAGAAAGTTTATATACTTTCTGAACGTAGCTCGGCCTTCGGCCTCGCCCTCAGTCACTTACTTTCTTCGAGAAAGTTTATCGTCTTCCTGAACGCAGCTCGCCCTTCGGCCTCGCCCTTTGTTACTTACTTTCTTCGAGAAGGTTTATAGTCTTCCTGAACGCAGCTCGGCCTTCGGCTTCGCCCTCAGTTACTTACTTTCTTTGAGAAGGTTTATCGTTTACCTTAACGTAGCTTGGCCTTCGGCCTCGCCCTTAATTACTTACTTTCTTAGAGATGGTTTATCGACTTACTGAACGCAGCTCGGCCTTCGGCCTCGCCCATAGTTACTTACTGTCTTCTTTGAAATACGAATTTCACGCGAGCGGAGACACGGGCTCAGCTAGTATGTACATAAAGGGATGAAACTATAGTTTCAAGTGGAATCCGAACCACAGCCAGCCGAACCACGGTCGTACGGCTACACATCCAAAGCCTGACCGCACCCAGGTAGAAAATATAATTAGATGAAAGCGAAGCAGTGCGGTTACGGGACCCTCGGCACGTGAACAAGGTTCACTTGACCACTTTTTTTATTTCATACATTTTTGAAGGCGGTTTATATATTTTTATTTTAAATAGTTTTTTTCTGTAAGACAGGTCTTATTGCAACTCCCTGACTAGAAGATCAAGGAACTGTTAATTCTGAGTGGTATGTGACAGCTTGTGCGCCCCCAAGTTATGGTGTGAGAAGCGACCAAAGACGGATATCCGGAACCTGCATTGGCACCACGACAACGCCTCACCTCACACTTTTCCCTGACCTAGCCCCATCTGTTTATTACCTCTTCCCGAAAATTTAAGAAAACTTGAAAGAAAAACGATTCGACACGAGAGATGGTGCACTGGCCGCGGTGACTAAAGAAACCTGAGCAGAGGTATTTGTACAGTATTAAATTAATGTTAATTGAAAAGAGTTATTACACTATTAAGGATGCATTAACTGACCGTAATTTTATCTAAGAGTTTGACTACTGTTTTTTCCACTAACACACTTTGACAATTTGACATTTGGATACACTTTGTATCATTAATTTTTTTTTTTATATGACTTATTACATCTCTTTGTAATAAATGTAAACTAATTTTTATTTATTTTTGACTTGCTATAATATGAAGTATCAAAATTGACGATGGCACTATACACCAGATATAGGTAATTTAAATAGGCAGTGTGGTCAGATTCTTCAGTATTCATGTTTATGCTGTAAATATTAATGCTCTTGTGAGCGGTAGTATGGGTTAATTATTTGTAAGTTACTATAATATAATACTTATAAGGTACTAACAAAACATTGTGACTTGCGAAGTTTGTTTGTCAGTTCTTCTTCGCATTGAATTTAGAACTGGCGGAATTTTCGACATGTCCAAGCGTAGGTTACCTACCTATGGATGAAATTATACAATTATACAATTGTACAATAGTGGTTTAGACGATTTTAGTGAAAGGTGTAGGGCTCAGGGAGAGTACTTTGAAAAAATGGACACCTGAAATCATCAATAAAGTTTATAATTTTTTAGTATAAATTTTTTTTTGCATGCCCCATATTATGGGGAGATGGGCCCAAATACAATAAAACACATTTAGAAGGAAGTGGTAGGTGTACTTTGATGTAGGAATATCTCCACATCTCCACGCTCAGGATTCAATACGTGTGTGTAGTACATAGGTAGGTACCGTATGTGTGAGGGTATGTGAGTGTGTGTGTGTGTGCGTGTAGGACCTAAGCACAAGTAAGGGCCAGGCTAATGGCGGACCGTCTTCCGAGAACGTCGCCTCCCTGCTCTGCCCGATAACGACGTTTGCATAATACAATTTATGTTATAAAAGTCTCTTTTGTGGCGAGAAAATTCCTCGCTAAGGTCGGGAGAGAATTCACAAAATTACCACGCTAAAAAATCCGTCGCCTTTTCGAAAATTTAAAAAAACTTAATGCGAATTGAATGAAATTATTTGTAACGAGCCGAGGCCCTTTTAATACTTTAAACTTTTGTTTCTTTGCATATTCACTCTCTAAACTCAAAGTAACGCAAGGATAGAAGGATCATCATCGCCATAATACAAATAACACATTATCTTCTCTTAGGACCACATTTTATAAAATAGACCTCTGAATCAATGGTAAGTATATAGAATTAATTAATATACATTGTTTCCAACTGTCTGCAGCACAGAACGGCGATCGGCGGTCTTCTTTTCCCAGCAGGTCGCCCTGTGGGCTGTATGTAGATATACAAGTACTTGGTGTACTTGTATATCTACAGCCCACAGGAATAAAACAAAAATGTTATATAAGGATAGTAATTTCCAACAAATATCATATAGGAAAATGTTTACCAAATTCCGAATCCTTCCTAACCGTGTGCATTGTTCAACACGTTTCATTGTTTTTTTTTTATGTAAACCAACATGGGTGGCTGTTCCGAGAGACGCAGTTGACAGAGCCAAAATCACCTCTCCTCGCCAAACCGTGCTCAGTCAGGTGCCATGCCAGCAGATTTGAGGACTGTTGCTACTTGCTATGCTGTCTAGCCTGTTAATACGACGTTTGAAGACAGCCAGGTTAACTAGTATTCGGGAAACACCGATTACATATTTGATGCAAGTACACTCCGTGTACGTCAGGTTAAAGTAGAGGTAGTGTTGTACGCGTAGTACGTATGTACGTAGGTACTCGTACGTGTCCCGCTAAGAAGATACTCGTATCAGCTTCTCATTTGCTCAACAAACGCATGCGATGTAATTTTTTTATGGAACTAAAACGTTTGTCTACATCACCTACTTCAACCGTGATGTCAGCCCTTAACACCTTGGTAAACTAGGTGCCAACTGCCATGTCAGTGCTTCCCTTCGGCTACACTTAACTGGACGGAAAACACGAACTATATAAATAGCCGTCTGACCTTTCATTCAGTGCGGTGGTACAAACCCTGGTGGATTAAACCCTACCGCCTGGTAAGGTAAGTAGGAAATGCTAGGTATAGGTAGATACGCAAAGCAAATCATTGCGCTTAACTTGTTCTTTAGTGAAAGAGATAGAACTTACTGAAGTTAGTGAATAGTTTAAAACGGTACTTCGAAACGGCTATTATAAAATTGCTCGTGTTTTTCGGACAGTTCAGTGGAACCGGCGGCGGCGTTAGCCCTATATCTCTCTTCTGTGGTAGTGTCCAGCTCAGCCTTCGTCTTACTGACACCGTAACCTACATCAAGTAGCGTGGAATGTGCTCGGTAGCGTAGGTTGGCGAGGAGACGGAGGCGGAGCGGCGAACGTAGCCGCGCCGCAGGAGCGCCGCGGCGCGGGGCGCCGCGCCGCCGACACTTGCCGAGCCGCGCTCCGCTCCGCTCCGTGTCGCCGCCCCCGCATGCCACCGCACCACCGCTACGATCATTGTGGATATACCTTTCGATTCATCCGAAAAATATATTTAAGTTTTTTACGTAAAACATTTAAACGTACTATTCTTCCGAACGGAAGAAACTTAAAACCAAGACCAAGATCAAACACCAGAGAGCCTTTAAGGTAGATCGAGCTAGCCAGGATTGGTGCCACAATCGGGATTAGAGGGGCTTCTGTTTCTCGAGATACTGAATAAGTTACGCATCACTAGAAACAGTAGTACCCTGACAGCGATGATAATAGTAATATCTGTCACACACTGTCTCGTCTGTCTGTGTTAAATCGATTCTAAATTTATAAAAACAAAAATAAAGTTATGTCTTTCAATCGGTTATTCTTTATTCTCTACTATCTACTCTCTATTCTGTATTCTTTATTCTTTATTTTTTATTCGTATGGAAGTACACTACGATTGAATTTGTCCTGTTTAGTTTTTACAACCCGGTTCGATTACACCCACAAAGAAGAGCCGGCAAGAAACTTCGCATATATTTTTTTATTTAACGTCTTCGATTACAATGCATTGTGACTAGCTACACAATAGATACCGCTTACAGTGTTAAGATACAGTTTTTATAAGTAAAAAACCTTCGTCAGAAATTGTTGATACATATCGTATCAAGTCATGTCAATTAGAAATTGTAGAATTGTCTATTTAATTTGATAGGTAGTTATAGTTTGTGTATTGTGTATATTTTCCTGTTCATTCTGAAATAAAGTTATATGTTATTAGAAATATTCATACGATATTGTAGTACAATGCCAACAAAATAGGTTACCTACGAGTTCGAGCTTAGCGACCCAAGTTTCTGATCTGAAATAAAAAAATAATATACTTTTTCCAGCGACGCTATGGTTTTTCGCCCATAGTACTATTTTAATTTTTTTTATGGAAACTGACACGATTGGCTACATCACCCGTGATGTCAGCCCATAACACCGAGTGAACTAGGTGTCATGTCAGTGCTTCCCTTCGGTCATGCCGGCTACACTGAACTGGACGGAAAACGCAAACTATTTGCATAGTCGTTACGACCGACATCTAATTCAGTGCGGGGTGGTATCAACCCGGGTGGGTTGAACCCTACCACCTAGTTAGGTAAGAAGGGAAGGGACCTATAGTTTTACATGGAATCCGAACCACGGTCAGCCTCCAACGGTCGAGCGGTCACCCATCCAAGTACTGACCGTCCCAGCGTTGCTTAACAATCAATAGCGACAGTCGACTGTCTGCACCACTGAGCTATCGAGGTTGACAGGACTTACGTTAGATTTTCTCATTACGGTAATAATTTTTTCATTAAATTAAAACGGTGTCTTGGCTAGACGGCGTATCCACAGTAGGGTCCTGAGGGACGGCGGTGGCGGCGGCGGCGGCGGCGCCCCAACACGCCGCGCCAGACGCCGGATGTCAAGCGGCGCGGAGCGGAGGCGGCGACGGCGGCGCGGCGGAGCTCCACGTGATATCCGAGGCCACTACCCGCGGTGCCAAGGTCGATCCTACTACGGCTACTTACTCCACTCTACTCCGTACCAACCTACTTCCACTCACAATGCCAAGGTCGGCCACGCTGCGTTCAAATGCAACTTTTATCGTCCATTCACATTTTCATTGTTATCCTAATGTCAAATCTGCTTGTTCTACTCTCTTCAATCAATACTACGAGTGTCTTCTGGTGCTCTCGCTTATCGGTAGATGCATGCAAGCATGGGAAAGATGAGGGAATAATTATACTTACTGCGAAAATGTAGCCTACCTACCTACATATAGTACCTACTTCAAAAATATTCACTCCACATTTATTCACATATTGTCTTACTTGATGCGTACTTTTGTATTCCTCTTTTTGCTTAGAATAATAATAAAATGAAATGATCTAATAAATATAAATTCATTGTTTGGATAGGTTTATCGCTTTATTAGGTAGTGTAGTAAGCATCAAACTGCGTGTTGGGCACCTGATGAATTCCAAACCAGAAAAGCATAACACGGACACCATATATGTATTCTATGGTGTCCGTGATTCATACATGAATACGGCAGAGCTAATTGGCTTTAATTACGTATTTTTACATTTCGGTTCCTTACTGTGTTTGTTTTTAGGTTTCCGTATCCCATACGGAAGCCTCTTGATAAGCCTCCGCCGTATGTCTGTCCGTCCGTCCGTCTGTCCGAGGGCTGTATCTCTTGAACCGTAATAGGTAGCCCGTTGAAATTTTCACAGAATATGTGTTACAATGGCGGATATAACAACGAATAATAAAAAAAATAAAATGTTAAAAATTAAGGGGGCTCCCATACAACAAACGTGCGTAAAATCGATTAGTCACGCTACTGAATTTTCCTTTTGGTCGGAATCATACAATCATCACTCCCGACAACATGTTGCCGATATGTGTTGTAGCTAATCTGGCATTAGGGGATTTTTTTATTTAGGCGTTTTCCTTTTGGTCGGAATCATACAATCATCACTCCCGACAACATGTTGCCGATATGTGTAGTAGCTAATCTGGCATTAGGGGATTTTTTTATTTAGGCGTTTTCCTTTTGGTCGGAATCATACAATCATCACTCCCGACAACATGTTGCCGATATGTGTTGTAGCTAATCTGGCATTAGGGGATTTTTTTATTTAGGCGTTTTCCTTTTGGTCGGAATCATACAATCATCACTCCCGACAACATGTTGCCGATATGTGTAGTAGCTAATCTGGCATTAGGGGATTTTTTTATTTAGGCGTTTTCCTTTTGGTCGGAATCATACAATCATCACTCCCGACAACATGTTGCCGATATGTGTAGTAGCTAATCTGGCATTAGGGGATTTTTTTATTTAGGCGTTTTCCTTTTGGTCGGAATAATACAATCATCACTCCCGACAACATGTTGCCGATATGTGTAGTAGCTAATCTGGCGAAGATGGCGCCACAGTCGTTGCATTCTTGAAAGACAAAAGATAGCCGCTCAATTGCCAACGACCTCATTGAGGTGCTGTCATTTTCCCACCGTCAATTGCCATCGACCTCATTGAGGCTTCTCTCCGATCGTCCTACATATCTTCGAAATTAAAATTCGAAGACCATGCCACCTGAGCGGGTAGGCGGATATTATTGATAGCGGATAGATACGGAAACCTCCGTGCGCGACTAAAAATCGCACTTGACAGATTTTTTATAATGAAAGAGCGTCAAGAGCGACATATTATGGCACCGAGACACCCATGTGTGTCTAAATATGCGCATGGATATTCTCTCGTATGTTAATCTAACCGAGAATAGAAATAAGAATTTGGATCAGTAATGCTGAAATCTAATGCTTATTATGAATGAATCGATCGCAGCTCTATTCGCAAGAGAAACAAAATTGCCAATGTCTAAAATATACAGACTCATTTTCTGCATGCTATAAAACAATATGTTAGCACACATTGCTTCGTAAGGACAATTTATTCTTTACAAAACATCAGATACAAATCCTGATTGACAAGTCACATCAGTTTAAAATATAGCAGTTTGGTTGCCATTTTTGTAAAAAAATTAGTTTATCGTTTATACATTTGTAATATTAGTGACACTAGGCGTGAGGGTAATTAACTTAAATACCACCACGCTTGGTGTCACCAAGACTATTCTCTAGGATGAATTTATTATATTAGTGACACAAGACGTGAGGGTAATTAACCTAACTACCACCACGCTTGGTGTCACCGAGACTATTCTCTAGGATGAATTTGTTATATTAGTGACACAAGGCGTGAGGGTAATTAACTTAACTACCACCACGCTTGGTGTCACCGAGACTATTCTCTAGGATGAATTTGTTATATTAGTGACATCAGACGTGAGGGTAATTAACTTAACTACCACCACGCTTGGTATCACCGAGACTGTTCTCTAGGATCAATTTGTTATATTAGTGACACAAAACGTGAGGGTAATTAACCTAACTACCACCACGCTTGGTGTCACCGAGACTATTCTCTAGGATTAATTTGTTATATTAGTGACATCAGACGTGAGGGTAATTAACTTAACTACCACCACGCTTGGTATCACCGCGACTATTCTCTAGGATGAATTTGTTATATTAGTGACACAAGACGTGAGGGTAATTAACCTAACTACCACCACGCTTGGTGTCCCGAGACTATTCTCTAGGATGAATTTGTTATATTAGTGACATCAGACGTGAGGGTAATTAATTTAACTACCACCACGCTTGGTATCACCGAGACTATTCTCTAGGATGAATTTGTTATATTAGTGACACAAGGCGTGAGGGTAATTAACTTAACTACCACCACGCTTGGTGTCACCGAGACTATTCTCTAGGATAAATTTGTTATATTAGTGACATCAGACGTGAGAGTAATTAACTAAACTACCACCACGCTTGGTATCACCGAGACTATTCTCTAGGATGAATTTGTTATATTAGTGACATCAGACGTGAGGGTAATTAACTTAACTACCACCACGCTTGGTATCAACGAGACTGCTCTCTAGGATGAGTTTGTTATATTAGTGACACAAGACGTGAGGGTAATTAACCTAACTACCACCACGCTTGGTGTCACCGAGACTATTCTCTAGGATTAATTTGTTATATTAGTGACATCAGACGTGAGGGTAATTAACTTAACTACCACCACGCTTGGTATCACCGAGACTATTCTCTAGGATGAATTTGTTATATTAGTGACACAAGACGTGAGGGTAATTAACCTAACTACCACCACGCTTGGTGTCACCGAGACTATTCTCTTGGATGAATTTGTTATATTAGTGACATCAGACGTGAGGGTTATTAACTTAACTACCCCCACGCTAGTTGTCACCGAGACTATTCTCTAGGATGAATTTGTTATATTAATGAGACAAGGCGTAAGGGTAATTAACTTAACTACCACCACGCTTGGTGTCACCGAGACTATTCTCTAGGATGAATTTGTTATATTAGTGACACAAGGCTTGAGGGTAATTAACTTAACTACCACCACGCTTTGTGTCACCAACACTACACTCTAGGATGAATTTATGATACTCGTAATCACATAACAACGCAATTTAATGAATTGTGTGGATTCTTGAACTTCGCCCTAATTTATGCTAAGTCTTAATAATTGTCCTGGCATACCTAGGCTCTGACCCAACTGTGTGCTACGACGGCAACTTTATATATGAGCATCGCGATAAAAACTGAAATAGTATAAAGTAATATCACTGGTTCCACTAAAGTGGGTCAGGTCTTTCCTCCCCTCCCCCACAGCTGACTGCCGAGCCTCACCCCGTGCCCACCCTCTCGTCCAAAGTTACTCTGTAATATATTTTCTTTTATGTTTAAAAGAAAAGTAACTTTTTTTTAAACGTCGCCTTGAATTTACAACGGAATTTAATTATGGAAAATGGCGCCTACGTAATGCCGAAGAAAACATTTCAACTAAGAAGAATTTTCCTTAGATATTCCCAGGGTAAGTAGTTGCAAAGTAATTTACAAAGTACTTCGCTAAGTAAGTATTCTTTGTGATATTCTTTTGGGCAGACAGAGAGGCGCACACAACACACGCACGACACTTGTCGAAAGTAGAGAATAGAAGTCGGCTGAAAATGGAGTACAAAGTAGGTTAACATACTCGTATTATGAACGTACACTGAATATGAATTCCCTTTTCGAAGAAATCATTAGTTTTATTATACAAAAAATGTTAATTTGGTATCATGTGGTGAGTTATTTAATTTTAAATATAATTGTAATTTAAAAAGAACTAGGCACGCACGTTACTATAGGTAATTTTCAGTAATTATGGCAAATTACAGCACCAATGAGAACTTCGCTGTGTAAAGGAAATATATCATAATAGTGCGCACAGACCCAGGTACCCTAGTTAATAAATACCCTTCACCACCGCACTGAATGAATGGCCTGTCGAAGCGGCTATGTAAACAGTTAGTGGTTTCCCTCCTCAGTGCAGCCGGTACGACCAAACGGAGGTAAGTACTGACATGGCACCTATTTCATCACCAACACAACAATTATACAACGCCCAAGACAACAATTATAAGCGAAAAGAAGGGCAATGTTATTAGCAGTCGGGTTTTATACATTTTGTATTTATTAATTTTTAATCGCCTTTCCGAGCTTTATCGTCAGCCTCGGTAGCTCAGTGGTGCGGCCGGTCGACTGTTGTTAAGCAACCCTAAGAGCCGTCACTTCATGGATGGGTGACCGTGCGACCGTTGGAGACTGACCGTGGTTCTGATTCTACGTAAAACTGTAGGTCCCTTCCCTTCTTACCTTACTAGGTAGTAGGGTTTATCCCGCCCGGGTTGGTACCACAGCACTGAATGAAACGTCATTGGAAATGAGTATGTAAATAGTTCGTGTTTTCCGTCCAGTTCAGTGTAGCCGACACGAAAATTAAGGGAAACATGACATGGCACCTAGTTCACCCGGTGTTATGGGCTGACATCACGAATGTTGTATGTAGGTGATGTAGCCAACCGTGTCAGTTTCCATAAAAATATTATGTTTGAATAAAACCCCACAAGAACTTACACAATAAAGACGAATCTAACGATCCATCCAGCGGTTTAGGCTACAGCGCGTGCCATAGAAATAGACAGACTACAATACATACACTCGAAAAATATTACCCTTCATTTTGCTTCGCGCAGTCGGGTAAAAAACCGTCAAGGGCGAGTCGAACTCGCGTGGACAGGGTTCCGCACCATTCCGTTTTCCGTGAAAAATTTAATACTTGCGATTTTTGGTTAGCTTATCCTGTGAACTGTAAGAGAGACCATATTTTTTATATATTTTTTTCCACATTTTAGACTCAGCAGTTTCCAAGATAAGTGGGGGGGGGGGGGAGGGGGAGCTTGATTTTTGTATATTTCTTGAATACCTTTTAAACTATGTATTTTAAAATTATACCAAAATATATATGTATTTCTTATTACGAGTCCTTTCCATTGATACGTCACATGTTGCACTTGTAGTACAATGTCACTTGTAATACAAAAAAAAAATTGTAGCTTTCTAATTTGTCCCCTAAAATCTAAATACGTTCATATACCCTATAATTTGTCCATGATCGGGTCATCAAACTCTATATAAGTACCTGGTAGTAATTTTATCTTCCAGTAGATTTTGATAAAATAAGCTGCGAAAGACAGACAGACAGGAGAGGGATCCTATAAGGGTTCCGTTGTTTCCTCTCTTGAGGTACGGAACCAATAATTTGACAATAAATGACAATAATTTGGAACGAAACGGAAGAGAAGAAGTACGAGTATGTATATATGTACTCTTTATAAGCGTGATTTAACAGCCCCGGGCATATTGATTTTTACGTCGCCGTAAGCCCACACTCCGTGCGCGGGCACCTCGCGACTCTCCGCCCCACGCGGCCCTCGGCCCGGCCCTCCCCCGCCTCCAGCCCCGGCGCCGCTCCACCCGCGAAAAACCTTCCAGCGCTTATCCTCGCGGCGGAGCCGGGCGCGAGGCCGGGGGCCGCCGTGCCGGGTGGGGGTGGGGGCGCCGGGTGGCAAGCCACCCCCGCCGCGGGGGTGGGGGGTTGGAAGGAGGGAAGAGTTGTACGGCGCAGGGGTAATGCTAAAATGCTTGTTCCCCTATTTGAAAGTACATACGAGAGGGACGTTCAAAATTTACCACTACATACGAGATTGCATAACGAGGTGGGTTATTTTTATTATTGATACCCTCCAGATCTAAGTAGATGAGGAAAATTTACGTTACCAAATTTTACTACAGAGACAAACACAAGGTACATGTCGCGCCGCGCCCCGTAGCGCAGTAGATGCACTCCGCCGCCCCGTAGCGCAGTAGATGCGCGCCGCCGCTCCGTGGAGCAGTAGACACGCGTCGCCACGCCGCCGTAACGCAGTAGATTCGCGTCGCCGCGCCTCCGCGCCGCCGTAGCGTAGAGATGCGCGTCGCCGTAGCGTAGACATGCGCGTCGCCGTAGCGCAGTAGGCGCGCGTCGCCGCCGTAGCGCAGAGATGAGAGAGCTCTTTCCCGCGATTTTCTTTTTTTAGAGTACCCGGTTAACGTCTAAAATGTTACAACTAAGGCCGATATTTCAACTCGCACTTACAGCCGATTTCAACACCTTCCGTAATAAACTGTAGTTGCCAGCTCACTTCTGTCAAATATATGATAAATGTCACTGACACACTCAAAATTCACACGTAATCAATCACAAATCCTGTTATCGCAATATGCAATAAGTAGGTGACAATGCACTCCAAGAGGTGATCCATATTCGCGATCTTTGTTTTATATATCGTTGGTGATCTGGCAGAAAGTCCTATCTCAAAAATGTAAATTTTTCGAGAGACGTGAAACTGTTTTGTTCAGAACTTAGGGTCATACAATGTAAAAAAAAACACGTACAATTTTATTTTATTTTAGATTATTTTAGAATAAAGTCGCCTGAATTTTGTCCTGACATTGTGGAAAAAATTATATAGGACATATTACCACCAAAATCTGAATTTGACAAAAATTTTGATAGGACTTTCTGCCAGATCACCAGCGATATACTAGACTAGACTTAAAGCTGCGCTTTGATCTGCACATTAATATATATTCTTATTATATATATATATAAACTTTAATCATTTATTTTATGGAAACACAAAGATATAAATATCTTAAATCAAATATACATATAGTAAGAACATAAACCAGTAAAGTTACCACAATAAACAAGCTATAAAACTTATATTGATGGTATTGGGAAAGTACAACAAAAGTTCATGCGTAATGTTTCTTACCATAACAACTTAATGAAACTCCTACTCCTATACCTATGATTTTGAGAACCGATGGGTGCGAACAAGAAAGGTGTCGTCATCTGTTTGTAAAAGTAGATGTTTATCTAGAAATATATTTAGAAATATTCGTGAATTCAGTAAAATTATTACTGCACCTCGCGTTCGCACTCAAGTCTATCTGAAGTCTAATGTTTTTAAGTTTATACTGTTATTAATTATATTCATTTTTAAGTTTCCGGATTACCAGCAGGTTTAATTAAAGACTTACATAAGTCGACGTTTCGCCCGCTACATCGTACGACACATCGCTACATCGTACGGACTTCGTACGATGTACGGATCGCGATCTGACACCGCTGCCGAATATTGTGCAACCTACCCACAGCTACAATCTTCGAAAAAGAGCAGTGTGACGTCTGGTACAACGGACACCAGACGTCGTCGGCTCCAGGAACTCCCGCAGTTCCTGATGAAGCCCGTGATGTAGCGGGCGAAACGTCGACTTATGTAAGTCTTTAATTAAACCTACTATCTGCAGTCGCTAGGTCTACCCCGACTCAGTCGAGAAATGACGCGGCAGCTAGTCAAATTTTAGTTAATGCAAATATACACTGCGTCCCGTCAATGTGTGAGTGAAGTAATGAATTCACAAAAATATTGTGACCCGACATTGTGCGGTTCATTTGAACGTCCCCGCGAGTTTGCTCGAAGTTGCCTCCCGCGCCGCGTCCCGCGCCCCCTCCGCCAGCGCTCCCGCGCGCGGCCCCGCGCCATCCCCGACCCGCCCCAGCGCGTGCTCCCCGCCGCCCCAGCGCCCCATCTCCGCGTAGTCCCACCCGACCCGCACCCACCATTAGTTCCATGTGTTATTTTCTTCGCAGCCCGGGACGGTCCTTCATTTTCCTTCAATTTACAACTGAAAAAACTCTTAGGGAAACTCTCGTGAGACGTTTGCAAAATAAAAGAGGTCTTCGGGGGCGAGATAAATGTCGTACAGCGCTGGGCGGGGCGGGGCGGTCCGCCTCGCTGGTCCGGAGCGCCAAGAACGTGAATGCGTTATCAATTCCATCCTCCAAATGCGTCGATGAATGAAGGCCTCCATTCTGTGGAACGTCCCCGAAATTCTTTCCCTGCGGAAATTCGTTCCTGCACCTCTCTCTGAATATAATTCAACGAGATGAGGAGAAGAGGTTTTGAGTAGGTATGTAGTATGTACATGACACTCTACAGTGTCTGCAGACACCTTCCAGTAACATTTAATTTTTTATGTATGTATTTAACAAGACATATTTTCTGTGCAAAGCAAAATTACAAACAACAAAAACAAGTAATTTCAAAATCTTGAGGATAAACGAAAAGTTTATAGCTCTAATCTAAAAAAAATCAAGTATTTATTCCTTCTTTGTAAAAGGGTTTTTTTTTATAGAAAGCGCGACATGTGGCGCCTAGCCACCCATAAGGTGTCTAACGACGCCCACGGACATTCGGCCGTACGCGGGGGTTGCGAATGCCATGCCGGCCTGACAGGTGCCTATTCACGCCTCTCTTGAAGGACCGGAGACTGTACTTGAGGGGAAATATGGCAGGGAGAGCGTTCCAGAGTGACCAGAGTTTACAAGTTCTGTGGAGGAAAGATCTGCAGAACCGATTGGCACGCATCCGTGGTAAGTCCAGCGTATAGGGATGCAATCCCTGCCCAGTGCGCGTTGTGCGGAGGTGGAAAGGGGACGGCGGGTTCGCGTTAAACAGCTCCTCCGAGCATTCCCCATGGAATAAGCGATAGAACACACTTAGGGCGCCGACATCCCTACGGAGTTGCAGTGGTTCTAGATCGCGGGACACGTCGGGGTCACCCACTAGTCGCACGGCTCGACGCTGGATCGAATCCAAAGGTGCAAGCTGGTGGCTCAGCTAAATAGCTGAGCCATCCCACAAGTGCGAGCAGTACTCCAAGCAGGACCTAATCTGCGATTTATACAAAAGCAGCCTTTGGCCCGGCGTGAAGTACCGTCGCACCTTATTGAGTACGTCCAGCTTTTTAGAAGCCAGCTTGGCCTTGCCCTCGTTATGGCGCCGAAAGTTTAGGTCGTGCGACAGTTCGACTCCAAGGACCCCGCGGTGGTCGCTTAATTTGAGCGACGTGCCCTGGAAGGAGGGAGCTGGTGTGAACGCCGTTTTCTTCGCACTGAACGCGCAAACTTGTGTCTTGGAAGCGTTGAACTCGACCATATTACTACGGTCCCATTCAGAAATAGACCGAAGCGTCTGTTCGTGCTCAGACACAAGTCTTCGCCTCTTCTCATCCACAACATCCCGTCCGGCTGAAGGGTGACTGGTGTAGGATCCGTGTGCCGTACTGTCATCCGCATAACATATGCATAACGTATGTTGCCGAGTGGCAGCAACGTATGTTGCCGAGTGGCAGCATATCATTGATATGCAGAAGATATACCTATTTATAATCTTTTATTCGTGCACAAAATATATTATGACTTTCAGATGTTAGCTTCCGGCCACGCCGCCGCCGCCCGGGCCACATGATGGGTCTTCCTCACAGAAATAATCTAAAGAGTTCTTCCCCGAGAGGGCTTCCTTATTATAATGTGGAGGTGTTGATCTAAACAATAATACTCGGGCTCATTGTCGGTGTTGTAAAAATATTTAAGTGTTAGTACACTTAGGTACCTCCACTGCACGTAATATACTCACATCCGCTTTTCATTTTCTTCATGACGCGCCGCGTAGAGTGAATTAAAATTGTAATGATTTGACTGCGAAGTCGTTTATGTCTGCTCATTCTATTTGCGAGGCAATTTCCCGAAAAAAGCTCCATATCAGATCTAAGCGACTCAGAGGCTGCGAACATTTTTTTTGGCGCGAGCCACGTCGGGCCTCATCATCTTGAAATAATTATTATTCCTTTTTGAATATTACAATCGGTAATAACGTTAAATAGATTTTAAATGAAAATATATGTATATGTCATTGAGAAAAATGTATGTATGTATCCTATAATTTGTCAGCCTCGGTAGCTCAGTGGTGCGGTCGGTCGACTGTTGTTAAGCGCGGTCAGTACTTGACCGCTCGACCGTTGGAGGCTGACCGTGGTTCGTTCGGATTACACGTAAAACTGTAGGTCCCTTCCGTTCTTACCTTACTAGGTAGTAGGGTTTGTCCCGCCCGGGTTGGTACCACCGCACTGAATGAAACATCGGTCGAAACGGCTATGTAAATAGTTCGTGTTTTCCGTCCAGTTCAGTGTAGCCGACATGAAATGAAGAGAAGCACTGACATGGCACCTAGTTATTATGTAATAGCGCGACTGTCTGTATAGAAAATTAGAAACTAGTCAGATTTGTTAAATAGTCAATAAATAGACATAATAATTCAAATATTATATGATAAATCACAAGATTCAATGTTATTTCACCGCAGGAAAATGTCATGAGAATGACACAGTGGCTACTGTAAAATTGAGAATGCTTCTAGTGTTGAGTCTTCTTGACCTTGGCGTTACTATTGAGTTCGTACATTCAATATAGCACGAGCACAGCTAAACATTTATAGAGAGCCTGAATCGCATGCCAAGTTACAATATAAGAAGTACTTGAACTGAATTACAGGAGGAATGGTATAAGACTGTTAGCCAAAAAGTAATATGTCATAAATTTAATATTCAGCTTTTATTGCAGCATAAAAAGTTGGGCTAAAGGGGGTTGACGCCAAGGGGGCGGGGCGGGGGGAGTTTGCGAATTGAAAGGAAATGGCTTTGAATACATTACTGTGGTATGAGTGCTGTGTGTCTGTACTATATATAGAGCTATATATCCCTACCCGCCTACTCCATAGCACTACCTGCAGGTGTCTACGTTGTTGTAGTATGGCGGAACGATAACAGGAGGATCCTCGCCTCGTACATATTCCTGTTTCCCCTACACATTTTTCATAAATTTATCTCAAAAAGCTTCTCGACAAAATGACTGCATTTTTTATTAAGCCATAAGCTGCGGCGCATGTTATTGATGATTTTTTTTTTTTATTGAAAATGACACGGTTGGCTACATCACCTACAACGTCCGTGATGTCAGCCCATAACACCGGGTGAACTAGGTGCCATGTCAGTGCTTCCCCCTTTGATCGTGCCGGCTACACTGAACTGGTCGGAAAACACAAACTATATACATAGCCGTTTCAACCGACGTTTCATTCAGTGCGGTGGTACCAACCCGGGCGGGTTAAACCCTACCACCAAGTAAGATTAGGAGGGAAGGGACCCACAGTTTTACGAGGAATCTGAACCTCGGTCAGCCTCCAACGGTCAGCGGTCACGCATCCAAGTACTGACCGCGCCCAGCGTTGCTTAACATTCAATAGCGACAGTTGGTTGACTGTCTGCACCACTGAGCTATCGAGGCTGACAAGATCAGGTCGATTCAGGAAAGATTTTTATAAGAACACACATTATTCTGCGAAAATTTCAACCCGCAAGACAAAAACAGTAGATTATTTTATACCTTTCTCACTTATCAAGCCGTTTAAATAACGAATGAATAATCGAACCTTAGCGTTCTACCCTACAGATGTCTAGTGCCTAAGGAAACGTTCTTCAAGAACACTGCCTTAAATAACTGGAGTATTTTAATTATTCCTATAAATTAATTCGAAATAAAGCCGCCTCGATAAAATCCGCGCTGTTAATCGTCGAGGACTTCCGAAACTCGTTCCCTCTTCGTTTTGTTACAACCACTATAAATCTCGCCGGAGCTCTCTTTGGACAATTATTCCCCAGGAACCAGAAGCAGATTAGTTCCGCGGCATATACAAACGCGGGCTTCGTTCCTACTGTGTACGAGCTGTAGTCGGAGGAACAATAGGGTACCAATGAAATATGTAGTGATACAGACCAGTGGATCAATGATTTCAGGTTTTCATAATAAAATCGTTTTTGGCGTGATGACGTCACGTCTTATAAATTGATGAACACCGGCTGCACACACGAAAAAGTGTCACGTTCCATCTGAGCCTGTGTGTGCAAGCGAGAGCGCGTAACAAGCGATAGAGAGGCACAATCGGCGTCATCACGTAAAACTATCGTCCGTAAACCGACTTTACAGACAACCAATTTTTTTGTTGTTCGGTATTCTATCCTTACAGGAATGATATTTAAAAAGATCTTACAGAAATGTTTTAAGTATCTTTTAAATTCATTTCTTAATTACTCCTTTTCAACGGAAAAATATTACAGGAACTTCTTTGTTTCGAAATGTTAGTAATTAGTTGAATTGTACTTGACCGCTGTTTCAAGCTTAAACATCGGGCTAGGGCAAGCTGGGCGGAATAGAGAATAGAGGAAAATTAAGGTTAGGTTTACAAGAACTATATGTCCAAATTATGGGAGGTCTGTCGGCCGGCGCCGACAGACCGAGAGCATTCGTGCGTCCGGGCCCGGGGTCTCCAACACGCCTGGTGACATGGGGAGGGACGGAACTGAAGAAACTTAGCATCGGCACCTCGTTCACTCACTATAGAAACGAATCCCAGATGCGGCGTTCATTTAATGGAAAATGGTAATATGATGCGGTGCCGCCGATATGCGTGCATTCACTTGTGAATATGCATTGTAGTGCCCATCAGCCAGTGCATTTTACTTTTATAATGCGATCGTCAATATCTTCCTCTTTTTACACGTCTGTGCAAATCTAAAAGGAAGGTTATGTTTTTCGAGTGCATGTATGTATGTATATTTCTATGGTACGCACTGTAGCCTAAACGGCTTGATGAGGTGTGGTTAGATTTAGTCGGTTAGGTTAGGCTATAAGAAAGTGAAAATTCAAAATGGCAGCCGTCCGACGCCATCTTGTCAAACTTTGAAAATAGTTTTTCTTTAAAACCCATCAATTGGAATATCATTGTCAGAGCTCAAAAAGGTTATTTAAAAAAATAATAAAATAAACAATTTATAAATCGCGACTGCTAAAAAAATTAAGGAAACAAGGAAAGAGCAGTAGAAAATGCCGTAGTCGGGCACGTAGTTGGATTCGAATAGACAGATAGCCAGACTAGAGCATTTTCTACTGATCTTTCCTTGTTTCTTGAATTTTTTAGCAGTCGGGTTTTTTTTATTGTGTAATTCTATTGTTTTGATGGCTTATAAAGGCCAAGAGTTGTACCTATATTTGTGTGTTCCGTCCATGTCCATTCACTCACTATACTTGTTTTATCGCAATACAGTCAGTGCAGTATCCTTACATTCTTATATGTAGGTTATAAGGTGATCTTCTAAAGAGATCCTTCAGGCTCTGAAAGTGCTCTGCGCTACTGTCGAAGTAGAGTACTTCAGTATGAGCGTATTTAAGTGGTTAGTAAGTATATATAAATGAGAGTATATTACGCAAGTAAGTACAGCGTAGTTAGCAGTGTTATTGGTTATTGTCACAATCGTCGTACGGGAAGTCAGTTATTATCCAGAAGGTTGTAAATGTAATAATGTCGTATCGTATGTGATATACTCGTATACACTTGTGTGCGTACAGTAATTTGCTTTAATCTGGGGGCACGGCAGTGCCCCCGCCAATATCTGTTTTCAGTCTGATTGCAATTATTAAATTCACAAACAACGGGCATAATCTAATTGTAAGTTTCTACTGCCGTTTGTTTATTTAGATAAAACTATATAATTGGAATTTCCATGCATGCATTAACTGTGAATAAAAAGCCTAAGGTTGCACTCCGGGAGTGCCGGCAGAAGTGAAAACTTAAACATCAACGTTGTGCATTTTTCAATATTTTGGAATGGTTAGGGAATAATTTCGCACGAATTGTTTTATTTATCAGTATAAAAGTAGTATCATTTATGTGGTAAAATACAATATTAATTTATTGCGCTATCGTAGACACACATTTATATTACATAAAAAAATTAACACTACAGAACTATTATAATTATTTTACATCAAAAAGTTTACTTCTCAGAAAAATCAACTTTCATCCATAATTTCAACGAATCTTACACTTTTTCGATCAGGCTACGGATCTGACGCGAGTTTAACAGTTTTTACCCATCTAAAAAAAGTGCCAAGCGCCGCTAAAGAAGTTTTCACTTCAAAAATGTTTTTGAAATGGGATCAATTGTTTTACAAAACAATTTTTTTTTTCGAACAGATAAAATTGAGAGAATACTCACACGTTAACTTGAATGATTTATAAGAATGAATGACACCATATTTTACTATTTAAGTTAGATTGTCTAAACTCTAATGTTTTAAAACTAATTATTCGCACATGTAATAATCGTATTCGTATATGTAATGTCGTATAAGCATGAAGTGTTATGTCGTTCGATTGCAACAGCTATACATTATTTTCTGAACTCCGCGGTCGCTCGTTGTAGTCGATACGCGAGGTCGACTAAGCTCATGCTTTAGTGGCATTCCGACGGAATGCTTCCGTGGAAAATACGAGTACGTTATTATTTATTCACACACCGATGGTGATTTTCTAACACTTACCTAGCAGAAACAAAATTATTTAAGAAAAAAATAAGTGTTCTTAGATTATTCAATATTCGATTATTGATTATTAGGAAACCTTTTTAACCGCTATAACTAAAACAGCAATCATTAAAATTAGAATCGAAAATAAATTATGTATGTATTGTGTGAACTGAAAACTCGAAGAGTTATTCTTGTCACTTCGTTGACAACAGCATTTACACGTCAATAGCGACGTCAAGCTAAAAGTATGCTTCCAGATAGATATTCTGTCGAAGCAGAAAACAGCCAGCTAGCTTGGGGCTCGGGGCACACAGCGAAGGGAACGGCAGCCGGAATTAATAGGAAATCTAAAGCGAGCGAGATGGGGTGGGGCGGGGGTGTGTGCGCGGGGCCGGGGGAGGGGTGGCTGGCAGATGGATTGACGCAACCGTGAAACTACCCGCGTCCCGCATACACGACTCGATCCCATTCGCTTCAGCCAGCAACGTGATTGCAATTGAGATTTCAATAAATTAGATTTGAGTGGAATTTCAGATAAATTCTGACAACCTTATAATTATGGTCAAAAGAGGAAAAAACGGAAACCTCATAGAATCACTCTTGTGTCTATCTGTCCGTCTGTCACAGCTTATTTTCTTCGAATCTGAAACTTGCTACCTCTCCCTCTCCCTCTCCCTCTCCCTCTGCCTCTCCCTCTCCCTCTCCCTCTCCCTCTCCCTCTCCCTCTCCCTCTCCCTCTCCCTCTCCCTCTCCCTCTCCCTCTCCCTCTCCCTCTCCCTCTCCCTCTCCCTCTCCCTCTCCCTCTCCCTCTCCCTCTCCCTCTCCCTCTCCCTATCCCTCTCCCTCTCCCTCTCCCTCTCCCTCTCCCTCTCCCTCTCCCTCTCCCTCTCCCTCTCCCTCTGCCTCTGCCTCTCCCTCTCCCTCTCCCTCTCCCTCTCTCCCTAGTGTGACAGAATCTTAGTTTCATAATTCATTAAAAAAAAGAGCTTCATTTTCTTTTAAAAAGTTCGCTAGTTTATGCCCTTTCCAACGTTGTACTACACACATGTTATACACTATGTGGTCAAAATTAGGCACAGAGACAGAACAGATCGATCACACGGGCACTTATCGGTGGTCGCTTCCTGTATTGAGAGCTTTTTTGGGAGCATTTTCAAATTTAGAACATGTACCGGTCGCGCGAGCACTGTTGCAAATTATCCCTAATTTTGTGTCGTTCTGTTCTGTCTCTGTGCCTAATTTTGACCACATAGTGAATTTGTATAACATGTGGTACACCGTTGGAAAGGGCATAAACTAGCGAACTTTTAAAACAAAATGAAGCTATCAATTGCTGTCAGTTTTTTTTTATGAATTAATTAAGAAATTAAGTTTCTGTCATATTTTTACTCGTTATCGGGACTTTGGGAGGTCATAAGACCTTTTCATGGTATTAACTTCATCAAATAATTTTTTTTTTACGTGATAACGTCACGTCTTATAAATTGATGAACACCGGCTGCACGCACGAAAAAATGTCACCTTCCATCTGAGCCTGTGTTTGCAAGCGAGAGCGCGTAACAAACGATAGAGAGGCCCAAGCCGAAAGCGAATCAAGGGAATCCGATATTCGTTTGGTCGTTTATGTGATTTCGTGGCTCAGTGGTAAGAGTGTAGGATTTGTATTTTTTGACCATGGGTTCGAATCCCTCAAAATTGTTTTTGTTTTTTTTTTTTTTCTTTTTTAAGCAATGTTACGGTGTTTAAATTTTTTTAGGGTGTTTAGTTTTTTTTATAACTACCTAAGAATTATTTTCGGAAATACAAACGTAACAAAAACGACATGCGTAGTCTTACCACTTTATGACATTATCACGTAAAACTATCGTCCGTAAACCGACTTTACAGACAACCAATTTTTTTTAGAACAAGGATACATCGTAAAATTGAATAAAGTTTATTTCGTGCTGGCTGATACAATCATAAACAAAAAAGTTGCAAGGGTTTAAAGCTGGGATTTTGGTAATTTTCAAAAATAAAGAAAAAAAACGTATCTTTATACCACGCGACATCTGACAAAAGGTATCATGGGCCAAAACCTTGCCAATGATCCCACTTACTTACAAAAAAAATTTGTCGGTCCATGTGCCGAACACCCTGTATATAAATCTATCTAAATCTTATAGTGAAATGAGATTATTTATTGATGGGAAATAGCGAATGTATGTTCTATTGAAACATAATATGTATAGCTAAGTACTTTAAAGAGTTAGTAAACATTCAAACAAAATAAAAGCTATGTGCGTTCTCGTACAAATGATTTAATTAAATACATGAATAGAACAAAGCTCGAAGTTAGAAATCGCATACGTGGTCGTTGCCGCTCTATTGTAGAGAGCTTTCATTATAAACGCCATAACTCGAAACTTAAATCGTTTACTGCAAACAAAACTCCTTGTAACTTGTGTCGTATAGCGCGTCCGCGCCCCGCCCCACCTCTACTGCGGATGTACAATTCTCTACCCCTCTGCCCTCTTCTCGCACACACTCTCTCTCTCGTCAGACTGTGGTGTAGCTAAAGCGACACTCCTGAAACCAAATAGAGCTCCCAGCAACCCTTCCATCCAGCTCTTCCCGCAAACAGCACGAGACGCTTCCGACACCAGCCCGAACCCCAACCCGCGCTCGCAATAATAACAAGGGAACAAATGAAACATAACTCTGACGGGGGCAAACATTGTGTTATTGTCTCTGTTACTTGTTTTTGATAAATTTATGAAATTATTAAATTCCCAACCAACGGGCATAATCTATTATTAAGTAAGCTATTAATTTTTAGTATTAGTTATAAAGCAAATTGTGTTTTATTGATATTTTTCGATTGTATGTCATAAATACCTTTGTATGTCTTTGTATGTCATAAATTTGATTAATAAATACCTTTCTCCATTATTGTAAGCTCCCACTGACGTTTGTTTATTTAAATAAAACTATATAATTGGAATTTACATGCATTCATTAACTGTGATGTTTTTAGGGTTCCGTACCTCAAAGGAGGAAAAAACGGAACCCTTATAGGATCACTTTGTTGTCCGTCTGTCTGTCTGTGTGTCTGGCTGGGTGTCTGTCAATACCTTTTTCTCAGGAACGGGTAGAGGTATAAAGCTGAAATTAATATCAAATACTAATGTCTACGTTTCCTCAGAGGTGTAAAAAATTTAAGCTTCTAAGTCAACGCAATCACTAGATACGGCCATTTAAGTCACATATTTTGCTACTGGAGAAATTAAATCAAAACCTATAGAGTACTTCCCGTTAACCTTGAATCATGAAATTTGGTAAAAAGCTAGGTCTTACAGCACAAGTAAAGGAATAAATCCGAAAATTTTAAACTTATAGTTACGTAACATTAAAAAAATTGTTTCTTTGTTTTCTATGTCAAGGACCCTTTTTCTCAGGAACGGATCAAGATAACAAATTGAAATTAATATGAAATACTAAGATCTACCATCTCTTTAAGGTGAAGAAAATGCAAGCTTCTAAATCAACATAATCAAAAGATACGGCTATTTATGGCAAATTTTAACACTTGCAAACTCACTCAAATGAAATTAAAGCCTATAGGGTACTTACCGTTGACCTAGAGTAATGAAATTTGGCAAGAAGCAAGGTCTCACACCACAAGTAAAGGGAAAATCCGAAAATTGTAAATATGTCGATATGTCATATAACAAATATATTTTTGTATATTTCAAATACATGAATGCCTCACAGTGAAACCATTGCTGTAGTATTTATTTAAGCGGTTCGTGATATTCCAAAACAATTGTTTTTGTACATACATAATACAAATATATTGAGTGACTAGCTTTTGCCCGCGGCTTCGCTCGCGTGAAATTCGTATTTCAAAGAAAGCAAGTAAGTAAATAAGGCCAATCGGCGTTAAGTAAGTTAAACGATAAACCTTCTCAAATAAAGTAAGTAACTAACGGCAAGGCTTCAGGCTGAGCTGCATGCTGGAAGACAATAAACCTTCTCGAAGAAAGTAAGTAACTAAGGGCGAGGCCGAAGGCCGAGCTGCGTTCAGGAAGACGATAAACCTACTCAAAGAAAGTAAGTAATTGAGGGCGAGGCCGAAGGCCGAGCTGCGTACAGCAAGACTATAAACCTTCTTGAAGAAAGTAAGTCACTGAGGGCGAGGCCGAAGGCCGAGCTGCGTTCAGGAAGACCATAAACCTTCTCGAAGAAAGTAAGTAACTAAGGGCGAGGCCGAAGGCCGAGCTGCGTTCAGGAAGACTATAAACCTTCTCGAATAAATTAAGTAATCGTGGCCAAGGCCGAAGGCCGAGCTGCGTTCAGGAAGACTATAAACCTTCTTGATGAAAGTAAGTACCTAACTGAGGGCGAGGCCGAAGGCCGAGCTGCGTTCAGGAAGACGATAACCTTTTCGAAGAAAGTAAGTAACAGAGGGCGAGGCCGTAGGTCGAGCTGCTTTCAGGAAGACCATAAACCTTCTCATAGAAAGTAAGCAACTAAGGGCGAGGCTGAAGGCCGAGCTGCGTTCAGGAAGACCATAAACCTTCTCGAAGAAATTAAGTAATTGAGGGCGAGGCCGAAGGCCGAGCTTCGTTCAGGAAGACTATAAACCGTCTTGAAGAAAGTAAGTAACTATCGCCCATAGTTACTTACTGTCATCGAGAAGGTTTAGTGTCTTCCAGAATACAGCTTGGCCTTCGGCCACGCCCTTAGTTGCTTACTTTCTTCGAGAAGGATTATAGTCTTCCTGAACGCAGCTCGACCTTAGGCCTCGCCCTCAGTTAATTACTTTCTTCGAGAACTTGTTCGAGAAGGTTGAAGGTCTTCCTGAACGCAGCGCGGCCTTCGGCCTCGCCCTTTGTTGCTTATTTTCTTCGAAAAGGTTTAACCTATTCCTGAACGCAGCTCGGCCTTCGGCCTCGCCTTTATTATGTTACTTACTTTCTTTGAGAATGTTTATTGTTTTTATCTGAATCCAGTTCGCCCTCCGGTCCCGGCCTAAGTTACTTAGTTTCTTCTTTTGAAATACGAATTTCACGCGAAGCGAATCCGCGGGAAAAAGCTATCGATATTAAAATAGGATAATTCAATTAAAATAAATCAAATACCTTAGATACCTACCTAACTAAGTAAAATACTCCACATATTAGCATAACCGGAACTGAATTTTATTTATCCTATCCTGTGTCTCGTATACCTAAATTATAGTAATTTTAATCGAATTTAGATGATCGGCTTAAATTTTATGGAGGAAATTCATACAAACATATTCGCCTCGCCCCGCTGCCCCCCGCTGAGAGAAGCGCAGCGCTTCTCTCAAGACATTCTCATCGTCGTAACTTTTTTTAAACTATTTGTCCAAATTACTTAGTGTAACAGCCAAAGTTTATCTACTTTAAATACCAGAAGCGATAAAAGTATGTATTTTGATAAGAATTAATTCAAAACTATAAAATGTGCATTGTAAATACAGTATCCAATTTAAATGTATTTTTGGTTCACTATTTTGGCACATAAAAGGTAGATATATGCTGACGCGGACTTTTTTTTTTTTTATGTAATCCTGTATGGATGGCTGAGTCGGAGGGGCTAAAGCACATGCTCTAACCAGCCAATATCACCTCCGAGAAGGTAGGTGCCATACCGGAGACTTCCCTGGATTGCTGGCTATACTGGACTAGAGGAGAACACAACCGAGGTTACTTGCGGCCATCTTACATCCAGTACGGTGGTACCAACCCAGTCGGCTACAATTTGAGCCTACTACCTAGTAAGGGGCAAGGGAATTATTTTAGAGAAACAACCTCACCATACACTATCTTTGTGTAACTCTAACGGTTTATGCAGCGCACGCCGAGATAGCTCTCAGAAGGCAGGATTTTTTCCGACTTACTTGACATTTATCGATATTTGGGCAAATTTACACAATGTCTTTATAAATTATAGCCTTTTTGATGTATAAGCTATAGTACTGTAAAAACTCATCAAAATCTGTTCAGTAGTTTTTGCGTGAAAGGAATATAGTGCGGCTGCTCGGTTCGCTGTTGAGTTTATAGGCCGCGCCTACCCCGCGTCGCGCCGCGCGCGCCGCCGCCAACTGCCGCTCGCTCGGTAAATACCTATATGTATAGTACTAAGGCGCGCGGATTGAACATATCGGTTTGTATGGGAGCCACATCTTAGCGTAACCGGAACTGAATTTTATGTAGCCTATCCTGTGTCCCATATAATTAAATGTGCTTGTACAAAGTTTCATCGAATTTGGATGATCGGTTTAAGAGTTATGGCGGAACATACATACATACATACATACAGAAAAGATTTCTAAAAAGTGTCAATTTAGCTTTAGTATCATACATAGAGGCTACAAACTCGATATTTCCTAAAACAAAGTAACTTACTCCATGACCAACCCTTACAGATTTATTATTCGTATATATATATATATATATATATATGTATATATATAATATATAATTATATATATATATTGAATATTGATAATAAAGCTTAAGTGGCATAACTGCATTTCATTTTCTGTAAGGATTATAATTTATAACATAAAATGTTACAAAATATATTACTATTGCCCTAAACTACTATTTAAACCCGGACTTTGGTGGCCAGCTATTGCCCTGAACGAGTGTCTAAAGTTCGGGTGGTCCCAAGAAAAAATTATCTAAATTTACTTTTAACTATTATTACAATATGCATTGCATATGTAAGTACGTATATTTAAACACCAATTCATATATAATTAGGTACAAAAAGCCAGCTTAATGCCATAACTTTTGGAATGTGGGACAAGTATAAAATATGCAGCCTATGCAGGCGAACAAGAATATTTTGTGTCAATGTATTAAACTGTAAAGAAATATGACAAACTACAAACATATATATATACTAGCTGAGCCCGCGGCTCCGCTCGCGTGAAATTCGTATTCCAAAGAAGAATGTAAGTAACTAAGGGCGAGGCCGAAGGCCGAGCTGCGTTCAGGAAGACGATAAACCTTCTGGAAGAAGGGAAGGAACTAAGTGCGAGGCCGAAGGCCGAGCTGCGTTCAGGTAAACCAAAAACCCTCTTCCGCCTTCGGGCCTCGCCCTTAAAGACTTACTTTCTTCGATAGAATATAATATCGTTTACTCAATCTATTTATTTCATAAAAATAAAAAAGAAATATTAATAACTAAAGAATTAAACCTACCTAACAAACATTAAAATAACTATCAAAACGGGCATTTTCAAATGTTCTTAGAGCACTTGCGGCATTACCCCGCTGGATGGCAAGGCTTACCCTTTGAATGAAGTACATAAGCGCTTGATGGCGGGACACCAGTTGCGTCAACCAGCAGAGGCTCAAGCCTCTTTTGGCTTCACTGCTCCACGGACCGAGGGTTTCAACCGCAAACGCAACAAATTCGAAATCTTGAATTATATTTCTATATTTGCTGCGTTTGAGGCTCTCCGCCCCAGCCTCGGCCGCGCCAGCCGCTCTTGAAGATGTCCTAACGTGACTTGGAGCCAATGTGAGAACAAAAGTGGCTTCCCACATCAAAGAACTACCTTTAGTCCATGGCACTAAGGTGATAGCATCGGGCCTCTTGCCATCCAGCCGGGAATAACCGCGAGGTTCTAGGATGCACGGTATATTTGCCGTTAGAAGCGTGGACTTTATAATAAAATTTAAATTAAATTAACTCAATCTTAATATTAATTAACTTTATTCGAGATGGTTTAGCTTCTTCCTGAACGCAGCTCGGCCTTCGGCCTCGCCCTTAGTTACTTGATTTCTTCGAGATGGTTTATCATTTGTCAGAACGTAGCTCGGCCTTCGGCCTCGCCTTAGTTACTTACTTTCTTCAAAAATGTTTACCTTCTTCCTATACGCAGCTCGGCCTACGGCCTCGCCCTTAGTTACTTGCTTTCTTCGAGATGGTTTATGGTCTTCCCGAATAGAGCACGGCCTTCGGCCTCGCCTTTAGATACTTACTTTCTTCAAGATGGTTTAGCTTCTTCCTGAACGCAGCTCGGCCTTCGGCCTCGCCCTTAGTTACTTGCTTTCTTCGAGATGGTTTTTCAATTATCAGAACGTAGCTCGGCCTTCGGCCTCGCCTTAGTTACTTACTTTCTTCAAGATGGTTTAGCTTCTTCCTGAACGCAGCTCTGCCTTCGGCCTCACAATTAGTTACTTGCTTTCTTCGAGATGGTTTTAAATTATCAGAACGTAGCTGGGCCTTCCGCCTCGCCCTTAGTTACTTTCATCGAGAAAGAATATCGTTTACGTGAGCGCAGATCCGCCTTCGGGCCCGCCTTTAGTTCATTACTTTCTTTTTTTGAAATACGAATTTCACGCGAGCGAAGCCGCGGGCAACAGATATATAAATTTTATTGCACCAATGACAGCGACATAACTTCGACTTTCAATTATTATTTTTATTTATCAAACAATTTGTCACCGGCCAGCTCACGTCGAGATGACAGTTCTCTGTTGTCAACATGACATTTAAAATTGTTTTTTACGTTTACTTTGGATTACGTGATTTTTATTATATTTTTTAATTATTATGTTCATCCGGGATATACACTGTCACTATAAAAAGTTTCGTCAAATTCCGTTCAGTGGTTTTTGCGAGATGCGCGTACAAATAGACATTTTTGCATTTACGATTTTATTATATGTATAGAAAGAATAAATATGTATAGACTATTGTGTTCAAGTTATAAAAAAGAAGAACTGTCATTTTCGTTGTATCTACTTATTTTTAAATTTCGAATGAATATTGTATTCAAATTGTATTTGCTGCCAGTTCTCAAGATATAATTATGTACTTTGGACTACGTGATTTTAAACGCGCAATAATGTTTATAATTGTAATTTTTTTTTTATTTTTGTTATTTTTTTTTACGTATTATGTTAACCCGGCATATAAACTGCCACTATACAATGTTTCGTCTAATTCCGTTCAGTGGTTTTTGCGTGATGCGCGTACAGACAAACAAACAAACAAACAAAAATTTTAAAAACTGTTCTAACCTGTTCAGTATCTCATTTTAAGCCACCCTGGTTAGTTTTTTTCCGAATACATTCAATGTACAGACTTTCTTACCTCTACGATTTTATTATATGTATAGATTGAATCAGTGGGATTGGTGTACAACATAATCAACTGAATGACAAGAGAGAGAAGAGGGGAGTTAAGATAGGTAAGCAATATAATTGTATTTATTTATTCTAGTAAGGATAGGAAAATATTCGTAAAATTTTTCTTAAAAATACAAACTCATGGACGCAGAGTAGCGAAAACGCACGGGCAGATATTCCAGATGCGAACTGTTTGAACTGCAATACAGTTCGTATAGTACCTATTAACTTGAGTGAGCCGGTATTGCTAAGAGTAAGTTGTCAGCAGATCTCTGAGAAGCCAGACCGTGAGAAGATAGAAATTAAATTCCCTCACTCTAATATTTGCGAGCAGCATGATCATTTCAATTATAATATTTAATCTGAAATTAATTATCGAATGAGAAAGGAATCAATACTACTACAACACACAACTTTTTACAAGTGGTGGTTCAAAGTTACTAACTCTGTCAGTATTTGATAAAACGTAGATTCGTGAAAACGAGTATGACTTAAAACGTGTATTAGATAAAGTCAGTGTCGATATTAGAATATTGTGTCAAATTAATATTATGCCTCTCTCTCTCTCTCTCTCTCTCTCTCTCTCTCTCTCTCTCTCTCTCTCTCTCTCTCTCTCTCACTCTCTCTCAGTACAGGTAAAGGAAAATATCCAAAAATAGTTCATTTACATGACATAAAAAATATTTATTTGCCATTATTTTGTTTTAGCTCTATCCTAAAGTGATTGTCAGAATGGTAATATACACAAGGATCCCTTAGTGTGACTATAGTGCAAACTCTACCGACCAATTACGAGGTGGTACGGAACCCTCGGTGCGCGAGTCCGACACGCAATTGCCCGATTTTTTTTTATATAAATATGTTTATAGTTTCAGTATTTTAGCTATGGGGTATTTATTTATGGGGTGTGTATTTTAGTTAATACAAGTCTCTATGTACTAACATTTATTGTATTTTTTTCTTTTCTATTAACATATTAGGTAGTTCATGTACCTGTAGTGTATCTTATTATTTTAGGCGTTCAAGCTGTTTCTTTGATTTTTTTGCTTTATGAAGTAATACTTATTAGTTTTTTTTTTTTTCTGTAAATACCGTTTTTAAAATGTTTCAATAGACTGATTTACAGGAAGAGATTGCTCGATTGAATATGTTTTATATGAATAAATAAAGCATATTAAATAAAAATAAATAAATATTATTAATAATATCGAATATTCGAGCAAATGTAACATTATATCAAATGAAATTATGTATATGATTTCATATTATAACAAACAAATATTATACAAAATAGCTTTCTATCAAGTAATATTACATCCTATTCTCGGTAGCAGTATCATTCTCTTATTCACGATCGAAGTTGATTTGAAACCATTTATGTTTGCGTTGAAACTAAAACTATCAGGCAGTCCACCGGTGCGGGCGGGGAGGGGGGCGGAGTGGAGGCCCAAGGGAAGGGGGCTCGACCTACTTCCAGCTTTTCAGTTTTCAAGCAATCGCTCAAATTAAAGCACTCTTCACATTCAATCCGTTTGATTTCGGAAGTAATTCCAAACTTTATTTCCGTCCGTAATTAAAGTGTAATAACTTGGCGCGCGACGCGCGCGTGGGGGTGCGCGGGGCGCGCGGGCCGCGCGGGGCGGGGTAGTGGGACTCGAGAATCGAGAATGACTCGGGTGGAGAAATTGAAATTCTTAATTAAAACTGTCGGTTTACAGTTTCTCACATTTACCTTTAATGGATTCGTTCGATCAGATGTTGACTTGGTCGACCGGCTCGGGCCGGCTAGGCACAACCTTTCATTTCATAGTGTTCTGTCACTAAACTTTCATCGCGATCGGCTAGTCGCTGAAAAATGTCGCCGATATTATCGCAAGCAATTAGACGGCCATGGAGTCCTAGTCACTCTTTAGGCAGTTTCGTTTTTGACATGGAATCCATATGTAATGTCTTACCTACACGTGCCATTTTCAAAAATCGACCGTCATTTTTAATGTACTTTCGGCATACCACTATCTCACGAACCGCTCAACCAATCCCAGCTAACTAGGTGTCAGGTAATAGAGTCACTCGGCCGCCTTCCACCATGGCAACGTCAATGAATAATATAAATAAACAATTGATTAATGACGTCATAGCCTTTACAAAAAAGGCTTCGAAAATCAATAAATGCCTATAACTCTTAAACTACTGGTCGGGTAGACTTTAAATTTGTTTCATTCCGTAAAAAAAAATCTGTTTCTGAAATAATGTTTTTTTTTTCAAAATCGGTTACAACCGTTTCGAAAAAGAGGAAAAAAACTTTGAGAGGATATCTCGGAAACTACTGATCCCAGCCTACTCATTCCCATATGGATAAATATAAGTCTCGACGAGTTAAAACTTTTTTTTAGGGCATATCTCTGAAACTTCTGATTCCAGACTACTCATCCGCTGGAGGAAATGATAGGTCTCGATGAAACGATTTTTTTAGTTTTTTAGTTTTTTTTTATAGTTTTTTGTACTTGCGCGATTATTATATGTCTGCCCATGATTCCATGTCTATGTCTACCGGTAGTCCCACGACCACCAGGGCATTTTGAACTACTTAGTATGAATGGAGCTAAGTACCTACCAACCTACCTATCGGAGTTCGCGGTACGCACAATATTCAATATTATGTATGCATGTATGCCCCCATTTATACCTTACCCGCAGTAATAGCTGATGAATTGATGATACAATTATGTACAATAAATACGAAATCTTAAATAACAAAATCGGGGTGTGGCTGCGTCGTGGACACGGCCGTGTGTTTAACGTGAATACGTGTATGTAACGGGTAATTTTCCTAGAGCGTATTACGTAACGAATTCTTTGATCCTTTAGCTATCGAGTGGTGTAATTATATTTTGGATGTAGATGATAGATATGAAGCTGCAACACCAAACTGTATCCCCCGATTTTGTTATGATCAGTTTTCTGGATTGACTCCCACTATGGAAGCAAATTTAAAGACGTATTCACGTCAAAAATTAGATTCAAGTAATACATACTCAGTGAAAACTGGTAGAGTAGAGACGCCAAGCGGGACGCGACGGAAACGTATTCCATGCGTGTGCCTAGCTGACACGACCAATTATTTATTGTTTATTGAGAATTCTGACTGCACTAGAACTTGTCACAATTTGTTCTGTCTTGTTCGATTACACCCACGAAGAAGAACAGGCAACAAACTTCGCAGTGTATTTTTCGCAAGTACCTATTTTAATGACTATCCACATTATAACATGAATAAAGTCTATCGAAAATCCAACTTGAGAGCAAGATTAACCATATTACTAAGGGTTCTGACTACAAAGACTTAATAATTTAGTATATTAGGTGTAAAGAGCCTTTGTCAAATTTTGAAACGTAATTTGTATCAACTAATAACTAAATAATGTTATTGCACATACGGCGCGGGACCGCAAAGTAAATGCCCCCACAGCTCTGAGTTTTAATATTTTATTTACCTAGCTGGCTCCCGACTTCTAGTAAATGGAAATTATTTTTGACTTTTTAAGGGTCGGGAGTTTTTTAAATTTAACTTTTATTTAAAAAAAACCGCATTCAAATCGGTCCACTTTTCAAGATACATAATAAATTTTTTGACTAATAATTACCTACTTGATTACAAACATAGCTAAGAACCATCCCGATTAAACCAGCTTTCTAATAAAAAACCGCATCCAAATCGGTCTATCCATTTGGGAGCTACGATGCCACAGACAGACAGACAGACACACCCATACTTAAACGTACGTTTCTATACAACATACGTTAAGAGCGCGGTACTACAGCATCAAAATGCCGCACCGCGCGGCACTGAATGAATAGCGAAGCGTTCGCTTGTTTTATAGTATTTGTTCAAAGTTTGTTAAACCAATTTACATTACATGAATATCCAAATCTGTTAAAAGAAGTAAAATTTTATCTTACATCATCTGCAATTAGTATAAACTCAAAATAATGTTTTAGAAAGCTGCAATTTCGAAACAAAGAGAGCATTTCGGAGTATTTAGGACCATTTAGTAGTACGTTTGTGATTTCTTTTTTCACATATTAATTGACATAAATAAAAATAAAAATCTGCCACCAACTTTTAAATATGGTCAACTTTTAGACAGGATTTTTTATTATATATATTTTTGAAATTCGTTGAACAAAAAACCGAAACGAAATTGTGCCTCACGCTGTAGTACCGCAGTCTTAAGCTTATATAACACCCCTCTTTTTACGTCGGGGGTTAAAAATACGCTGTCTTCCGGGAAAATAATTCAAAAGGCTCCAGGGTTGTATACACAACTATGGAACCTTTGCTCCAGAGTGTAGTAAAAACAGGTATAACTACTTACGTGATGATGACAAACAGTACGTATGTGTACAAAGATTAAAGTTATTCCTGAAGTCGTTTTTACGAATTAACCTAAATGAAATGGCTGAATGGGGAAAGGGTTTGTGCGGCGCACGCGGCACGGCGCACCGCATTACTCGTCTCGTACCTACCTACCTGCAGCCAACACCGCGTCCGAGTCTTCATTCGATGTTCCTTCGTGCACGGCGCAGAATCGAATCCTGCTTGTCAGTATTTGTGAGCACGTCTTTCAATAATAGTGAACACTATGAATACGGCTCGGTTTAGATTGAAAGCGGCGCGGGACGGCGAGTTTTGCGCGCTGTCCGCGCAGGTCGCGGGGGGAGCTGCCACCACGTGCGCCGCGGTCGGAGGGGGCGGTCCGCCGCGCCTCCGCCACTGCGCGCTACGGGGAGGCGTTTTTCTTCAAATCCCCGTCTGGTCGCATTAGGGTCGTGTCACAATCGATACCTGCCCTCGGACCGACCGTTCCTCATCGAGCCACTCAATTACCCGTCACCCGCCCCACTAAATTGAACATTGTCAACGGAGATTCGACTCCTCCCGGGAGATCTCTTCGCACACTCTCGGTTTATAGGCGGTAAGTCGCGTACGTTACTTCCGGGTGCGAATGAACATAGTAGACCCGCGGTCGTCGAAGACTGCACTCCGCACGTAACATGCGACGACGCGATACGAAATCACGACCTGAGGCAATCGTCAAGACAGGTGTCGGCGAGCAGCGACGAAGGCCGCGACGTGGAATTAGTGCATGCCGGCAGTGCAGGCGCCGTCGGTGGGTGGTGCGGAGCGCGGGCGCGGGCGGGGCGGTGGGAGGGCGCGAGGGGCGCCGGCGGGAGGAGGAGCGGCCGCGGGAGGAGAGTGCGCGGCGCCGCCGAGCCGCCACCGCCACTCCTCCGCGCTCTTGGCGCCCTGGTACACCTCAGTTTCCGCCGGTCGCTCCCTCGCGATTTCTTAAATCCCGGCACGCATCACCGTCGTCGTCGCTGTAGACTCGCGCCCGAAGAGTGATTTCGCCGAGCTGCGAGCGCCGCACCTGCCGAGCCGCGCGCCACGCGCCCGAGTGACCGCACGCCGCCGGCGGCGCGGCGTGCCTCACATGTGCCGCCCCCGCTGTCAAACGTAATAACACGATGGCCACCGGTCACGTGGCGACCGCGTCCCGCGCACGCCGCCCCCGCCGCGCCTCTCTGGCCTGCGCTAAATAAACGATACACTGCCTCGTGGCGCCCGAAACTCCACCGATCCTCGGGAACTGGTCCTGCCGCCCGGAGACGACGAGGACGGAAGCGGAGCCGGCTGAACGCGCCGAGCTGCGACGTGCAGGGAGACCGAACGATCGAAGTGAAAGGAGCGCGTCTAACCGATACATTTACTCTTAGCAATAACAATAACGCTGGGACAAAAAGCACTCCGCATTATCATTGTATCAAAGTGAGAAGTGAAGATAGACACCGAAGAGCGAAAGAAACACATGTTTCTAATCGGTGAAATCGCCGGAAAAAAGTTATAATACATTTAAAGCAATAGGAAAGTCTGGAAAATAACGGTGGATGGCGGCCGCGGAGTGTGCATAGCGTGTCTTCATGGCCGATGTTTCAAATCGTAAATAGCGGATTTTCGAGCTGCGGGACGAGCTATTTAGAACATTGCAGTCCGCTCGTGTTGCGCAATCGCAAGGACCCGTGTGCATCGAAATAAATACAATATTCACGGACGCGGGCTCACTTCCTAAATTGTGAGATTTCGGAGCAGTTGGAACTGGACTGGACGTTCTGGACGGAGTTTGGACTTGTTTGGCTCCGGCAGTGAACTTTATTCTGGAGTGCGGACTGTACCTGTGAGTAGAGGATTGGGGTCGGGGAACCGTCTCCGGACGTCCATGGAGGAGTGGGTGCGGAGGCACGCAGCGCTAGTGAAGTTTGCGGGAGGCGGAGCATGGAGACTGCCTTCCAAGGATCAGATGTAGAGATCTCCAGGATGTTTGACCAATATCTCTACAAGGTGAGTGTTTCACTGTTGCTTTTCAGTTGGTTGTAGGAATTCAAATATGGAAGTCATAGAACTCGCAATGACACGCTATTGTGATGCAGTAATTTATTCGTAGGTAACGTTACGTTCCGGCCTCTGGTTCCGTAGCGGTAAACTGCCGGCCGGCACATTTGGAGGGACACAGACAACAGACCCTTTTACGAGGATGTTCCGGTTGTTCCGCTGTTGACACGGATGTTTCATATTTTCGTCCACGTAACAAACTAGTCGACTGATCTAACATTGCTAAGTGATGTGGAAAACTAAACAGCATGTCATGTTTCCCAGTATGCATATTGAATATTTAGGCCACTTTTGGATTTTCTATTAATGGGTTAAATTTTGGGAGCATGTGCTATTATTAAGCTGTATATTTCTAAAATGATTTTTTATGTTATGTGTCAAAATACAGGATTTATAAAAAACACATTGTTCTCTTTCCGGAAAATAAAACAAGCTGGTGAGTATCACATATACATATTTTTTTTATGGAAACTGACACGGTTGGCTACTTCACCTACAACATCTGTGATGTCAGCCCATAACACCGGGTGAACTAGGTGCCATGTCAGTGCTTCCCTTCATTTCATGTCGGCTACACTGAACTGGACGAAAAACACGAACTATTTACATAGCCGTATAAATGTTCTTACGTAGAATGATAGAATTAACATGTACGAGTAATACAATTCCGTTGAATTTGTAAGTTATTTCGTATTGGTAGGTGTCTGTTCGTTATTTATTACATGGCATTATCGTTTCGCAAAATTGTGCCAATTTGCGGCAACCACCAATCACTCCCTAATTCTCTATCTACAACAAGCCTTACCGTACGATAGATCGACGAACACTGTTCATGGCGACTGGATTGGAAAATACGAATGAACAGTTTTCTCTGACTTCAATTTGAAAATATAGGAAATTCTAAGGCAAGGAAATTGACTATTTGTAATATATGTGAGTGAATTTTATGAAATATGTTTATTGAGCTCTTTGTATGTATTCGTTTTGCGAATTTCATTCGATGTATGTTCTCGAATTTATATGTTCCGAAGTAAGTGCAACATATTGGACAATTTGTATTTTTCATTGCTTTCAGAATTTTTAAAACTGTAGTAAGTACCTAATAAAAAAAGAATTATAACAATATAGTAAATGTTGCGACACTGACGAGGTATTTCTTACCAAAATCTCCCAACCATAACTGCTGGTTTCAAATATGATTTACAAATTCGACATTACCGTTATTGTACATAATGTGCCAACCGCTCTCTATGTACAAACAGCGCCAACTGAACTATGTCAAGATCTTGTGAAACAATCTTGGGTATCGGGTATCGGAAAGAACTTATATAAATTCTATTCGATTTGTGAGACTGAGTGTTATATTCTAGTCTTTATGCCTTACGTAAGTGAGTTGATTATCGCGTAATGGCTTTGGAGTAAGCGCTTTCAACATTGGCGCATTGAGAGCGGTGAGGTAAGCCGTGTCTCTCTCTGTCTCCAAGTAACCTGCCTTTGTTTCATTCAAATAGAATGTTCATACGTGCAATAAATTATTGGGAAATTCGCAATTGATCTAGTTTGCGAAATAGCTAACTTTAAACAGGCAATAACTACGATCGTTTGGTATTTGTGCTCGCTCGCAAACATGCACTTTGATTTTAAATTGCTCATTCATTTATTCTACGTAACGTAACGTAACTACACAATATAATTATATAGGTATTCCTCCAATGAAGTCTCAGCTCAATAAAAGCGATTATTCAAACTTGGCTAAAAGGGTAATAGTAAAAAAACGGTCAAGTGCGAATCGGCCCGCGCGCAACGAGCATTCCGATTCCGACAGTACCAACGTACTGATACTAAAGTGAAAAAAATACGGTACAGGCCAATGCTGTTCCGTACCACAACAGTTAACCCGTAATTTCTTGGGAATAGTCTACCTACAATCTTATGATCTTTTTGATACACTTGCTAAATGTATTTACGTTTATACAGTGCGCAGGGTACACAGGACAAGCTATTTCCGCAATTTGGACAATGGCAAGTTCCTATACCACGTTTTACCTGACATTTAAACCCTACCACCTAGTAAGGTAAACAGGGAAGGGACCTACAGTTTAACGTGAAAACCCATTGACTTAAAGAAAATCTAATGTTAACGAGCCCAAATATGTTGGATTTATCATGTGTAGTTTAGGAGTTCCTATGGCTTCCTTCCGGCTCCATCATCAGAACCCAACTGACCTTTTCCTTATCCCGACTTTCTCATGTCGCTCAGCGACAATATTTTTTCGAATTCCGTAGATTCATTTACAATGTGCTCGATAGTCGTGTAAGGCACGAAATCTGTGAATTTTTCATGAGGGAGAGGAATTCTCGTTATGGAACGCAGCCTAGAATGAAATTGTAGATGTCATGCATGATTGATAAATATCATCAATCAATCAAGCTGAAATATATATTTTTTTGAGACAAAATATGGCGACTGCGCCGCTAATCAACATTATTTTTGCGTTTCTCGCGATTACGAGAAAATTACAACAGTCGAGACTGTATGGTTGATATGATAAATGACCTTGATGACCTATCTCAAAACGGGACAAATAAAAAAGTAAATCAAACTGTGTTGCCATTGGTAGGGTTAAAGAGTGGCTTTAATTATTGGATAAAATAAATAATTAAGCAGTATTCCACAATCTATTTACTTATTTTATTTATTTGTGGTCTTGCGGTGTTGATTTTAGGATATATATGACTGAATCCTATGTTCTTTGTATTTTATTATCTTTTTTTATGGGTATATCTTCACTTAATATTTTAAATTCTTTGCTTAGATATAGTATGTTATATTTAACGTAATGAAAACTTATTATGTAAGTTATACCTATTAAAAAAAAGCTCTATAAGCTTTCTTACCCGGTTCTTCCTTAAAGATTGCATTGCTGAACGGGACATGACCAAAAAAAATATGACGGTACTGAATATGCATATTATATCTCAATGAAAAATTGTTTATGTTGTGTGTTCTTTATAGCGAAATAAATATCTGAATTTGAGTTTGGTAAATATTTCAGGAGATGATATACATTTCTTACCCAATCTAAAAATAATACATTATCTTGCAACCCCTACCACAATCTCCTTAATTTGGCAATCCCATGATGAATCAGCAGGAGGTCACCAAACAAATTCCTGCAGATCACTCTGCGAGTAAACTCAGCAGGTGCGAGACGATAACCTACAAGTGTGAGCAAACACTCTCCGCTGAACTGACTGATTCCGGTTCAGTGGACTAACGCAAATTGGCTTGGGACTGGGACGTTCCTAAATCGCGGCGACAAAAATAGCGAGACCCGTGTGAGCGACTGATGCTCATCGAATCATCCGCTCGGTCGGTCCCGATTACTATCGAGTTACGTACAGGCTTTGTCGACACTATCGCCAACCGACAACGCCTCCGATAGTAGACACAACACTACATACCGGCGGGAAAAGCTTATAGGCGTTCATCATGCCGTCTATATAGGACCCGCTCGAGTATTCTTTTCTATGTCATTCTCTCTGGCTTCACTCCCACACTCACTCTCTCACTCTCGCGCTTTGTTTCCCGAGAGTTCACCTTTCATCAGTGGCTCACTACCCTAGGAATAGACCCCGAAGAGAGGCTGAGGATCTAACGGTTTTCTTAAAGCGTCAGAAAGGTACTTTACTGCCTTGGCTACATAATCATCTAATATATTTTCGTCAGCTCAGCTTCCGCAATTTTCTTGCAAAAACCAGAAGTAATTCTAGTGCTTCCCTGGTGAATACCAGGCCGGCTACACTGATGGAAAACACTAACTAGTTTTCAATAAATAACTAAAGATCACCACACCATAAATATAAATGGACACGCGCGTACAAATAGGTCGATCGAAAAGTTGTAAGATTTCAAAAGAAACCAAAAGTTGCTATCCGTCCAATCGCATTGAATTCAACTCCGCCGTCCAACTAAATGTAATTCCCTAATCTATGAGACAGCCGCAAATTCCGGCCCCTTCCCATTTCAATAACGCTAATAGCGAACTTCTGCAATCGATTCTCAAACGCCCGTTAACCTGTCCGCTGCCGCACTAAGCGGCGACAATAACACGGCCTACTCATGCAGACGAACACCTCAGCACAGGGTGGTCAAAAAGTAGTTCTAAATTTCTCGGGTCCTTCAAGAAAGGCGTAAATAGAAGACTGTGAGACCGGCATGACATTCGCTACCCCCGCGTGCAACGGAATGCCCATAGGCTGCGTTAGACACCTTATGGGTGGGTCGGCGCAATATAAATTTCGATAAAACAAAATAATGCAATTTTATGTATTTAGACTACTGAGTACCTACCTATGTACACATAACACTATTCTTGAAAGGTCTAAAAACCATAAAATTACCGTTGCTTCTTTCTTTTTATTTTGCTCCTCATCACTCATTAAACTAGACTGAAATAAAGCCTTTACACCATTCTGAAATGTATCACATGCACGCTCATTTTTGGATACATCAGCAGAGATCATGTAACTGGTATTAAGCTTGAGGGTTGCCAGCTATGTCATTCATTACTGCGGTAAGTTTGGTCTCAATTAATAGGATTGTCGGCGTGGCATCGCGACCGATATTGTTTTAGTAATGCGGAGGCGGGGCGGGGCGGGCAACATTGTCTGAGGATTTTGAACATTGTCGGATTTGTTGGTGGGGCGGGACTAGGGATACCAAGCGCTCAGGATACTCGAATTGGTTTCGTCGTAAACTTATATCTCCGATTTCGAGTTTACTTTATACACATATATCTGTAGATCTTTCATTCAGAGAACCGGGAAAATGTAGAATGGACTCCCTGCCCATGTATTTCTTCCCAAGTACAGCCTGGGTTTTTTTTTCAAAAGGGGCGTGTATCTACAATATAAAAATATAAAAAATTAAAATTTATCTTTAGAAATTTGTTTAACAGTGTCCTTTTTAAACCCTATAAAACGGCCATTTTAAGGTGTATTTTGCGATTTTCTCCATCTTGTAGCCCTCGTCCATACGCGTCATTTGACACCCTAAATATTCACGTAGTCTTAAAACTCACGACACCAGGGCGAATTCGCACTCTCGCTGGAAATCGGGGACTATACTGAAGCGATCGAAAAAACATTTTCAATGTTAAAACGGATTTTGTTAGTATTTGTCATGTAATGTATTTGTCATGTATTTTGGCTACTAACATTATTGCGAAAACTGAAGGTTTATTAGGCAGTGAAAATGTTCGCGATGAAATGAGTCCACTTGGAATGAGGACGAGTGATCCTTTCCTATCAACTGAGAGTATGTTTAAAAGCGTTTACAAGAAATGTCGCAGAATGCCGCTATCCGAACCACAGGCAACCTTCCACTGTAGTGATATTTGAGTATTTGAGATTTGTTAATGGCATGGCAACACAAGCTTTGACAGATCAGAATAATAAATGGGCGGAGCACAGAGGTTCGTTGTTTTACTTGCTGCTCCTTGATTCTCGTAATCCATCTAAAATAGAACAGACAAGAATTTTATTGCCACCTGACAAAAGGCTATTTAGTACTTTTGTAAGACGACGAAAAAACTTTTCCTTAACTGATCGTTTCATGTCCGTATCCCGTATGTTGAGAGCCTCCGATATTCCCAGATATTTATAAGTTTCGTCTTCGGAGAGAGCTCGAACATTCATGGACTCCGACAACTGTATTCCGCCGGAGTTCACGATCACACCACGTTCCACATGGATGGTCCCACATTTTTCCAAGTCGAACTCCATTCCAATGTCGTTGCTGAAGTCTTTAGTTATCTTCATCATCGACAGTAGTTCGGTGTCCGACTTGGCAAACAGTTTGAGGTCATCCATATAAAATAAGTGCGATATTCGAGAGCCTCCTCTTCGAAGAGAGTAGCCCAACTCTGAGTCCTCAAGCGCAGTGCTAAGAGGGTTCAGATCCAGACAAAACCAAAGCGGACTCAGACTGTCTCCCTGGAAGATCCCCCGCCTTATGGGAATCCGGTCGTCTGCAACCGAAGTCCGTTCGCCACCTGGTACCTACACGAAGGATAGTACTCCATTGTCCCATACATGCGTCAAGGAATTGAAAGATATTCGTGTCAGTTTTGTATAGTTCTAGTATCCTTAATTATTAATAATGTGTTTTTTTTTAGGATTTATCCGTTTCTTTTATTCTTGTACTTATTCTTTTCTTTCGTTTCGATTAGTAATTTTCAAGACTTTAAGTATGTAGATGTCGCTTTTAAATAAGATGTACGTACTTACAACCGTAAAACGGTTAATATAGAAACGGCTACAAACGTAAGATATAAACACGATTCATAAATATCAATTTATACTTGACTAATAAACGTTGCCAGCTGCACATGATAAAATGTTGTAATGTATAGTATGCTAACGGTAGTATGTACGGCCGCATTACTAAATAGCTTTGTACTAGAATAAAACACCTAAAAGAGAAGCTACGCCAATAAATAATTCAATTTGTCACACATACACACACACACACACATACATACACGATCGTGCGTGTCGGTATTTATACGTAATTTGAATATCCGATGCTCGAAGCACGAACGGAACAAGTCGCTTGTCTTAAGTGGATACTTCCGCGCTCCTCTGCACTGCAGCTCACTCTGTGCCTGTTGCTTTTGTAATACGTTATATGTAATGTCTGAAATCCTCGCTACATAGAGATAAGTTAACTTGAATAGTTGTTTTATTTAATTTAAACGAACATCTGACAACGAAGGACCAACGGTGTAGTCGACAAAAAAAACCTCTCCTCGCGAAACCACGCTCAGAGAGGCGCCATGCCAGCAGATTAGCGGACTGTTGCTAGTCTATCTAGCCTGTTAATACGACGTTCGAAGACACCCAGGTTACAGGGCTCGGGAAAGGCACTCGCCGGAAGACACTATACCCCAGCGGTGCGACGAAGAAATAATTTACATTCAACAATAAAATAGTGTTCATTTTCTCTGCTATGAGTGCTGTGAAGATTGGTTGCATGGCTAGGAATAAGGGGTGCAAGTTCCTCCGAGCAGCGTCCTGATAGCACCCGGAGAACATCGGATTGACCCTACAAATCGTCTGTGACTCAGAGACTCCAGTCCATCAGTCATGCATGACTGGAGTCTCACCGAACTGCAGTTTCGGGTTTCCCACCAGACGGATGGCTCAGTGCTGTATTGAGTTCAAGGACGCACAAAAGATACTAGGGGCTGCCTTCCTAAAAATGTGTTTAATGCTCGGACACGTAATAGTCGTGCCCTGTGCAGAACTAGAGTTCTAGTATCGACAACGTATGCAATAAACTTTAGAAATTTTTTCGGAAGTGGTTATCTCAGTCACATGCCTTTGTAGTTCATTTCGACGTAGATTAATTAATTATAAAATTTGCAAATCTTATAGCTGGTTCCTTGCATGGGTAAAGTCCTTCTTTGGTTTCCAGTTCTGGACCATTTCAAGAAACCAGCACTGTGATTTTGCTCACAGGGGCTAGAGGAATTGTCCTTGTCAATGCCATTGATGGTCCATGCTTTCACCTCCACTGCTGTCAAGATGTCAAACCCGCTATGTATAGTTCGGTCGGTATATACTATTCTATTTTTTATTATTGTTGGCCTCTGAATCGTAGCCAATTCCGCCAGTGTCCGGTCGGTGTATGAAATTGAGTAATCATCCGAGCGATGCAGTATCGATATGTAAGTGAGTCTACACCAGTAGGGAAACTGCCTACCTACATATTTGCAAATTATTTAAATGATTAGTTATATTGTATGTTCATAAAAAACACTAATTGTCGGTGCATTTCTTCAAGTAGTTATCTTCAAGTAGTATTTCTTTCAGATTTTGAATTTATTATTTGAACTAGACTAGTGCAAAGGAGTTCATTGAAGCAGGATGTTCTGCAACGATGGCGAAATATGACGTCTGCTAATTTGTCATTGGTCCGGACCGGGCCAGCTGGGAGCATGAGTTGAGGTTTGCGACTCGTATTCCGCGGCTCCGGCCAGACACGCCGCACGCGCAGGCTCTTCCGAACACTCAATTGTCTCCGATATATTGTCCAGTGTTTTACCGCGAATATATGAAACGATCCTTCCGCGAAAGTGTTTCCTCGCTCCTACAAGCTGGATGTCTCTTTTTGTCCTCCTCGTAGTTGGAGCGGCGCCTCACTGAGCGCGGTTTCGCGAGATGTGTTTCCAGTGATAATATTTAATTCAATGACTGTATCTGTCTTCATTCGACTGATTGTTAAACGCAGCTACCCATGCCGGTAGTCTATAAAAAAATATTTGTTTTTATTTTTTAAATTTTGCGTGTAAAAAAAATATGTAGGTACTTAATTAAGTAATTACTGGCAGAAGATCAATTCTTCGCCATTTTTTTTATCGATAGGGCGACATGTGGCATCGTTTCACCTACAAGTAGGTGTCTAACGATGCCCATAGACATTCTGTGATGCACGGGGATTGCGAATGTCATGCCGGCCTGACAGGAGCCTTTTCACGCCCCTTTTGAAAAACCCCAGGCTTTACTTGGGAGGAAATAGATGGGCAGGGAGTGCGTTCCACATTTTCCCGGTTCTGTGAATAAAAGACCGAAACCGTGGTAGGTCGATTGAATAGGGGTGCATCCCCTGCCCAGTACGCGTAGTGCGGAGGTGGAATGGGGACGACGGAATCGCGTTAAACAGCTCCTCCGAACACTCCCCATGAAATAACCGATAGAACACACTCAGGGAGCCGACGTCCCTACGGAGTTGCAGTGGTTCTAAGTCGCGGGACACCATGGGGTCACCCACCAGTCGCACGGCACGACGCTGGATTGAGTCTAGCGGCGCAAGCTGGTATTTAGCTGAGCCATCCCACAGGTGCGAGCAGTACTCCAAGCAGGACCTGTGTTTTGTACAACGTCAGTTTTTGGCCCGGCGGCGTGAAGTACCGTCGCGCCTTGTTCAGTACGCCCAGCTTTTTTGAGGCCAGCTTGGCTTTGCCCTCAATATGGCGCCGGAAGTTCAAGTCGTGCGACAGTTCGACACCGAGGACCCCGAGGTGGTCGCCTAATTTCAGCGACGTGTTTTGGAAGGAAGGAGCTGGCGTGAACGCCGTTCTCTTCGCACTGAACGCACACACTTGTGTCTTCGATGCGTTGAACACGACCAAGTTGCTCCAGTTGTGTACGAGAGGCGAAAGAGGCGCGTCAGTACTGGAGCCAGCTCGGGAGCACACCTCTTCAACGCCAATCAGGCACTCTGTCCGGCCCACTCGCTTTCTGGGGTCTAAGGCAAGAAGCTCCTTCCGCACAGTTCTCTGTCGGAACTGTACTTCTGGCATGGAGTTCTCACACCTAGGTATGGATGGAGGAGAAGCTCCCCCATCGTCCAGGTGGGAATTCCCCGCAAAAAGAGATACCAGAAGGTCGGCTTTATCTTTTGCGGAGTGAGCGAGTGATCCTCCAGAAATTCGACTCGACAGATTTGGCGAGAGACCAGAACTCACGGCTCCCAGTTGGGTGCCGTTTCAGCCTATCGCCAATTCTGCCGATATGCTCGAATTTAGCCCTGGCGATAGCCCTCTTGCAGGATCTGGAGAGGCGGTTGTAGTTCTTCTTCAATTCGGATATGCACGCATATATGTATCTATATATTTTCAATGTGAATTATCTAATATCTGGCAGTTGAATGATTCTCCGATCGTAGTACCTGCATGATGATTGATGATGATGGATGACGCCCGGGCCCGGATGGTTGCCCCACAAACCCCTACCGAACACGCCGCAGCTACGTGACACCATACATAGGAATATCTTCCTTTTAATAGATTGATATAATGAATTTTGGAGATGTTAACCGATGTTAACCTGGTAAAAAAGCATAAAAAAATGCATTGGTACCGAACGAATTGAGAACCTCCTTCTTTTTTTAAGTCGGTTAATAAAATTAAATGCAAAGTCTCTGGTTTATAAGTAGGCCAGTACGAGATGAGTGTAATTGATGACAACGGATAGTGGTATGTAGGTGAGTGTGTCGGTCCAGGGAACCGTGGTCCCTGCTGCACTGACTAATTTAGCCTTGTGTTTGAAATTATACGAATGATGAAGTGACACTACTGGCGGGACAATTGATCACTAAATAACGAACTCAAACTGCGTATTATTCATTCGTTTACTTGTGAGCATAACGAATCAAGTCGAGAAACCAGAAATTGATAGTCTATATTAATTAATAATTTATTGATAAAAATTTATTAATTGTCATTATTCGAATAAAATCAAGCGATGTCGGGATGTTAATTATAGTATAATCTAATAATAAAATTATGTTGTGTATAGAAAAGTTATACTTAGTAGATATTTATGTATAAATTTGGATTGGTATAATTTCATAGGTAAGTACTGGTACTTTTATTATAAAGTTTTTTTTATGAAAACTGACACGTTTGTCTACATCACCTACAACATCCGTGATGTCACCCCATAACACCGGGGTGTCACGTAGTGAATTTTAATAGCGGACTGTCGAAATGCCGTTTACCGAAGTGTCAGAGACACATTGCCAGTACGGAGGAAAATACTCCGTACTAAGGCTACGCTACACGTGAGACGTCCGTTATTTTGAAGATTATTACTGCCAACCTACATTTTGGAAAATTCAATCACACATATCTCGGCGTACTACACTCTCACTACGTAACCGAGCACACATTCTTGCATCATTTACCGAGCGTGAATTTCCACGATCTCTTTCCGCTGTCAGCCCATACTAAAATTATATATTGTTTGACGTAACGAAAAAGATAGCGAGCGTCGGTATGGAATTTCTGTTTGCTGTATTTGGCAACACCGCACATCGCGGTGTTGATTAATGGGTGGCCAGGCGGTTAAAATATATCCCAAATAGACGGGAATTCACATTCACCTCGGTTGTATTTATCTTACATATTAATTCAGACATCATCGGAGGACCCCTAGTAGAGGTCCATTATTATCAACAAATGGTGTTACAGGCCTTCAGCCACTTAGATTCAGGTAACCACATACAGTGCGCGTCATTGCGTGCTAGCCGACTTCATTCCGCAGCCACACCACAAACGCGCGCTGTCACCTATAAAAGCGGTACTCAGTCAACCAAGACTTCACTTCTTCTGTTAAATAATTCTCCGCTGCAAGATAAAATATAACGCGCTCGATCTGCCGCCGTGAGTCTTACTAGTCTTCCTCGCGACCGTGCCACTGTCAACGAGCCGCGGCGTTGCACCACCGCGTCGGTCACGCGTCGCCGAGCACTCCCTCACGGGCGCCTGCAGCCGTACATCTCAGCGTTGAGAGAGGAGTCCCCACAGCCAGGGTTACGGGTAACATTACACTCTCTTCAGCTCTGCCTTGCCTGTCGCTTGTGAGACACCGCCGGCCTAGCGGTTGTCGTTGCGCTTCACGCACGAAACATATAACGCCCATCCGTGTATTTTCTCTCTTCCCATCCACAGGGCACCTTGATATGTGTACATTATTTAATGTGTGTGTGTTTGTGTGTGTGTGTGTACAGCTTCTACGCCTGCACGTAGATCCTTCTACGATTACACGTAGACTTCCCCGTTCTACGTTCTCCGTCCGAGGACGCCTGCATCATCTGCGACGGCATAGCCGGTACGAGCCACCTGGGCCCTACTCCTCGTCCGGCTGTTCCGAAGCAGAACTTTGTGAAGAGGGTGGAGATCGAGCGACGCGTCGGAGACTTCGTGTCGGCCTTCCTGCGAAGACCTTCGTCTCCCCTTCCGAAGCTAAGTTCTCGGACAGAATTATAGCTCTAATCGATTAGCTCGGTCGTCACCCCTACGATGCTCAAGTGATTCTGATAACTCACACCCTGTCTTTTTACATCGTATATTTGTGTTTTATGAAATAAACGATAAATTTATATTTCTGAGCCGTATTCTATTATTTAAGTCCCCTTTTCCGTCTCAGGGGGAACTAGGTGCCATGCCAGTGCTTCCCTTCATTTCGTGTCGGCTACACTGAACTGGACGGAAACACGAACTAGTTAATCAGTTAATTAGTTTATTAGCTGTTATGTAATAAACAATAAGTGAGTGCTCACTCACGTGTAGGTAACTTGTAATTACATAACATCGTATAGTGGACGTTATGCTGTTGTGTTGGCTGGCAGTCGTGTCCCGTACACAAGGAAGTATCGCGGAAGTCACGAACAGACATTGGGTCGTGAAATAGATTACCAATAGTTCTCAAATAAACAGCATTCGCTTAACAACTGCCTACATTGTAACGTTGTCCCAATAAACTATTAAATACATAACCCACTTTCTACAATCGTTCTTAGGCACGTTGATCATTTGAAAGTCAAATGTGGCATTTCAATATCCGGTTAATTGACAGCATATTTTAAGCTGTTTTAGAACACATCGGTATTACTGATCGTTTAAATAAAGATTTGGTTGTAAATGGATTAAATAAAAGTTCTAGAAAAATTTAATTATGAGCACTCATCTAATAGAGCAAAATTTAAGAAATTATTTCGAAGTCATAAGAACACTTGATTTATGCATTAACTTAAATATTATCAAAAGTTTCGCCAGCTAAATCGTAGTTTGAAAGCCATTAGAGTGCTGCCACTAGACTAGTGCGACTGCCGCAGACAATTTTCTCGAGAGCCTGAGCGAAACGTAAGACATAAAAGTAATTTATTTTCAAATTCAATCTCCATTTCGCATCTCCTCGCGAAGTTTAAATGGCATTTGCGCTGCGGCGAACTATGCACGAAAATAACAATGCCAAAGGGCGAAGTTGAGCAACTTTTCGCATAGTTGCATAATAAAAATTCCTTCTCGGAACTACTATAGTACACATCCGCGCCGGCACTGCTCTCAGCTCTGCTGCGCGAGAACAGAGACATGCCAGCCGTTCGTGCGTGTGCTCTTTATTACAGAAAAGAAAAACATTCGAATAGCCCCACTGCATCTCTCCACGTGCATGTCGTAAAATGCGACAACGGGAAAAGGACGAGATGCCATGCTAAAGGGCGACTGACTGGTCAGCCACTTCTCACCTTGGCATGATCCTTCCACCGATCATGCATCAGATGAGTGTTCGTGTCTTACTCTTAAACTTTCACCATTGTACAACTGCTCCGTGGAGATTCTTCACTTCTAGCTAACCAATGCAGGCAATGCAGCCTCGAATTTCGATATTTGAGGATTCCTAAAGAAGTTCCATTTGGGGATCCATATAGAAGTACCATTAGAGGTGCTAATTGTAGGTTCCGATTGGGGTTCATTTTGTTATAGATACATGTGTGCCATTCGGGCCTACTTATTTAGATCTTGAAGCTTCTTAGGTAGTTAGGTAGGTAGGAGTAATCCTAACTAGTAGAACGACCCTCTCGGAGCTACCACCGAACGCTTGATAAAATATACAAATAACCCCTTTTCATATAATATTTTTTCAGAAATAATGTAGCGTTGAGCACTTACGCCACCATCTCAAGGTCCCTTCGGCGAAAGCCCAAGTAGTTTTCCAACAATGTATGGCTACTTGGAGGCTTTCAGCATTTGAGCAGCAGTTCAGCCATTCTCGGTGAGTTCAGCAGCAGACGCGAACCGAGATAAATGAGACACATTGCTCCGAGCCAAGGTATTGACGCACGTCGTCACTTCGCTCATTTTTTATGTATTTCCTTTTATTTCGAGGTGGTGGTTAGGGTCGAGGTCACGCATCAATCTCACGAAAGTTACCAGCTGTACGAAGATAATACCATTATGTTTAGTCCCCGAGAGGCAATACGTAAAACTGCGGTGCGGCGTACCTACTCGCTCGCTCATGCGTTGCGTGCACTGCACCCTTCATGCAATGAACTTAATAGGCAGTAGCTACCTACAGTGGTGAGATACATATTTATGAAGTTCGAGTAACTTGACCAAGTCCGTTCAATTAGTTTCATACGAGTACATTACTCACATTATTAGCGAGTGATGTCAGTTGTTCGTTATAATAATTAATTATTGTCATAACGATAGTCATCCGCGTACGGGACTCCGGGACGCAGCGCCCCGCGTTCCTCCCGCGCCCGCGTCTCCCACGTCTCCTGCGCCAGCGCAGCCGCGCGTACGTGATGGTCGGCCATCTTGTTTATTATACACACACAATATGTTCACATTCCTTCCATAATCAAATTAGGCTTGAGTTCATCCGAGACAGATGTTTTAACTTGACTTGTTATTTCGTCGTTCACTGATAAAGTACCATTGAAATGGACGCCCTTTTTAAAACTGGTTGTGTATGGGTGTGGATTACTTAAGGGCTCTTCCATACGCCTGGTATATTAGCAGCACCGAGTTATCTGCCTGTACCTAAGCGGTTTCCAGATTTCGTTCTGCTAAAGTGTGTGTCTAGTGAGAAAGGGTCCTTACAATAATTAACATTGAAGTGCACACATCCATTATTCTCCCTATTTCGAAAAGCTCTGTACGACGACCCGGTGACCCCGCTGTAGACGTATGCTCTTCTTCAATTTTAAAAGCATTCGAGCTAGTTGGCCGGCATGCTGGAGGAAGTACATCATCTAGACTGTAGAGTATAGAGACACAGCGACATTGTCTCTCTCCGCAGATTTATAGACGTTGCCGACGTGACGGATGATGGCCGAGTCCGGTTCGATGCTGGAGGGAGCCCGTGCTGTCAGACACAAGCAAGGCACATTAGTCAGTTGACCAGCAGTCACAGGTTTCGTTCGTGGACGACGTCCAAATGCCTCTACGCTCGCTCGTTCTGAAACAAATAAATTGCAACGACGACGGTTGCAACTATTTTTGAACAGCAACACTAGTCGTGTTTTGATAATGCATAAACGAACTATGTCCATCCTCTTGGCACTTAGCCGGTCTCTCTAATGTACGACCGACAATATTACCTACATCTATGAAACGGGCGCTAGTCCAAGGAATCATTTTAATAGGATATTCGAAATATTTCAATATTTAAAAGTTCTTTTTTATTCCAGTTAACTTCGATAAGTGTTATTACAACGAAACCGTAAAAGAGATTAAAACGTTAATGAAATTTTTAATTACAAAATCAGCCTACTGAATACTTTAATAAAAAGGAAAACCACAAAATGTTGTTCGAGTCAACGGAATAGAACGGCTCGCAATCAAACCCATTGACTTAGTAACGAAGTTAAGGCTCCCCCTTTTGTTTACAACTGTAATTAAAAGTGAGCGTATAATCAATTATAATTTACACTTTAACAACTCGAGTTTTTTCACCCTTGGGGCGTTATTCCGGCCTATTCATTTCACTCGGCTAAGAAGATGGAGCAAGGGGAGTAAAAGTGATGAAAGTCTGGAGATCATTACAATTTCTACTTTTTATTGGCTACGTTAATATTAGATTTTAAATGCTAATTTGTTTGTATCTTGGGCCAAAAATGTGTTCTAAGGAATTACTAATAAACTTATATATTTATTTTCATAACTGAATAACACAAATTAAATAAACCTAATTAGAATGAAATTAACCTAATGAAGAATATATTAAAGATATATAAAAACTATATAAATGTATGGAGGAAAGAAGGAGGAAACGGGATGTGTGTTTCTGCACTGTGCCGTTGACGGATAGAGAAAGGGGAGGTTCGCTACTGTAAGTAAAACATTTCATCCAGTTCAGCCGACTCTCAAGTATGGACAAGTATGTATGTATGTCAGTATGTATATTTATTTGTACATAATATTCTGTATATTTAGTAATTTATATTATGTATTAACACATGTATGGCTTCTATTTAACTATATATCTATATTCGCCGAGTCGACCTAGTACTGGAGATATGGCCTTGCACGTAGATATGGCCAATCACGTACATGGATGCGCCCGTGGGCGGGGCCTTCTCATTTTTCGTCCTTATCATTTGTATGCCAATGTGGGACAGAGAGAGCGCCATACTAGGTCGACTCGGCGAATAGAGTATAGCATGTAGCAAAATCTGTTTCCATGCTACCACACTCTACACTACTACACTACTTTTTTTTATGGAAACCTGACACGGTTGTCTACATCACCTGCAACATCCGCGATGTCAGCCCATAACACCGGGTGAACTAGGTGCCATGTCAGTACTGTTCTCAAAGATAGTTTTCATTGTTTTTTTTTGTTGTAACTTTTTTTAATTCTTATATTATTTAATTATCTTTTTTTATTTTTTTATAATATAACATACAGATACATATTTTAGTGTTTTATTTATTTATTATTAGTTATTATCCTTAATCTAAGTTTTTATTCCGCTCAGTGTACATTTTAAAATTATTTTTTACACGTGTCTTTTATAGCCTAATTTTTTATTACTTAGTTTAGTTTTAATGTGTAAAATGTGTTAATTTTAAGACGTATGTTATCTATTTTTAAAATATGTATCTGAGCCAACAATAAATATATTTCATTTCATTTCATTTCATTACTTCCCTTCGGTCGTGCCGGCTACACTGAACTGGACGGAAAACACAAACTATTTACATAGCCGTTTCGACCGACGTTTCATTCTGTGTGTGGTACCAACCCGGGCGGGTTGAACCCTACCACCTAGTAAAGTAAGAAGGGAAGGGACCTACAGTTTTACGTGTAATCCGAATCACAGCCAGCCTCCAATGCAACTTTACTACACTACTACAGACGCATAGCATAAGAATATTTTATATCCCTCATATTTTTAACATAATTCGTGCTTTCTTTGGCTCTGAGCCAAACAGCAGTATGATGTCTGCACTCGGTAACCCAAAAACAGGCCAGTGTTCATCTCTATGTAGATACATCATAGAAATAAATAAGTAAGAATGTAGGTACCCTGAAATTCCATTTCAACATGTTTGCCTTATTATTACCAACGTTCGGTCGGCCGGTGCGCGATCCATGCCATGCGGCAGCAGCAGACAGCGGATCCGTGAGTAAACATGCGTAAGTAACATAATATTATAGAACACACACATCAGTGCCGGACTTGTACTGTTCGTAAGTATAGGCCGCTTGACTTTCGCCGCCCACCCAAAACATAAATAACATAGGATAGGAGTATTACTAACTCGCAATGGGGACTTAAAACCTTTACCAAAATGATATTTAGCATTTAATAGATCGAAAACTCTATCCACAGGTGACTTGCTTGAGTATTACGTCTTTAATGAGGCGCATGAACTTGACGGCTTACACCGTACCAAAGCGCAAGTGTTACTTGTAATATTCTTCAGCGCCTTCGGAAATCTGCCGCCCCCTGAAGTTTGCCGCCCCTAGGCCGCGGCCTATACGGCCTAATGGGAAATCCAGGACTGACACACATTTGTACATATATTTGTAATTTCGTCTTTCTCCACTTTAATTTTACCACCTTGACTAGTAGATTCCACGACTGATACATAATAATACGTAAGTTTATTATATACATATATATGGGTATTAAAGTACGAGTATGTATGTTTTTTTTATGGATTGCGCGAATGGGGACACCACCGGAATCGCGAAATGTAGTATTCGTTATCAGCCTCGGTAGCACAGTGGTGCTGCGGTCAGTATTTGGATGGGTGACCGCTGTTCGGATTCCACATAAAGCTGTAGGTCCCTTCCCTTCTTACCTTACTAGGTGGTAGGGTTTATCCCGCCCCGGTTGGTACCACCGCACTTAATGACACGTGTCGGTCGAAACGGCTATGTAAATAATTCGTGTTTTCCCTCCAGTTCAGTGTAGTCGACATGAAATGAAGGGAAGCACTGACATGGCACCTAGTTCACACGGTGTTATGGTCTGACATCACGGATGTTGTAGGTGATGTAGCCAACCGTGTCAGGTTCCATAAAAAAATGTCGTTTTCATACATATATCTTTACAGTCTAACACATTGCCACAAACTATTCTTGTTCGTCTGCATGTACTTCTCCCACATTCCAAAGGTTAGTTAGAATAGAATTCCTCGCGGCATTAAGCTCGCCTCTTGTGCCTAATTTGTATTGATTGGTGTGCAATAAAGAATGTATATACATACATATAATTTTTTTTTTATGTAATCCGGTATGGTTGGCTGAGTCGGAGAGGCCAAAGCGCATGCTCCAACCAGCCAATATCACTTCCGAGAAGGTAGGTGCCATACCGGAGACTTCCCTGGATTGCTGGCTATACTGAACTAGAGGAGAACACAACCGAGGCTGCTATGCGGCAATCTTACATCCAGTACGGTGGTACCAACCCAGTCGGCTACAATTTGAGCCTACCACCTAGTAAGAGGCAAGGGAAGGGACCTTCAGTTTTACACCGGTTCATAACGGTGAAGCAGCAGGTGTAGGTATGCACGTAAATTTTTTCGTCAGAAAAAACTCATTGGTACACGCCGACCGGATTGGAACCACCGACCTCTCCCATGAGAAGCCGATGCCCAAACCACTCGGCCACCCGCCGATATACTTAGATTGCTAGTTATTGCTTTCCAAGATATCCTTATGTTTGCCAAGTTGTAAAAAATCTTATCAAACGAGCAGGTGAAGCGTTAGCGGGTAGCGCATATGGCACGCAACGCTGTCCCCTCCGCCCCGCCCGCCGCTGTTCCCGCACCTCACCTTGTCGTTGGGATATAAAAACAACCCGCCAGCCCCTCTGACCGCATTCAAGTCACGTGATGTAGGGATTCAATAACAGGTGCTATGGTTTCTTCTGAGAAAGTGTAGATAGTTTACTTATGAACAATACATACATATATGTACGTATATAATTCTGTTCATCGACCGCTGTCGATTTCTCGGCATCACAGGAGCTCCCCAGGTGAGGGAGCAAATAATATACATATAAAATATAGCCCGAGTTGGCTGAAATAAAGAAATAAATAAAATAATTGAAATAATATGTATAAAATAACTGTGTCCGTGACACCCTTAAATCCTCAAGTCACACGTCTCTCCTGGGTGGTGCCAAATGAACAACAAACAGCGTGTGGTAGATCTTATCTAGTATATTATCATATCACAGCTCTGGCAAGAAACTTGGTTGGGACATGTTCTGGTCGTACGTCGCGTTTCTGTCGAATATATAAAGAATGTTATGTTGTATGTATGTTATGTATAAATATTTTTACTCCCTGCGTTTTTCTTTTTTTTTTTTTTTTGTTAATCTGACTGGGTTAGGTATATAGTAGGATAGACAGGAAATGAGCCTATGCGCCTAGGCGGGGCGCCGCCGCCGGCTGAGCCTTCGCATCGCAACCTAACGTTATAAATAACATTAGTCACCGTGTCACCGCCACTTTGTACAATTGACACCCGACAATTACATGAACATAACCTCAATCGGATCGGAAGAGAGAAATTCTCCAGTGTAGATTCGATTTGCATAAATAAAGGATCGCGATATTTATAAAAGTTTACCTATTATTGTTTATTCACGTCAAAATAATGTTAAAAGATAATAATTTATAATAATGGTTGACTATTCATTTATTTGATGACAGTTTATCTATCAGACACACACTGGTATTACATTGAACAGGGAGTTCCGTCATTTGAAACTCGTTGTGCATAAGAAAATATAAATAAATACAACTTAAAATCGTAGTTCTACACTTTCAAAAATCACCCGAATATTTGGAATAATTTAATGAAAAAAAAATCTATTACTGTACGGGATAGTCGATGTTTCATATATACATAATGAATCAATAGATGAGTAGAGAAGGATAGGGAACAGTTAATCGCTTGTACAATATTTTCTTTTTTATTTAACGGTTATAAGTAAAATCGCATGGAGTAATTAGCGAGCCCACGTGATCTTCGACAAGGTGTATTTAGGCTCATTACAGCCGAGGAACCGAGACAAAGTATTAAATTGGAAATTATGTGCAATTAATATGATAATATCTACAAATAAAATTAACATAAAATAATAACATTCATTCGGGGCTGGCTGGATTCGGTACGTGGAACCTCAATCCACTCTGTGTTCGTACTCAAATTCAAGAAGGCCTAGGCGGTGGAGGCTCTAAGAAGTAAACTTCTTTATGCCGTAGCAATAAGGTTTAATTTCGATTACTCCAGAACGTGGGTAATAGAACCTGTACTTAGTTAGTCAATAAAATAAAAGGTTACAATGAAACCAACCTAAACGTTTTTACAGCATCGTTTTGAAAACGTGCCTTCTCGGAATATATTAGAGTTTAGAATCGCCGTCGCTAGTCATTGCGTTAGTACGTTACTCGCCTGTGTGGCCGGCGAAATAGAACTCGTATAAAATAAATTACACAAAGGCACGGTTACACAATTAAGCATTACTCAGCAATGCCGTCTCTTTTATAATTTAATTGCTCTTTTTATTTTGTGCTCGTTCTTAATCATTTTCGAGATTAAAATTTATAGGTACACGAAACTCATACAATCGCATACTTATCTACCTACTTTAGTGCTTTCATAATATAATCAATTTCTGTGAAACAAGCAATAGAATCAAAACCTTCTTCACAAAAAAGCAGTCCTTTTTCCCTTAGAGTGGGTTAAATTATTATTCATTTGTAAACATTCCATTTGGAAAATGCACGATGAATGCGCGAATCTGCAATTCAGATCGGTGTGTTCGTTTTCCCTGCGAGAACGGAGTCTCGTTGAAAGGCGCCCACGTACTCTCTTGCTGTATACCTACGCACATCGTATAATATATGCACCCGCATATCTGTCACATTGTCCGAAGTTAATATATCGCAAATTCGTTTTGAAAATAGTTCGACCTTCAACGCAATAGTTGCTACGAATAAATTTTTCGGCTTCAAGGAATCTCGTGCGCTCGTACTTTCGTTAGACATTTTGTTTAATTCACAATTATAAATGTGTACTTCTGCACATTTTAGTGACAAAATGAAATAATAAATCACACTCGTGTTGTTAATATAAATCACACACGCGCCCATGTATGTAGTTTGTAGTTTAATAAATATTGAAGAAAGATTTATATACATACATACATACATACCACACAGTGTGTGGCATGTATGGTACACACGTATGCACACACGCTGTATCCCGACAATCAGGGTAAGCAGGGTAATCGGTGTTGTGCTGCAAGAACTCTGGAAAATTGCAACACAACATCGACCACCACGTTTAGCAAAGTATTCGGACAAGATCACTATCAAGCAGCAAGTAAAGCACAAAGACCCACCTGCTGCACGACTCGCTGGAAAGACCGCGCTATGGTGAGAGGTGGCTAGCCTATCGCCCTTTAACACGGCATCACGTCCTTATCACTTAGTCGCCTTTTACGACGTGCACGGGGAGAGACGCAGTGGGCCTCACACAGTACGAAGTACGACATTGAAGAAGCATTTTAATACTTATGTTTTATTTTTAAGCAATAATGCATTCATTAAAAACGTTTCCATCTAAGTCAAAAATACGGAGAAATTAAAATGCCGGACAAAGTTCGAACGGAAGGCAGCCCGAGGAAGACAGTCAAGAAAGTCCGGACATGTCCATAAAAAAAAAAAAAAAACATGTCCGGAAAAATCCGGACGTATTGTAACCAACTTCCGGTGCAAGTATTTTTTCATTAAATCGAACTGAAGTATACGCCTTAAAGGTTGTGCTTATTGATAGCAGTGTCTGCACTACACACAACATTCACGGTATTACCACAGATGAGATACTAGTTACTTTACAGTGAAACGCATCTACATACGTAAATGTATATAAAACAATCTCTCTACACGCGGGCTGCCTGAGTTTGCTGCAATAAAAGTGCAGCGTTCGCGGGTCGCTATCTCACAAGTTTTCGACGGAAGCTTATGTGAGCTTTTTCGAGCGTTCGTTCTTGTTGCAAGGTGCCGGGAAATTAAGCAAAATTAACCGTGTGAGCCGGTTCTGTTCAAAGCAGTCGAACGTTCTAACACTCTTACCCAACGACATTCTTCTTTCTGGACGGGCCCTCGTCATACATTTTACCGGTAGAAAGGTGCGATTGGAGTTCTTCTATATAGTGCCAATATTTAAAACAGCGTAAGTGCGCGAGCGCCTCATACATCACGTTACGTTTCCGCTCTGTGAACGTCGATAGAGTAAGACGGTTAAATGGCAATTTGATACGTATAAAGAAGAGACAACGATTGGAGAGTGTGCTTGAATGCTCACAAATAGCGCGCCTCAATTCGGTGCGTTGTATGTATGCCACCTCCCGATAATTTAATTCGTTGCTCTTACCTACGTCTGAGTAGAATTAGGTACATTTGGATAAATCGGCAAGGCAGAGCTTTACAGAGCTTTACCCGTATTACATAACTTCAACAATTAAATTCACTGCAGTCTTTCAATTATTTTTACGGTCATTTTTTTTTTATTTGGCTCCCGTACCGTCCCGTAGTTGTTATATCGTTATATTCATTGTACGTTACATTTTCAAAAAACTATGTTAATTAGGTCAGTACCTTAAATACATTTTTTACCTTATAAGTAATTAATAATAATACAATATGTTTTGTTGCTGATGGATTTTTTCGGCTTATTTCATTTCTTGACACAATATATTATATCGCGATATTGTATTATTAGATCCATTTTACCTAATAATAAAATATCTAAAACAACCTCATTCAATAATAACAATCAATTTACGGTTGATTCTCAAGTTAAACATTCTCATCTCATCCAGACAGTTTCGGTAACACCAACTACCCAAAAGGTAATCATTACTGTGACTGTGTCCATAAATGGATAAATCACAGCTGTGTTCGAAATACCACGCGTCCAAACACTCGCATCGTTTCAAAATCTTGTGATATTACGATTGAATATTCGAATTCGTTTTTTTAGTATACATAAGCTGTTGTTGGCCAGCCCAAGTGAGAAATATTTAGTAATTGTGTTGCATTTCGTTGAGCGTTCTCTATCCCTTAGGGACTCTGGACCCTAATTTACAGGGAATATGAGTAGGGGACTATGGGGCTGATATTATATATTATACATATATATATATTATATATATATATATATATATATATATATATTCGATATCCAGTTGTCTGTCGTGTTATAGACTATTATTATTATGTAATCAAATTTTCCTCTGTATAATTAACAAGCTGTGCCCGCGGCTCCGCCCGCTCTCATATTTCACTTCACTGCTAACCTCATAAGCTATTTAGCGTGATAGTAATGTCAAATAGTTGATGGGAAGAATCAAGCTATCCGTAGAATTTTGTTTTATTAAAATCGGTTCAGTGGTTCTCGAGTTATAAGCGGACAGACAGACACTCAGACAGACAGAAAGCAGACGTTTGATTTGATTATAGGTAAGGAAAAGGAAAAGGAAGGAAGCAGTAAATACCTATGTCTTCATTTATTAACATTCTCGAACACACACAGGTTTCTGCTCTTTTTTACAATACTCGCCAGCCAAGTCTGTGTGAAATTTGCTAATCTTGATTTTTAGAAATATTTTCTTTATGTATGAATGTATGTTCCTCCATAACTCGTAAACCGATCATCCGAATTCGATGAAATTTTGTACAAGCACATTTAACTATGTGGGGCACAGGATAGGCTAAGGCTAGAAATAAAATAAGATGTGGCTCTCATCCAAACCGAAATGTTGCGCGCGCCGAAATAAAGGTACTGTAGCGGGCTTACTTACTTTCTACTTTTTAAATACGAATTTCACGTGAGGGAAGCCGCGGGCAAAAGCTAGTAAGTAATGTATATACCAGATGTAATGTAAATAGGCAGAGTGATCAGATTCATATGTATTCACCTTGAAGTTATAAATAATAATAGATTGTAATCGGTAGTATAGATGAATTATTATTTATAAGTAAGTACTAACAAAACATTGTGACTTGCGAAGTTTGTCAGTTCTTCTTCTTCTTCAAATGGAGCTGGCATAATTTTGTCCAAGTGTATCACCTACCTATGAATGATATTACCTATACAATAAACAATAATAATTGATAATTATTTTTTTTTTCAAAAATGCAAGCCAGGACGACTTTCTTGTGTCTTGAACAGCGCGCGCACGGAGCAACCGCGGCAACGTCAGAGTACAACCACAGATTACTTAATAGTTACTTCGTAACAGATAAATCACTCCATAGAAAATGTTCCTACCTTCGGGCTTTAATAGCCTACTGTTTCACATCGCCAATCGCTGCGTGCGAAAATGTACCTTAACGATCGAGTGTAAAGTGTTTATTGCTTTGCAGCTGCGCGCAGTTGCGTGGGCGAGCGTCTATGTATACTTCGCGCGGCTGACGAATTTGTTCTGAAAAAGACCGCCGGCGGCCCGTCGGGCGATAGGTAGTTAGCGCGCGCAAGTACATAGAGTGCGTGAGGCCTGGTACAACCGCCAGCGCCCGCGCCGCCGCGCCAGTTGCACGACCTAAATAATGAATACCATAGAAGAGTCATTGTGATGTACTCGTAGTTATTGCTAGGGTATTGCATACATTTTACTTTGCTACCTTGCTACCAACATTTCGTAGGCTCGCATTCTATTTGTATAGGACAGAAGATACGAGTTTATTTGTATATTATGTACGAAGCGCGATATGTATGGGAATGGGACACCTCCCGCGGCTCCGCCCGCTCTCACATTTGACTTCTCTGCTAACCTCCTAAGCCATTTAACGTGATGAAAAGTAGCCTATAATTGATGGGAAGAACCAAGCTATCCGTAGAAGCAAACTGTATTAAAATCGGTTCAGTTGTTCTCAAGTTATAAGCGGACAAACAGACATACAGACAGAAAGCAGACGTTGGATTTTATTAAAGGTATAAATACGAGTATAAAAGAAAGGAAGGAAGGAACGGAGCCCAATGTGCCCACGGACATCCGGTTTGCGGTGGTTGCCTGTGACAGGTACCCATGGACTCAATACTGTAAATATGTATGTACATAGAAGGCAATAACCTAATTTATATGTACTCATAGTTATAATATTTAACATGTATTATTATCTAAAGAGTATTCATAATGTTAAATTTAATTATTTTCATTTAAATTTTCACATTCTCGTGTTTTGTCACACCTACTTACACTTCACTCAAACGTCCAAACGTTTACTGGAAGAAATATCTGTAAGGGACAAGTCCGCCATTCCACCTCATATAAATTTTACGTTGTGCTTGTTTCAATAAAATGTGTTTGCAGTAATTAAGTATATTCTACCATCTATCTCTTATGTTATGAGCTTATACTGTCTCTGCGGATAAAAGACATATAGAATACAGAACCGCTTGGATCGTATTCGCGGTAAGCCGATCTTATATGGATGCAGGCCCTCCCCAGTGCGGTGCGGAGGTGGAAAGGGGACGCCGGACGGTGGGATCACAAGTCCTGCACAGACGGTGCGGAGGTGGAAAGGGGACACCAGACGGTGGAATCACAGCCCTGCCAAGCTGCCAAGTGCGGTGGGGAGCTGGAAAGAGGACGGCGGACGGTGGGATCACAAGCCCTGCCAAGTGCGGTGCGGAGCTGTAAAGGGGACGAAGGACGTTTGGATCACAAAAATGTAACTGAACTAGTGTGACAGATATGGATATGTATGTATTGCAATTTCACCTTTGTGCTGTTTTTCATCTTCTCGACGACTGTCCCATCTACATTGTATAATTCTTCGGGCGCGGTTGTATCGGGGTCAAGCGGCGCCCGCGCACTGCGCAGCCCCGCCCAGCCCCTCCCTCCGCACCGCCCGCCTCAGCGCAGGGTGATTGCACTCTAAAATGCTTTTATTAACTTAAATTGAACGTGTAATTACAGAGCATTCCGGTCGGAAAACAATGTCATGCGCGAGTATAAACGTGAATACAAATTGGTCTTCGATGTTGATATTACACAGATATTATTCACTAACTGCGCAAACATTTCTTGTTCATAGATTTTGAAAATCTCAATTCTGTTGAAAAGCTAAGTAAAATTTAAATAATACATACTTTTATTTAAAAGAACGTTTATTTAATTATTGTGCCTGTTTAAAATTTAACATGTTTGCTTTATTGGTTCACTTGTGTCGACACCAGGCGGTCTCCTATACACACAATGACGTATCATGTATTCTACTAGACCTCTTACCCGGGCAACAGCCTTCGCTCCACCGCGGTGGAGTAACCATTACGCGGAGGGACCCTCTTGAGACTAGTAGCTCGCGAGCGACCGAACGCGGCGGACGCGCCGTCCGCGCGCTCGCTGCCGTCCGTCTGCGGCTCGCATCGCGCCAGTCATTATGCCCGGTTGTCTGTTGCGAATTGCGATATTGCAAAAATCATACCAAAAATATTGGGAAAACTGATGGCATCGCATTTAATAGGTAAGTATCACTTCATTGTGACCTTAATATATAAGGTCTTTCAAAATTAGTTAATAGTACGCTAAGGGGGGGTTCTGCATCATATAGGGAGTAAAACCTATATAAATTTTTTTGGACCTTGGGCTTTTTTTATGTAAAATGTTTTGTATGTATTTAAATAAAAAAATATGTGGTTGATTTTTATAGCCTAATCGATTCATTTTCATAACAGTAACAAAAAAGTCTTCATTACCATTTTGATGTAACACGTGTAAGTTGGTAAAAAAAATCAAATTCTTTCTATTCCATACTAATAAAACTTAAATTGTGGTTTTCACAATTTCTGAAAGAAAGAGATCTATGTGTTGGAAGACCTTTTTGTTCCTGGCATGAAACTGAAACGATTAAGAAAAGATTTTTTTTTTACATTTTACATTATTATAATTTATTTTTTTTTGTAAAAAAAAATCTTTGTTCCTCAAAAGTGATTTATTTACGATACAGAACCCCCCCTTAGCGTACTATTAACTAATTTTGAAAGACCTTATATATAATATCTTGTTTTCCATGTGCTTAGAAATATTTGGTTCAACTGGCCACTTAGGGCTGTCACAACGCTACTTCAATTTGAAAATTTTGTACATTTTATGTATTGACCTAGCATTGCAATAACATAAGCATTATTTAATTAAACAAATAAATTGAACGCGCTCATTAGGGCTGCCACATATGAATGATTAGAAATAGAGTTCTGGGATATCATGTATGAAAGTAAATAAATATGTATTAAACCACGTTAAAATATGAGAGTGAATTGACCGCTAATTAGGGTTGTCGCTATTCTTTTATTTTTTTTTAATTAGTAAGTAATTGAGAAATTTTCAAGAAAAAAAATTTTTTACAAGGTTTCCACATCCTTCTAAGGGATCAATACGAGAAAGATGGATAAAAATAGTCCAAGATGATACATTGTTTAAGGGAAAGTGAAAATTTAAATTTGTGTAAAGTGAAATTTAAATTATTTTGTTTAAGTACGGAGGAAGAGTTATTTTAGTTGTGTTTGTGTGTGTAGTCCAAAGTATACCTAATGGTTTTTTTAGTTATATATATATATATATTTTTATAAATTCTTCACTCTTTATTTTATGTATGTTTGGTTTGGAGATTTTAAGTTTACTCCAAGGCCAAGACCGCAGTTATGAATTCTTTATTATTAAGTTTAGTTTTTTAGATATTATTCTAGTTATTAAGTGTAGGTATTATAAGAATACAAAACGGCTTTACTCGCGGTCGAAATATGAGCTGTGTGGCTCGACGTTTCGGGCCAAACGTATGGCCCATCATCATGAGCACTCTGGCCGAAATGTCGAGCCACACAGCTCGTATTTCGATAGTGAGTAAAGCCGTTGTTACTTCTTAAAATGTCAAATAACCACGGTAATTTAAAAACCCATATAAGTTTAGGTATGTGTTTCAAGTTATTATAGTTCTGTATTTTAAGTTTAAATACATAAAAACGTTTTTTTTCGATGAAATTCACTATCTGTTTTCTTCTATAATCCTTTAAAACGTCCCACTGCTAGGCACGGACTCTGCTCACTGACATAGGAGGTATTGTTTTTATTGTTGTTGTTTTATTGTTTATTGAGTATTCTTATGGCAGTCATATTGCACTCGAACTTGTCACAATTTGTTATATCCGGTTCGATTACTCGTACATGGTGACCAGTGGAAATCAGAAGCAGTTTACACAAAAATACCTTTCATAGACCAGTGTGCACTAGTTACCTAACTTTATTTTTCTTCACCGGAGCGATCGTACCTATTCGTTATGAAGTGCACGTATATCAATCTTTATCAAGGAAATAAATAAGTACATTAGTTAGTGCCCGGGATTTGAACCCGCAACTTCTGCATTGAGAAGCGTTACCACTAGACTACGGGCACAATTAACCATAATACCTACTCGTAAAATAATAAATCGAAAAATATATTTTTGGTAGACTAAGTGACAACCCTACGTATTCCAATGCACGCGTTGACTGATCGGCCGGGCCGGCCGGGCCGCTAGCCGCTAGTCGCTCGCTAGCTAGCCCCTCTCCCGCTCGCTTCCCGCCCCGCGCGGCTCAGCGTTCCGCCACCCCGCTACCTTACCTCATACCTCAGTTATTGGCCGTCATTTCTCTGTATTCTTTCTTCGTAGTGCTCACTCTATACATAAAATCTCTTTGTATACACATTACATTACACACGCCTCACAAGTCACAAGGTAGGTCCCGGTGCCTGCCGCTGCTACGGCCACCACATGAACGATACTACAATATACAGGATGTTTTAACGACCACTACATTAAATTTAGGAAATGATTATTGTGATCAATAGTAACAAAAAAGTCAAATTACTTTTTTCTGAAATCCCTTTAAATAAAAAGTTACAGTTTTCATACAAACTAATTCATTTATTTAGTGTAAAAGGATCTAATGTTCCGCACGAACGTGGGAATGAAAGGCACGCGGTGAATGAGCGAGCAGGGACGAGGGAGGAGATGCGCGGCGCGGCGCGGCGTGAGTTTTTCGATCCCGACCGTTCCCGCCCCAGCACCCACCCCCTGCGCGCGTCAAATTACATTAGACGAAAACATCAATTTAAAAAATTAATATTTCCAAAACTAGACACTTTGGAGAAAAACTTTACTTACTTTTTTGTCTCGGAAAAACATGAGGATTGCGCTGGCGAAATTAATGTACTGGCCGGTACAACAACCTGTATTGTGAGCATATAGATATAACTGTATATGTCAGCCTCGATAGCTCAGTGATGCAGACAGTCGACTATTGCTATTGATTGTTAAGCAACGCTCGGCGCGGTCAGTACTTGAATGGGTGACCGCTCGATCGTTGGAGGCTGACCGTGGTTCGGATTCCACGTAAAACTGTAGGTCCCTTCCCTTCTTACCTTACTCGGTGGTAGGGCTCAACCCGCCCGGGTTGGTGCCACCGCACTGAATGAAACGTCGGTCGAAACGGCTATGTAAATAGTTTGTGTTTTCCGTCCAGTTCAGTGTAGCCGGCACGATCAAAGGGAAGCACTGACATGGCACCTAGTAAACCCGGTGTTATGGGCTGACATCATGGCCAACCGTGTCAGTTTCCATAAAAAAACCCTACATTCATTTTGAAATAAATGTTAAATTTAGTAGAACGGGCAGACATGCATTTGTTACGGAACCCTACATTCATTTTGCAGAACTTAGTAGAATGGACAGACATAAACGTGTTACTAACGTGAACTTTAAAAACCACTTCAAGTTTGACAAAGGCTTTTTACACCAGATACTCTGCCTGATAAATTTAAATAATAAGTGTTTGTAGTTAGAACTCACAGTAATATCTTGCTCTCAATCTGTATTTTTGATAGACTGTGGACGATATTATTATGTGGATAGTCACTAAAATACTTTTTATAATATCAAAGACATTAAACCCACCCTCTTCCATTAATCTCTTTGAATAATATGTATAAAAAAAAAATACCCTGCCAAGTTTCTTGCTGGTTCTTCTTCGTGGGTGTAATCGAACCGGATCGAATAAAATGTGACAAGTTGGAGTGCAGTTTTACTGCCATAGCCCACAAGAATAAGAATTCTCAATAAACAATAATTTCATTTAATTACTCTGGCGGACATCCTAAGTAGCGGCTGTGGACAGGAAAAGTAAGTTTTTATTATTTAAATGTAATTTAATTTTAAAATTTTAGTTTGAGCTAAATTTGGTACGGAAACCTCGGTGCGCGAGTCCCATTCGCACTTGGCCGGTTTTTTCTATCCATTTTCCGTCCGCCCAAGCGCAAACCACAATTTACGTCATCGTGCTAAGCGCCTCACGGTATCGTGTTAAAACGTTAATTAGCTACTTTCAATATGGGTATCTATTTCCCTACAAAGCAATTCAAATTACTTCCTTTCACATACCTATTCGTATGATATTACGATTGTGTACAAATTGGTACCTAACCTACATAAGTTGAGGCGCACGTGCACCGTGGTATTCGTTGATTCTTTTTCTGTTTATCGGTTTTATTGCGCAGTGCCTACTTTCAAACAAAAACACCTGTTGGGCCGGTTCTGGTCGCAATCACTGACCGAGTGGCGGCCTCGGTTGCGGCTGCGAGTGCGGGCGGGCGACACGAAGGCGCGGCGCGCGCGGCGCGGGCGCAGGCACCGTGGTGCGGGTGAGCTGCGGGCGGGCACAGATCGCACTCCACGGGACGGGACAGACGGGACGGTCGTAAGCGACTACTTGCTGCTCAGCAAACCTTTTAATTTTCACTAGCATTTCTCCATGAACAACACTAAAGGCTGAAATAAGACTCAAACCGTGCTACCCGAGCACTGATGATTGAAACACGAACCGTATGCAGAAGTAAATAGGTGCGAGATTCATTCTACTCGTGCGGTGACTGATAAGTCGCGCCGACGATGAACGTTTGCGCGAAAATAAAAAAAAAATATTTTTTTCGCCACGATTGTAGGGAAAAACATTATCTATATTAATTTCTATGAGGGTCTTGTCTTTAACTTGAATGTACAACTTTCGTACTTTTGGTTATTTTTTGGAGATTAATTTAACACCTTTCCAAAGTAGTAAAATAATTTTTTTTTCGCTATGTTGGTTAATTAAAGATCAATACATAACTATTATATTCTTTACAGATATTTTATCTTTACCAATAGCTCAACAATTTCGTTCAAAGTTGCCATTTGAGTCTTGTTTGCGCCTTAAGACGATTTTCCCTGTTTTAGTTTTCTTAGATGGTAGAGCTATTATACATTACCAGGATGTATTATCATTATCACCGCATTACTAAGAGACAGTAAAATATGATGTGTATTGATTTCCCTGCTGTTCACAGTATGTTGGTAATACGAGTTCTTGTCGTCATCACTATCATGGAAGTTGGCCGAAAGGAAAGCATTTTTTTTTTTGCAAACTTAACCGGAGGTAGTGAAAGCGGCCACAATTGATTCTTAATTAATAACATCATTGTCCAAAACTAGTCGGGGCATCATAAAATGAGCACATGCTATACATTAATATAACATATTTCAATTTAAATTCCAAAATTTTATGGATTTTTAAAAATATGATTCCGTTAATAATACTAGTGAAAAGTGAGTTATAGGTAGTTATTATGTAGTAAGTAGTGGATACCGCTGGAGCGTGTCCCGGAAGGTCATAGTCAGAGCCGCTAATAACTTGGAATTGTCGCTTTATGAGAGCATCCTGCGCGACCTCAAAGGACTATAACTATAACATAGACGTCGTTATGGCGTCGTTAGCGACCACTTCGAGTGGATTTGAACTGCGGTTTATGTAATCATTCGTTAATAATAAATTGGATTATATGTTTGGTAGGTTTTGGTAGAGTTAAGAAAATGCGCCTCAAATGTACTTACCACGGAGTAATAATTTCTTCGTGCGGCCTTTTTTGCGTTCTGTTTATCATGCGTGCTAAATAATAATGTCTTCTGTCGTATCATTGACTTATATATTGTCGTATTGAAGGTTCCATTTTCACCTCTGTGAGCAGAGTCGCCTCGTTATACGGAATGTGCAGCTAGTGTTGGTAAAGTAGTCTTAAGATTGTTAAGATTACGTAGTAGTCGATTTTGAGTTGTATAAGTTCTTGTAAATAGTTAATAAAATTAAAATAAATATAATGAAATAGAAACTCCCTTAACTAACATAGGTTGCATTGCAACCCCTTCATATTTAGATGTTTACTGGTTTTGATTCTCAGTATTAATGTCAGCATTACAGCTTTACAAAAATAACAGCAGCAGAATAGTACTGACTGTTCACGGCTCAAAAGGCTATTAACAAAATATGTATATTTTGCATAAATATTCAATACTGACAGCGAATACTGATGACAATATTGGCCGTGTGAAGCCCGCGTTACATTGTGGTGGAGTGTGGTAGGTAGAAGAATGTATCTTCCTTCGCTAAACATTTACCTCGTACGGGATTTCAGAAGCAGTATATGCAAAACAAACTGCACTGTTAGAGACGTTGCATATTTCAACAGATGAATTCTTATTCCAACAATGCAGCATCATTCTGTATCAACAGTATTTTGAGAATATCTTCGGAGCTAATATAACCTTAATATTGAGCAGTTCTTGTAACCAAACCTTTCAAATTGAGGCACACAATGGGAATCAGGTTTTAACTGACTTCAAAAAAGGAGAAGCTCACAATTCGACAATTTAAATTTTAATTGTTTGTGATATGTTTTAAGGATTTATGGACATTGTCTTGTAAGAAAAAAAAAACTATCAAGTGCGAGTCGATTTCGCGTGGAGAGGGTTCCATCCCATTTTGTTTTCCGCGAGAACTTTAAAGAATTAGGATTTTCGTTTAGGTTTTCCTGTAAGTAAACTATTCCACTTTTTTTTCTAAATTTTAGACGCAGTAGTTTCGGAGATAAGATGTGCGGGGGAATGCTCGATTTTTGTATATTTCCTTTAATATCTTTCTAATTATAGATTTTAAAATTATAATAATGAATATATATTTCTATTTCTTATAACGAGTCGTTTTCATTGGTAAGTCCCATTATGTTTCTTCCCGAAAACTCACCCCCAAAATCGTAATTCGTTCGTTTACGCTATGCGTTCGTGTTTGATGGCCCATCAAACTCTGTACCTACATAGGTAATATATGTAACAAATTTCAATTTTCGTCCAGTTAATTCAGAGAAAATAAACTGTGACAGACGGACAAACAGACAGACAGACACGAGAGTAATCCTATAAGAGTTTAGTTTTTTTCCTCTTTGAAGGTAAGTAATTAGGGACCCTAAGAAAACCGGCAAAGTTCGAGTCGGACTCTGGCAACGAGGATTCCGTACCACTAAGTAATTGGCCAGTTTTTATTATTTGTTTTTTACTTGAGTTTTCACTATTATCACACCAAGTTTGACGCTTGTACTCGTAAGAAATCTCTTCAAGGCATAAGTCCGCTTTTTAATGTCATGTATACATCTGTATAGTGTTATTTTTCTTGTAAGATGATTGTGGAGCAACCAAAAACATTCTATTTAAATATCTTTGGGAGTAACAAAGAATATTCAAGCCGAGACGCTCGTGAACAACATAACATTAAAAATCCCAAGTCAGATGACTTGGGATTTTTACCTTTGGTTGGTTGGCTACATCACCTACAATATCCGTGATGTCAGCCCATAACACCGGTTGAACTAGGTGCCACGTCAGTGCTTCCCTTCGATCGTGCCGGCTACACTGAACTAGACGGAAAACACAAACGATTTACATAGCCGTTTCGACCGACCTTTCATTCAGTGTGGTGGTACCAACCCGGGCGGGTTAAACCCTACAACCTAGTAATATAAGAAGGGAGTCATATCCCTTAGTCGCCTTCTACGACATACACGGGGAGAGATGCAGTGGGGCTATTCTTTTAAAGTACCGTTTTACCTTTTATTCTTTTAAACATACAACATGAAAGATTAAATGTGTTTTTATTGTATACTAGCTGAGCCCGCGGCTCCGCTCGCGTGAAATTCGTATTCCAAAGAAGAATGTAAGTAACTAAGGGCGAGGCCGAAGGCCGAGCTGCGTTCAGGTAATCGATAAACCTTCTTAAAGAAAGTAACTAACTAAGGGCGAGGCCGAAGGCCGGGCTGCTTTCAGGTAAACGATAAACCTTTCTCAAATAAAGGAAGTAAGTAAGGGCGAGGCCGAAGGCCGAGCTGCGTTCAGGAAGACGATAAAACTTCTGGAAGAAAGGAAGGAACTAAGTGCGAGGCCGAAGGCCGAGCTGCGTTCAGGTAAACCAAAAACCCTCTTCCGCCTTCGGGCCTCGCCCTTAAAGACTTCCTTTCTTCGATAGAATATAGTATCGTTTATTTAGTCTATTTATTTCATAAAAATAAAAAAGTAATATTAATAACTAAAGAATTAAACCTACCCAACAAACATTAAAATAACTATCAAAACGGGCATTTTCAAATGTTCTTAGAGCACTTGCGGCATTACCCCGCTGGATGGCAAGGCTTACCCTTTGAATGAAGTACATAAGCCCTTGATGGCGGGACACCAGTTGCGTCAACCAGTTCAAGCCTCTTTTGGCTTCACTGCTCCACGGACCGAGGGTTTCAACCGCAAACGCAACAAATTCGAAATCTTGAATTATATTTCTATATTTGCTGCGTTTGAGGCTCTCCGCCCCAGCCTCGGCCGCGCCAGCCGCTCTTGAAGATGTCCTAACGTGTTTTGGAGCCACGTGAGAACAAAAGTGGCGTCCCACATCAAAGAACTACCCTTAGTCCATGGCAATAAGGTGATAGCATCGGGCCTCTTGCCATCCAGCCGGGAATAACCGCGAGGTTCTAGGATGCACGGTATATTTGCCGTTAGAAGCGTGGACTTTATAATAAAATTTAAATTAAATTAACTCAATCTTAATATTAATTAACTTTATTCGAGATGGTTTAGCTTCTTCCTGAACGCAGCTCGGCCTTCGGCATCGCCCTTAGTTACTTGCTTTCTTCGAGATGGTTTATCATTTGTCAGAACGTAGCTCGGCCTCCGGCCTCGCCTTAGTTACTTACTTTCTTCAAGATGGTTTAGCTTCTTCCTGAACGCAGCTCGGCCTTCGGCCTCGCCCTTAGTTACTTGCTTTCTTCGAGATGGTTTTTCAATTATCCGAACGTAGCTCGGCCTTCGGCCTCGCCTTAGTTACTTACTTTCTTCAAGATGGTTTAGCTTCTTCCTGAACGCAGCTCGGCCTGCGGCCTCGCCCATAGTTACTTACTTTCTTCGAGAAGGTTTATGGTCTTCCAGAATAGAGCTCGGCCTTCGGCCTCGCCCTTAGTTACTTACTGTCTTCAAGAATGTTTTTCTTCTTCCTGAACTCAGCTCCGCCTTCCGCCTCGCCCTTAGTTACTTTCATCGAGAAAGAATATCGTTTACGTGAGCGCAGATCCGCCTTCGGGCCCGCCTTTAGTTACTTACTTTCTTTTTTTAAATAAGAATTTCACGCGAGCGAAGCCGCGGGCAACAGATATATAAATTTTATTGCACGAATGACAGCGACATAACTTCGACTTTTAATTATTATTTTTATTTATCAAACAATTTGTCACCGGCCAGCTCACGTCGAGAAGACAGTTCTCCGTTGTCAACATGGCATTTAAAATAGTTTTTTACCTTTACTTTGGATTACGTGATTTTTATTATATTTTTTAATTATTATGTTTATCCGTGATTACACTGTCACTATAAAAAGTTTCGTCAAATTCCGTTCAGTGGTTTTTGCGAGATGCGCTTACAAATAGACATTTTTGCATTTACGATTTTATGATATGTATAGACTATTGTGTTCAAGTTATAAAAAAGAAGAACTGTCATTTTCGTTGTATCTACTTATTTTTAAATTTCGAATGAATATTTTATTCAAATTGTATTTGCTGCCAGTTCTCAAGATATAATTATGTACTTTGGACTACGTGATTTTAAACGCGCAATAATGTTTATAATTGTTATTTATTTTTTATTTTTGTTATTTTTTTTTACGTATTATGTTAACCCGGCATATAAACTGCCACTATACAAAGTTTCGTCTAATTCCGTTCAGTAGTTTGTGCGTGATGCGCGTACAAACAAACAAACAAACAAACAAACAAACAAAAATTTTAAAAACTGTTCTAACATGTTCAGTATCTCATTTTAAGCCACCCTGGTTAGTTTTTTTCCGAATACATTCAATGTACAGACTTTCTTACCTCTACGATTTTATTATATGTATAGATGATGATTAACCTCACAAAAACCCACCATAGATACCTAAGAAAAACGAAAATTTCTCACAAAAACCACACATGTCAGGGGTTATGCCACTTTGACATTTTTTTTTATATTTACAGAGCCAAACTTATAATACATATTGGTTAATATATGCATAGGTATCCTGCAGTATAAAATAAAAAATAGAACTTCACTATTACTGATAATTGCGAGATGTTATAACGTTTTTTTGCTCTCCTGAAAATTTAACTTTTTAGACAAGTGTTGTTTTTGTATTGAACCCTTCATTTATCTAATGAAGAAATATAAAAAGCGTGTACATGCTTAGTACTGACATATGAAATGAAATGAAATGAAATGAAAAATATTTATTATCACATGAAATCGTACAGTACAATAACCGAGTCTTCTGCACTAGAAAAATTCTGTCTCGCAGAAAGACTTTTTAGTAAACATAATTAATTGTATTTCATTGTGCGCTCACTAGTAATAATTTTATATTATTTTTAGTTTATTTCATATAATGAAGCGAATTTTTTAGTATATAAATACAAGTTAGTTTTAATATATAAAATATATAATATATCAAATAAATACCTCAATAAATAAAATATGAATATTTTATGGTTTTGTAATGTTATTTAGTTAGTAAGGTGTTTAGTTTGTCTAAGGTTTGTTTGTAGGTTCATTTATATGTTTTTATTTTATTTTATTTTTGAATATCTAGCACATTTTCTGTGTCGTTATAATTTAAAGTTTTCAACCATTTAAGAATTTCTTGTTTTCGTTTATGACTTGTTTTGTTGTTAATATTGCAAACACGTAAAGCTTTGTTGCAGAGATGTTGCGATAGGAACTTTGAGAATCTTTGTGCAAATGATGTTCGTACTCGCGTTGATGCCGGGTTATTTCTGTATCTCGTGTGTGGTCGGTTTTCAGAGATGCCTGCTGTGTTTTGTGTTTCCTTAGTTCTGAGGATGGTACGAAGGATAAAAAGTTGTCGGATCGAGAGCATACCAGTCTCTAAGAGCAAGTCTTGAGTGTTAAAACGGAAGGGCTTCTTGAAGGCGACCTTTAGAATAGATCGTTGTGCTCGTTCTGCTTCAATCATGAGTGTTTTGGCTGCTCCTCCCCAAACAGTTAGGCAATATGTGATTATTGATTCCGCGACAGCTTTGTATACAGTTTTCATGAGTGGTACGTCAGCAGAGTTTCTGATACATTTAAAAAAGTAAATGAGTTTCCTCAGTCTATTTGAAATTGCGGCAATGTGATTCCTCCATGTTGGGTTTTTGTCTATGATGACCCCCAAGTACCTTATATACTCTACTCTTTCAATTTTGTCGCAAGAACACGTCGTGATTGCTGAAATGGAACACAAATATAAATCTAATATAAAAATAAAAAAAACATAATATTAAAAATCCCAAGTCAACTTCTAGTGTCCGATGCCAAATACGACTTTGGTGACGACAGCATAAGATTCAATATTGAATCGTGCAAGTTCACTGAACGCAGGAGATGCGACATACCTACTAAAGAAATGCAAGCAACAACTGTTCAAAAATTTTGAGAGATACGTCATCGGCCCGGTGGCGGAATTGGTAACGCGCTGGCGGCTCAAGCCGGAGTTCCAGGTTCGAATCCTGGTCGGGACATATTTTTTTCTTCATTTTCGGCTTAGTCATTTCTAATGAAGAAATATAAAAAAAGGTAAGTTTATTTTCCTCGTCCTTTTTGACAACCACTCTTTAACGAATAAAACAAATCATGAACCAAATTTCCCTCATATTTCCTTCTGTACTCTCAATAGGTTTCAGTTCATTAAAAGTGACAAGGAAAAGTAAATAAAAATGCCCACACCAGAGTAATTCTTGAACACACTCGTAACACTTCCTCCAGTCGATGTTCGCTCGTTTTCTTCTTTTTATTGACTTTCTCGTCTTTATTTCTCTCGTCGCATCTCTCTCTCCGAATGTTTCCGTCTCACTCACTCAGCAGACTAATCGTATCACCCTCCCCCCTCCGCCCCTCAGATGCAACGCGTCTCGCTCGCTCTACACTGTGAGAGCGAAAACCAGTTTAGGTTCGTTCTCTGTATTTAATAGCCATTTCAGAGATAGAGTTAATAACGAATAAAATTTATTCGATAAGATGTCGTTTTGAAAACTCAAGTCAAGAAGCAATGTCAAGAAAATGATGACCGAGTAGTATATTTTTATATGTTAGTACTTAGCATGTACTCGCTTTTTATATTTTCTTGATTAGATAAATGCAAAGCCGAAAATGAACAGAAAAAATATGTCCCGTATAAAAATACGTATTTTTTCTCTTCATTTTCGGCTTTGCATTTATCTAACCTAGAGTAGTTTTTTTTATACTTTTGCATCAGACCTTTTCAGAATAATGATGAATATGCAGAGTGCTACTCTTCCGATATTCACCAGCATGATGCTAGACGTAAAAATAATATTAAAATTACGAAGCACGAGTCACTGAAATGTCGAAAAGTTTTGTTTTCAATTTATAACAAAATACCAGGAGAGGTAAAAAATCTCAATGATATTTTGTTAAGGTAACATAAAACTTACCCTTGTAAAAAAAACCTACTACACTGTAGAAGAGGCCTTATTAGCTGATAAACTAATATCGTGAGGTTTTGTTTGAGAATTAGAGCTTGACTAGATACGATCTGTACCTCAATTTTATTACCCCATTGACTTGATAATTCAAGTATCTCAATATTTTAATTTTTCATTTATTGACAATTATACCACATTGCAGTATGTATAATGTACTTACTAACATTATTAAGTTAATACAAATTACTTATCAAAATTTTACAAAGAGTCTTTACAGTTAGAACTCTCAGCAAAATTATTAATCTTGCTCTCAAGCTATATTTTCCTAAGCTATTAATAAAATTATGATATTATGTCATACTCATATGTCACTTTACTTGAAATAATATTTATGAAAAACAAAAATACCCTGCGAAGTTTCTTGCCGGTTCCACTTCCTGTGTGTAATCGAACCGGACAGAACAAATTGTGACAAGTTCTAGTGCAGTCTTACTGCCATAAGCATGCTCAATAAACAATAAAAAAAAAAATAAAAAAAATTCAATCGAATTGAGAACCTCCTCCTTTTTTTGAAGTCGGTTAAAAAACAACAATAGCATCTGAAAAAAATCCTTTTACCCAGAAACTGTTGTAGTTCTTTCATGTACGTTCGTCGTCTGGGCTCGATGTCATGTCGTCGTTTCATTAAGATGATGTTCTGTTAAGACGTTTCAGAGTTAAAGGCATAGATAATAATCATCAAAACATAGATACCTACTAAGAAAATGTAAACGTCCGTCGTACTTATGTTATATACATGTTATTAATTCAAGTAGATAATGCATGTGATTTACTTATAGAATCTTAGCTCTGTGGCTGCGTCGTTCACTTCTATTGGTGAGCTTACAACAAAAACAACGAAACAAAATAACTCTATAGAATAACACTGAGGTTTTTGTGCTCAGATTGGTAGAGGTTTGGAGCTTTTACAGGCTTATTTCTTTCTCCCTTAGTGGATTCTTGTATGAATCGCTGGATGGTAATAAAAAGCGGATCTTTTTCTTATTTGATTCTATTCAATCCCATTCATTACATACTCGCAATTCCACGATAACATTGTTTATATGTACGTACTGGGAGGAATATGGTGGTGGGATTATTGCTGCTGATCTAGAGTTTTACTCAACCAACTAACTTCATAGAACAACTAAACTTTGGTTTATAATTAGGGGAGCCACCTGTTTATGCTGATTCTTTTGAGCTTGAGGGTCCTAGTCTTTACACCTGTTGCTGCGGTGCTGTAGAAGTTGGTACGAATTCTTCGACCGCCCCCGCGTCCACCATCTACGCAACTGTCTGTATGGAGAAACATTGAAATTCACAATTTTTTTTTCGGTGAACAAAATTAAAGACACTTCAGCTGAGTCAAAGTCAGAGTGCAAACAAAGCAAGAGCGCCTCACGGAAAACCATTTACATTGCTGTCTGTCCGTCTGTCTGCTCTAGGCACTCATCAGGCAACTACGGAACGTTCAATTTAAAATTCTAATAAAAACAATGTAATTTTCGAAATCTTCGAATATTTACGGCATGTACTCATTAGATTAGACTATATATAAATAAAGCCATTCTGTCAATTTCGTACCTATCATCTGGATACCACGCGTTTTTGTATGGTTCACAAATCCATAATTACTATTAAAAAATTATAATCATAAAAAAATATTACAGTAATTTATATTTTCATAGCATACATTTAATTCTCTCTTGAAGTAAAATAATTAAAACTGAGAACTTTTCTAAATGATTACAGCCTGGCTGGCACGTATAAAAGTACCTACGTCTACGTACAAACTCTACCATGGGTTCGCCGCTCGAGCTCAGGCTAAACATAAAACATCCATACCAACAGGTAAACCTGATTTAAAACACCTGAATACCGGAAACGTCAAGAATATAGCGCAGGCATATTTATCTATATAATAGATTTTAAGTACTTCATTACTAAAACATTTTTGTTTAATGCATGAATCAAATACAGTATACACAATGCTGATAAAATCGGAAGAAAGAATGCCTCATAACTTCGGTCTCCACATCCATTCCGTCCTAATGGTTTATATTGTTCATTGCATATTAACTCTTTGGTTCTCTAACGCTTGGTAAGAAATTAAATCCACCAGCGTGTGGAGTTGTGCTGTTTGGTATCGTTGCCGGTGGCCCCGAAACCTCGTTCCGTTCACTTCCCCGGCAACTGTTCCGCTGCGGCCGTGCCAGATCCGATGCCTGCTCCGCGCCGCGCCGCCGCCGCCGGTTGCCACACACTCAACCGAGCTAGCGAGATACCTACCTATACCTGTTACAACCTTGTTTTGGTTGGAAGTATGTAGTATTTTAGGATTATTGAAGTTTAAAATTGTTCTTATTTCTAATATTACTACAGGTTGTAAAATATGTGTACTCGGATCTGTCCGTTTGGATAACCCGGTTACGTTGCTATTAAGATTGGACCTTTTGGAATTGAACCTATTGTTGGGGTTGCGCGGGGAAGTGGGACGTATTTAGACGCGCGTTTGTTACTCAGTTTCAAAAAGTCCAATCTTAATAGCAACGTAACCGGGTTATCAGGCCCACCATGGATATAATTTATCCATGAGGCCCACCGTCTTGATCTTTCAATGACGCGATCATAATCGTTATTTTGGGAATTCTATAAGATGCATTTATCAAAAATATCGAATCCACAAATTGTAGGTTCATCAATAATAACTTTTTTAGCGCTCCCACCGCACCTCCAACGCTCAACCGGTCCAACCCTCCTTTTTCTTAATTTATTTAATTGTAATGTAGTTATTTTTAATATAAAGTTAATTTTATTATAATTGTTTTTTAAGATAGTTTAGTTTTAATAGAAAATTTTCTTTTATTATTAAGTTATATTACTTGTACTTTGTTTTATTATAAAAACAATTCTTTTCTACCTCAATGCAGGTGTTTTGTAATAATAAGTAAGTTTGTGCATTTGTCAAAAATTCTGTCGATAGCCCTAAGTGCAATAAATCCTTAGTTAAATAAATATGGCATTAGAAGTAAATTAGCTACCCTCATTAAAACCAAGGCCAAATATATTTCAATCCACTTCCACCGACTCGAAACCGTTATTTCTCAGTCCCAAAAATAAAAGATGTCAAAAAGCTATAAATCACACAGAGACAATGCAATGTGAAAGCTTATTTATTCAGCCAGAACCACAACTACACAAGCTTCTCTCAAGGTTAGGAGCTGTCAGCCTGACATTTCACAAGAATGTTTAAATATGGTATTGTGTTGTGTTGTGTTGGTGTGTAGGTACACAAAGCGGTGCATTTGTGTGAGTACTGCACGTGGTCTGTATTGGTGTGTATGTAAGAGTCGTCCAACCGAACCGAAAGAAAGGATAGGCCTGCCGAAAGCTTACAACTGTATATAAATTCCCAGTACCGTTTAGAACTTCATGCGGTGGCCACCGCCACTATTTGTGGTAAAGACTAATACGTTGTCATTGTATCGCTCTATTTATGCAGAAATTCAAACAAGAAATATTAAATGTCATTTCATTGAAGTATGCATGTGACTGAAAAAAGCGGCCATGATATCTCATTAACTGCTGTCTGACTAGAGGTGCTGACTAGCATATTATGAGCACATACAGCTCTATAATGGCTAAAAGCTGTGTCCTTGACACCACCTTCGATGTTAATGTTGGAGAAATTTCTATCAATGGCAGTGAAATCTCGCGTTGTAGGGACTTCGGTTGGAAGAATGGTCGAGTCTGGACGTGAGCTGCGTGAATCTATTGTCGGGCGTTTCCGTGAAATCAATGCTGAAGTCTCCAAGTAGCCCGAGGGGCGGCAGCTTCGGCTAAGTGCCTAAGGGCTTCCGAATGCGCGGCCGATGCTCTCGAGCGCGGTGTACAGCGAGCAACGTGACCAGCAGCGGGAGCACAAATGCGTCGATAAGCCTATATCGGTCGATAAACATCTATTTGCTTCGTTCGACGAAGTAGAATAGAAGAAGACGAATAGATGTTTATCGATCGATATAGGCTTATCGACGCATTTGTGCTCCCGCTGCAGGGCGGCCTGCACGCGGTGACCAGCTGCAGCGCCATACACACGCAGCGCAGTGTCCAGTGTCCACCGCCGCGCGCCTGCGCTGTCACTACACACTCCTCGTAACTGCCGGGAGCGACATCTTGCACGAGCTCTGACTTGAAGTTGAACAAGCCCCAGCCGGGGTTGGCCGCTCCCGTTAGCGGGCCGTTTAGTCTAGCCACTTGCGAGAAACCTTTCAGCTGTCAAATATCTTGTCGGCTGCTCAAAATTCAGAACACAATCTAGAAACCTACTTATGTAATAAAATAAAAATTAATGATTCAAAATGTGAACCGGTGTGTAAAATCCACACAGTCAAAAAAAATTACTAACAGAATACGAGTACCTACTTTCATCCACCATTTTCCAACGTAAAATTTCGGAGGGAGTTTTTCCAACGATGTGGAAGGAAACATTTGTAGTACCAGTACACAAATGCGGCTCTTAAGCAGAAAGACGAAAATTACCATCTGTATCTATGCTATCAGTTTTTAGTAAACTATTTGAAAAAATAATTTACGACTATGTAATTGCAAATAGTGTGCCCAGCATGGATTCATGAGGAGTCGGTTCGTGACTACTAATCTGGCTGTTTACACGGACTACATTGCCGGAACAATGGACAAAAGGATTCAGGTAGACGCCGTGTATATCGATTACGCCAAATGTTTCGACCAAATCAATCATGATGTGCTGATAAGGAAACTGGGCGAAATTGGTATACACGGCGACTTACTGACGTGGTTTGCCTCATATATTAAAAACCACTCGCAGGCAGTGCGTATTGCATTGCAGCGCATATATCTTGCATAATACATACATACATTTTGATATCATTCCCTCCGGGGTACCTCAGGGGTCCCACCAGGGACCCCTACATTTTAATGCATATTTATACGATATATCTAAGTGTTTCCTCTTTTCATTATATGCAAACGATAAATATGAAAATCGATTTTCCCATATAAGATTATTCCGATCGCATTAAATTGGAGAGCGATTTATGAAGGGTTAGTGAATATTGTAGCTCGAATCTTCTCGATTTAAATATGGGTAAGTCATATCGTTCACTCGATTAAAATTGTAATATTTTATTAATACAGCATCAAGAGCTCTAGTGCGCCGCGGACGAGCGTCTTGCGGGACCTGGGTGTTCTACTGCACTCGAAATTACTTTACGACAAACACTATAACCACATCGTCGCGAAGTCTTACAGGACCCTAGGTTTCGTTCTCTTTATTACGCCTATATCCGCAGGATACTGGAGTTCGCTTCTCCTATATGGTCACGGCAGTATAATGTAAACATTAATCGGTTGGAGCGAATCCAAAGCAAATTTTTCAAGCAACCTTTCTTTCCCAATAGAAACTTTAGGACCTGTTTGCGCAGCCGGTAAACAATTGTTGAGGGATCTGGGCAAGAGGTTCCTTCTGCAGCGCGTCAGTCTGGCCGTGCAGAGGGGGAACGCTGCGAGCGTTATTTGGGCCTTTCCGGCATCGCGTCGGTGCCCATGGATGAGATTTTATATCTATGGGGAGCGCGTCGCATTCCCCAGCTACGAGGAGGCGGTGAGACACCACAAGCTGATGTCTCTCGAGAGCAGACGTGTGGTGGCTGATGCTATATTAGCCTGCTTCACAAAATAGTGAACCGCGGCGCGGACTGTCCTGAGCTGGTAGCGAGAGTGCCTCTGTACTGCAGCGCCTTAAGGACGCGCCGCCTGAATCTCCGAAATGAACCGAATCATCCGGCTACTTCAGAGAAATATATATACTTTACAATCATAAACCATTTTCGAGATTAGTTCAAATCACTCTGGAGTAGTCGGAATAGGGGTGTCATGTCAGTGCTTCCCTTTGGTCGAGCCGACTACACTGAACTGGACAGAAAACACCAACTATTCACATAGACGCTTCGACCGCTTTCTTGAAAAGAGTCACGGTGACGGTGAGCCCATACGTATATTATTTTTATTATACTAAGAACACTCGAAGAAAGGAAGTCGCCGAACGAAGGGCCTAAAGCCGAACTGCTTTTAGTTTTTTTTTTTTATGTAAACCAACATGGGTGGCTATGCCGAGAGACCAATGGTGCAGCCAAAATCACTTCGCCTCGCGAAAACACACTCAGTAGTGCCATGCCAGCAGATTTGGGGAATGTTGCTAGGCTGTCTAGCCTGTTAATACGACGACGTTTGAAGACACCCAGGTTAAAGGATTTAGGAAACACTCGCCGGAAGACAGTTCCAAACCCTAGGGTTTGGAACTGTCTTCTGTCGTTTCTTTGTTGCACCGCTAGCGGTGCAACAAAGAAACGATTTAGAGAACCGGTGTGTTTTGAGTCTCTCTGCGACGAGTCATGCAGAAATAATACGAGTGGCAGGAAATAAGGGATGCTAGTTCCACAGAGCAGCGTCCAGCGTCGCACAGTTAAATGTTGTAGGTATTCTTCAGAAGTAAGTATTAAACAACTAGAGTAAGCAATTAGGCCGAAATCGAAGGAAGAATGCGGTATGAGAAGATTAATTAATTTATACGGAATAATTGGTGCGCGAGTCCGTTGCCGCATTCTTACCTCTTTACTCCTTGAAAGTTCATTATAAAACCGGATAGAAATAACATCATGTATTCGAGAATTTGAAAGAAATATTTGGCATGTTATCCTCACGGCAAGATGGCATCTCCACTGTATGCTCTCCCTTCTCATTCTCCCAGTCAATGTATAAGACCATAAATGTACGTATATGAAATTGTGAGAGCAAAAACCACATGGCTTTTCCTGCGGCCACATTGTACCGCGAGCTCGCGAGCTCCACTGATGACTGGAATGTGTTATTCGTCAAGCATAGACTCTCGCTATAGCCGCTTGTTCCTTGAATTGATAAAATGTCTCTCTTTTCCTCTGAGATGTTCTCCACTCGTATTTCGTATTAATTATTTCATAGTGGTATGACAATTACTTTTAGAATGTAGAAATACAGGATTCAAGGAGATATGTTTTTAATTTATTTTTTATAATGTTGGTAAACATCTAAAATATGATTTTACATGGTTTTGAAAATAATACCCGGTACGTGACGCCACCATTGTCGGTCCGGTCCGGGACAGGACCTAACGGGGCATTAAAGCGATTTCGGAAGGCGCGCTGGGTTGAAATGAAACCGAACGACCGTTAGAAAAGTAGGCTTCTACGACAAATGTGCGCTCCTCGCTGTTCCAACCTGTGGTTCCAACAGTGATCTGAGGTTCCAACGCACGATGGTGACTGAACGCCCCGCTACGACCGTCAGTGCACCAAAGGCGCGCATTTCAAATTTTGGAACGGAGGGTATGAAGCGATTCCGTCAAGTTCAGAACCGAAACGCAAAAAATTGTACTCTTTCACCATGGCGCTTACGTCGTTCTATCTGACTTTCCTCGCGTGTCTTCTTCCACGAAAACACTAGGCTTAGAGCGTTACTTCTGGTGGTCATCTCATTCGATGGATGGGGAGGGGGAGGGGTCGGGAAACCGGATGTGACGTGACAGACCCTCGTCCGGCCGTGGACATGGGGTTAGAGAAGATTTAGGTTGATGTTGATTGGACGACCGAGCTACTAATGAAACAAGCCTTAAGGCTGACGTAACGCAATATATTATTTTAATACCAAAGCATAACATTTCAAATAAAATTTACACATTAGACACAATTAATGGCGCACAAAATTCTAGTTTAATGCCAAGAGCTGCTTTACAAACTACATAGAAGATATATGGGTAAAGAAATAAAGAAAGAAAGAAAATGTTTATTTTTCACAATTTAACAATCAATAAATACCACATACATAGGTACCTATACGTTGATTGAAATTAAATTTGATGCATTAACAAATTCTACAAAACACAATAACTTTGTCAATAAATTGCGAGAAGAGGTTCTGAAAATATTATACAATAGGTAGGTATGTAAGAGTATATTAACCTTGTATAAGCTCAACTCTGTCAGATGATGGAGGCCGTTCGTGAATGCGTTTCAAACATGTGGATCTGATTGGGTACCTCATTCCACATGCGTGCCACATTCAATGTGAATGAGTTCGTATAGAACTAACTTGTATGAGCTGGTACCTATTGCTAGAAGACGGTTGTCAGATGATCTCTCAGATATTTGGGACCGGGGCGCGGCGGAGGCGGCGGCAGAGCAGGGCGGCACGACAGGGTCGTTCAGTGCGAAAGAGAAGAGAAGTCGAATATTGAGCTATTTAATGCGCGTGCGATACTCGGATACGTACACATTTAATAAAAAAGGTAGCCAATTTCGTTTATTCCAATTTTTGTCATAGACTTCTTGTAATAGTCCGGAGTTAAAAATAAACTGAATTTCTTATAACAATGCATTATTATAGAAATATTCAACAAGAATTCTCCCATGTTTCGCAAAGCGTCCTTAGGATGGAACGAATCAGTTCGGTCTATTCTGTATCCACTGAGGTATTTATTAGACGTTTTACTCACAATAGCGGGCATTTCATCCAGAATTATGGCAATAGTGAGCACTGCCATTAGCCGGCAAGATAAATAATGCGCCTCCATTGTTACCGGCTGCGCATCGAACTCGGCCATAGCTCGTAACTATTGCTATCGCACTTCTACAAAACAAAATGCCATTAATTCGAAACAAAGGGAGTAATCTCGACGGGATCCTGACATTAAATTGTACGGGAGCGTAATTGCAGTGGCGAGAGGAATCTGAGACGGAGAGCAGAGAGCCATGTCCCGTCCGCAATCTACAATACTTTACAATCCCCTGAATATTAGCCGAACGTGGCGATGCTTCTGCTTGAGTAAACAAGTCTCTGTGTTGATTCACCCTTCGTATTTTATTTTAATATATTTATTTAATAGTTATGAATTAAAATGAATAAAATTACAACAAATTCTGTTTGCATCGTTACTTGGTCACGTACATTGAATTTTTTCGGCTGAGCTTTCCGATCTCTATAGACAAACACAAAGAAAATGTTCACTTCAATAATTATGAGATTTCTGTTTACGGTTACTTAATATTGTAATTTGATGTTGTCATAAATATTCTCATTGAATTTAAAATTATTGAGGTAATTACGTAAGAAAAACATCATAATTTTCCTCCTAAAATAAGATGGTAATTTCCACGAAGTAAACAGCTAAAGCATAAAATTTTACCGCAGCGTAAAGTTTAATATCAGTTTTGTAGTTATTTGAAATTTCATTATAAAAGTTAAATACAAAAAGAAGAGTTGAGAGGAAAGCTCGAAGCATAATCATAAAAATAAATTAAAATAATTGTGGGCGGGGCAAGCTCGTGCGTTTACTTTGTCTCTGGGATGGTGTGGAGTCGCCTCTATGTTGAAGATCACACTTTGGACAAGACTTTTTCTGAAATATTCCGATTCAATACTGTTATGTGTTTCATAAATTATCATATACCTACTCTAGAAATATCAGTCAGTGAGTCTATGAACCTTTGCCGTATTTTTTTTTTCTTTGACGGCATTTAAATCCGTAGTATCGGCAAGTAACCTGGACTCGCCGCGCCGGTAGTAGAAACACAATTTTGTTTTGTACTAGTTTTAGGTAAGTATATTTTTATGTTTATATAGATTGTATATGTAAAATGAATACTAAAATAAAGTGTGGAATTAAACATATCAAATAATAATATAATCACCGCCACGCACGAGCAAAACAAAATTATATTCAGTACTTTCCGGCAGCGCGAATGACTGGAGCTCACCCTCGCATCCATCAGACAAGCTAATTAAATGACGCGAGTAGACGTCTGGCTGTCTGCTGCATCTCCTCTCTCTGCCTCCACTGCTGTGGGCATAATGCTCTCTCACTCGCACCCATGTGCCTCTATAGACAATCAGGTTCCTGTCGCTATTGAAGAACTCAACTTCAATGGGAATGGGTTATCGAGGAACTTTTGAAGCTCGTACCTGTTTATTTATCACATTTTGTTCTCTTAGTAAAACTCAAACTTGTTATACTTCCATTTATCAGTCAAGTCAGTTCCCTTGCCCCTTACTAGGTGGTAGGCTCAAATTGTAGCCGACTGGATTGGTACCACCGTACTGGATGTAAGATGGCCGCATAGCAGCCTCGGTTGTGTTCTCCTCTGGTGCAGTATAGCCAGCAATCCAGGGAAGTCTCCGGTATGGCACCTACCTTCTCGGAGGTGATATTGGCTGGTCGGAGCATGCGCTTTAGCCCCTCCGACTCAGCCACCCATACCGGAATATATATATAAAAAAAAAGATATATTAACGAACACGTTTCGAAACAAACTCCGCCACACCTAACGGAGATAACGCTGATAATTTAAGTTCAACGTAGATCAAACCGTAACCGCAGTATCGGCAAAACGATTGTATGTTAGATCGGTACTATTGGAGATTGCTCGACGAGAGGTTTTCACATTTTATTTGCTTTCTTGTTCCGGTCGAGTGCACAAATGTGTTGCGCAGTTCCGTCTCGTGTAAGTAGTGGAGTTGTGTCACCGGGGCTCCTCACAGTGACGCCACATCTCAGATCCGCACACTCAGCTCAGTCGCACCTCAGCTGGTGCTAACAAATCATGCGGACACAGATAACTATCACTACTGGTCGGTCGTGGGGCAGCATGAATACACTCCGGCCCTCAAAGTGTACTCTCGAAACAAACTGTGTGAAGCAGACTCTGTCCAGCAGTGGATAGTTCAAAGGGGTTAAATTTATGTGAATGAATGAACTGTGACATTGCAGCGTATAACTTCAATCACGATCTTTTAAATAAATAAAATAATTAAATAAATTACCGCATTGCGCAACTAGGAAACTGAGAAATTTACGGTAGAGGTGACTTGTATGTGACAAAACAAACTATAAATGAACAATGAACACATTATTAATTTCGTACGTTGTCTCCTTGTGGTCTTCATTGTACTATTCATTTTTATGTTTCCGGATTAACAGTAGGTTTAAAGACTTACATAAGTCGACGTTTCGCCCGCTACGTCACGGGCTTCATCAGGAACTGCGGGAGTTCCTGGAGCCGACGTCTGGTGTCCGTTGTACCAGACGTCAAACTGACGGCTCCAGGAACTCCCGCAGTTCCTGATGAAGCCCGTGACGTAGCGGGCGAAACGTCGACTTATGTAAGTCTTTAAACCTACTATTAATCCGGAAACTTAAAAATGAATATTATTAATAACAGTGTAAACTTAAAAACATTAGTTCATTGTACTAGTAGGTAGGTATTACGTCCTATTATCTCATTATGGTATTTCAAAAACAACACTTCCAACATCGATAGGAAAAATAAAAGCGCGAGTTCCAGTGCTGACTCCGCCGCCACAAAACGGGTTAATTTCTAAATTCTAAATCTAATAAAAGAAATAATTGTTTTATTCCGTCAATTGCGCTGAAACTGGCGCTAGATAATTTGAAAATTTATAGAGCATAGCAAACTTAAAATTAATTCGCTCTCTCAATTCGCTGCAACGAAATACGTAGGTTTTTACTTTACTCAGATATTGCCGAAATCAGGGTTGCCACGGTTGCTCCAATTCGAACGCTTTATGTTCCGAGGTGTTTATTTTAGTTTGAAAAATAATTATAACTCGGAAACCCTATTATAACAGAATGTATAACATTGCAAATGTCCTATGTAATCAAAGGTTAAGTACTTTCTAAAATAGATTAGTGGTCTAATAATTAATTTTTTTGGCCCTCTACGGTGCCAAAAAATACAAATACAAAAAGATACAATCATATTCGAATGAAAGAGCTCTACACTGTTATGTGAAAATGTGGATTTTTTTTATATTAACGAACTCTTTTACCTCTATGAAGAGCCCCGCGAAATAAACGATCAATTCAAATAATTAATCCCTCTTTGAAAAAAATCAATACATTTTACGTGCTAGTTTCAAGCTTATGCTTGTTCAGTTTAGAAGCTAATGGGTTCTGAAAGACAGACGGACGGGCGGACAGAGAGACATTGCAGCAAAACAATAGGTTCCCTGGTTTTACTACGGAAAAGGAAAACCTCTGAGCGTTTATTTAAAAAAAATAGTGTGTTTGTATGAAATCGCCTCTTGCAATACTCGACCAGGGTTTTATAATAAACCTCATATTGCCCAGTAAGGTTGTGAAAAATTTAATAAATGTCCAATCATCCAAGTGTTACATATTTATTACAAATATACCTACAATGTTTTAGTTATATTAGTTTGAATTAATTATAATTATTTTCTGAAATTAGATGTTATTGCTATTAGTTTTTCGTGAATAAATTTTCTTAATAATTACCTATAAATGTTCATTTAAAAACAAATTATTTTGTTTGTTGAGGTACAGAATCAACCCTAATTTTCTACGTATGCGTGTACTTGAGTTTATATTGATTACGTTTAATCCTTGAATGATTACGTGATATGGTGCGTAACGAGGGAATCCGCCGACGCACCAAAGTAATCGATATTGGATACCGGGTGGCTAAGCTCAAGTGGCAGTGGGCTGGGCACGTTAGCCGAAGAGACGACGACCGTTGGAGTAACCGTGTCCTACACCGTGTGGGAAGACCGCCCGCCAGGTGGGACGACGACATCAAGTACGTCGGTGGAAAGCAGTAGTTCCGTACCGCTGAAGGCCGGGAGGACTGGAGGAAAATTGGAGAGGCGTATGTCCAGCAGTGGACGCTTACACGCTGACTGACTGACCGACTGACTTTTAATCGGCTATATATGTATCGCAGCTTTTAATAGTTGGTATATAAGTATTAAGCATGCACTCACTTTATATTTATTTCTATTAGCTTTACCACAGCTTTTACTTTTCATTTCTAAGTTCAAGAACACGCAACCGAGAGCTAGCCCTATTGAAACTCTCTGCGCTGGCTACTAAGTACTTACACATTTAACTATGTAGTTTAATGTAATGAGTTAGAAGTGGTCCGGTTAACAGCCGTGTAATCATACACATTTTATTGGTTCACGTGGTCATTCTGCGTTGCGGTAGAAACTACCGTTCAGTTAGTACCACTGCATCCCGGCCCGGCCCGGCCACGTCAACTTGCTCACCGTATGAACGTAACCAGTGAACGTAACGTAACGTTGAACTTCACATATTTTATGATTTGAGCAATGTTCAGGCTGTTTAAAAATTCTATTTTTTTTTTTCAAATTTATATATTAATTTATTTATAAAAAGAAACATGGTATACTAAAAAGTACATAGTTATAAAATGTAGCGACTAAAGTACATACATAACTAAAGTAACATATTCCCTTCGTGGAAAATTCAATTATGTAAAATTTAATTATTATATAGTGTTGTAAGTATAATAATGTAATTATTGTAACAGAAGCGGCATAGACATTGTAGGTCGAGTTTGGCTTGAAACTGAAGGAAACTCCACGAGCGTTTTTATAAAACATTGTGAGCTTTTTAAAATAAATTTAAAGTACATTAGGCATTAGATAAAATAATTTGATTACTTACCTATGTTTCGTTTTATTTAGCCAGGGTAGCCAAGGGGTTAATAAAATTCTTGACACTGACTGACAGACAACGCACAGCCTAAACCGGTGGATATAGAAGCGTGACATTTTGCGTAAGAGTTTTATTTAACACTAGCTTTTGCCCGCGGCTTCGCTCGCGTGAAATTCGTATTTCAAAGGAAGAACTATGGGCGAGCTGGGTTCAGGCTAGTAACTAAGGGCGAGCTGGATCCAGGTAAACGATAAACCGTCTCGAAGAAAGTGAGTAACATTTTGAGGCCGAAGGCGGAGTTGCGTTAAGGAAGACGATAAACCTTCTCGAAGACAGTAAGTAACTATGGGCGAGGCCGAAGGCCGAGCTGCGTTCAGGATGAGGGTAACCTTTTCGAAGAAAGTAAGTAACAGAGGGCGAGGCCGAAGGCCGAGCTGCGTTCAGGAATACCATAAAACTTCTCGAAGAAAGTAAGTAACAAAGGGCGAGGCCGAAGGCCGAGCTGCGTTCAGGAAGACGATAAACCTTCTCGAAGACAGTAAGTAACTATGGGCGAGGCCGAAGGCCGAGCTGCGTTCAGGAAGAGGATAACCTTTCCGAAGAAAGTAACAGAGGGCGAGGCCGAAGGCCGAGCTGCGTTCAGGAAGACCATAAACCTTCTCGGAGAAAGTAAGTAACAGAGGGCGAGGCCGAAGGCCGAGCTGCGTTCAGGAAGACGATAAACCTTTTCGAAGACAGTAAGTAACTATGGGCGAGGCCGAAGGCCGAGCTGCGTTCAGGAAGAGGATAAACCATATTTAAGAAAGTAAGTAACAAAGGGCGAGGCCGAAGGCCGAGCTGCGTTCAGGAAGAGGATAACCTTTTCGAAGAATGTAAGTACCAGAGAGCGAGTCCGAAGGCCGAGCTGCGTTCAGGAAGGCCATACATCTTCTAGAAGAAAGTAACTTCTTTGTTACTTACTTTCTTCGAAAATGTTTATCTTCTTCCTGAACACATCTCGGCCTTCGGTCTCGCCCATAGTTACTTTCTGTCTTCGAGAAGGTTTATCCTCTTCCTGAACGCAGCTCGGCCTTCGGCCTCGCCCTTTGTTACTTGCTTTCTTTGAGAAGGTTTAGAGTCTTCCTGAACGAAGCTCGGCCTTCGGCCTCGCCTTTTGTTACTTACTTTCTTCGAGAAGGTTTATAGTCTTCCCGAACGCAGCTCGGCCTTCGGCCTCGCCATTAGTTACATACTTTATTTGAGTAGGTTTATCGTCTTCCTGAACGCAACTCATTCACAAACTTTCGCGTTTATAATATTAGTAGGATGTATTTTGGGTAGGTTCGGAGTGAGGCCTGATTTTAGAAATTATTCCCAATTATCGGATGCATGCAAGCAAATCCGACGTCACGTTTATGGGACGTCACATAGCCTCTATCCAGCGTCAAGACGCATCCAACGATACCTCATTTGTCAAATTATGATAAGTAGTTTCGAATTATGAGGGAACAGATGATACATACATACATACATACATACATACATATATACATACATACATACATACATACATACATACATATATACATACATACATACATACATACATACATACATACATACATACATACATACATACATACATACATACATACATACATACATACATACATACATACATACATACATACATACATACATACATACATACATACATACATACATACATACATACACACATACATACCGGTCAAACACATAACTCTCCTTTTCGCTTCGCCGTAGTCGGGTAAAAATAAGAATCTTTTCGATAATAGTGCGCGCATACTACACTACGTACAATATAATAAACATACGATCAAAATAACTTAAATAAATAGGAACTCCATTAAGTAAATATCCGCTAACATCGACTTGCAACAACACTTTAATAGGTTTGCACCTAAAATTTATCAAATAGATACCTACCTAACGAAGTAAACCTACATAATATTATGAATCGAATTAAATAAGATACTCTGGCTCGAGACAATGCATATACACCACGTGGCATACACACACCGCGCTCCGCCAGACCGCACCCCGCGCCTCCGCCCCCGCCGCTAGCCCCCAGCAGCTAGCCGTCATAAACCGCCGTCGCCGCGCCGCGCCGCTTTTATTTCGATTCGATTTGTATGGGAGCCACATCTTAGCGTAGCCGGAAGTGAATTTTAGTTAGCCTATCCTGTGTCCCGTATAGTAAAATGGGCTTGTACTAAGTTTCATCAAATTCGGATGATGGCTTTAAGAGTTATGGAGGAACATACATACATACATACATACATACAGAAAAGATTTCTAAAAATCGTCAATTTAGCTTTAGTATCATATATAGAGGCTACAAACTGAATATTTCCTAAAACAAAGTAACTTACTCCATGACCATCCCTTACAGATTTATTATTAGTATTGATTGATGATTGATGATTGATTGATAGGTGAGCCCTAAGAATGGATTTTCGAGAACTCATCCCCTCTGGGAATAAATAACATAATAGGGATTGACAGTTTGTACGGAAGTGTCATTTTTTAAGTTAGAAATATGGAAGTTGGCGTTCAGGCGGATGGGCGTTTTTAGAAATTCTTCCCCTTAGAGGGAGATATGACGGAAGGGAGGGAGGGATGAAGAGAAGCAGGGAGAGAGAGAGAGAGAATATATTGCGTCGACTCATTTAAGCATAACCTACAATGCGAGCGAAGTCGCGGGCAAAAAGCTAGTATTCGTAAAAAACATGGCAGGAGGAAGGAAATGTTTGTATGTATGTATGTATATATTCTTTATTGAACACCAATTTATAAAATTAGGTACAACAGGCGAGCTTAATGCCGCTAGGCATTCTATTCTAACTACCCTTTGGGATGTGGGAGAAGTACACGCAGGCGAACAAGAATAGTTTGTGGCAATGTGTTAGACTGTAAAGAAATATGTTTGTTATACATTTCACTGAATTTCATAGTATATTTTTTGTAAGCTTTTAAAAAAGCGAATTAATCATATCACGAACGCTGCTCTGTGTCTCTTATTCCCTGCCACCCGTCCTATGCTATCTCCGAATGACTCGTCGCAGAGAGACTCAGCGCCCTTTTGTTGTTTACATTAGGCTTTTGAGAACCCATCGGTTCTCTAACTAAAACGTTTATTTGTCGCACCGCTAGGGTGTGGAACTGTCTTCCGGCGAGTGTCTTTCCCGAATCCTTTAACCTGGTCGTCTTCAAACGTCGTATTAACAGGCTAGACAGCCTAGCAACATTCCGCAAATCTGCTGGCATGGCACCTAACTGAACGTGGTTTCGCGAGGAGAGGTGTTTTTGGATCTGTCGACTGCACCATTTTGGTCTCTCGGCACAGCCATGTCGGTTTACTGACATTAAAAAAAAACATTAAAAATCTTGCCCGTAAAAAAGTGAAAATGGTTGTAATTTAATTTACCGCCTATGATTTTTCAGTCTTACCATTCCACATTCAAATGATTAACAGCCGACGGCGACGACAACTTTAAAATGATTACCTACCTAATTCAAAAGCTCAACAATGCATCGCTATTTGGTACCACGAATTGTGACTAACACATCTGACTAAATAACTTTAGAATGACAATAAATCATCGTCTGTGTCTGTGTTTTATTTATGTGAGAGATAGTCGAGAGAGATAGACAAGTGTACAGAATATGTCCTTCACCTCTCGGAGCGAGTTGAACAAACCGTGAATGTACGTACTCGAAGCTCGGCTACAACCACCGAATAAGGAGTAGGCTGGAATGGCCATGAAACGACCGTCATGTGGAACTTGTACCGAAACCACAATGACCTTTTTACTTACTATCATTTATTTCGGACTACGATAAACGTTTTTCAGATATGTTTTATACTGTGGCTGATAGTCTGCACTGAGTAATATGATGTGATTAGTAATATCAGCCTCGGTAGATCTTTGGTGCGACCGGTCGGCTGTCGTTCGTGATCATAAGCACACCTGGGCGCGATCCAGAACTTGAATGGGTGATCGTACGACAGTTGAAGAATGTCCGTGGTTCTGATTCCACGTAAAACTGTAGATCTCTTCCCGTCTTACCTTAAGTACTAGGGGGCAGTGGCGGCTGGTGACTTCAGTGACCGGTAGTGCGCTAAGTACCTACCTACTTAAATACCAAATTTCCCAACACATTCCCGTCATGTTATTTTAAGATCGGGACTTCCGATTTTTTTAAACGTCTGCGTTTTATTATGTACGTACCTTGTATGAATATTCTCAAGACCCTCAATGAGTTGCAAAAAAAAAATCCAAACAAGTTTTTTAACTTATTTTTAATACCTTTATGAATACACCCATAGACCACAACACTACTGCAGCTTTCAAAAATAAAACAGTAGTAATGTCCCAAAAATGCTTCAAAAAAATATATAAAAATAAAAGCATTTGAAAAGTAGGAATTGAACCCGGGATCACCTGATTGTAAAGCCTTACCTTTAACCAACGCTTAGGCAAATATCGGCATCACTTAATTCACAGTATCACGTGACAGAAAGCACAAAACCTATCCATATCCCATTTTAAATATTCGCGCGCTAACGGGTATGTGACATCATCACATCACATGACAGCGCGAGCGCGCTGACTCGCTTCGAGGTAGGTAGACGGTTCGCTTTGAGGTAGACGGCAAAGAGTTTGTAAGACGGACTCGCAAAACGAATCGCTCGCGACGCGACGTGTCGCACGCGCGGGCATTCACGATATAGCGTCCTTGTTTGGCGCCGCACGCAGAACTCCTTCCGGCCCATACTGTTTCTATGAAGTATCTTCTGTCTCACGCGCCAGCGGTGTTTTGCCGATCCCCATACATTCAGTATGGGAGACCCGCGTGCGATTTATGTTCCGCACGTCGCGCAAACGCGCGCGCAAAAACGTGCCTTGGCATCTATAAAATAAGGTCGAATTCACATTCGTATTTATTTGGAGTACGATCTTTATGGTTTTAATGTAGTATGTTGTAAGGTATTATTTATTTTGAGTGAAGTGAAGACTTCTAGTGGTATGGTAGTGCGGCGCACGAGCGCACTTTAGGACCAGCCGCCAGTGAGGGGGCATGGTTTAACCCGCTCGGGTTGTTACCACAGTACTGAGTTAAGGGTTGATGTTTTCCGTCCAGTTCAGTGTGATCAGCAAGACTAAAGAGAAGCAAGGCCATGTTACCTAGTTCACCAAGGTGGGCTGACATCAAGGCTGTTGTAGGTGATGTAGCCAACCGTGTCAGGTTCCATAAAAAAAAAAACAAAAAAAAATTTACCTCACACCCAGTATGTATGAAGTAAGTCAAGCGGTCCTTACATACTTGCCGTCTTTTCCCGCTTAAGCTACTCAAATGGTCTGTGGCACAGCATATATATGGCTAAAGCAGTATGGAAACTACCTACAAAACGATCGAAACGACGCACTCACACACACGCACGCCTCAACAAGGCCCCGAAGCGAATATCGCAAACAATCAGTCGCGGGTGCCGCGTCTGAGTGGTCGTGTTTGTTTTTGTTGCATGCGCCACGGACAGTCCGCGATCTTTTAGAATGCAAAAAAATTTTTACAAACGTTTTTCGACTGTTGTCACTTTAAATTAACTTTTGACAAATGTTGACAACTTTTGTCAACTTTTATCATCTTTTGCCAACTTCTGTCACATTTTGTCAACTTTTATCGACTGTTGTCAACTCTTGTCAACTTTTCTTATCTTTGCCAACTTCTGTCACCTTTTTCAACTTTTATCGACTGTTGTCAAGTTTTGTAACCTTTTGAGAACTTTTGTCAACTCTCGGTAACTTATGTCAACTCTTGTCAACTTTTGTCAACTTTTCTCATCTTTTGCCAACTTCTGTTACCTTTTGTCAACTTTTATCGACTGTAGTCAACTCTTGTCAAGTTTTGTAAACTTTTGAGAACTGTTGTCAACTCTCGGTAACTTATGTCAACTTTTGTCAACTTTTCTTATCTTTTGCCAACTTCTGTCACCTTTTGTCAACTTGTATCGACTGTTGTCAACTCTTGTCAATTTTGTAAACTTTTGAGAACTTTTGTCAACTGTCGGTAACTTATGTCAACTCTTGTCAACTTTTGTCAACTTTTCTTACCCTTTGCCAACTTCTGTCACCTTTTGTCAACTTTTATCGACTGTTGTCAACTCTTGTCAATGTTTGTCAACCTTGGTCAACTTTTGTCAACTTTCGTCAATATTTGTCAACTTTTGCCATCTTATTGTCAATTTTTATCAACCTTGGTCAACTTTTGTCAATATTTGTCAACTTTTGTCATCTTTTGTCAACTTTTATCGACTGTTGTCAACTCTTGTCAATGTTTGTCAACCTTGGTCAACTTTTGTCAACTTTCGTCAATATTTGTCAACTTTCGTCATCTTTTGTCAACTTTTATCGACTGTTGTCAACTCTTGTCAATGTTTGTCAACCTTGGTCAACTTTTGTCAACTTTCGTCAACATTTGTTAACTTTTGTCATCTTTTGTCAACTTTTATCGACTGTTGTCAACTCTTGTCAATGTTTGTTAACCTTTGTCGGCTTTTGTCTACTTTTGTCATCTTTTGTCATCTTTTGTCAACTTTTATCGACCTGTGTCAACTTTTATCGACTGGTGTCAACTCGTGTCAATGTCAACCTAACCTTGGTCAACTTTTGTCAACTTTCGTCAACATTTGTCATCTTTGTCAACTTTTATCGACTGTTGTCAACTCTTGTGGTTGTTTGTCAACCTTAGTCAACTTTCGTCAACATTTTGTCATCTTTTGTCAACGTTTGTCAACTTTTGTATACTTTTCTCGACTTTTGTGAACTTATAGCCACTTTCGTCATCTTTGTCAACTTTTGCCAACTTCTCTCAGCTTTTGTCAGCTTTTATCATATTTTAACCACTGTTGTCAACTTTTGTCACTTTTATGAACTTTCGTCAGCTTTCGTTAACATGGGGTTGACAATAGTTGACAAGAGTCTACATAAGTATACTAAAGTTGACAAGAGTTAACGAAAGTTGACAAACTGGACAAAAGATGGGAAAAGTTGACGAAAGTTGACAAACAGCTGACATAAGTTGACAAACGTTGACAAAATATGAAAAAGTTGACAATACTTAGTTGACATTAATTAACAATAGTTGACGAAAGTTGACAAACGTTGACAAAAGTTCACGAAAGCTTACAAAAGTTCATAAAAGTGACAGAACTTGGCAAAATTTGACAATAGTGGTTAAAGTTGACAAAAGATGACGAAAGTTGACAAAAGTTGACGGCAGCTGGCCTAAGTTCATAAAAGTGACAGAAGTTGGCAAAAGTTGACAAAAATTTCGGAAAGTTGACAACAGTCGTTAAAATTTTTACAAAAGCTGATAGAAGTTGACAAAAGATGACGAAAGTGGCTATAAGTTAACAAAAGTCGACAAAACCCATAAAAGTAGACAAACGTTGACGAAAGTTGACAAAAGTTGACGAAAGTTGACAAAAGTTGACAAATTTTGACAAAAGTTGACAAGAGTTGACATAAGTTACCGAGAGTTGATAAAAGTTCTCATAAGTTTACAAAACTTGACAAGAGTTGACAACAGTCGACAAAAGCTATACAACAATAAACAACAGTCGACAAAAGTTGACAAAAGGTGACAGAAGTTGGCAAAAGATGAGAAAAGTTGATAAAAGATGACGAAAGTAGCTATAATGTCACAAAAATCGAGAAAAATAGACAAAAGTTGACAAACGTTGACAAAAGATGACAAAGTCGACAAATGTTGACGAAAGTTGACAAAAGTTGACCAAGGTTGACAAAGATTGACAAGAATTGACAACAGTCGATAAAAGTTGACAAAAGATGACAAATGTTGACGAAAGCTGACAAAAGTTGACCAAGGTTGACAAACATTGACAAGACTTGACAACAGTCGATAAAAGTTGACAAAAGATGACTGAAATTGGCAAAAGATGAGAAAAGTTGACAAACATTTACAATGGTTGACAAGAGCTGACAAAAGTTGTAAACAATTTACAAAAGTTAATAAAAGTTGACAAAAGTCGAGAAAAGTTATATCCATTCATATTTATAGCAACCACGTTTTGAACTTATTATTGATGATTGATTATATTGATTATTTAGTCATTACATTAAAGAACCTTAATAAATTGTCAGCCTCGATAGCTCAGTGGTGCAAACAGTCAACTGTCGCTATTGAAAGTTAAGCAACGCTGGGTGCGGTCAGTACTTGGATGGGTGACCGCTGACCGTTGGAGGCTGACCGAGGTTCGGATTCCTCGTAAAACTGTAGGTCCCTTCCCTCCTAATCTTAATTGGTGGTAGGGTTTAACCCGCCCGGGCTGATACCACCGCACTGAATGAAACGTCGGTCGAAACGGCTATGTAAATAGTTTGTGTTTTCCGACCAGTTCAGTGTAGCCGGCACGATCAAAGGGGGAAGCACTGACATGGCACCTAGTTCACCCGGTGTTATGGGCTGACATCACGGACGTTGTAGGTGATGTAGCCAACAGTGTCATATTCCATAAAAAAAAAAATGTTTTAATAAATAATAATTTTAAAATTTTACAAAAACATTTGATTGACATCCCTAACGCTCCATGGAGCGTAGGTACTTATTTTAACAAATAGGCCTAGTTTCCATACTGCTTTAGCCATATATATGCTGTGTCTGTGGTCTACGAATCTGTGGTTACAACGTCGTCGTCGCGGCATACACTACGCGGCGGGCGTGCGGGGCGGGGCGGGGCGGGGCGGGGCGGGGCGGGGCGGAACTATAACCCCTTTGCTTGTTTTGCATTCTACAGCGCTACTTAGAAGCGTTGATGTTGATTACTTCTTCAGTTTCCCGCGTCCTGAAAAAGGGTCTTGGTGGTGGTACACGCCCGTCCCAACATAAGTAAGTACTGACTTATTTACGAGCAAGTATCTGAAAATTCCACTTCCAGTATCACTAAGTATGTGCGAACCTTAACATTTTTGAAATTGAAAAGTTCGAAATGATTGTGTAATACGGTTAGCCACTTTAATATATTACATTATACGTATGCGTGACGACACGACACTAGAGCGAAGGACCCGGATGCTGGCGACCAGCTAGCTAGACACCAGTCACGTCATACTCCAGCAAGCTCACAGAATTATTAAAGTTGAGCCGTTTGCTTGTACCGAGTGTAGTACTGTGTAGTAGTCGACGACGAGACGTGGCCGGCCGCGGCCGACGACCCCGCCCCCGCCCCCCCCCCCCCCCCCCCGCGACTCCGCCTTCCCTCCCGCTACCTATACTCGTTGTCCTTTTTCATATTTCTTTTTGAACAGAGTCGAACAGATATTTATGGCTCGTTCCTCCATTGTTCTCTACGAAATCGGATACCCCGCGATTTGTTCGAGTAACCTGTTGGGCAGTAAAACGTATATTTAGTGTAAATATTGAACAGACGAATGGTGATTCGCGCTTTGAGTCATTTAGGTACAGATACTATACCTACTGCTTCCTTTGTTTAGTTAAGTGATTGGTAGAGGCTTCTAAAGGAGATTCTTTATTACCATATAATAATGAATGACATAAATAACGTATGGCGTGCGGTACAGATCATCTCGCATGCAACAGAAACCCTTATTATGTAATTTCTTTACGTGTTTACACTTACACGTAGGTCCTAACCTTACCTACATATCTACATATTTTACCGCGCGCCAGCGCCGCCGCTCGCCCAAATATGGCTGAATGTGACTGAAATGCAGCCTTGTCGATACACGGGGCGGGTCTTTGAACTCCTCCAACCCTCCTGTCCCCCGCCCACCCCTTTGTCTACCCCCTCCCCCCCCCCCCCCCCCCCCCCCCCCGCCTACCCCCTCCGCCCTCTCGCCGCCCTTGCGAGCCGCGCGCCCTTCCGCGCCCCCCTCGTGTTATCAGGACTAGAAATGACAGTGCGCGGGATGAGTTCGTATTTCACGTCACTCGCTGTCCAGTCTATCAGACAGCTTGACACATGAGCAGATTGAACGGATCACTAAGATCTGTCAGAGCCCTTAGTTATGTATAGACTGCGGTATTTACGTACGTATACCCTAACAAAAACATTTTGCTGAACATTATGATATCGTTTTGACATCTTGGTCTCTCCCTACCATGAGGGCATTGAACCGAATGTTCTGTTCGTCTTTTTGTTCATGACTGTGCTATAAAATATAAGTAGATGGATAGAATTCCATTACGGCCAACCAATCTTAAAACAATCAAATCCGGCTTTATCAACAAAAGTTAAATAAACAAAATAAGTCAAATTATTTAGTGACGTGTGCATCGAGGACAGGACGAACCAATCAGTGCAGTAGTTCCACCTCTGAAGGCCGGGAGCCGAGCCGAGACTCGTGGACGACTATAAATATTGAAGAACAACTCTGTAGAATCATAATCACCCAAGACATAATAATTTAATACTATATAGAAGTTGTGAAAAATAACATAGAAATGGTGGAAATGTTGTAGAGACGTTACGAAATTCCCAGCAAGGCAGCCAGAGCCACCACGGTCATGATCCCTACTAGTGGTATAAGTATAATATAAAACTGTAAACTTACTGACTTACTTAAAAATTACTGACTTAATTCAGATGGAGTTTCAGAAAAATATAAGGTTTAACTTGGAATAGAACATCAAGCCAAATTCATTATGAGCGGAGCAGTGTGGTTGGATTGGAAGTGAACGCAGTCGGAGAAATTATAAATATATTTATTTGTATCGATTAAATTTCAGTACTTACCAGAGAAATAAAATACAAAAAAAGTAAAACCAAGATCTATTAACCGACTTCATAATAAAATGGAGGTTATCAATTGGACCCGTATGCACAGAATAGATGTTAGTACTGGCCGTATGTATGTAATATCGTTGGAATTGCACAATATTCATATATGTTAGTCTATGTGGGCTCCTAAAAAGGGGTGCCAAGTGTATGCATGTTTGTATGTATGTAATTATGTGTGTCCACGTATTTCTCGGAAACTAGGAATCGAATTGCCATAATTATTTTTATTCATAATAATTTTTATTAGATTAAGTATCTTCCATCTTAGGGAATAGTGTACGTTTCATCAACATCGGTTCCGTAGTTTTCAAGATATGGACTGTTAAGTGTATACCAATTACTGGAAAAACACGTCGTCGGTTTAACGCCCAATTCTACGCAGAACTTGTTATGTAATAAAAATGGTGAAATAAAAAACTGTTAAAAAAACATTAAACCAACTTCAAAAAACAACTAGAACTTAAAAATAATTTTGATTCATATTCATTTTTGATTCAAAATTTATAGATGGAATGGACCCCTTTTGTGCTTTTGTACCGTCTTCAACTCAAGGGTCCGAATTTTTTGAAGTCGGTTCAATATATAATTTTTTACTTGAATGTGGATTAGATTTGGTCTTGGATAACTATGTATATCCGAATGTGAATGTCCGGTGGAGGTACGTTAGTTAGTATGCCACGGGCTCAGCTGGTGTTATAGGTATAAAGCACATACTCTCAAAGTCATCGTCGTCGTTTCAGATTTGCCTTTATATGAAATGTTATTCTAATCTACTCAAATGCTTTGAGGAAATATTATTAGGTACGCAAGTACATAATATTTTACGCTAGTACATAATATATCTGTGCTCAAATGACAGTTTTGCTAGTTTTTTTTTTGTTTTGAACATTCAGTGTAAAATAATCACGTATTTCTATTTCTCTATTTTGTAACTACCCACATACAGCGTTGGCCAGTGTTGCCCAACATCTGCTAAATTTAATTTTATTTTGGTGCCGATGAGAATATAAAACAGATGGTTGTCTGATTGAAGTAAGAGCTTCGTCTTGGCAAGCTTTACGTAGTTCTGGCCGGTGCGGTGGCGAGCCGTCCTTATGCGCTTATAAATAAGGTTCAACTGCAATACTGATAGTACACACACACACATTTATTGTACTTATCTAATTCAGTTTCAGTGTACCTATACAAATAAATGCGTATGATGTTCGTTCGTGGCGTAAGAGCAGAAATGGGATGATTGAAAGCGAACACATGTTTTTGTTCTAAGACTTCACTGAAAACGTGAGCTTTGCACGCCTCTAAATACTAGCTACATTTATTATAGACCAGCTGTACTGTACTCGCTATAGGGCGGTAGTTCGACGGGTATGAGTGGTCGCCCCCTTTGGAAGCTGCTTGGACAAACGCAGATTTCCAGGTTGCCGGCGTCTTAAGTTATAAAACGAGCATTCGTCGAAGCGATACAGCGAAGAACATCCTTCATCCCTTCAATTAATTTATTTTTCGTAAATATCTCAAATGTACGGACGCGGCAATTTTGCAATTTATTGATATGTAAATGAAAATGTATTGATGATAGATAAATAGAAGAAGACAAAATATATGCACGACCGAAGGGAAGCACTGACGTGGCACCAATTTCACCCGGTGTTATGGGCTGACATCACGGATGTTGTAGGTGACGTAGCCAACCGTGTCAGTTTCCATAAAAAAAATCTATAACAAACAAGCAAACGCCTACGTATAGTTTTTACCCGACTGAGCGAAGCAAAAAGGAATATAACGTAGGTGTAGTGCACAAGAGAACGGGCCTCGTGAACGAACATGTTCACCGTTCATGTTGATCCTCGTGTAAATCCGACCTAAATTTGTAGAGAGCAACAAGTAAATCCACTATAGGTAGGTAGAATATTTTCGATCGTGTTATAAATATTTAAAACTTCAATCGTTTAATGTACCCAATCTAATGAATTTTAATCTAAGCTGAAATAATCGAGGTACCAAGTGTATAAATTATGCTCGCTTAATAGAACTCCCGAGATATAACGAGATGAAATTTCGATGAAAAACTCTACAAAGTAAAGCAGAACCGGACTGGCGAGCGAGTGAGGCCGTTAGTAAATAAATGTTGTAATTACACTTATTACCGGTTATTTATTTGATTAGCTCGCTGCGAGCCGAGTCCACTTTTTTATTTATTAATAATTCAGTTTATGAGTGAATGAATTATTAAAACTCAGAACATTATACATATTAAAGCACAAAGCGTTCAACTCAATAATTACTATTGACCTAACAATTTTCTGTCTGGATTTCATAAAGTTTAATTGAATCGAGAAACGTTCTGTAACGATGAAATACCTACTCCTAAACAAATTAAACTTTCCGTGAAAATGTTTAGGTAATTGCTAACCTCAATACAAAACACACCTACTGAGTTGAAAATCATTTTTCAGCAAAGCTTCAGTTTCATAGAGGTAATAAAATGAAATGAAATGAAACTTCATTGTCGACAGCATGCAAATAATAACAACATATATATAAACCTTAAGCGACGTCGACGAGGTTAAGCACATCATTTATTGCTTATATATAAGTAGCAATCGCTGATTTTAAGCCTAAACTAAATTCTAATTAACAGTAGAAGTGAAAATTTTTAAATGTTTACCCTCATTTTAGCTTTATAAATCTTAAATACAATTTTATTTGCACAGGGTAGGTATCATTAGAACTACTTACATATAACTTTAATTTTAAATCTTTCACTCTTTTTAGGATGTATTTTTATATTCATTTTTATTTCAAAGACTGACAGAACAACAACGCAAACCTAGTTTTCAAACGTGTCTACATAACGTTAATATCAAAAACTAGATACCTACTACTGAAATGCAACAGCAAAACTTTCCTTGCATACAACAACGTAGGTATTCCAGATCCCAATTTGCTATGCACAGGCATTCGGGCGATACAGTCAATTTAATAACACATCCGTCCGAGTACATGAGCTCGAGTAATAACGATATATGATCGTAAAAGCATGTAAAAGGCATGCAAATACCGTGGATGCAATTGCATGTGTTGTTGAGAGTCCTCCTTCCTCCCGCGTCTCTGCCCCGGCTTCCCCGCAACCTTGGCAACCGGTTAGAATCCAATCGTACGACACCAACACTTACTTGTGTTTCTATAAAATTGTTCATCTATCCCTCTTCTGTCTCGCTCCCGCGTATCGCTCCGTCCCGCACTGGCTCGGTCGGCGGAGAATCTCCTTGTGTTTGTTGCGCTCCTGGTATCAGCAGTCGGGAATCGTTCATATTCCTTCGGGAACTCTCGGTCGGGAACGGGAGACTTGTCGAGTACGACGTGTTTTTAAACGCATGCATGTGCTGTTTTGAGTGAAATTTCTTTTGTTCATGATTCCCTAGACACGAAGATAGGTACTTTAACAAGCCAAGTGGGGTGGCATTTTCACGCTTCCTCTGTTGTATTTTGTATTGGCTCATTATTGGATTACATGAACTAGGTACCTACCTACTTAATTTAAAATGTGCTTCATGATTTAACCTTACCTAACCTAACCTACTACACGAACCAACACAATTTAATTTAAGCCCGTATTAGAAATGCTTAACGTAATGACACCCTAATCTTGATAGTGAAGTGTAAAACATTCCAAATGAGCCGGAACGTCTCTGGCCGACACCACATTCCAGGAACAGTATTGTCTGTCTGTTTGTGGAGCCAGGCCAGGTACCTACTAAACCCAACCCGACCAGTCTATCCGAGAGCAGCTGAGTCAACAAGCGACGAACAAAGAACAATCTATTTAATATCCGTCCATCTTACACAATTGTGTTGTTAAAATTCTAAATATTTTATAATATTTTATCACTACTATAATTTAAGTATGTATGTATATTTACTTATTATTACCAACATGCACTTCGAAGGTAAGTGTACAGTGTGAGAGATCCTAAATTTGAAGGGTTTCAAGCAAGTTTCAAGTTTCAAGGTACCTACTTACTTCATTGTTCGTAAAAATTTAACGAGACATATTAACGGTCCTAAAAACGGCCCAAGAGCCAAAGCGACAACCCCGTGCCGCCGTGACATGACACAATTTATTTATTGTGTGGTTATTGTATGTCTTTTTATGCAATCCTTTTTGCAGCTTTCTCGTTCGCTTTCGACATTTTGCACGTGCATTGTTCTACGTCGCGACACAAAAGCGCTTCGAAACAAAAATAAAACTTTTTTCCAGCTGCATATTATATTATACTGTGATGTAGTCCTTTTATGCACTTCTGTTTTAGAGGACTTATAATAAGTTTGGAAAGAAAATTTCTCGCTTTAGATCTCCAACTAGAATAAAGTGAAACTATGTTGGAAAAAAACTGTTTTAAAAAACATTACACCGACTTCAAAAAACAACTAGAACTGAAAAGTGTTAAATAATATTTTGATTTCATATTCGGACCGATATGATTGATATATGGGGCCCCATCTATCAATGTTTGTGCTTTTGTACCGCCCTCAACTCAAGGGTCCGAATATGAATCAAAATATTATTAAACACTTTTCAGTTCTAGTTGTTTTTTGAAGTCGGTGTAATGTTTTTTTTTAAACAGTTTCTTATTTCACTCTTTTTAGTTATATCACACTAGCTTTTACCCTCGGCTTCGCCCGCGGTAAAATTGGTTAAATAGCAATCCGATTTAAACGCAAATAAATATTATATCGCTTCTCTTGTATTCTCTCTCTCCCTCCCTCTCTCCCTTTCTCCTTCGATTCCCCTCCTCCCCCTCCCGCCCCTCTCTCTTCTCCGTCCCTCCTTTCCCTTCTCCTTATCTCCCTCCCACCATCGCTCCCTCTTTATTCTGATACTGCTCAACCCTTAGGATATTTAGTGTGATGGACTGGTGGTATATAGCCTATAAATATATATATCCTATAAATAAATATATATATTTTTTTTTTATGGAATCTGACACGGTTGGCTACATCACCTACAACATCCGTGATGTCAGCCCATAACACCGGATGAACTTGATACATATCCAGTATAGCCAGCAATCCAGGGAAGTCTCCGGTATGGCACCTACCTTCTCGGAGGTGATATTGGACGGTCGGAGCATGCGCTTTGGCCCCTCCAACTCAGCCACCCATACCGGACTACATAAAAAAAAATTGTTAGCCCGACCGAATAACTACTCTTTACATTGGTTCAAACCGCATTAAAATCTGTTAAGTGGTTCCGGAGTTTACCTCAATCATACAAACATATATACATACATACATACAAACAGACGTTCCCTTTTATAAGAAGTAGAGATAGAGAAGAAGAAGAGCAGAGAAGAGAAGAAGAAGAAGATGACTTTTTATTATTCTATGTATTTAACATCGCTTCTACCAAACGCAGCTGTCTACACTACACCAACGCCACGCAACAAAACTGCTAACGCCATCTATTACAACCATTCGACACTAAATTCCGTTCATACTATACTTTATTTCATACTGCTCAACCCTATCATATTTGGCGTGATGGTATATAGTCTATAGTGAACCTGAATATAGGGGGAAATGTTCGAGCTATTGGTAAACATAAAAAAATCTATAAAAAAAATGTGACATTGTGACATGACATGAAAATATGTGACATGACATTGGTCTTTAACCAAGTTAACGTTTCAAAACATAATTATTATTTTGGAAAAGGTGTTAAATAAATTTCCAAAAAATAAGGATAACAAACTTTCAAATGGAAAATTAGAAATAGTTTCAATACCAGACTTATAAAAATGTACATATATTTTTTCTCAACAATTCTAGTATTTTTATGTTTTACAACGCGTCATAATGAATAAATAACCCAATTTTTCGTACAAGCGGCAGATTTGTATGTTAATTTATATAATTTAATGTTATTATTGTTAAACTCTATATTTTTATAAATGAGATGTTGATTATGTAATCATCCAATTTGACGATTTCGATAGCATTGGGTCCATAAAGATCCAAAAATTGCTCAATGAAATAAAAATATTGACTTTGACTTAGGATTTTTTGGCGAAACTTCGTATAGTGGTAGCGTATATCCCGGAGTAACATTTTTTTTTTTATTTCATAACGCGAGAACCGCTGGCCTAGACCCATCGTGTTGGTACTCAAACTTCAGGCCTCGGTGAGGTCTATCCATCTGTCACATGAACTTTTGTTTAGTTATGACCAAAACAAAAGTTCACGTGACAGATGGATAGATCTCCGCGTCGCATTAGAAACTTAGTTTCTTCGAGAAAAATATCGTTTACCTACCTGAAAGGAGCTCGGCCTTCGGCCTCGTCAGTAGTTACCTACTTTATTCGAGAAGCTTTATCATTAACCTGAACGCAGCTCAGCCTTCGGCCTCACCCTTAAAATGACTTACTTTCTCCTTTTGAAATACGAATTTAACGCGAGCGAAGCCGCGGGCTAAACCTAGTATGTAGTATCTAAAAATATTGTACGAGTGTTCATTTCCAATGTTTTTCAATAAAATTCTTATACAAGTATCATTAAAAAAAAAATTACTTCGATTTTTTTTCTTATTTATTTATTTTTCCCTTTCCCCGTAGTCATTATACTGGCCCACACCATGGTTCCCACTTGACGTTGAGTTTTGGGACAGCCTGTGTATGTATGCACTTACAGAGTTCATATTATACCTCCGACACGACCTGGAAAACTCTTATTGCTTTTGTATCTAATATAAGGTCTTGACTCAATGTTAAAATAGAAAAGTAGCGTCGAATGTGGAAGGAACAATAGCCATGGGAACGAACGATATGTCTGTTTAGGCAAATTACATTCGTAATTACACAAATGTTGTAGTTTTTAACTAGCGACGGTAGGTTCGCTACTTTATTTCGACTAGACCTGTGTCGTCGCTCTCAGGGACGTATTTATAGCTTCCACATGGGGGGTGTTCTGACGAAATAGGGATCGGCTCAACTCAATAAGATTCTAGTGTTCCTGTTGAGTCGATCTGTATTTCGGCCTAGAGGGGTACCCATACTGAAAGTTCTATAATTGTGTGGCAGGCAGGTTGAATTCGACAAAAAAAATTGTATACAGGTTACTGGTAATCCGATGCATTCCTTTCAAGGGGTTATAGTAGAGGTAATTTGTGGTCTTTTTAACCATATTTAATTCCTATTCCGAAAATGTATGGCTTACGAGTTATTTATTAATGACTTTCTATCTATTAAGAATTAGTTTTAGTTTTTTTTACCTATATGCTTTTATTAGAATTTTATGAATTATTACATTTAATGAATTTGGTAATTTTATGATTGGAACGATTTTAATTTGGGATTTTATGATTTTATAACTTTGAACCTCTATTGTATGTAATAATTTTATCAATTGAAAATAATAATTAAGAATGAGTGTGATTATAACAAGATGGTCTATACTAACAAAATTTGTGTGTGCTTGCACAGCTTTTTGAAGGAGGGCTGTGACTGGCAGGCGCTGTTGCACGCCTACCCGGGCAATTTGTAGAAGGAACTTATTAACCTATTTATATATATGGCACTGTTATTATACCACTACAAATACGCAATAAATTATATTGATTTGATTTGATATAAAATTTTGTGTTTTTTTTTTCAAAAACGTTAATCTTGCTACAATTTTTTCTTAATAAAAAAAAACCATTGCATTTTTTTTTTTAGTTTTGTAATTATTTTGTAAACTACATAGCATGGCAATGCTTGATTGTACAAAATTAATAAAATGGGATGCCACAAATAAAAACAGTACATGTTTAAACATGGAAAATACCAGAAATAAAAGCTTGGTTTCTTAATTGTACAATTTTTATTTCGAAAAATTTATACTACGTGAAGTGTACAAATCAGTGTAAAAACATTAGCATTTAAGCAGATTTAAAATAAGATATTACTTATTACAATTAAGCATTTGATTTCATAAATAATAACTAAATACCTTTTAAAAAAGGGTTTAGGAGCACTACTGTACTGAATGAAAAGATACTTCAAAAATTTACATTATTATTACAAATCCTGTTCAAACTGGTTAATTTTTTATTAATTTTTTTATTGAAACTGACACGGTTGGCTGGCTACATCACCTACAAGATCCGTGATGTCATGCCATAACAACGGGTGAACTAGGTTTCCATGTTTAAACATGCACTGTTTTTATTTGTGGCATCCCATTTTATTAATTTTGTACAATCAAGCATTGTTATGCTATGTAGTTTACAAAATAATTACAAAACTAAAAAAAAATTGCAATGGTTTTTTTTTATTAAGAAAAAATTGTAGCAAGGTTGACGTTTTCGAAAAAAACATAAAATTTTAAATAACTCGTAAACCAAGCATTTTCGGAATAGGAATTAATATGGTTAAAAAAACACACAAATTACCTCTACTATAACCCCCTGAAAGGAATGCATCGAATAACCAGTAACCCTGTATAGTATAGAATGAAGTTTGAAAATTTAATTATATCTAGTGTAAACTGCGTGTCGAAGGGGGGGGGGGGGTCCGGACCCCCTAAACCCCCCCCTTATATACGTCCCTGGCTCGCTCTACAAAAGTTTAAAGTGTGATTGGCATAAACGTAGACGTAATCAACGACATAGCATGAACATTTTTGGTGCGTTTTGCATCCCTACGCGCTGGATTTACGCGGATGCGTACCAATCGGTTCTGCAGATTTTTCCTCTACAAACTCTGGGATGCTCTCCCTGACTATATACCCCTTTCCTATGAGTCATGGGTAGGCATGGCATTTGCATACGACCGAATGTCCATGGGCATCCTTAGAAAAATTATATTTGGCTCGGCGCCACACGTCGCATTTCAATAAAAAAAGAGTAACATATAACACTCAAGTATAAGCATATGTATTTTATTACTACGTTTTTATTAACTCTTTTCTCGTATAACCCCAAATTATTAGTTTAAAATTTTATAGAGAAAATATTTTATACTTTGTAGGCCGTTTTAAAACGTGTTTTTTTATTAATTGTTTTTAATACTTACTTCCTTATTAGGCCACTTAACCTAACCTAACCTAACCTATTCAAGTGAGTGTGCAAACAGCGGCATGCGGCAGAGCAAAATTGGTCACACACTTGCTAGTATTTATCTATATATTTCCTCTCAAAAGCATCTATGTCGTGAATTGTGAAAATCATCCACTGTTAGAACTAATTCAGGTCATGGTTTTAAACAAAGAGACAAGATATTCTTATTATCAGAAATTTTATAAAAAGATACAGAATAGTAGGTAGTATTTAAAAGAGTAACTAATGATTTTCATAGCCCTACAGATGATAGCTGTATTCCACCACTGAAAGTGTAATGTTTATACATAAATATACATTAATTCATAGCGTTATCTTATCACGTCTCTTATCCACAAACCAAATGAATATGATTTTCAAATAGTGACAGACTGAGTCTCGCGTGACGCGTAGCCATCGACTTCAAAGTCGGGGTCATGAGTTCTATTTTCGTGTCCCATTTTTCCAGTAGTCGATTTAGTAATAATGTATGAGCCTGCGTGTAGACTGCAGGTAAGTACCTACCACGGCGTTTATTCTCATAGGTACTCATTGTGTTCTGTTGTCGTTAATTAAGGTCAAGCTCGCTCAAGTACGGTGGTTGCGCTCGTGGTCTCTATTATATTGCGACTTTACTTTTTCGTATACATATAAAAGGGCTGATATTTTTTGTACAATTTCGTTTCCCATAGAAATCAGAGTAACACACATGTGTATTATCTATTTTTATGGATAACCTGTAAATTTTCTTTTAAAGACATTTTATATTACATAAGTCATTGAGATAATATTTTATATTTGTGGGAGAAACGTGTATAGTCTTCTTCCTGGAAACCCAGCCAATCTTATCGGTAAAATTAACCATGTGATATTTCTCCTTATTACTGCAGTTTAGTTCAGTTTAAAACATAATTTAAAAAGATCACACTCCAAATACCAGAGGACAAAATACCATTCATTTCGCCATTCATTCTTTTATTGCATTTCGATCTCATCGTCGCTTATTTAAAAATTAAACAAACACACTCTATTGATAAAGACAACATTGACAGATAAGAATATTCTAATTCAGACAACATTGTAACGAAAAATTTCAAATTCATTCTGATTTACGAGTATTTTCCCTCTTATGTGCTTCTGTTGTCACTTTTGAGTTTTAGGGTCCATAAAATGTAGGTTAATTTCACTTTTACATGTACACACGATAATAAAAAGTGATTGTTTTTATTAAAGTTGCCTCCATCAAAATAAGCGTATCCTCCGCCCGGCCGGCTGTATAGAGGGGCCTAATGAGATTCCCCGGAGCCCATAAATCCACTGCCTCCCCTGTGCCGCGACCCCACACCCTCCTCCTTCCTGAAGGCCGAGGGAGGCTTCCCCCGCCTCCATTCTCTTTGAAGCGGATCTACAAGCAATGCTCCAATGCCTTTGAGAAAGACACTTCAAATTTAAACCTCAGTTATGCTGACCGGACCAATCAGTGTAGGAATACACTGCATCCCTGCACTGCATAGTCTAGTTCTCGGTCTAGCTTCATTACCACCTCGATTTTTTTTATTTATGAAACCTGACATTGTTTGGTTACATCACGTACCTACTACACCCATGATGAATAAAATAGAATGTTTATTGATAAATGCATGTCATTTTAAAATTTTTGTTAAAATAAATCATTAAATATAATAGACCAAACACATTTTGGAATATATTCACATGTCAATTAAAATTAGTATGTAATAATTCACAATAATACCCACAGTTTAAAATATATTGTCATTTATTTATACACGTGCAAATCAATTAAATATAAGTCATAGATAAAAGTTCATTCGATTAATACTTCATTAAGACATTCAACAATAGTTACCTACAAGTTACTACCAAAAAGGAGAAGTAGTCAACGATTAAAAAATCACTGTTAAAAAGGCAAACAGAAACTTATTCGTAAAAATAATCCTTCGCCCTCCCCACCAGAAAGCGTTTCAGTCTGCCAACAAAGTCGTTAAATAATTCGGCGTTTTGAAGGTCAAGGTTTCTTTATTTTATTGTAGAAGTCCTCGGCATACAATCCACATTACATACACCTCCGTAAACTAGGTGTCATGCATGCCACTGTTTCCTCCATTGGTCGTGCAGACTACACTACACACACACACACACTACAAATATTACATACACTTACACACACATACGGGAATTGGAAGGAAAACACGAAGTATTTTTTTAGCTACTTCGGCCAACCTTCATTCAGTGTGGTAGTAACAATCTCAAAGCTGAAGCTTAAGCCCTACCACCTACAAATTAGAGTAGCCAAATACAAACAATAGTAGTACAAATTAGCCAACAGTCGCAAACGGCGAAAAAAACTGAACAATTTTGGGGAGTTACTGGCAGTCGCACTGGACATTCCCAAAGCCATCGTGCCCCGTGTTTGGCACCGAAACTTTTTAAGCAAGCTTCCGTCCTTTGGTATTCCACCCAAACTCCGCACCTTCCCTTGCCCCTTACTAGGTGGTAGGCTCAAATTGTAGCCGACTGGGTTGGTACCACCGTACTGGATGTAAGATGGCCGCATAGCAGCCTCGGTTGTGTTCTCCTCTAGTCCAGTATAGCCAGCAATCCAGGGAAGTCTCCGGTATGGCACCTACCTTCTCGGAGGTGATATTGGCTAGTCGGAGCATGCGCTTTGGCCCCTCCGACTCAGCCACCCATACCGGATAACATAAAAAAATCAAAAAATCAAAAACTGAATGGCCAGCTTTTTGGCAGGTCGTTCCATCTTCTTTAGCATTGATGGTTCGAAATCGGACCATTTCGTTTATAATCAACGTTGGTGTTCCTTAGGGCTCTGTGCTGTCCTGTCACCTAAGCTATTCTTAATCTTCACAAATGATCTACTGTCCTTGGGCATGAGAGCACGAGGGCTATGTTAGGTACTGGAAGGGTGGGGATTCGCGGCAAAGTGAAGTTCATGGTGAAGTTCTCGAAAAAGTAGGTATATGGGGCCAGGAGAACCTTGTCGCCTTCAAAGTTAGCAAGATAGTGCTGCCCATTATCTGTTAAGGTCGATCCCTTTCTTTTCCGAACTAGTTTCCCAGGCAACATCGTACCTGTCTCAGAGCACCTGGACCTACTGGGCACCACCATTTCCAAAGCCGTAGGTTTCCGGCCATTAATCGAGTCTACGTCTAAAACTGCATCCAAAACAAAAAAAGGAAAAAAATTCCGTAATAGGCGGTTCTTCTCGCCGGCTCTCAACTATTCCTGTCGTACAAAACACAGATTAGGCCAGTGATGGAGTACTGCAGTCACATCTGGGAGGTTAGTCCCCAGTATCTGCTTGGGTCCTTGGACTCGTCGATACAGTGCCGAGCCATTCGTATTTTGGTGACTGGAAACTTACAGATAGTCTGGAGTATCTGAGTCACAGACGATTTGTAAGATCGTTTTACTGAGGAAATCCCTAGCATCCCTTATTCCCTGCTACCCGTCTTCTCTCCCCAGCACTCGTCTCAGAGATACTCAGCACCGTTTTGCTGTTGACGGTTTTAAGAACCCGTTGATTCTCAACATCGTTTCTTTGTCGCACCGCTAGGGTGTGGAACTGTCTTCCCACGAGTGTATTTCCCAAATCTTTTAACCTGGGTGTCTTCAGCGTAATAAGTAGTTCTACCGCTGCTGTGCTGTGCTGTGGTGTGGCGTGGTGGTACTCTACTCCGTTGTCGTACATACACCGTGCCCCGCCCCGAACCGAACCCACCGCACCAGCAGGTACCTGCTCACTAATTGAAGTGGCCTCGACTACATGATTATTGAGGGAAATATTTAAATTACTGACTTACGAACAGAACAACAGTAATACGCGTCGTATCTACCGCCGACTCGTACTGACTGCTAGCCGCGGCTGCGGCTAGCAGTCAGTACGACCTGAGGCAAGTCAATGGGCCTGAGGCTTGCCGAAATAAACCCTGAGTCAGGGCTTATTTCATTTTGAAAAGTTATTCCACTATAAAATAATTTTTTGAAGTGAAAACTTCTTTAGCGGCGGTTGGCACTTTTTAGGTGGGTAAAAAATGTATAATTCGCGACATCGCGTCAGCGTCATTTTTAAAATGAAACCTTAAGTCATTGCATTAAGGGTTAAGTTAGAGTGGCACGAGATCTGCCGGCACTCCCGGAGTGCAACTGTTAAGTAGGGTTCGGTAACACGTTTATGTCTGTCCATTCTACTAAGTTCTGCAAAATGAATGTAGGGTTCCGTAACAAATGCATGTCTGTCCGTTCTACTAAATTTAACATTTATTTCAAAATGAATGTAGGGTTCCGTAACAAATGCATGTCTGTCCGTTCTACTAAATTTTACAATTTTCAACCAAGGTCCTCCGACGGTTAGATAGATAGATAGAAAATTCTTTATTGCTCCAGTAAACATTAAACAGTAACAAATACATTGGAAAATTTACATAAGGTGCAAAGGCGGACTTATCCCTTACAGAGATTTCTTACAGTCAACCTTTACGGTTATTTTATAATAAAAGTAGGGTTCCGTAACACGTTTATGTCTGTCCATTCTACTAAGTTCTGCAAAATGAATGTAGGGTTCCGTAACAAATGCATGTCTGTCCGTTCTACAAAATTTAACATTTATTTCAAAATGAATGTAGGGTTCCGTAACAAATGCATGTCTGTCCGTTCTACTAAATTTTACAATTTTCAACCAAGGTCCTCCAACGGTTATTTTATAATAAATGTAGGGCTCCGTAACAAATGCATGTCTGTCCGTTCTACTAAATTTAACATATATATTTTTTTAAGCAATGTTACGGTGTTATTTTCACTTCTGCCGGCACTCCCGGAGTGCAACTGTGGCTTTTTTTTTTATCATTCGTATATACAGGCGATAACAGACAGACTACCAAAATTTTAAGGGGTGATTCTGGAACTACAATTTTACAACATTTACTTTTGTAAAAGTTATAGTGCTTTATGATCATATTGAAACTAACGGTTGGCTACATCACATACAACCGTGCGATGTAAAATTGTCAACCCATAACACCTTGGTTAACTAGGTGCCATATCAATGCTTCTCTTTGGTCGTCCCGGCTACACTGAACTGGACGGAAAACACGAACTATTTACATGGCCGCTTGACTTATTCAGTGTGGTGGTATCATCCCGCTCGGATTAAACCCGGGTACCACATTTTCGGGTGGTACACCACCCGAAAATGGACATACAGTTTTACGTAGAATCCGAACCGCGGTCAGCCTCAACGGTCGAAGTTCTGAGCACGCCTGGTGTGTTAATATAAAAAAATTTGGTCGATCGATCGCACCACCGACCCACCGAGCTAACTAAAACGACATAAGTCTTACTTTAGAAAATATGTATGTCTGAGGTCAAAAATAATGTAATAATCTCTATGATTCAACCTACCCAATTCCTCTGCAAAGCCATTAAATGGCCAAATTTTGGCTGGCCCAACGTTTGTGATCGAATGCGTCGGGGCGAGACAGAACGATCCGGATAACGCCGTCGCCGCGCAAGGGTGAAACCTGAAAGAAACCATAGAGCTTTCGATTACATAAGGCGTGTAGATGTGACTAGTGCATTTCTTGAAAAAGTAGTTACAGCGGACAAGTCGTTTCGTAAATCAGAAACGTTACGTTACGTTAGCGTTCTATTTCCCAATGAGCTTAGTAATCCAAATTGCAAATATAATTTCATCAGGCAAAACAATTTAGTAGCTCGGCGTCCGCGCGCTGCACTGCAGCGTGCAGCGCGCGGGGGGGCGGCGGCGGGGCGGGGAGCGGAGGGCGAGCGAGCGAGGGAGGGCAGTGTGTACACAGCATGACAGCACGCACACAAAGAACAACAATCCAGCCTACTACGATACGTCTATCTATCTATCTATACCATTCTGTACACCTCGGACGGAGAGGATCTTTTGTGTTGTTTACCTCACCGCACGATCATAAAACAATCGTTTTGTTTTATACTAAACGAGTTTTATTGTTATTGTTTTTAAATCTGATTTGTAAAGATATTATTTTTGTTTGATTCGCTTTTGTGTTCGTTGGTTATGTTTGATGCCTGTAATGGCTGCCCCGCTCGCCCTATCTATATAACTATCTTCTATCTATCTATAGCCGAGGCAATATAAATGGATAGAAGCCGCTTCAACCAGCCACCAACAAATAAGATTGTACAAAAAAAAAGATGCATCAGCAACACAACTAACAAAGCAAACATGGCCGCATAAATATCGCTTGATTTTGACTCAAAGACAGTTTTGTCCATTTGGGCGTGTCCTAGAAGTTGTGTCCGTAGCTGCTCTATCTACCATATAATAACTATAGGGAGCCGAAGACATAATAAATATGCTGACGAAGTTGTGCGTGCTTTGCATTGATGGTGATTCAATTAAATAAACATCAACGTTGTGCATTTTTGAATATTTTGGAATGGTTAGGGAATAATTTCGCACAAATTGTTTTATTTATCAGTATAAAAGTACTATCATTTATGTGGTAAAATACAATATTCATTTATTGCGCTATCGTAGACAAACATGACAATTTATATTACATAAAAATTTCACACTACAGAACTATTATAATTATTTTACATCAAAAAGTTTATTTCTCAGAAAAATCAACTTTCATCCATAATTTCAACGAATGTTACGCTTTTTCGATCAGGCTACGGATCTGACGCGAGTTTAACATTTTTTACCCATCTAAAAAAAGTGCCAAGCGCCGCTAAATAAGTTTTCACTTCACAAATGCCGTTCTTTATCATCAACTGGTGCACCCACAGTTCAAAATATCATAGGGCTCAGGTATTACTTTCCCCTATATTTATACGATACATTTTGACTAAGCATTCGTAATTTTCCAATTTAATTATCGAATAAACATAGTGTAGTAAGTTCAGTTGAGTAAAGCTGTTATCAGTTCACAATAACGCATGTGTATCATTAAATGAAATGAAGCACGAGCAAAGCTTTTTGACATGAATCCGATGAACGTGTTACGCTTCGCAACAAGGGGGCATTCCAGAAAAGTTGAAAGTTCTCGTGTGGCCGGTGCACGCTGGGCGGGCGGGGCGGCGGGGCGGCGGCGGCGCGGTCCGACTGCAAATCAAAACATTCCTCCACATACAATCCACATAGTCTACCTAATACAGAGGCGTATGAATATTGAATTTACACATTGCATTATGCAATTGCATGCAAATATTATTTTATTTGCCAGCACACATTTTGTGATCAAGTTTAGGGCAAGCCGAGCATGCCCTCATGCAGGGGGATGCTGTTTTAGAAGTCTGGACATCAATTGTTAGGTTTTCGTATCCCGTACGGAAGCCTATTACTAAGCCTACGCCGTCTGTCTGTCTGTCTGTCCGTCCGTCTGTCCGAGGGCTGTATCTCTTGAACCGTAATAGGTAGCCCGTTGAATTTTTCACAGAATATGTGTTATTTATTATGGCGGATATAACAACAAATAATAAAAAAATAGAAAAAGTTAAAAAATTGAGTGGGGTTCCCATGCGCCATTTGTTGTGGCACAGGAAACCTCGCTTCGCGGCGCGAGTCCGACTCGCACTTGGCCGGTTTCGAGAATGGTTTGGTCAACCAAAGTGACTAGGTAGGAAGAATCGTCGATCCATTGCCGCAGGCAATGGAAAACGTGACTGCGTCTGGTCTAGGTATTAAAAATCATTTTATTTGTATGACCTGGTAGTTGAAAAGAATACGCCCACTGAATCTCTAACTCTTCCCGTGCATGTAGACAAGTTGCGGTACTAAAGGGCAACAGCCAACAGGCTCCTCTCACCTTGACACGGTCCTTCCACAGTCATGCAGTAGTTAACTTTACATACTTGCTGCTTGATAGTAATATTGCCCTAATAATTTGCTCAACGTGGTGGCCGGTGTTGTGCTGTAATTTCAACCGAGCTCTCTCTGAAAATCAGCTTCGCTGTCTCGGATAGTGAGTCAGTTGAGTAGGCTCCCTTTTCGTCACATGTTATATGTTCATCTGTGTTTGTAATTATTGTTTGAGTTGTTGTGTGACGAAAAATAAATCACTTCATTTCATTTCTCTTGCAGCACAACACCGATTACTCTGCTTACCTAGATTGTGGGGATACAGCGTATGGTTGTATGTATGTAAGTATGTACAAATAATTTTAAAAATATATATATAAATAATATATATATATAATAATAGTTTTAAAACCTTCCACATGGCAAGATTGTTACGTTTGTTAGATATGAACATTGTTATGTAGAAAGCTGCCATTGAACGCGAAGGCGAAGGCGATGAGATAACTCGCCTCGGGTGTAGCGGACTGCGGAGCCAAGCGGTCTAACTAAACGCACCTCTTAACGATGCACGTACACGAGTGCGCGTAGGATTGCGATGACACTCGCGTACGATGGAAATATCTCGCGTAGGTTCCTCGGCGCGCGCGACACATCCGCGCCGCGCCGCGCCGCGCGCCGCCCGGGCAGACAGTTGGTCGCCCACCGTCTCCTCCCCGTCGCGCCGCCGCGCCGCGACCGCGCCGATAACCGCCTCCGAGACGACTCGTAGGTAGATAGGTACATGTTATGTACTAGTAGAACTTGGAAGTAGGTCTGGCGGCCACCTGCGGCAACGGGGCGCGCGGCCGCCCGCGCCTGCCCGGTGACGCCGCGTGCGTGTGAGGCCGCGTGACGAGATGCCGCCGCCGCAGCCGCCGCCGACGACGTGACGTCTGCCGTGCGCACCGCGCGTGCTCCGCTGTGACGTCGCCTTCACGATATCTCCGGTATTTTGGTGATCACGCACGCTTTACATCTCGACATTAATCCGTGTACGAGGTCAGTAAGGCATTTTCTAAAAATCCTCGACCTTTCCTTGTCTTAATCGGTTGACCCAAATAGAATATTCTTAGTAAATAACCATAGCCGGCGCGCCCTTCACTTCACTCCGGCCGGCACAGTATATCAAGCCTTTTGTTACTCGTAATGTTTTAATCTTCGGTGCAACTAATCAAAGCATATCACAACGGCGATCTAAGATGGAGCGGGCGCGGAGTAAATCGCGTGTTCCGTAGTAATCAAGACACGCTACTAACTAATCTCTTCGCAAAACTCAAATAGCACAATCAACCCGACCGGCGGCGGCGGCGGAGCGGGCGGCCTACCGGGACCGTCTCTACCATGTCTCTACACTCCGCTCCGCCGCGCCGCGCGTGCTCCGCCGAGCTGGCCTCACTCTCAGTTGCACCCTAGCATGTTAAATCTCTTAACTCAAACGGTCTTCCGGTGAGTGTGTTCCCCACCACCAACCTGGGAATCTTCAAAAGGCGTGTCAATAAATTAGACGACAACCTTTTTGTCCGCCTCATAGCCGGCATGGCGCCTCTCTGAGCGTGGTTTCGCGATCGCGAGGAATGATGTTATTGGCTGTGTCTGATCTCCCGTTGAAGTAGTGGGCAAAGCCACCCGCGACGGCTGTCAATAAAAAAAAATTATATACTAGCTGTATGTACCCGCGACAGGTCCGCGTGGACTTGATCTATCAGCCTTTTATAAAACGCAATGTGACTCTGTCCGTCCGTTCGTTAGTATGATTAAATTGTTTTGGTGTTTGTTAATTGCGCAGGTTATAGAATTGATTCGATAATGACCTACATAAGTGAAGCCGCAACCAATGCTAACTTATAATCTACAATAACGCTTCTCTATAAACTATATTAAAAGTAGAATTTCCAGGAATGTGTGTATATAAATTATTTGAATTACTTATACGGGAAAGAGCCACGTATAGATGACCGTGCGAAAAGCAACTCAAACTTAGATCTAAGCCTGCTATCGAACCAATGACAGTGACCAATCAGTAAGTCACAGCCCCAGGTCACAGCCTTCTCTTAATAATCCTTACATTCTTAAATACTATTTTGCTATATATTACATACGCATATGTTTATACTAATTATTCATATTATTCTTGGTGAAGTTCTTCATAGTTCGATATCTGGTGAACTCCTCGATTCACGACAGATGTTGATAGCTCGTCTGTAACTCGTTGAATAGATAGATTGGAGCCACTCCACTTTGGAAGTCCTCCTCCTCAGCGAGATCGCAGGTTGCTTCTCTTCGATCTGATGATTCAGCGGACAACTGACAGCCTCAGCAACATCCCACTGTGATACCCGGACTCTCAGGAGCGCCTATATAGAAGCTCCACTCAAAGAAGGAACAGGCTGACACATCAACAGCGGGTAGCGGTCCTCGTCCTCAGCAGAGCTCATAGGCAACAGCTTCACCGAAACCCCTTCGAAGCCATCAATCTTCAGTCTCCGCAGCCCACAGAAGTCTTCATCTTCAGTCTCCGCCGCCAACAGAAGCTTTCATCTTCAGTCTCCGCAGCCCACAGAAGCCTTATCTTCAGTCTCCGCAGTCCACAGAAGCCTTCATCTTCAGTCTCCGCAGCTCACAGAAGCCTTCATCTTCAGTCTCCACAGCCCACAGAAGCCTTCATCTTCTGTCTCCGCATCCCACAGAAGCCTAAGGCATGACCACGTCCACTTCAGAGTTCAGCAGACCTCTTGGCCCCACATAAGCCGCTAAGATTTCAAAAATGGTTTTTTTACGTTCTATTACTTATTCCTTCCGTCTCCCAATTATTGTTTCGCAAAAATAGTTAATGAACAGACACGGTAAGTCTACAATTTTATTATATGTATAGATTCGCTTCCGTTGCATCTATTAACGCGCTCGCTGCTTCCGTCAGCCACGATAGTACTGATAATGTTTGTGTATAATATTTAAACATTATTATTTATCTATCACATACCCTAGTAACTACGTAGTATCTCATCTGTGCCCTAGTGCAGAACGCTCAATAAACAACAATATCGAATATGTGGAGCTTCTTTATAACGACTGGGTGAAAGAGGCGGCAGACTTCCTTGAAATTGTTCTTGTGTTTATTGTTGTATATTAAACATTAAGTACTTATTTTATGCAAAATAAATTAGAGGCTCGATAAATGTGACCATTGAATTTAAATTCATTTTCAACGAGTACAAAAGCGAGTGGCTTAATGACTAGCTCTTCTCAAAGGGTTGTGAATAAAGGACACAGTGATTAATGCCGTGTGGATGTCACGCCAAAAATAACACAAATAACATTAGTCATTGAGGCCACGGCACTGATCGTCCGCGCTACGTGTAAATGAACCAGTTTCATAAATAATTTGTGAACTGAAAAGGTTTATTTATGACACAGTCTCCTGACTGAAACTAATCTAATCTAGGTAAAGATAACATGAAATTGTTGAAATACTTCATTCATATAATTTCATATTATAGGTAGCTCATGAGTCAAGTATGCTTATAAAAGTCAAATCAAATAAACATTTGTGTTTATATACAGGCAGACTCATGCATCACTTTGTGTTCGTGAAGGGTGATGAAGTTGTCACGCCGGAGTACTTGGTATTTCTTTTCATTTATATTTTGACAATATTAGAGACAACAGGGTTCTCGCCCCCATACAAGACAATAATGCCGAAAATCGATAAAAATATTGCACATTCCCACTGTTTGCAGATCTTACAAGTTGTATTATTGTGCGGGGTCTGTGATGAACGTGTACACAGACCGGTCCACAGAAACATAAATTATCTAGAGCTAGGTAGTTTCAGCTCTGAATAATTGTTTCCGTAAATTATAAAATGCGTCCATTATTATTTATTTTAAGTCCGTCTGTCTGTCTACATTTTGCACTGCCTTATCTCCGAATGGTCATGAAATATAACATTACACCAAGTAGTAACCAAGAACCAAGAAGTAACCAACTAGGTCGCATAATCATAGTTATATCGCAAATTATTTAATCCAGTTTAAGATGATTGGAGCCGTTGCGCTGGTACAGCAAGTCCAATCATAAAAATAACTACTTTGCCTTCTGGTGCGTGTGTATATAATGTTTTATTTATCTACTAGCATTTTCCCGCGACTTCGCTCGCGTAAAATTCGTATTTCAAAAGAAGAAAGTAAGTCGTAAAGGGAGAGGCCGAAGGCTGAGCTGCGGTCAGGTAAATGATAATCCTTCTCAAATAAAGTAAGTTAGAGCGCTACCGAACGCCGAGCTGCGTTCGCGTAAACGATGCTATATTATATCTAAGATACTCGTAACAAGTCATTAAAGGTTAGGCCGTTGTTTTTCGTGTTGTATGGGCACCACAATTAGCTCTGCAAGTCTCGTTAGGTACCTGTCCGCAGAATTAGGCTGAGCTAGCTCCTTTTTTTTCTCCAAAATGTTTTTCTTCAAAACTTTTTAGGATTTGTAATTATTTCAATGGTGATAAATAAATACATTTTCTTTATTTCTCGCATGTCTCTCAGGATCGATGTGCTTGTCTCTAGCGCCGGATAGATGGATTGCACTGGATTGTACTTACACTCGGCGGGGCGGGGGATGAGGCGGCGGTTGTGGTTCTCGGCAATGGCAGGCAAGCAGATGTAATAACGAGGTTGCATGTCTGTGGCTCGTTTGTATTCCCGACTAGAAATATTTCTGTGTGTCTAAAGTGTTATTTACGAGATTTAACCGACATTGTTTCTATGAGATCTATTCTACTTACCTGTGCTACCTATCCCTAGTTCAGTTTGCGTGTGGCAGAATCGTACCTAACCTACGATAGCGATGAAATTCTGCTACTATCTCTACTTATTTTCTCAATAGATAGGTACCTATTTAAAATTTGTACAAAGCAAACAGTGAGCACTTCAATAATGCACGTTAAATAAATGGATTAAATCGCATTTTTATAATAATTAAAATGAATTTAAAAAAAGTATACACCCGTTTTAAATTCTGTTATACCAGAAATATAGAAGATCAGGATAGTATTCGTTATTTTACGTGTTTTGCTATTTTTTTATTGATTTTTTATTAAAATACACAATAAAGAGGTTTTTTATCTTAACTATCCACCAAGGTTAAAAAATATTATTAAAAATACGTATGATTCAAAACGAATGGAAAATCCAAAATAAATACAACATCCTACTATTACAACGCAGTAAAACAAATTTGGAATTTAAATAATTTAGTTACGAGTAGTTTTAATAAATGACGGTAATTTCAAAACTTGTTCCATTTAAATAAGGAGATCGGCTATTTATGGCCCCGATAATGATTCAAAAATTGAAAATGTCAGACATGATAAGGTATAGTTGGGACTCGTACTGCCGTGTCGTGAGGCGACAACGCGACGCGACGCGGAGCCGCGCCGAGGCCCTAATTTCACATCTATGTAGAAGCTAACACATAACGAGTCAAACAACTTTTACTGCCACAACGAGAAGGAGACTGGTTGTCATTCAGCAGCCTAGCCGGCTATGTACCTCCATATGGAAGCGACTCTAGTAGCTCTTTTCTTTCGATTTACGAGTTTTCTATTTTCATCCGATATTAAGGGCAGTTTACTGATGTGATGTGAGCACCGGCCAAAGTCGGACCTACGAAATAAGGTGAATAATTCAAACAAGATCGTTTTGTAACCCGCAAGCGTTACGAAACTAAAAGTTTGTCAATAAATATACCACAGGCGTGTGGCCATTGCAGGCTATCTCAACATAATGCAACACACTGAACGACAATTTCAATTTAAAATCTTCTCAGTATATTTTATTTTATACTTTCATATTACGGAGCGGGTGTGCTACTCTCCCGCGCGAGGAGCGAGCGAGACGGCCGAGATAGCCTCATAAATTTATTCAATGGTAGAATTTTAATAACGGGTTTTGAATTTCTTTCGGTTCGCTCGTCGAGTAGAATCTACAATGAGAACTGAATATTGCATAAATTGTTATCGATTTCTTTTCGATATATTTAATTCTCTTTTTAAACATGAAGATTTCTGTTTTTGGTTAGTTTGTTCTTGTTAAGGGTCTGGCTGTAAGGCCCTCTCACATATATGTTAACGAGGCATTTTTCAATGCAGTTTTTTGTTCGTGCTTCCAATTCAAAAGTATCGTGTAGTCAGGTACAGGTACTCGTACACTGTACATAACAAGTCAGGGCCAGCTTACGTATGTATATGTATGATCTGTACTTGAAACTGCAATATTTCAATGCAATATAATGGGTTCAATTAAATGGGTATACATTTTATTTTATTATCATTTTAATAACATAATGTTGCACTGCACACGTGTGCCCCTATCTCACAAAGTGCGATAACATGGTACGGAAATATGCTATAGAGTAACCGTAGTAACAAGAAATTAACAACAATTACCTTGCCCCTTATAGGTGGATTGTAGCCGGCTGGGTCAGTTCCATCGCACTGGACGATAATTTTGGGTATATCTATATAATGTCAAGTGCTTCCCTTTGGTGACGCCGGCTACAGTGAACTGAACTGAAAACACGAACTGGTGTAATAGTCGTTTCTGCCGATCTTCATTCAGTGCGATGATAACAATCCTGACAGGTTGAGCTCTGTGGCTTACCTGGAACGGGAAACTAGAAGTGTAATTCTCAAAACTGAATAAACCAAAATGAGAGCTTTCCGCGAGCACGTGCCGCCCCGCCATCTATTGGGCGGGGGCGGGTGGAAGCGCTGAAGTCGTGTTGGGCTGCGTGCGGCAGGGTACGTGTGGTGCGGTCGGGCGGGAGGGAGCACGATGGAGGTAGGAAGGAGTCCCGGGAGGGAGTCATTAAGAGAAATAAATTCGACAATAAATATGCTAACTCTCAAATATAAGTGCCGTGTAAATCATGCGGAGGACGTTAAATATGGCGGCGCGTGGCGTGTTACTCGCAAGTTCGCCTTAAGCAACTCGCCTTCCTGCGCTCTTCTATTCCCAGTTCCTCCTCCACTCCTCCTCACACCTCTCACTACCTTATCACTAGTGGCGAATTTAAGCAAATTGTGTAACCGTTTGTGTTCAGATGACAAAGATTGAGAGGCAATTCTTTGAATTTTGAAATAGAGCACACGTGTTTAGAGAAGTCTAAAAAACCCCGCACGCGATATGTTTATTATTTTTAAAAAAACTTACATTTACATCGAATCCTAAAGTCAGGCGTGGAATACACAGGATTCCTCATTTATTAAGCTTCAAAAAAAGCTCAGTATAATTTTTCCTAGTATGTACTTTTCGTTCCTAATGTTCTTTTACTATTTTTTCGAGATAATCGTGGTTTTATGTGTTACATCGGACACTGGCATTTTAATAGCGATTATCTCGAAAAATACGAGTCCTAGAAAAAACAATTTACTGAGCTTTTTTGAAGCTTATGCAACGAGGAATTCCGTGGTAGCAAGCAGTCCGGTCCTACTGGGACCTGTATATCTATTTACAGTTTCTGAACGAGATTCAATTTGAAATGAGGTTTAGGAAGTTATTCAGTGGTATTTTTTTAAATTAGCTTTGATGTTTTCCCATTTTCTGGAAGCAGAGAAATGTGTTAGATAGACCGCTGGAAATTGTTGTGTGTAGTGGTCGCGGGCGGGCAGCAGTGCGCGGCGGCGGGCGGTGTGGGTGTGTGTGTGCGGTGTGCGGCGCGCGGTGCCGCGCCGGCAGCGCCGCGGCCGCCCGCGGCAACTCTACTCGCAGCAACTTCACTCCGCCCTCCCGCCAGTCGCAGCAGTGAAACGAGGCGATACGCGCGTGCATAGCGTCGCGTCTAGTACGTCGTGTTTCGCTCCCGCTCGTGTGCCCTTCGCCCCGCGGCACCCCACGCTGCACGCCCGCGTGCGCCTCGCTGCGGCCGCGCGCTAGGAGGTTATGTGCCCAAACTTACAAACGGATTTACAGTAAATTATTATTTTGTGTTGTGCTAAGTGTTTTTTGGTAATTCCCAAAAATGACTACATCCATGTGAAACTTGTGAAACCGCTCCAAAGACCACTGGAATGTGTGCACGCGGTTTTTGGTTGATTTTTTGTGAAGTTTAAAAACGGTGGCTACAAACGGTAGCGGTGACCTGTTGGTGGAGCGAGCTCGGGGAGCTTAATTTTTTCATTTTTGTTAGTGGATAAACCGGGTGCGGTTTACAGCATTATTAATGGTGAGTTTATCTATTTTTAAAGACACATAGTGAGTGAAGTTAGCTTTAAAATTGTATTCTTATTTTAAAAGTGTAAATAGGTGTGCGCGCTGCCAGGCGTCCGAATTGTTTATGGTGTGTAAGTTTATTGAAGAAAAAGACTTCAACGCGCTTGCGCAGCAGGTAGGAAGCCCCGCGCGTGGGCCACTGTGCCCTACGAATGTACGTGTACGATTCTACACTATGTGTGTGCCTTCCTTTATTGTAGAAGGTACTTTTCTAATGTCCAACTTTTGATCATGAAATTCTTGGAGTACAAAGTCGTGTTATTAATAAAATTATTATTTACAAAATTTTTAAGAAAATAAATATTGCTATGTATTTACTTAAAAAAAATCCTAAAATTATTTTAAAATTGTATCCAGTACACTTTTATTTCATTTCATGTGTGAAATTTTGGTTCAAACTGAAGTTCTCACCTTTAAATTGTCTCAAATTGGCTGTGGCAAGTATATGGGTACTACTATACTGGCGACAGCCTATTTGAGACTAAAAAAAACACACACACCTAGACACTCACTTATCTCAAATTACCTACATTTTGATGGAAATTCAGGTAGAATTATAATTCCGATTTTTGTCGCATCTATATGTACACACAAATATAGATACAACAACAATAAATTCCGGAAAAAATACTACATTAAATTATAATAATATCTATTAGATATACTTGACAAACAGCCAAAGCTGACCGCTGCTTTCAGGACAAACACTTTGAGCAGTTTGCGTTCACCATGGAGGTACCAAGCCACGCGCGGGCGCGGCGGCCGGAGTCGTAGCTCCATGGCGTTCACCGTTCAACCTTCGTCCGACTTAGGGGACGAGTAGAATAGAATAGAATATAAACTCTTTATTGCACACAATTGAGAGAAGAACAGTAGTACCTACTTGAAAAGAAAGAATAAATACAAGAGTTTGCAAAGGCGGACTTTTGACTGCAAGTAATTTCTTCCAATCAACCTAGGTATAGACTAGATATGTCCAATCTGAACTTTAAAATCGATCGAATTCGGAACTAACCATATAACTAACTTGCATATTACGAAAACTAAAAAAAATATACAAACTCGGAAGGAGAGTAGTAATAATCTAGTTAGATACCTATAGTTTTATATAATTTAATGTAAGTACCTATTCCTTTTACGATGACTGTATCTTTTCCAAATATTACAAAATAAATAAAAAACAGGTACTTAGGTTATGCACAAGAAAATGAACTTGGTATACATAATGAAATAAAATAAATTAGAATTTGAAATACATACACACATACGTATCATCATCATTGGCGTATAAAGAGGGGGGGCCGGGTGGGCACGGCCCACCCTAGAAGTGTCTGGTGCCCACCCCAGGATGTTGGGTTGCCAACCCAAAAATCTAGGGTGGGCACTTAAATAATTTCACACAAAAACACTAAATAATCTACAGCTGAGGAATCAACATAAAATTCCATTTCCATCTAGGTAGGTAATCAAAATAAACACTTTAAAAAAATGTTTTTGTTTAATTTTATTTAGGTAAAGAAACTTTACGAAATCAATGGTCGAAATACGGCTCAACACTTCAAGTTCAAATTACCTACTTTTATTGCGTAGGTACATCGGGATTCGGCTTCATTGGCCATCGCTTTTCAAGGGCCAGGCCCACCCTGGATAATAACCCTAGATACGCCAATGATCATCATGCTGTAACCCAAAATTTGAGCAGAGTAATCGGTGCAGTACTGCAAGAACTCGGCTAAATTACGTAACTGCACCGACCACTACGCTCGGTAAACTATTAGGACAAGATAACTATCCATCAAGCAAGTAAGGCACCGAGACGAGAGGAGAGGCACCTCATGCATGACTCGGTGGAAGGGCCGTGCCAAGGCCACAGGTGGCTAACCTGTCGCCCTTTAGTTCGGCAACTTCTCGTTATTCCTTAGTCGCCTTTTACGTCATCTACGGCGAAAGGTGCAGTGCGACCTACTCTTTACCAAAAGGCCTAGGACACTTGGAGGTTTGATACTACAAGAAGGCAAAGGAAGAGCGGGACAGAGAAGACACGCTACGGCGGCGCGGGGCGTCGTCACCGCTCGCTCCAGATTGTCCCACAGATTGAACCAAATTAAACGAACAAAACACTCCCCTCGAGCGGAGCTTCATTGAATTATCTTCACAATTAAATTATTCTATACAACTCCTTTATTGTTGTTTCCAATTTAATCGTATCCTTCACTTCGCTCGACCTCGCAGCCTTGCCATTTTAATAGAGTTTTATTGAACCGATTTGTGACCTCCATCGCCCATTGCATTAGTTGCCTTTGGTTGCTCTGCCCGGTGAGGCGATACAACGACGACGCTCTCTGCTTTTCTATATGTTTTGGTCAACGATCATTTTAAAAAGTTTGATACGATTGTATATTTTTAAAATTCACTTTTGAGTACTTTTTTACATAATAAATAGGCATGTGTCATGCATGCGTGAATTGGAACAGGAGTAGACGAATGAAACATTGCTAAGGAAGGAATGTCTAATATATAAGTGCAGAAGGCCATAATTTAATTAAGGCAATGAGTTCAATCAAGCCACTTAAGTCAGTAATAGAGTTCAACCATCTCGTGTGAAACTATGTAGGTGGGTTTGTGGTATCGTAGTTACATTTTTTGTTATTCAAAAATGAACCTAAGTGATAATATAAATAAATTAAAACAACCTTGTATTTATATTTGGGTTGTGTCTGTGTGTGATTCACAAATGTACAGAGCGCTTATTTCATTAGCGGACACGATAACAATACTACATAAATAGTCGCCGATACAGACTCAACGATATCGGGGAAATGAAATCTATGGACCAACTTACTGCGCTTTATTACTCAAGAGTCAAGCGACACGATACCGGTACATCATCGGCGAATATATTATGTTGGTACTAAATTTGTCCCGATAAATTACACACCCGTACCATGTGTTTAAGCCATACGACAGTAAGTGTTAAAATACGGATCTTCTTCTGGCTTCTGTGTCTAACGTTATCTATACAGAATGTAATGTAACCAAAACTGTTAAAAAAAACTTGTGTTTTTTGTGACATAGGTAAAGAAAGCAGATATAAGTAATGAATGTAACTTGTTGTCTGCCTGAATGGAATACAGTTTTATAGCAAACATACTGAACTCGACCACGCAGTTTCCGCCAAAACTTTATACCTACCTCTCGTACCTACGATGTTCACTCTGATGCGCAGAAGTCGATTTAGGTCAGAGAGGGAAGCGTGGGGAAAATTTAGATGCGCAAAGCTTATGTAATGAACATCATCGTACCTACGAGCAGCAATAAAGTTTGGTCAAAACTGTAAGCATTGTTAAAGAGACATGAAAGTTCGGTTTTATCGCCACCGGTACCGGTATGAAACAAAAAAAAAGTAAAGCTGAGGAAAGCAAATCCATAAAAAAAAAGTAAAGCTGAGGAAAGCAAAACTCAACTAAACGCTAAACAAATGCAAACTAAACGCATAGGTACAGCTCTTCTTTTTTTTATTTAAACTGACACGGTTGGCTACATCACCTACAACACCCGTGATGTCAGCCCATAACACCGGGTGAACTTGGTGCCACATCAGTGCTTCCCTTCGGTCGTGCCGACAAATCAAAAACTCTAGGGAGTAGCCATGAGAACAGGTAATGTCGGGCCCAATTCCCAACCCAAACCCAAACCCCTACTCTTTAACGAGAGGCGCTAAATTCGAAAATGTTACTTAATTTTGGAGAGGCGTATGTCCAGCAGTGGACGTTTACACGCTGACTAACAATGCAGCAACTGCAATTTAAACAAAAAATTCTCCGAAAGTAGGCGTCTCCGGCAAGAAATTCTTTCAGTAATATTCTTCTAATATCCTAAACTAGATCCGGTCCGGTCCGGTAGAACTACCAGCAATATTCGATCCAGGGCGAAAGCTACTAATCCTCAGCCCCACCCCACGTAGGTACATGAACATAGGTTAGCATACATAGGTTTTTTCTTAGAACGCGTTTCCTCATGAAACTACTTTAAAATTGGTATTTATTGAAAAACGTATATTTTGCTCTTTTATTTTCAAAATATACCTATAGTATACCTAGGTTTAGCATTTTGTAGATAAAGTAATGTAACATATTTTACAAAACCAGATCTGGACGATCAGACAACGGACGCTGAACGGACACCGCCCCGGGGGCGGCGCGGAGGCGGGGCGGCGCGGCGGTATCATAATGAAATGAATGATTGTTATTTTAGATTTTTGGTTTTACTCATTACCGCTAGCGGAACCGTGAAACCGTTGTTGGCTTTATTGTGAAGATCTAATTTCTCTGACCTAGTTATTCATTCAATTAGACAGAGATAATTTGTAATTAAGACTAAATTCTAAACGGCATTCAACTGTCGACACATTTCACATTTTGTACCTGTATTAATAAAACAATTACATCTTTCAGTACTCATACATAAAGTATTAATTTGTAGGGTTCCGTATCCATACGAAAGCCTATTACTAAGCATACGCCGTATGTCTGTCTGCCTGTTCGTCCGTCCGTCCGAGGGCTGTATCTTTTGAACCGTATTAGGTAGCCAGGTACCTACCCGGTTGAAATTTTCACAGAATAAGTATGTATCTGTTATTATGACGGATATGCCAACAAATAATAAGAAAAAGCAAAAAGTAAAAAATTAAGGGTTTCTTGTACGGGGACTCCGTACAAGAAACGTGCTAAGAATATATTAGTACATATTCACGCTACTAAATAATAGATGGCGCCACAGGTAGTTTGCATTGCAGACAGACAAATTGGTTATAATGGTTGGTGGTAGACGGATATGTTTTTTTGACAGGTATGGTATAGCGAATCTACGGAACCCTCCGTGCGTGAGTAAAACTCGCGCTTGGCCGATTTTTCTAGACACACATTTCTGCGTTCACTTTACTTGTTCGTGTATGAGAAACAGAAGTAACGACAGGAAAAAACGCAAAGTAAATATCCTATATAGTAATACCTACTTACTTACATAAATTGTACACGAATTGGTTAGCAAATACGAAGCGAAGTGGGCACGTAGGTACATGGGTATGTAGGTACCTACGTGCGCTATACGCTACGAGTTGGTACCTACTATCTGTTGTAAATTAGAAAGTGGCGGTAGTTGGCCAGTATGTAGGTTAGTATTGCGAGCTATCTGTCATATACTAACAAATATGTTCCGAATCAACTTATCTACATGTTTTACACATATGCAATTAAGAGATAGGATTTATAAAGGAAACGAGAACTTTTTGTACTTATATTGGGGTGTAATGCATGACCGAGTACATAACGACCTCGTTTATTTCTAAGCTATTAAATTGGGCAATTATGGTTTCTAGTTATTCAGATTTTTTAAATGTGTTCTAGATTTACTTAGCCGCACTACACGCATATAATAAAAAAACCGGCCAAGTGCGAGTCGGTCTCGCACACCGAGGGTTCCGTGCCACCACGTAATTGGCCTTTTATTATTTGATATTTTGAGTTTTCACTATAATCACATCAAATTTGACGCTGCTTGTATGTATCACCGTTTTTAAGATAGAGCAAAAATAATATAATCGCAAGAAATATTTTATGTGATATACTCGTTAATAAGTACAAGTTATTTCCTTTGCTTGTGCTGTGAAACCTTGCCTCTTGCCAAATTTCATGATTCTAGGTCAACGAGAAGTAGCCTGTAAGTTTTTATAAGAGAGTTTGCGAGTATCAAAATATGTGTCACAAATGGTCGTATCTTTTTCCGTTGAATTAAAAACCTTAATTTTTTTACCTATGGTACCGTAGGCTATTTGATATTATTTTCAACTTGATATCTCTAACCGTTCCTGGGTCTTGACAGATAAAACAAACAAAAAAATGTATGTGATAAGATAAACTACAAATTAACGATTTTCTGATTTTTTCCTTTACTGGTGCTGTACTGTAACACTGTTTTTTTAAAAAAAATCATGATTCTAGGTCAAAAGGAAGTGCGTTAACTAGAACCTTAAATTTTTTACACCTGCAAAGCCTCCAAGGGATTCTAGAACTTAGCATTTGATATTAATTTCCTAATTTTAACTTGATACCTATACCCGTTCCTGAGAAAAAGGGTCTTGTCAGACGGACAGACGGGCGGACAACAAAGTGATTCTATAAGCTTTAATTTTTTTCCCCTTTTGAGGTACGGAACCCTAAAAACGAATATAATATATTATGTACTTCGAATTACCGGTAATGGAAAATATAAATAGAATATCATATAATTGTTTATTACACAAATATAAATATTACCGTTACTGTAGGTTGTCCAGCACGAGATAATACGTAGAGTAAGTGGATCATCTATCTTGATATTTTGTATTAATATGTAGAACTTCCGAAAGAAGGCTTTCAAAAACTCTTCCTTGCGCGCAAGTCATGTCTGTCTGACCGCGCCTCCCCTCCGATGTTGGGACACTGTGGTGGGGGTGGGGGAGGCAATAACCAATAAGTAAAGTAAATTGCATTTGATCGATCTCGTTGGTAACCGCTCGGATGCTGCGACAATGCTCCTTGATTTATGCGGCGGCAGGATTCCATTACCGGAGAAATTGAAACAACTCCCTCTCACTCACCCCTACAGGTCCCTCCAATACTTCTTCCCTCCGCACACCTCAACAGAGCACTCTCCGTCATGAACTAACAAAACATCCAACCTATTTATTCACATGTACTTTTTCCATTTAATACCTAGTCTGAGTGTAACAAAGATTGCTTAACTGATCTGTCTGTAAGAGGTAAACTCAAAAACATCTAAACGGATCGACATTGTGTTCTTTGGCATATTTATATCAGAAGTGAGGCGGTTTCTTTACGACATTTATCGCAAGGGGCTGAACAAGACGAAATCCTCGCCCAAAGTATAGCAAGTATAACCTGAGGCGAACACACGTACGCACACAAATGCATTTCTCTAATACAAATGCTTGACATGCACCTATAGATGGCCTGAGCACTACTACACTCGCAGAATTTTATGCTCACCGTCTTGCGTGAATGTATTTGTACGCCTCAGGTTAGAACGAACGACTATACCTACTGAAAAGTTAAAAAAAAAACACGAGAGCGCCACATCAATACGTTCAGTACGTACACGTAAGTACGCTGGCATATCTATCAGATATTTATGGAAATTATGTATGAATAAAGTTTAGGAATCACTTGCCTAGTTATATGAAAAAGTCCTTAGTAGAGGTAGTGTATGTATGCATATCTAACCCACAAGTTGTAGAATAGACACCTTCGTGCAAACGCGGCAATTTTTTTAAATATCAAAACCCACATGGATTGGCTTTGCCAAGGAACCAATGCATGGTTCACAAATTGTGTGCATTTTAGGTAATGTTGGAGACAAAGTAAATTGTATGCAAGTTTGTATAACAAATTATAACAGGTGCCGAGCGACGAAGCCTATTTATTCGGTGCTATGCCATTGTAGAGTCGACGACGCGATAGCCGCCCGGCTCGGGCGCCACTTCCCATGAAGCTTGGCTATTGCAAAAGACTCTTCACACTTTGCGTAAATTTACAAATAATCATTAATCATCATCATCATGCATCACTTTGGGAAATCGTGTCTGTCGCCCGCTCGCCGCCGGCGGCGCCGCCGCCGGCGCCGTCACACCGCACCGTGTTCGTACAACGTAGAAGCACCCACCTCACTGTTTGAATAACTCCGAACTACCTACGTTTGATAGATGGACGGCGACGATGACGACGTAGAAAGAGAGTAATTATGTAAATTTGTTATAAATTTTTAATAAAACCCACATATAGCTAGGACTTAAAAGGTAATTATTGTGTATCTCGTGTAAAATATACACATACATACTTAATACATACTCGATTGTTAACTAGGATAGGAAGTACCTGGGCGACCGAGCTTCGCCCGGCGCGGCGTCTACACCTTTCTAGACTTGAAAAAAAAAATAACATTATCTAAATACCAAATTTCATCCTAATCGTTAGAGCCGTTTCTGAGAAACAAATTAATATACAGGGTGTTCGGCACATCGACCGACAAAAATTTTTTGTAGGTAAGTTTTTTTTAACGACAACACGGGCACTCGCTTCCCGTATTGAGAGCTTTTTCGGGAGCATTTTCAAATTTAGACCATATACCGGTCGCGCGGGCACTCTTGAAAATTATCCCTAATTTTGTCGTTCTGTTCTGTCTCTGTGCCTAATTTTGACCACATAGTGAATTATTTGTATGACATGTGGTATACTGTTGGAAAGGGCATGAACTAGCAAACTTTTTAAAAGAAAATGAAGCTATCAATTGCTGTCAGTTTTTTTTTTAATGAATTAAGAAATTAAGATTCTGTCATATTTTTACTCGTTCTCGGGACTTTGGGAGGTCATAAGACCTTTTCATGGTATTAATTCATCAAATAATATTTTTTCTAGAACAAGGACACATCGTAAAATTCAATAAATTTTATTTCGTCCTGATAAAATCATAAATAAAAAAGTTACAAGGGTTTAAAGCTGGGATTTTGGTAATTTTCAAAAATAAAGAAAAAAATCGTATCTCGATACCACGTGACATCTGGCAAAAGGTATCATGGGTCAAAACGTTGCAAATGACCCCACTTACCTAAAAAAAAAATTTGTCGGTCGATGTGCCGAACACCCTGTATAGGTATTTAAATACAAGTTTAGCTCAGTAATAAGTAATAAGGCTGTCCTTTGCTTGCACGATACGTGTGGGGCCGGTACTTTAAAAGAATAGCCCCACTGCATCTCTCCCCGTGTAGTCGTAAAAGGCGACTAAGGGATATGACTCCCATCTTATATTACTAGGTGGTAGGGTTTAACCCGCCCGGGTTGATACCACCGCACCGAATGAAAGGTCGGTCGAAACGGCTATAGGTGATGTAGCCAACCGTGTCAGTTTCCACAAAAAAAAACGTACCTACTTGAGAAGTAGTTTTATTTATTATATAATAATTATAATAAGCGCCTCGCGCTGTAAGTGTTGCATACCGCAACAGTTAATCTGTTATTTCTTTGAAATCATCCATGTTTGAAATACTAAACTTTACCATGTGGCCTATACTTTTATAAAAAAATTTAAGTCATGGTTATTTTTTTAAAAATGTATTTCAGATTTTTCACAGATTTAATTATGCTTTATTTATATTAGAAAAATTCATAGATCTCGTGCATTACACGACCTTCGAGGTGCATTGAAAATGAACTCAACAAAATGAAAAAAAGTACATATTACATTTATATATTTTTTATTATTTTTCAAAAACACAAGCAGCTTAAAAAATGTAAACTAAAATTTAGACAGAAAAAGAGATAAGTTGACATTACGTCTAACTAAAGTAACAAATTAATAAATATCAAATATAAGAATATTATCTAAGGTCTTTCAAAATTAGTTAATAGTACGCTAAGGGGGGGTTCTGTATCGAAATAGATCATTTTTGAAGAACAATGAATTTTTTTTTACAAAAAAAAAATTTGTTTTAATGTTAAATGTAAAAAAAAATTTCTTAATCGTTTCAGTTTCATGCCAGGAACGAAAAAGTCTTCCAACACATAGATCTCTTTCTTTCAGAAATTGTGAAAAACCACAATTTTAGTTTTATTAGTATGGAATAGAAAGAGTTGAATTTTTTTTACCAACTTACACGTGTTACATACATCATAATGGTAATGAAGACTTTTTTGTTACTGTTATGAAACTGAATCGATTAGGCTATAAAAATCAACCACCAATTTTTTTATTTAAATACATAAAATAAATATTTTACATAAAAAAAGCCCAAGGTCCAAAAAAAATTATATAAGTTTTACTCCCTATATGATACAGGCCCCCCCCCCCCCCCCCCTCCCCTTAGCGTACTATTAACTAATTTTGAAAGACCTTATATACTTTAAAGGTTAGGTTAGAAGATGCGTCGCTACGCGACGCATCTTGAGTTTGTAAGTTTGGGTTAACTTAAAAATGTATTGGGTATTTTTTCGAGTAAAGCTGATCGAGTTATTCGCGGACTGTGATTACGGCTCAGGTCATAGAATAATGGCGTGATGCTATATAGCCTTGCGGAAATATGTCGCACAACATTGATAGAAACCGGAAGTAAATAGGTTGAACCGTTCGTGAGTTTTTTTTATTTTTTTATTGAAACTTGACACGGTTGGCTACATCACCTACAGCATCCGTGATGTCAACCCATAACACCGGGTGAACTTGGTGCCACGTCAGTGCTTCCCTTCGGTCGTGCCGGCTACACTGAACTGGACGGAAAACACAAACTATTTACATGGCCGTTTAGACCGACCTTTCATTCAGTGCAGTGGTACCAACCCGGGCGGGTTAAGCCCTACTACCTAGTAATATAAGAAGGGAGTCATATCCCTTAGTCGCCTTTTACGACATACACGGGGAGAGATGCAGTGTGGCTATTCTTTTAAAGTACCGGCCCCACACGGTACCAAGTTGAGTTATATAATAACAGAATATTGTTGCTCATAATGAATATTGGCGTGATGAAGGAGGCCCGTTCGAATTGGTTCAGTAGTTATTTTATTATGCGTGCACAGACAGACAGAAATTCCAACAAGTTTTTCCATACATTTTATTACTTATCTTATCCTTCATTCCTCCAATTTATTTATTTGCTAATTAATATCTTCAATGTACAGACACGCCTATTTTACAGTTTTATCGTATGTATTGATTGATTGATGATGATGACTGATGCAGCAAAGGTAAGTCTTGGCTGGAATGGCACTCGCCTTGGCTGTACTAACTGTATATAATATGTGTGTGTGATGATGAGGGTGCGTGTGTGGGTGTGTGTGTATTTATATTGATTAGACCATATAATAAGCGAAGCAATTCCAAATTATTATTGTTCTTGCAGGTAATTAGTTCTGCAAAACTTATTTAATTAACTGAATAATAAACACGTATAGGTACTATTCCCACAGTGTAGCCGTGTGCGTGCCGTATAAATAGCCTTAAAAACAGGTTGAATAAATATAGCACTTGCAAGCATATTCTCCTATCGAGAGCCAAACTTTATTCATTAAACTTCTGAGAGAGTAGGCAACTTGCAGATATCTCACTCGCTCCTACCTGGTTTTTCGATCGTTCTTTCTGACTCTGACAGACGCGGAGACGGTGGAGTTGCGCTGTGTTGTGTGTGTGTGTGTTCACGGACATGAACGTATGTAGTGGTAGAGTGTAAACATTCCACAAAGTATGGCACAGATGTTACATTGTGTAGGATCGACATGTTAAGTAGTCCTCCTACACTTGTAAGTACTATTTAGTTAGATAAATAAGTGTAGGTATATGCGAGCAACATTGGGACACCTTTACTTAATTACAAGTTTTGCAGTACTACGTACTTACTTTCGATTAGAATTAATAAAAATAAATAAAAATTTTCTTTTTTTTTTATCACAATACTTACTTATCTAAGTATAATTAATTGAAGAAGGCACAAGGCACATAAAGCAGGTCGCATCATTAACAGACCAGCCATTTAAATTATGAACTAAACGATAAGTTGTTACGTTTTCTTGTTAGTACGAACATGTAAATAAATTATTTGGTTTATTGAGTAAAAAAAAGAATGTTTAATAATTTGTAAAAAAATTCTTCCGTGCTTTCCGAAAATTTAAGAAATTAAGGTATCGTAGTTTTTGGAATGAATACCTGAAAACTATCATCGTTTTACCCGACTACTTACGTCGAAAACAAATGTTATGATATGATTTCTATTCAATGAAGACGAAAATAATGGGAGGGTTATTATGCTTAGCAGCTATATTTTGCAGAAGTACAGATTATTAAACATTCTTTTTTTTACTCAATAAACCAAATAATTTATTTACATGTTCGTACTAACAATAGACCCTGCGAGAGGCTCCAGATCAATAAATATTTTTTTATTTCGTTTTTTTTACCTGTAAGTTTAAGTAGGTCTACTTATAAAAATATTTATTCATCTGGAGCCTCTCGCAGTGTCTACTGGTTGCGTTGTCGTCTGTACTCACTCGACATCTCTTCGTGGAAGATATTACACTTGTGAACAGCCCACCCTGCCCCACGCACGCACCCCTCCTCCCTCCCGCCCGCACCCCCTCGTGCACACTCAAGTGGATATGCTACAAGGAAAACTAATTTCTCTTTTAATTTACCGCTGTTCCTTCAGCCAACCCACTCAACTATCTCTCCGCTCGATGTTACTCATAATAACGATTACTCAAATTCCGGTTTATCGATTCCATTTGTCAGTCTGAAAATAAAATACAGTAAATAAAATAGTAAGTACCTACGAGCATGTCAAATCAAACTATTAGTCGTCTGGTTCCAGTATACCACCGCTGACGGTTATGACGTAACAGCTATCGGTACCGTCGACAAAAAAGTCGGATAGACAAATGCTCCCGCCACCAGGTGTTAATATGAACTGTCGTTACTTCGTATTTCAGGCATAGAATTAATATGTACAACCATGTAATAATAATTCTACGTAATTAAGTGACATGACTAGTGAAGCTAGCGCACACGTCATAGTCATATTACTATTCCTTTTTTTACTCGTATTGGCCTTTGATTGAACACAACAAATGTTAGTAGTAAAACAAATAACAAAAAAAAAAAAAAATTATTCGTACACGCGCGAGGGGTAGGTAGCTCAATTACACATATAATACGGACGTGGCTACGCGGTATTATATTCTTTGGCTACGCGACAGCGATACCTAACGCTACTGAGCTAGGCGTCAGCGGGTGTGGCGTGAGGCGCGATGTGCGGAAGCGCGGGCTGAGGTAGCGGCAAACCAGCAATAGACAAGTAATAACTTCAAAGCGTAGTACTATTATAAATTATAACCACATTATAACTGGCCATTTTGTATGATCCGGGAGATGTAGGTACCTACTTATGTAATTAATTACGACAAAGATAGAGAAAGTTTGTATGGGGAACCCATCATTTCTCAAGTTAGAGATATGAAAATTCATATTGAGGCACAGATTACTTAATCGTTACTTCATAACAGATAAATCTCTCCATAGAAAAAGTTCCATACCTACGGCTTTAATAGCCTTATGCTTCACGCCGCCAATCGCTGCGTGCGTAAATGTACCTAAACGATCGAGTTTAAATTGATTATTGCTTTGCAGCTGCGTGCATTTGCGTTTGCGCGCGTGTAGGTATGTTTCGCGCGGCTGACGAATTTTCACTGAATTAGGCTCGCCGGACGGCGGCCCGCTGGGCGGTAGGTAGTTAGCGCGCGCAAGTACATAGAGTGCGTGAGGCCTGCTTTTAGTATGAAATAAAGAATTACGTGTTTCAGCGTTTTTACTAAATCAACCCTTAATATATATTTAAAAAATGTATTTAAGGATTTTAAATTATTTTAAATAATTGCATTTATACTGGGGTTGGCTTTGAAGAGCGGGGTTGAGTTAAGGGGGGAGGTGCCCACGGGGAGAGGGGAAGGGATGATAATCTAATTTGAATGATTTTAATTTAAAATCATTTGCCGCCCATCCGCGTTTCGGTGACAAGACAGCATTACAACAACAAAGACGAGGCTGACATTAATAGGTATACCTACCGACTTATTAATTGATCTTGTGCTGCAGGAACTCGAGCACTTGCAGTTTCTTTGGTTGGTTTCGTGATTTAATGCCGATTAACACTTAGTAAGTACAGTAGCCAGTTAAGTTAATGCTGTATGTACACCAATAGTCTAACTATCGATACTAACAGTAAAACAAATAAAACATCAATACCGATGACATATTATGTCATCACATCATCTGTCTGTCTGCCTACTGTTTTAAAGGCTCTTTTTCATTGCTTGTTCTAGAAGTAGGTACTGTATCGGTCGAGATACAGACTAAAAAAAAATTTGGAGCTGACGACAAAACAGTAACAATATCTTTAGGGCTAGAAACAATTTGTTGTCCTAATGGAGCGGGAGAGGGAGAGGGAGAGGATTTTTATTATACCGAACGTCTACCGCGAGCGAAGCCGCGGGAAAAAGCTTGTACTAATAATAAATATGTTAGGTGGGGCGTGAATGGGCACCTGTCAGGCCGGCATGGCATTCGCAACCCTCACATACGAGCGAATGTCCATGGGCGTCGTTAGACGTATTATGAGTGGCTTGGCGCCATATGTCGCGCTATCAATAAAAAAAAAGGGATGGGCATGTAGCAAGTTACTTTGTTTTATGAGATACTGAGTTTGTAGACTGAAACTAAAACTAAATTGACGATTTTTAGAAATCCTTTCTGTATGTATGTGTGTAGGTATGTTCGTTTTTTTTTTCCTCCGTAATTCTTAAACCGATTATCTGAATTCGATTAAACTTCGTACAAGCACATTAACCTATACAAGACACAGGATAGGCTAAATAAAATTCAGTCCCGGTTACTCTAAGATGTTATTCCCATAGAAACCGAAATGTTCCGCGCGCCGGAATTTACTGTACGAATTTAATTTACTGTACGAGCGAGCGCGGGTGGCAGCTGGCGGCAGGCGGCGCGTAGTCGGGTACCGCACCGCACCGAGCGGCCGCATATTATAAAAAGACAAAATTTTAAATTGATTTGATCGTATTATTTTGACTGGGAATCACGCCTTACTCATATGGTACAAGTTGGGATGCATGTAAGCTAAAATATAACGTCACCGACACGAAACATGTACCGGGAAAATGGTCAATGCTTAGTTCCTAAGTAACGCATATACGAAACACATATATCAGCAAAATGAGGAAGGTGGCGCAAATACAATAAATAATAAAAATCATAATTATTATTATTATTTGCAGGCACAGCGAGTCATCAAAGTTGGACGATTTTTTTTTAATTCGTTTCAAGAGTAACCATGACAACCCGATTTTTTCATATTTTTTTAAATTAATTGTTTACCAAGAGAGCATGCATACGTCGTTACGACATAGTACATTGTATTCTCCACGTGCCCGTGATTGCACGTTTAAAGAACAGCGGCAGGAGTGCGAAGCGACTCCTACGTAATCTGTGCTCCTACGCCAGATTTTTTTTTATTGAAATCTCGGCATGTGGCGCTGAGCCACCCATAAGGTGTCTAACCACGCCCGTGGACATACGGTCGTATGCGATGGTTGCGATTGCGAATGCCATGCCGGCCTGACAGACAGGTGCCTATTCAGGCCGCGAGAACCCGAAGACAATGAAGGATCCGAGACTATACTTGGGGGGAAATATATTTTATTCTATACATGGCCTTGTGCATTGTATAGTGCAGTATTTTAATGAAGTAGGTACTTAATTGAGTTGATTATAAGTGTATATGTCATTACCCGTGAACATTCATGTAAACAATAAACCTTCTCGAAGAAAATAAGTAACTAAGGGCCTGCCCGAAAGCCGAGCTTCGTTCAAGTTAACGATATTCTTCTCGATGTAATAAATAAGGGCGAAGCAGAAGGCCGAAGGTTTAGGTAAACGATAAACCTTCTCCCACCCTCTTAGATAGAATATAATATCGTTTACGCGAACGCAGAAGGATATTATTTACCTGAACGGAGCTCGGCCTTCGGCCTCGCCATTAGTAACTTAGTTTCTTCGAGAAAAATATCGTTTACCTGAAAGGAGCTCGGCCTTCGGCCTCGCCAGTAGTTACATACTTTATTCGATAAGGTTTATCATTAACCTGAACGCAGCTCAGACTTCGGCCTCGCCCTTAATTACTGACTTTCTTTTTTGAAATACGAATTTCACGCGAGCGAAGCCGCGGGCAAAGCTAGTTAATAATAAAAATACTTATTAAGTATTTAACTGTTTCTTGTACACTAACAACAGAATGAGTTCCAAATATTTCCAAAGATGGTTACAAATATTTCAGCGCACACATAATTGAAATAATAAAATACCTAATTGCTAAAATGCTGTCGGTGGTTATTGAACATCATTTTTTGACCATAAGAACAACACCGTGCCGCTGCTGATGATAAAATCTCTCCTCCTTTTGGCTAAGCTGTAGTCTAGTAGGTAGATAAAACAGATGTATTACCTAGCACGGACATGAAAAATTGTGTATAAGTCTATTCAAACCATAAACTTTCTGAGGCACCGCAAGAAAGAGTCATTCATTATAAAACCATACACTTTCACTGTTTCAAAGATGTTTTCTGTTTTATCCCGATTTTTGTCGTCACATAACATTGCCTCAACCTTCGATCGTTCACGGTCACGATTCATTCATACAGTGGCGGCCGCCGTCAAATGGGATGAATCTATGCTAGCACCTGTTGTCCACGGCGCGTTGGCGGCGGCAGAGCGGCGGGCGGGATTCGGCGTGTCGTCGTCGGCGGCGGCGAGGGATCGAGACGGGACGAGGGACGGAGGGACTGAGGGACGGAGGGACCGAAGGCCGTGTCGTCACCTTCGGTTGGGGAATGGGTCGTCCCCCTGACTCGCGTCGAATGAACCCGACGGTAACCTTGACCTGCAGCGCAGGCCCTACCCAAGTGTTATCTCTGATGCCTTCGATTGAAATAGCGTATTTATAGAACAAGGACAGATTGATGTGACTTCTACTTAACTAGTGCTTAACTTATATTATATATTCTATTAACTTATATACATATATATATATATATACATTCTACTTAACTTATATGATATGACTGTTCATTATATAAACGTTTACTGTTCTCCTATCGAGCTATCCATCGATCGAGACTTTGTAGTAGGTATCTACAAATTTGTAGTTATTCGGATTTGTCGTTTTGATTTTATTTATTTAACCCGATGCACATTAATAAAATCTACGCGAACTGTTTGCAGAACAATTCACCCCCAGTCCTAATATTCTAAGAAATAAATTTCTAAATAATTTATGTACGATGTCGGTGTGTGCATAGTGTATTGTAGAGTGTGGCTGCAGTACGGGCAAATCAATCAATGAACATAACGCATAGAGAGATAAATGATAATAAATGCGTACCTATGATTAAATTTAAAGATTATTCCAACAGCTCATTCTGTATTCGCGCCTACATAATATTGTTCTCATGTCGTGTAAGTGCATTGACATACGAGTACCCGTAGCTTACGGTAATTATAATAGTGTCGTACAAACCTACTAACTCCATTGACAAACTCATGCGTCGTAGTAGGTACCTACCTACATATGTATTAATATATCTTATCTTATCGAATCATAGTACAAATATTCAACTCTAAATATTGATATCTCTCAACACTTTCCAGTTACATTTTGTTCACTGACAGTGAATGACGAACTTCAAAAGGTTTCTTTGGGTGGAAAATAGAAAAAGTTACGTTTAGCAATTCCAAAGGATCGTATGTGATGTGATGTGCCTATCTGTGTTCACTGTGTACGTTCTGGAATGAATATTGTTTTGTTGATAATATAATTTAAGGTAAGGAGAGTTTACGTTTATCGCATATATTTCGGTACGTGTTAATATGTAAGTACCTATTTGTCTACATAACAGAACGTGATCTACATAACACGCTAGGTATACACTACAGCTCTTCGAACAATCTAAATTGCCTATAATATACTTTCTATCTAAGTTGTCTGAATTTTTTCGCATTAAAAATAACACGAAACCTTCGTTCGCAAACAAAAATTCAATTAACGACGCGCCGTCAAACAAAAAGTTACAATAAAGAATTTCATCAAATTAGGCGAATCGTCAAAACTATATTTAGTGAGGCTTTCGGCCAACTAAGCTTCAAGCACTTTTATAAATAAAATACACAACTATGCATTGTGTAACACGACAGATTTCACGAATCTCTACCACAAATAACGTAGGTAACTTATAATGCGGTGAGAGCAGATAGTGTGCCGCCACATTGCGGGGAAAGTTTTTTTTTTCACTTGATAATAAGTATAAATAAATTTTCAAGTATTTGGTGAAACTCGTGTTCGTTGAATTATACGTAGAAGTTTGCATAACCTAGATTAGAGCATAGCCGCGGTCTCCGTCAGCGCGTATGTGTGTGTACGTGTACCTACTCTAGCTACCTGCATACTCTACTTACTAGCGCACGCACGATCACACTACTCGCGCAAGCCCGCCGACTGTTACTTTTTACCCAACTTGGCTACATCACCTACAACATCCGTTATGTCAATCCATAACACCTTGGTGAACTAGGTGCCATGTCAGTGCTTCCATTTGGTCGTGCCAGCTATAGTCCGGGGATTAGTGGGTCGTTTGTATGGGGTACCTTGCGCTGAATGATTAAAGCAATTCCTTTCGCTCAGGTATACCTTGGGTCCATCTGAGCTGATTAAGCCCGGTAGCCACCGCCGGGGGGGGGGGGGGGGGGGGGGGGGGGGAAATTAAATCAAATGTATAAGTTCACTTGAATTTTTTTTCTAAAAAAATTTATTTGTTTAAAAATCTGTATGATTATTATTTACTTAAAAATTATTTTAAAGGGGCTAACTAGTCTAATATTTAATTACATATGTAAAATGTAAGTATGGCTTACATATAAAAAATATGAAAAAAAAATCATAAACGCCTTGCGTCGGAGCTATTATGTAGTTTGATAGCGTTAACCGAGATTCGTTCTGAACTACATAAATTAAACATTTTATGTTTTTTGTCTATTTTTCTATGATGACTGACAGCAAACATACCGTGCATCCTAGAACCTTGCGGTTATTCCCGGCTGGATGGCAAGAGGCCCGATGGTATCACCCTAGTGCCATGGGCTAAGGGTAGGTCATTGATGTGGGACGCCACTTGTGTCGACACATTGGCTCCAAGTCACGTTCGGGCCTCTTCAAGAGCGGCTGGCGCGGCCGCGGCCGGAGCGGAGAGCCTCAAACGCAACAAATATTCAAATATAATTCAAGATTTCGAATTGGTTGCGTTTGCGCTTGAAACCCTCGTTCCGTGGAGCAGTGAAGCCAAAAGCCTCTTGAAGAGGCTTGGGCCTCTGCTTCGCAATCAAGGGCCTACTTCATTCAAAGGGTAAGCCTTGCCATCCAGCGGGGTAATGCAGCAAGTGTTCTAGGATCATTTGAAAATGCCCCTTTTGATAGTTATTTTAATGTTTGTTAGGTAGGTTTATTTCTTCAGTTATTGAAGGTGTGGATCTAAGCTTGCGATGGCTTCACCGAACATATCCGGGCCCATCGCCAGTAGAGGAGGGTATTAATCGAGGCCGGGACTAGCGAGTGGCCACTCTAAATTTCCTGCGCATGCTTCACGTTTCGGCTCGCTTCAAGCCCTCGTCAGCTAGCCTGCGTTGACTAGGACGCGGGGAAACCACCAGTCCCGCTCTCGACCTCCCTCTCTCTACCTATCCATATTCTGTAGGATGCTTCCAGTGACGTTTTCGAAGCTCTCTCCATATATGAGCTTAGCGTCGATCTTGGGAGCCCTAGATTCTTGAAGAGACTGTAGAGCGACTTCGCTGGTAGTCCTCTTGCTCCGACTTCCACACTTACTATTCATTTAAACCCCCTTATTATTACTTACCACACTTATTATTACTTTTTTATATTTTATGTAAATAAAGAGAGTTTTTTTTATAATAAATCCATTAGATGTTTATCCATACTCGGACAGGGAGTAGTGTATTACAAAATTTAGGAATAATGTTATGATGTGGTATTGTGCATCGAGCAAAAAATTATCTTTTTTTATGGAAACTGACACGGTTGGCTACATCACCTACAACATCCGTGATGTCAGCCCATAACACCGGGTGAACAAGGTGCCATGTCAGTGCTTCCCTTCATTTCATATCGGCTACACTGATTTCGACGAAAAACACGAACTACTTATTTACATAGCCGTTGCGGCGACCGACCTTCGTCCAATAGAGAAATTGATAAAAAACATTTCAATAATACTGTGGTTTGAAGCGAACAGGAACCTTACACTACAATATCTTAGTTGCTACTCAAAACTAAACTTACAATAAAGATTAGTATAAAATATAATTATATTAAAATTTACATTATTAATGTCAAATAAAAAAAAATATTATAATGTCAGTCGTCAAATTATATAAAAATTGTCAAAGTAAAAAGAAAAATATCAAAAATAAAAAAAAAAATAAAAATTTATGTAACACAATAAGGGATACAAGTTCCTCGGAGCAGGTTCAGCGATAGGAGCTGTAGAACAGACTGAATGACCCTACAATTTGTCTGTGTCCCGTCCATTGACTTTTAAAAAGCCGTCCCAGAAACTCCGGAGACATAAACTAACACCTACATAATATACCGAGTGATTGATGACCATAGGTCATACATAAAGCAAACCAGGTACTCGATAATTTAATGTGTACGTTGCTCATTTCTATTCTACATAAAATATTTTATATTCTAGTCTGTGTAAAGTAAAAATGATGAATTCTTTATTCTAATAAAATATAAATATGTGGCTATTATGTAACTACACATGCGCGCAAGAATCTAATACGGTGGGGGTTACTTATACTGAAATTAATGAAAAAATTGTAACCGGTTACTATACTACGAGTCCTATACTATACTGTAGTTACTATTCACGAAAGTGGTTACCGTGGATAAGTATAAAAAAAAATAAAGTTCACCGTAGAACAAAATTCCATCTGACTTTTTTGCTCCAAATAGGCTCAGGAGTTTGCTTTAAGACCTATGGTCATCAAATACCCGGTATAGAAATGTCATAACCACATAACCAATTTTCCGCACTACCCATCTACTCTACTCACAATCCCAGGTATGACTGGCAGATAATGCCTTTAGGCTTTAAGTCCGCCTTTTGTCACTTTTTGTGCAATAAAGTATATTTTCATTTCATTTCATAACGAGGTATTTTAGTATGTTTTAAATAAACTGCTGTAATTTAATTTAATTACAAAATAAAATATAAACTAGACCTATCAAATTAAAATTTCCTAAAACTACAATTAAAATCTTAATATAACATACCTATAACCTGATGTCATATACATATTATTTTGTAATCAGTAGTATTCAATTCCGTGACCGAAATGAATATCCAAACTTAAATGAACGTCCATACAGACACTCATTTGTACGCATGCGCATGGTGCGTGTCGTGACATAAACCGGTTTATTTAAGTTATCAACAAGTTTGTGAGAAGTGAACCCCTGAGGGCCCGAAAGTAATCGAGAAACAGGTTACGTGCCTGTGGAGAGAAGATACACTAACATTGTTGCCAACTGGAAATCTTGTATCAACTCAGCGGTGCAAGCAAGTAGGTATGTAAGTACTAGAAAAACTATTTACAAAGTTCTCCTAAGCAAGGGAGAAATATTATGCACATAGTATATAAATAAATAACGTTCCACCATGCCTGCATATAGTCTGCATAGCATTCTTAAACAAACAAGTGCAAATCACTTTTTGCACTTCAATTCAAATCACTACACAAAAGTATACTTGCCCGACTGTATAAAAATGTGAGAACACATTTCACGAGGTTCGCAAATAAATGAGTGGTTATGTTTTAACTGAAATGTGTGCCAAGGTTGTACACGGCCAAGTGAAAGCAGCGAATATTACCTACCAGTCCAACTTGTTGCCGGATCTTACTGTACTTGCTTACTATCTAAGTATACACACACCACTATACGACAGACAATATTTGCTCATTCACCTATTGCGAACGAACGCGAAACAAGTTTTCGAAATTCTGAGAAAAATCTCGTATTCACAAAGACCTCTGAAAATACATAAGTTTCAACGACTTATCCACGGTAACCACTTTCGTGAATAGTAACTACAGTATAGTATAGTACTCGTAGTATAGTAACCGGTTACAATTTTTTCATTAATTTCAGTATAAGTAACCCCCACCGTATTAGTTTCTTGCGCGCATTTAAATGTGTAGTAACATAATAGCCAAATATTTATATATTATTAGAATAACGAATTCATCATTTTTATTTTACATAGACTAGAATATAATATATTTTATGTAGAATAGAAATGAGCAATGTACAATTTAAACTATTAAATACTACAATTAAAATCTAAAACTAAAAGTTCTACCAAAAAGTATATTATTATATATATTGTATTTATGTTCTTTATTTGACATTTTTAAAAACATTTATATTAATTTTACATATATTATAACTATAAAAAGTAATAAAAATACACAAAATTAATACGAACAAATAAAAACGGTAATGCCGCCGGCGGCGGGAGGCAAGCCTCCAAGCACGCCGGCGGGTGCAGGCCGTGGCTACGGAGCTCTCAGAGACGACGCGAGGCAAGCTACGAGCGATAGGTGGTGGTACTAGACTCGTAGGCCACCACCACCCCCATCTCGGAGAGCTCCGTATCCGCCGGACTGCAAGGCGACGTCACGCAGCTCTTCGATGCTTCTTCGGCCTCGTACGTGCGTCGCCGTCGCGCACCCGGTAGCGAGGACTGAAGACGGGGCGCGAGGCCCCGATAGCCCCAAACCGGTCGGGTGGTAGACGTAGACGTAGTCGTTCCGCCGTTGGTGGTGTGACGGGAGCGCGTCGTTGGTTCGCCGTCGTCGCCGGCAGACGCGGGCGATGGAGTGACGAACCGTGGTGGAAGCACCGAATTAAAAGTATCGGGAAGTGGCATACAACGCACCGACTTGAGGCGCGCTATTGGGGAGCATTCGGCACCCTCTCTTTCGCGAGCAGTCAGTCCGCCGAACTGCGCCGCTCAGGCAGGTCACGTTTTTGTATTCGTCCGTCCGTAAAAGGGAGAGATAGAATATCATGCATTCGCATACACAAAATATGAGCGTGAAAAGGATGGCTATACGTTACTCCGTTCGAGACGAGAGCATACGAGTGTCAGTCACTGAGAACATGCAGTGGCGACATGCAGGTTTCTAAACCTATCTTGTAACGCATGGCACAAGTCTTTATATGAATATAAAGGCGACCGCGCAAGCCGCGACGCAAAAAGTTAAAGTATACGAAATCTAATTTGGAATGTACAAGCGTTGTCCTCTACACGTATCAAATTGCCATTTAACCGTCTTACTCTATCGACGTTCTCAGAGCGGAAACGTAACATGATATATGAGGCGCTCGCGCACTTACGCTGTTTCAAATATTGGCAATATATAGAAGAAACTCCAATCACACTATCCCTTTTCCGTTCACGGAGTTTGCATCTGCACGTCTTATTCTAGCCTATGTTACGTATGTGTGTAACATTTTAGCTTAGTGTGCTTCTGTGAGAGAGATTCTCTTTTTCTACCGGTAAAATGTATGACGAGGCCTGTCCAGAAGGTAGAATGTCGTTGGGTGGAAGGTGGTTTATTATTAGGTATACTGTGGAACATTGAAATTCTATAAAATTCTCTATAATTTAACTGACATTTTTTAATACCTGTATTACGAAATTCTACACGCTCATACCACAGAGTATTATTAGGATCACACGGTCAACTAAGTTCGGTAAATTTGTATTATTTTCGAGAGATGCGCCGCAAAAGTAAGGGCTTGTTCCGGATCACTACGTGCCTAGATTCCATCAGTCAGCCTTTCGAAGGGGAGGGGGAGCTTTCCAATGAGAGTAGTCAGAAGTTGATGTTACATCGAAGTTAGATAGGAAACGCTGTACATCTCGGTTTCATTTTTTTTTATTTATTGAAAGCGCGACATATGGCGGCGAGCCCCCTATAAGGTGTCTAACGACGCCCATGGACATTCGGTCGTATGCGGGGGTTGCGAATGCCATGCCGGCCTGACAGGTACCCATTCACGCCCCTCTTGAAAGATCCGAAACTGTACTTGGGGGGGAATATATGAGCAGGGAGAGAGTTCCAGAGTTTACCGGTTCTGTAGAGGAAAAATCTGCAGAATCGATTGGTACGCATCCGCGGTAAGTCCAGCGTGTAGGGATGCAATTCCTGCCCAGTGCGTGTGGTGCGGAGGGAGAAGGTGTTTCAGTTACCTACACAGACGTCATTCAGGGAGAGATTTTATTTTCGGACTTCGAGTGCTCATCTGCAGCCTCTATGTGCTCCTCTCACGTATGTAGTTTTACTTTAGCTTTTAATTAAATTAGAGTCAACAAGGTGTCGATAGATATCCCAGTTCGTTTTCTTGTTATGCATTGCAGTGTCTTGGCGATTTTTGACTTGGCTAGAGACGGTAACTACGAGTATTATTGGCGAGTGGTCCGAGGACAGTTCAAAACAGCTCTCACTCTTGGTGAGGTCATCGTGAATACCCTTGGTTATGAAGAAGGTCTGGAATCTTTTTCATGTATGTGCGCAAGTATGTAGGTCAGCCTAGATACTACTTTTAGATTCTCCGAAACCTGATAAGCAACTTGAAGACCCAAAATCACATCGCCCTATAAGTCTACTTCCAACTGCATCTAAAGTATTCGAGTCTCTGCTGCTGCTTCGGCTACTGTCCCAAATTTCAGCTAGAGATATAATACCGGACCACCAATTCGGATTTCGCCATAAGCATGGGACAGTTGACCAGAACCACAGGCTATTCAAACAAATTCATCAGTCTTTCGAAACAAAAAAATACTGCGTTGCTGCCTTCTTAGACATCTCCCAGGCGCTTGACAGTGTGGCAAGAGGGGCTCCTCTTCAAAATAAAACAGAACCTCCCATCAAAAATTTACCACGTCCTCAGGTCCCTCAATGGACGTCATTTTCTGGTGAAATTTGGTGATGAAACATCAGAACTATTTCCAATCGAAGCTGGATTACCACAGAGAGTGTACTCGGACCAATATTGTATCTTCTCCACACGACTGACTTACCCACATCCTATGAGATTACAACAGGAGCATTGCCGAAGTTACAGCTGTTCTTGAATCCCACGAAGATCCAGTAACTGCTTCCTCCATGAACAGCATCAACGACACGTCACTCTGCTAAAAAGTGGAGGATAAAGGCAAACGACTACACCTCTGCGTTAGTCAGGCGCGCGCCATATGTCGTGCTTCCCATAAAAAAAAAGTCGGCAAGTGCGAGTTGGACTCGCGCACCAAGGGTTCCGTATCATCAGCATCACTCAATATATTTGTAGGTATTATGTATGTACAAAAACAATTGTTTTGGAAAATCCCGAACCGCCTAAATAAACACTAAAGTAATGGTTTTTGACTGTGCGGCATTCGTGAAGTTGAAATATACAAAAATATAATTCTTATATGACATAACGACATATCCTTTTCGGATTTTATCTTTACTTGTGAGACCTTGCTTCTTGCCAAATTTCATTACTCTAGCTAGGACAACGGTAAGTATCCTATAGGCTTTGATTTCATTTGAGTGAGTTTGCAATTATTAAAATTTCCCATAAATAGCCGTATCTTTTGATTATATTGATTTAGAAGCTTTCATTTTCTATAGCTCGAAGGGATCGCAGACGTTAGTATTTCATATTAATTTCAATTTGATAGCTTGACTCGTTACTGAGAAAAAGGGTATTGACACACAAAACAAGATTTTTTTTAATATCATATAACTACAAGTTTAAAATTTTAGGATTTTTTCCTTTACGTGTGCTATGAGACCTTGCTTCTTACCAAATTTTATGATTCTAGGTTGACTTGATTGGAGTGAGTTTGCGAGTATGAAATCTGACATAGATGGCCGTATCTTTTGATTGCGTTGGTTTAGAAGCTTTAATATTCTACACCTTAAAGAGATCGTAGATCTTAGTATTTCATATTAATTTCAATTTGTTATCTTTATCCGTTCCTGAGAAGAAGGGACCTTGACATACAAAAGAAACATTTTTTTTTTATGTCAATAACTACAATTTTCCTATTTTCGGATTTTTTCCTTTACTTGTGCTATAAGACCTTGCTTCTAACCAAATTTTATGATTCTATGTTAACAGGAAATACCCTATAGGTTTTGATTTGTTTTGAGTGAGTTTGCGAGTATGAAGTATGACATAGATGGCCGTATATTTTGATTGCGTTGATTTAGAAGCTTGAATATTCTACACCTTAAAGAGATCGTAGATCTTAGTATTTCATATTAATTTCAATTTGTTATCTTGATCCGTTCCTGAGAAAAAGGGACCTTGACATACAAAACAAACTAAAAAAATTTTTAATGTCCCATAGCTATAAATTTACAATTTTCGATTTTTTCCTTTACTTGTGCTATAAGACCTTGCTTCTTACCCAATTTTATGATTCTATGTTAACAGGAAATACCCTATAGGTTTTGATTTGATTTGCCGGTAGCAAAATATGTGACTTAAATGGCCGTATCTAGTGATTTCGTTGACTTAGAAGCTTAAATTTTTTACACCTCTGAGGAAACGTAGACCTTAGTATTTGATATTAATTTCAACTTGATACCTCTACCCGTTCCTGAGAAAAAGGGTCTTGACGGACAGACACCCAGCCAGACGGACAACAAAGTGATCCTATAAGGGTTCTGTTTTTTTCCTCTTTTGAGGTACGGAACCCTAAAAAGGTGAGCAAAGCGGTGAACGCCTCCTTCACCACTAGGAGGAACACATACGTTCCTGTAAATGGCGTTTAGTCCCCACAACGACCACGTCAGGTACCAGGGATACAAACACAGACTGGAGGAAGCATATAATATTCCATCAAGCGGAAACAACTCGGTTGACAGCTGAGGAAATTACGCTGGATGCTAAACAAGAAATCGGAACTCCACCTGGAAAATAAACTCAAAGCATTATTCAAGCCCATCTGGACTTATGGAATCCAGCTGTGGGGTACAGCATCTCAGTTCAATATTTACATCTTATAAAGGTTCGAATTATGAAATGCTTCGTCTTCGTCTAGTAACAAGCGCTCCATCCGTGGTACGCGACAAACGAAATAATCCATCGGGACCTCGAGTTCCCAACTGTCAAGGGCTGATATAGTGACTTAAACCAAAGCATACAAAAAAAGGATCGATAACCACCCTGGCCATGAACCTCATTGGATCCCACTACTCAACCTCGTCGGCTAAACACAGGACACCACAAGATCTGTTAGATAGTTAGCATAACAGCACGGTGAAGATAGTGAGTGACAATGGTCACTCACTTACAAAGTCAAAAGTTTCAAAAATTCACATGAACTGCTCAATGTCCCAAGTAGGTGAGATATCGCAGAAGGATAGAAGCGATATTAAAAAATAAAAAAAACCTAAGTTGCACTCCGGGAGTGCCGGCAGAAGTGAAAACTTAAACATCAACGTTGTGCATTTTTGAATATTTTGGAATGGTTAGGGAATAATTTCGCACGAATTGTTTTATTTATCAGTATAAAAGTACTATCATTTATGTGGTAAAATACAATATTCATGTATTGCGCTATCGTAGACAATCATGACAATTTACATTACATAAAAAATTTAACACTACAGAACTATTATAATTATTTTACATCAAAAAGTTTATTTCTCAGAAAAATCAACTTTCATTCATAATTTCAACGAATCTTACGCTTTTTCGATCAGGCTACGGATCTGACGCGAGTTTAACATTTTTTACCCATCTAAAAAAGTGCCAAGCGCCGCTAAATAAGTTTCGAATCGTACGCTTTTTCGATCAGGCTACGGATCTGACGCGAGTTCTGACGCGAGTTTAACATTTTTTACCCATCTAAAAAAAGTGCCAAGCGCCGCTAAAGAAGTTTTCACTTCAATAAATATAATACTATTTTCGTGGTTGGTATTTCCCACAGAGCATGAAATGCGCGCGCCCGCCCCTACTAGAGGCGCCGCCGCCGTGAGCGCGATTTCTCTACAACGCCGTTCAAGCCTGTGGGCGTGGCCTATGACTTACATATGTGTGTTGTGCGTGTGCATTTGTTTTGTGCGTGTGCCTAACTTGCTCCTCTTTGTGTGTAGTGTCGATACTAGCACACACACACACACAAATACGAAGCGCTAGCAGCTCAGCGTACGGTTATTGGGTTTCAAATATCATCGCTTAGGGCGCCTCTAGTAGGGGGCGCGGGCAGTAGGTATTTGATGCTCTGTGGTATTTCCCATTCATTCAACAAAGTTCTCACCAGTTGTCTCACCAATAATTTATAAGTTTTGCTTATAAATCTAATTAATAAAACAAATTAAAATATATTTTAATTAAAACCTCCACAAAAATTACTAAATAATTATGTAAATTTATTTAGAACCCCCTAGCTCATAAACCAAATTAACGATAACAAATCAAAATACATTTCAAATCCTCCAACTAAAATGAATAAAGAAATATGTACGATTATGTGAAACCCCCTAATGTGGTATTACGGGTTATATTAGGCTTAGTAGTTATGTTTATATAACCTGAACATATGTGGTCTAGGGGCGCTGGCGTGTTTCCTCCGGAGGGAGCTACAATTCGGATTTAGCCGGGAACCGACAGCACGTAATATGGAAACTTTTCCAGTCCGTATTACAAACTTATATAACATTGAATAATTCATGGCTGCTGAAAAGTTGCATCTTTAGGGGTGCTTCCAAGTGTCACAGGCAGTTGTCGACACTGACTGCCGTGTCGCCACGCCCCCGCCTCGCCTCCGCTTGCATCCTCGTCGACACACACACTTTAGTGCAGGTGGACTAGCAGTGGCGATTCCTTTAAGTTACCTACCTAGTCCAGGACTGTAACTATAAAAATAAATCTAACTATAAACAAAAATAATCGTCCGTAGGACCATTGTCCCCATGATTGAAGCGGCGTTCCCCCTCTAGATCGCCAGGCTGATCCGCTGCTTGATCCGTTACTTCCGTACCAAAAATTGTACAAAGGTAGAATCGTTTTGAATTATTGTATAATTGAATCGCTAAGACCTACCTGTCTGCCTGCCACCTCTCCAATCCATATTTTTACTAGATCTACATACAAAGGGATGAGTAAATAAATTGCCCTCACTGATCTCTGCATAATATAAATTATTAATATACATAATGTATATTATCGATATTATCGTTGTTAGTTTATCGATGCACACTATTTCGAACGAATACGCAGCCCGCCCTAGTCCGCACCACTTACAGCTTCGGAACTTCGCTGGAATACTTTACCAAATCAGATGCAATTCCCTTTGCAATTCAAAAGTGTTTTGTTCAAAATTCTCTTCACGTGCGCTTTCTAACTTTACACTCAGGTACTTCTTGTACTTTAACATACTTTTTCCATCATTTGCAATCATTGCCAGTGTGTGCAATAAGTAAGCCATTTCTTTCCAATTTAAATAAGTAGAACCACGTCTAGTAGAACTCGAATAGAGAAGATCCCGACTACTTATAACATATTCTACTGCACTTGAAGATCTACTGGTCCTGCAGCGGGAGCACAAATGCGTCGATAAGCCTATATCGATCGATAAACATCTATTTGCTTCGTTCGACGAAGTAGAATAGAAGAAGACGAATAGATGTTTATCGATCGATATAGGCTTATCGACGCATTTGTGCTCCCGCTGCTCTTTGCTTTGTTTATCGTGGTCGAGTTTTTTTATCATTTTCATTCATATTTTTATTGCTGAACCCGTGGCTCAGCTCGTGTTGTTACCAGTTTAGAGAAATCAGTTTCATATTCAATTCAAAAATAATTTGTGTAAATGAGTTCTATAACATAAGAAACATGGTGGTATGTATGAAAGATGTGTGAAGATTTGAAATAGATTCTGCAACGAGTAAAACCTGACAATCCTCCACAATACCTTTCAAATTCAAATTCAAATTCAAAATTCACTTTATTTGTAAGTAAAATAACAAAGTTACATTATAATGCAATTTATCTTGAACTTACATCGTCAAAAACAATTTATACAGTTAAATATATTTCATTAATTTAGATTTAACATTTACATATTTTTTATAATTAAATTCATCACATTTACATACATTAAATAACTAGGTTCCATTAAACACTTGTACATTTGTCCTTGTCGTTTCCAGTACATATAATATTCTTAATGAAATACTGTTTACTGCATGGCTACTTACTACGAACAACACCTCGATGGTTTACTCTCATGGCAGCAATGTTCTTGATGGAATAGTGTTTACTGTATGGATACTATTTACGAACAACACCTCAATGGTTTACTCTCATGGCAGCAATATTCTTGATGGAATAGTGTTCACGGCATGGATACTAACTACGAACAAAACCTCAATGCTTTACTATCATGGCAGCAGTATTCTTGATCGAATAGTGTTTACTGCATGGGTACTATGTAACTACGAACAACACCTCAATGATTTACTCTCATGGCAGCAATATTCTTGATGGAATAGTGTTTACTGCATGGGTACTATGTAACTACGAACAACACCTCAATGATTTACTCTCATGGCAGCAATATTCTTGATGGAATAGTGTTTACTGCATGGGTACTATGTAACTACGAACAACATCTCAATGATTTACTCTCATGGCAGCAGTATTCTTGATGGAATAGTGTTTACTGCATGAGTACTATGTAACTACGAACAACACCTCAATGATTTACTCTCATGGCAACAGTATTCTTGATGGAATAGTGTTTACTGCATGAGTACTATGTAACTACGAACAACACCTCAATGATTTACTCTCATGGCAGCAATATTCTTGATGGAATAGTGTTTACTGCATGGGTACTATGTAACTACGAACAACACCTCAATGATTTACTCTCATGGCAGCAGTATTCTTGATGGAATAGTGTTTACTGCATGGGTACTATGTAACTACGAACAACACCTCAATGATTTACTCTCATGGCAGCAATATTCTTGATGGAATAGTGTTTACTGCATGGGTACTATGTAACTACGAACAACACCTCAATGATTTACTCTCATGGCAGCAATATTCTTGATGGAATAGTGTTTACTGCATGGGTACTATGTAACTACGAACAACACCTCAATGATTTACTCTCATGGCAGCAATATTCTTGATGGAATAGTGTTTACTGCATGGGTACTATGTAACTACGAACATCACCTCAATGATTTACTCTCATGGCAGCAATATTCTTGATGGAGTAGTGTTCACTGCATGGGTACTATGTAACTACGAACAACACCTCAATGATTTACTCTCATGGCAGCAATATTCCTGATGGAATAGTGTTTACTGCATGGGTACTATGTAACTACGAACAACACCTCAATGATTTACTCTCATGGCAGCAATATTCTTGATGGAGTAGTGTTCACTGCATGGGTACTATGTAACTACGAACAACACCTCAATGATTTACTCTCATGGCAGCAATATTCTTGATGGAATAGTGTTTACTGCATGGGTACTATGCAACTACGAACAACACCTCAATGATTTACTCTCATGGCAGCAATATTCTTGATGGAATAGTGTTTACTGCATGGATACTAACTACGAACAACACCTCAATGGTTTACTCTCATGGCAGCAGTATTCTTGATGGAATAGTGTTTACTGCATGGATAATTAACTACGAACAACACCTGAATTATCTTCAAATCTCACGCTCAACTCTTTTGCTACTACCTACCTAGATTCCACTATATTAATCTAATCTCAAACATCCAAAGTTTGAATGTAAGAAATCTATGTAAGGGATAAGTTCGTCTTTGCACCTTATGTAAATATTTCTAATGTACTTGCTACCTATTTTAACTATTTAAATTTTTAATTTTAATTTATTTTAGTTTTATTTTAATTTTAATTATTTTAATTTTTTTATATTGACATAATTGAATTTTTAACCTTTGACAATTCTATTGATGCGAAGTATTTTAATTTTGCTCTAGTTTTAATTGCCTTTCCATGCACAAAACTGTTTTTTTTTCTCTGTATTCTTATAATTTTTAGTTATGTACCTATGTTATTGCTTAGGCTAAAATTATTAGTCCCTTGCCATGGCTAGACCCAGAAAGTTACAATTGTAAATTTGTTTAACTAAAATGTGACGAACTCAAATGTACCGATGGTACCTAAGATGGAAATGAATAAATGAAATGAAACTTATTAATGTTGAATGTTTATTGGAGCAATAAAGCATTTTTTATCCATCTATCCATCTCAATGGATTACTCGCATGACAACAATATTCCTGATGGAAATAGTGTTTACTGTATGGATACCAACTACGAACAACAGTTCAATGGTTTACTTACTCTCATTTCAACATATTCGCTGCCAAATACTATATCATACCTACCGCATTCGCCTCCACCACATCACCCTGTCACGTTCACACAAGCGAACTGCTCACACACACAGGCCAGGTCTAATGGAATGCCAGAATGATACATATATCTTAGCTGGATGCAGAGTGCAAACAGCGATCGGGCGGCTGAATAGAACCTCCACTGAAAGGCTTCCCCCATTATACGGTTAGAAGAAACCTTCCCCTCTACATTCTCCACCCCCACGCACCCCTCACCCTACCATTCAGGAGAACGAGCAGCGCATTGTAGGGTCACTGAGCTTACAAGTTCCCTAAAAATGTGCTAGAAAACCAAATGATACGTGGGCTGTTCCGAAAATTGTTAGCCACAGAATAAATACAATATTTTTTTTCCTGAAACTATTTTGATTTGACGGCTAATTTAAATACAAATCTCCATGATGAAAATTATTGGCCACCTATGTGTAGTTCTTTTTTTAAATATTCTTAACGGTTATCCGTCGCTCATATTTTATTTGCAACAATTGACGTCTCCCGAGAAGCTTTTCGTGTTATCATTTTCTATGATTATAAACGAGGGTTAACCTTCAAGGAATCTCACGAAAATTTAAAAGCTGCTTTTGGGGAGTCTCTTCCTGCGTTAGCAACAGTTACTTATTGGTTTCGTTAATTTAAACGTGGTCTAGAGAACCTAAACGATGACCCCAGACCCGGCCTACTATCATCTCAGCAGTCACTCATGAAAACGTCATCAGGGTAGAGTGGCTATTGCGGGAGAATAGAAACATTACACATCGGGAGATTCAGGCTGAACTGAAGATTGGATCACAGGCAGTTTCCACCATCCTGCATAAACACCTCAAAGTTAGGAAGGTTGCTTAGCGATGGATACCTCATTCTCTCACCGAAGAACAAAAATTCCCGTCGTGTCGATTGGTGTAAATTTATGCTGGAAAAGTTCAAAGAAAAACAAAAAACTTCGCAAAACGTATCCTACATCTTTACAACTGACGAATCTTGGATCTACAGCTACGATCCTCTCACGAAGCAGCAATCCACGCAATGGGTGTTTGAAGATGACGAGTTGCCCACAAAATATGTTCGCGGACGGAGCGTTAATAAAAAAATGATAGCGCTTTTCTTTCGCCGCAGTGGACGAGTAGCAGTAATTCCGCTAGAAGACCGTACAACAGTTACTATTGAATGGTATTGCGAAGTTTGTCTGCCTCAAGCTTTCGGGCAGTTGAATAGCGAGCGCCCAAGGAGCGGCGTCCGTGGCATTCTTTTTCACCAAGATAACGCGCCCGCTCACACAGTTGCTAGAACCATGGACTATTTGACAACTTCGGGGGTACAAATGTTATCCCATCCTCCGTACAGCCCAGATTTAGCTCCATGCGATTTTTTTTAATTCCCGCGGTAAAAAAAATGCTTCGCGGCCGAAAATTCAACACTGCAGACGAGGCCGTCGAAGAATTTCGGCAGTTATTTTTCGACCTCCTGCAAGATACGTTTTTTAAATGTTTTGAAACCTGGTTCACCCGAATGCATAAGTGCATAGGGATTGGAGGGGAATATTTTGAAAAGCTGTAAATAATTTTTTTTCATATTCTAACAATTTTTAGGGTTCCGTACCTCAAAGGAGGAAAAAACGGAACCCTTATAGGATTACTTTGTTGTCCGTCTGTCTGGCTGGCTGGGTGTCTGTCTGTCAAGACCTTTTTTCTCAGGAACGGGTAGAGGTATAAAGTTGAAATTAATACCAAATACTAAGGTCTACGTTTCCTCGGAGGTGTAAAAAAATTAAGCTTATAAATCCACGCAATCACTAGATACGCCCATTTAAGTCACAAATTTTGCTACCGGCAAACCAAATCAAAACCTATAGAGTACTTCCCGTTAACCTAGAATAATGAAATTTGGTAAGAAGCAAGGTCTCATAGCACAAGTAAAGGAAAAAATCGAAAATTGTAAATTTATAGTTATGTGACATTAAAAAAAAATTTTGTTTGTTTTCTATGTCAAGGTCACTTTTTCTCAGGAACGAATCAAGATAACAAATTGAAATTAATACGAAATACTAAGATCTACGATCTCTTTAAGGTGTAGAATATTAAAGCTTCTAAATCAACGCAATCAAAAGATAGGGCCATCTATGTCTTAGTTCATGCTCGCAAACTCACTCCACTCAAATCAAAACCTATAGGGTATTTCCCGTCAACCTAGAATCATAAAATTTGGTAAGAAACAAGGTCTCATAGCACAAGTAAAGGAAAAAATCCGAAAATTGTAAAATTGTAGTTATTGACATAAAAAAAAAAATTGTTTTGTATGTCAAGGTCCCTTTTTCTCAGGAACAAATCAAGATAACAAATTGAAATTAATTCGAAATACTAAGATCTACGATCTCTTTAAGGTGTAGATTATTAAAGCTTCTAAATCAACGCAATCAAAAGATACGGTCATCTATGTCATATTTCATGCTCGCAAACTCACTCCACTCAAATCAAAACCTATAGGGTATTTCCCGTCAACCTAGAATCATAAAATTTGGTAAGAAGCAAGGTCTCATAGCACAAGTAAAGGAAAAAATCCTAAAATCTTAAACTTGTAGTTATATGATATTAAAAAAAATTGCTTGTTTTGTGTGTCAAGACCCTTTTTCTCCGTAACGAGTCAAGATATCAAATTGAAATTAATATGAAATACTAACGTCTGCGATCCCTTCGAGCTATAGAAAATGAAAGCTTCTAAATTCATATTCGCTTCTAAATATCATCAAAATATACGGCTATTTATGGAAAATTTTAATAATTGCAAACTCATTCAAATGAAATCAAAACCTATAGGGTACTTACCGTTGACCTAGCTAGAGTAATGAAATTTGGCAAGAAGCAAGGTCTCACATGTAAAGATAAAATCCGAAAAGGATAATATGTCCTTATGTCAAATAAGAAATATATTTTTTTATATTTCAACTTCACGAATGCCGCACAGTCAAAAACCATTGCTGTAGTGTTTATTTAGGCTGTTCGTGATTTTCCAAAACAATTGTTTTTGTACATACATAATACCTACAAATATATTGAGTGATGCTGATGATACGGAACCCTCGGTGCGCGAGTCCAACTCGCACTTGCCGACTTTTTTCATTTCACTAACAATTTTCGGAACAGCCTATGTATCTACAGTACCTACTGAAAGCGCCGCGCTCACTGGAGAAATGTTACCTATATAATTTTCTGGTTCATTAGAGCAAGAATAAAACAATACAGAAGGTTGACTGGAAGAAATCACTCATTTTGATAAGTACGCCTCTGTGCGCTACTGTTCATTATGTTTTTAGGGTTCCGTATCCATACGGAAGGATTATACAGCCGACTATTCGGTTTATATGTGTTATTATGGCGGATATCCTAACAGTACCACCTGGGCGACCGCGCTTCGCTCGGCGTCTACACCTGTCTAGATAAATAAAAAAGAAACGTTATCTAAATACAAAACATCTAAATCGTTAGAGCCATTTCCGAGAAATTAATTATACAGGGTATTCGGCACATGGACCGACAAATTTTTCTTTGTAGGTAACTGGGGTCATTTGCAAGTTGCAAGGTTTTGACCTATGACACCTTTTGTCTGGTGTCACATGGTATCGAGATACGTTTTTTTTCTTTATTTTTGAAAATTACTAAAATCTTAGCTTTAACCCCTTGTAACTTTTTTGTTTACGATTATATCTGCTCGAAATAAAATTTATTTGATTTGACGATGTATCCTTGTTATAGAAAAAAAATCATTAGATGAAGTTAATACCATGAAAAGGACTTATTACCTCCCAAAGTCCCGAGGACGAGTAAAAACAAGGAGGATAAGTAAAAATATGACAGAATATTAATTTCTTAATTAATAAAAAAAAACGGACAGAAATTGAGAGCTTAATTTTCATTTAAAAAGTTCGCTAGTTTACGCCCTTTCCAACGATATACCACATGTCATACAAATCATTCACTATGTGGCCAAAATTAGGGATAATTTGCAAGAGTCTAAACATTAACAATGGAAGCAGTAGTAGTTGGAATTAAATTGAACAGTACCCGCGCGACCGTTATATGTTCTAAATTTGAAAATGCTCCTGAAAACGCTCTCAATAAGTGAAGCGACTATCGATAAGGCGGCCCTGTTACAAAGTTATTGTCGTTCTGTTCTGGTCTCTGTCCCTAATTTTGGCCACATAGTGAAAGATTTGTATGGCATGTGGTAAACTGTTGGAAAAGGCGTAAACTAGCAAACGTTTTAAAGGAAAACGAAGCTCTCAATTGCTGTCACTTTTTTTTTTAATGAATTAAGAAATTAAGATTCTGTCATATTTTTTTTCGTCTTTGGGACTTTGGGAGGTCATAAGTCCTTTTCATGGGATTAACTTCATCAAATTATATTTTTCCTATAACAAAGATACATCGTAAAACAAAATACATTTTATTTCGTGCAGATATAATCATAAACAAAAAAGTTACAAGGAGTTAAAGCTGAGATTTTGGTAATTTTCAAAAATAAAGAAAAAAAAATCGTATCTCGATATCACGTGACATAAGGAAAAGGTGTCATAGGTCAAAACCTTGCAAATGACCCCACTTAGCTACAAAAAAATTTTGTCGGTCCATGTGCCGAACATCCTGTATATACTTGTTCAGCTCCTTGTTGGATCAATCTCAGTAGATCCATTGGCCAGACACATCGACCGAAAATTTTTTTGTAGGTAAGTGGGGTCATTTGCAAGGTTAACTTGACCTATGATACCTTTTATCAGGTGTCACGTGGTATCGAGATAATATTTTTTTCTTTATAAGTCCCGAGGACGAGTAAAAATATGAAAGAATCTTAATTCCATAATTCATTAATAAAAAAAACTGACAGCAATTGAGAGTTTCATTTTATTTTAAAAAGTTTGCTAGTTTACACCCTTTCTAACGGGATATCACATGTTATACAAATCATTCACTATATGGCCAAAATTAGGGATAATTTGCAAGAGTCCTAAACAGGAAGCGAAGTACGAGTACCTAATTCGAATTGAACAAAGTGCCCGCGCGACCGTTACATGTTCCAAATTTTAAAATGCCCCGGAAAACGCTCTTAATAAGGGAAGCGACCACCGATAAAGTGGCCCTGTTACAAAGTGCCCGTTCTGTTTTGGTCTCTGTCTTGTTTTTTTGTGATTATCTTATTCCTGTTTTGAGTTTGCCTTTGTTATGGTGATGGCGTATGGCTAACAACGGCGCGGCGTTGCACGTGCTGCGCAAATAAATTTATCAAGAGCGATATCCTCATCGACGTTTACCCCACCACGAAACATTCTCAACTACGATTCGACGTCTTTTTTTTTTTATTGACAGCGCGACCCATAAGGTGTCTAACGACGCCCATGGACATTCGGTCGTATGCGGGGGTTGCGAATGCCATGCCGGCCTGAGAGGTGCCCATTCACGCCCCTCTTGAAGGACCCGAGACTGTACTTGGGGGGAAATATATGGGCAGGGAGAGCGTTCCAGAGTTTACCGGTTCTGTAGAGGAAAGATCTGCAGAATCGATTGGTACGCATCCGCGGTAAGTCCAGCGTGTAGGGATGCAATCCCTGCCCAGTGCGCGTGGTGCGAAGGTGGAAAGGGGACGGCGGGATCGCATTAAACAGCTCCTCCGAGCACTCCCCATGGAATAAGCGATAGAACACACTTAGGGAGCCGACATCCCTAAGGTGTTGCAGTGGTTCTAGATCGCAGGACACTTCGGGGTCACCCACTAGTCGCACGGCTCGACGCTGGATTGAGTCCAGAGGCGCAAGCTGGTATTTGGCAGAGCGATCCCACAGGTGCGACCAGTACTCCAAGCAGGACCTGATCTGCGATTTATACAGAAGCAGCTTTTGGTCCGGCGTGCAGTACCGTCGCACCTTATTGAGTACGCCCAGCTTTTAGAAGCCAGCTTGGCCTTCCCCTCGATATGGCGACGAAAGTTCAGGTCGTGCAACAGTTCGACTCCGAGGACCCGAGGTGTTCGCTTAATTTAAGCGACGTGCCTTGGAATGAAGGAGCCGGTGTGAACGCCGCTCTCTTCGCACTGAACGCGCAAACTTGTGTCTTGGAAGCGTTGAACTCGACCAAATTACTACGGCCCCATTCGGAAATAGAGCCGAGTGTGTGTTCGAGCTCAGACACAAGTCTTCGCCTCTTCTCATCCACAACATCCCGACTGGCTGAAGGGTGACTGGTGTAGGATCCGTGTGCCGTACTGTCATCTGCATAACAATGTATGTTGCCCAGAGACAGCATATCATTGATATGCAGAAGAAACAGCGTGGGTGACAACACAGATCCTTGTGGTACACCGGCGTTCACTGACATGGCGACCGACGAGCAACCGGCCACTAGGACCTGAATGCTACGCCCATGTAGGAAGTCGGCGACCCAGTCACAGAGGCCAGAAGGAAGTCCGTAAGCCGGCAATTTGCTCAAGAGCGACTTGTGCCAAACCCGGTCAAATGCCTTGGCAATATCAAGGCCAATTGCCAAGGATTCACCATGACCTTCAAGCGATTCCCCCCAAAGGTGAGTGACGTACGCTAGGAGATCACCAGTAGATCGTTTTGGCCGGAAGCCGTATTGCCGATCGCTGATGAGGTCATTCGTCTCTAGGTACTTCATGAGCTGCGCATTTATAATGCGCTCCATCACCTTACATAGAAGAGAGGTAATCGCTATAGGTCGGTAGTTTGGCGGGTTTGAGCGGTCACCCTTTTTGGGGACCGCTTGCACAAACGCCGATTTCCAGGCCGCCGGCACACGGCCATTGGAGTAGGAGAGACGGAATAGGCGCGTCAGCACTGGAGCCAGCTCGGGAGCACACCTTTTTAACACCAATGCAGGAATCCTATCCGGCCCACTCGCTTTCCTGACGTCTAGGGAGAGAAGCTCCGCCCGTACAGTCCGTTGTCGAAACTGCACTTCCGGCATGGAGTTCCAACACCTAGGTATGGATGGGGGAGTGGCACCCCCATCGTCCAGGTTGGAGTTCCCCCCAAAGAGAGATACCAGTAAGTCGGCTTTCTCCTTTGCGGAGTGGGCAAGTGAGCCTCCAGGACACTGCAGAGGTGGAAGAGAGGAGCGGCAGAAATTTGACTCGACAGATTTGGCGAGAGACCAGAACTCACGGCTCCCAGTTGGGTGCTGGTTCAGTCTATCGCCGATTCTGCCGATGTGGTCAAATTTGGCCCTGGCAATAACCCTTTTGCAAGATCTGGAGAGGCGGTTGTATTCCTTCTTCAGTTCGGATACGTTTGAATCACGTCCGGCACGAGCGCGCGACCATGCACGATAAGCTGCGCATTTAGCTGCAACAGCATCAGCACAGTCGCGGCTGTACCATGGCTGGCTTTTACCACCGAGGTGGACAGAGGCGCTGGGAATAAACATTTCCATTGCCCCCATAACCACCTCGGCAACGGTATTAGCACATTGCGACGGATCGTCCGAACTGAAGCAGATCTCTCTCCAAGGGTAGGATGCGAAGTGTTCTCGCATCCCATCCCAATCTGCTGGCGCGTAGTGCCAAATTCGACGCATTCCTCCAGTACGGGACTGAGGAGGCGAAGATGGCACCGTGGACCCCACTAAACAGTGATCAGAAGAACCCAGCGGGGCTCTCACTGCGACCTTATATCCAGTGGGGTTCGTCGTCAGCAGAAGATCCAGCAGAGAGGGTTCATGACCGTCTATATCTGGCAGCCTGGTGGGCTGGTCTACCAGTTGAGACAGGTCATACGTCAGGGCGAAGTCGTAGGCGGCTCTCCCCGCAAAGTCAGTTCTCCTGGAGCCTATCCATGCCTCGTGATGGGCATTGAAGTCTCCAAGGAGAACCAAATCCGCGGTGGGAAACCGCTCTTGGACTTTGTCTACCGCTCCACTCAGGTACTCGAATAACCGAGCTGTCTCCGCATTGCCAGAGTGCGACCTGTAGAGACAGGCGTACACCCGCGATACCGTCCCCAGATCCACGTGGGCCCAGAGTATTGAGAGCTCGGGGTCCTCAATGCAGCGCAGGCGACGACAGCAAATATCCGCCCTGACAAACAGGCATACCCCGGCTCGCGAGCGGAAGGCTTCTTCCAGGGTGTAGCCGGGGTAGTGCAGGTAAGAAGTGTCGGCAGGGCGAGATATTTGCGTTTCCGTCAGAATAAGCAAGGCCGGCTTCATCGTCTCCAGGTGGTGATGGACGGCATTCAGATTTGTGTGCAACCCCCGCACGTTGATCGAGTCGACGCTAAATAGTCGTGTAGGGGTGTGCACCGCTGATTGAACCTTGTTCTTTCTTTGTACTGCCATGATTTTATAAGAGGGGGGAAAGAGCGTGAAGGGTGGCTGTGGTGATTCACGGTAATTGCTGTTCATTTGGCACCACCCAGGAGGCACGTGTGACTTAAGGACCATGAGGTGTCACGGACGCGAACAACTTTACCTCCCAGACCTCTGAGTGAGACTGGCAATATCAATTTTCAGGAATGTCGCAGTTGACGAGAGAATACTCAAAATTTTTGATGAAATCGAACGGCGAGTATACGAATTATTGCTGAAATAATGTATTTGAAAATTTGGAAAGTCTGATCGGGTCTTCGGGCTAATGAAAGGTATCCTTTTCACTACACTCCTGCTCATGGTACCTAATTAATAGAACTTTTATTTTTATGTCTTGATTTCACGGTAATAAATTTTTTGAGACTTTTCAACATTTTTGATGTTATTTTAAGATAATTTTCTTTCCTTAATAAAAAAATTCACAGGTCTCGTGTACGTCTACGGTCTCGTACACGACCTTCGAGGACATTGAAAATGAACTCAACCAAATAAAAAAAAAAGTATTATATTTATATATTTTTTATTATTTTTCAAAAACACAAGCAGATTAAAAAATGTAAACTAAAAGTTAGACAGAAAAAGAGATAAGCTTATGTCTAAAGATTATGTCTAACTAAAGTAACAAATTAATAAATATCAAATATAAAAATATATTATAGGAGCTATAGCGAAGACAAATCCAACGAGCCCAAACACGATGGGCTTATCATGTTCAGTTTAGGAGTTCCTATGGTTTCCTTCCGGCTCTATCATCAGGACCATGGAAATAACATATGACTAGAGTACTTGCGAAGACAAATCCAACGAGCCCAAACACGGTGGAGTTATCATGTGTGGTTTAGGAGTTCCTATGGCTTCATTCCGGCTCCATCATCAGGACCCTGGACATCATATATGACAAGAGTACTTGCGAAGACAAATCCTACGAGCCCAAACACGATGGGCTTATCATGTGTAGTTTAGGAGTTCCTATGGCTTCCTTCCGGCTCCATCATCAGAACCTTACTAACAAACTAACAAAGTCACCCGAGGATCTGCAGAGCCGTGATTTCATTTTTCACAATTTATTTCATACATTCGGTTATTCCACCTCGCTCTCTATACGCTGGTGCACGTCATAAAGTTGATTTCACACTCTCAGCGAAAATGGGAAAAATTTGAGGGCAACCCACAGCACGAACCATCATCGATAGATGAATTCTTTTTTTTTTTAGTGTTCGATATCACATTTAGTTTTTGAGATATAAGAGATTTAGTTAAAAAAAATAGAATTTTTCACATTTTAGCATTAAACAATTTTTTTTTTTTACTTTTACCAAAATTCACCATCATGTAGCCCTAGCCGATACGCGTCTTTTGAGCCCTCAACCACTCGCGTAGCCCCAAAACTCGCGACACCAGGACGATTTCACCCTCTCGGCGAAAATGAGGGGCTATACTGAAGCGATCGAAAAAACATTTTCAATGTTAAAAACCATTTATCCATTGTTCACTTTCATTTAACTTTGTTGAAACAGTTGAGAACTCACTTTATTCAATTGTGAGTGTCACTCACAGATTTAATTTAGGTATGTTTTAGGGCTCGAAAAATGTGATATAGTGCGACAATGCATGAAATGAACGCGGATGACGTTTATGCGAGGGCGCTGCTGCAGCATTAGGGTTGTCAATTTTGAAAATTTCCTTACACTAGGTGAAAATATCGCTGCAAAAGAAAATTTATGTATAGTACCTACCTGTAAGTACTTACTTATTTTTTTATTTTATGTATTGAAGTTTAGGAAGACTAGCTCACTAATAAAATAAGAGATAGACTTCGATTTCTGCTGACAACACCACAGACTAAGAAGGGATACTAACGTACGCCTGAACGGGTGAAACGCGATACGGTCATCTGGCAACACCGTGGCGGCGTTAGTTCCGCTGTCAGTCACGTTCATTTCAAGCCTTGTCGCACTGTAATGCTAGACGTATGGAGTTCTGTAGATTTTTACTGCTTACAGATGTTGAAAAATAGCGACTTTTGAAAATATTTTTGTGGACCGACGAAGCATACTTCAACCGCGAGGGAATTGTAAATCTGCACAATTTGCACCATTGGGGCAGAAAAGGCCAAATCCCACGCGTCAAAAGGCCGATTTCCTACCAAAGGAAATTCAGCGTCATTCTTTGGGCAGGTGTAATTGGACTCCATCTTATTGGACTTCATTACTTGCCCGCCTGAATGAGGATCAGTACATAGATTTTTTACAAAATGATCTTCCGGAGTTCCTGGCCGAAGTGCCTTAAAGGAAGATGACCCTATTATCCTTCAAAATGATGGTGCACCGGCGCACTGCCGACAGACGGTTAAGCTGTCTATCGACGGCCGCTTATCCAGTGTTTGTTGGGTCACCAACTGACTATACAGTACAGTTGAATTAGGACTCGGCTCCTCTCATGCTAGGCGCAACGAGCACACGAACACCGCCAGCGTCCGTCCCAACTGCGCGCGCTACAACGGATGGATCGCCGCGCTCCATGTTCGAGCGCGGCACGGCGGTGGAGCGGCGGCGCGCGCGGCAACCGGTATCGACTGAGCGCGGCTGCCGCGCGCGCCCATGTTCGAGGGCTAGGAGCGCGCAGTCGATGCGCGGCGGGCAACACATTTCCACAGAAAGCACATGGACAACACATTTCCAACCTCATCATGGATTGGAAGACTCGGCCTTATTCCTTGGCCTTCACGGTCTCCAGACTTGACCCTCCCAGATTTTACGTCTGAAGACGTACTAAGCAACTGAAACAGAGGTGCCTACCAGAGAAATTTTGATAGAACGAATCAACACCGCAATTCAAATAATGAAAGAGAAGTGGTTTCTCCATACTACTACTGTAGACATAAGGAAGAGGTGCCGAGCATGTATTCGTACTAAGGGAGGTTTTGGGCAACTTTTGTAAAAAAATAAAAAAAATTTGGAACTAATGTTTTATTTAACTGAATTTCCTAGACTTGCAAATTATCCCTAATTTTGGCCACACAGTGGCCTAACATGTAACGGTCGCGCGGGAAATTTGTTGAATTCGAACTACTTCGCTTCCATTGTTAAGGGTCTCTTACAAATTATCCATAAATTTGGCAACATGATTGGCTACATCATCCGTGATGGCAGCCCATAACATCGGGTGAACTAGGTGCCATGACAGTATTTCCCTTCATTTCCTTCATTCGACCGACTTTAAAGAACAAAACTGCTTAGAACTAAAAATAAAAATTATTAAATAATTGAGTTGAAGGCGCTACAAAAGCACAAAAGGGATTCACTAACAATTTTCAGTTTGCTTTTGTACCGCCTTCAACTCAATTATTTAATAATTTTTATTTTTAGTTCTAAGTAGTTGTTTTTTTTTTAAGTCGGTTCAATGTTTTAACATTGAAAATGTTTTTTCGATCGCGTTGGTAGGGCACCCATTTCAAGGAAAAGTGCGACATCAGGAAAAGTGCGACATCGCCCTTGTGTCGTGAATTTAACAGCAACGTGGATTATTGGCGTCTCGGCGAGGGCTACAATATGGCGTAATTTTTTTTGGGAAAAGTCAAAAACTTTTTTCAAAAAATAAAAAAATGTCGAAAAATGCGATGACGTATCATGTATTCTACTAGACCTCTTACCCGGGCAACAGGCAACAGCCTTCGCTCCACCGCGGTGGAGTAACCATTACGCGGAGCACGAGTCAGACGCGGAGGGACCCTCTTGCTTGAGACTAGTAGCTCGCGAGCGACCGAACGCGGCGGACGCGCCGTCGCGTCCCCGCGCTCGCTGCCGTCCGTCTGCGGCTCGCATCGCGCCAGTCATTATGCCCGGTTGTGTGTTGCGATATTGCAAAAATCATACCAAAAATATTGGGAAAACTGATGGCATCTCATTTCATAGGTAAGTATCACTTCATTGTGATCTTAATATATAGGGTCTTATATATTAAGGGGGGGGGGGGGGGGGGGGGGGGGGGGGCCTAATCGATTCATTTTCATAACAGTAACAAAAAAGTCTTCATTACCATTTTGATGTAACACGTGTAAGTTGGTAAAAAAAATCAAATTCTTTCTATTCCATACTAATAAAACTAAAATTGTGGTTTTCACAATTTCTGAAAGAAAGAGATCTATGTGTTGGAAGACTTTTTTGTTCCTGGCATGAAACTGAAACAATTAAGAAAAGATTTTTTTTTTACATTTTACATTATTATAATTTTTTTTTTTTGTATAAAAAAATCTTTGTTCCTCAAAAGTGATTTAATTATGATACAGAATCCCCCCTAAGCGTACTATTGACTAATTTTGAAAGACCTTATATATAATATCTTGTTTTCCATGTGCTTAGAAATATTTGGTTCAACTGGCCAATTAGGGCTGTCACAACGCTACTTCAATTTGAAAATTTTGTACATTTTATGTATTGACCCCGCATTGCAATAACATAAGCATTATTTAATTAAACAAATAAATTGAACGCGCTCATTAGGGCTGCCACATATGAATGATTAGAAATAGAGTTCTGGGATATCATGTATGAAAGTAAATAAATATGTATTAAACCACGTTAAAATATGAGAGTGAATTGACCGCTAATTAGGGTTGTCGCTATTCTTTTAATTTTTTTTAATTAGTAAGTAATTGAGAAATTTTCAAGAAAAAAATTTTTTTTACAAGGTTTCCACATCCTACTAAGGGATCAATACGAGAAAGATGGATAAAAATAGTCCAAGATGATACATTGTTTAAGGGAAAGTGAAAATTTAAATTTGTGTAAAGTGAAATTTAAATTATTTTGTTTAAGAACGGAGGAAGAGTTATTTTAGTTGTGTTTGTGTGTGTAGTCCAAAGTATACCTAATGGTTTTTTTAGTTATATATATATATATATATTTTTTTTAAATAAATACTGCACTCTTTATTTTATGTATGTTTGGTTTGGAGATTTTAAGTTTAGTCCAAGGCCAAGACCGCAGTTATTAATTCTTTATTATTAAGTTTAATTTTTTAGATATTATTCTAGTTATTAAGTGTAGGTATTATAAGAATACAAAACGGCTTTACTCGCGGTCGAGGTGCGAGCTGTGTGGCTCGACGTTTCGGGCCAAACGTATGGCCCATCATCATGAGCACTCTGGCCGAAATGTCGGGCCACACAGCTCGTGTTTCGATAGTGAGTAAAGCCGTTGTTACTTCTTAAAATGTCAAATAACCACGCTAATTTAAAAACCCATATAAGTTTAGGTATGTATTTCAAGTTATTATAGTTCTGTATTTTAAGTTTAAATACATAAAAACGTTTTTTTCGATGAAATTCACTATCTGTTTTCTTCTATAATCCTTTAAAACGTCCCACTGCTAGGCACGGACTCTGCCCACTGACATAGGAGGTATTGTTTTTATTGTTGTTGTTTTATTGTTTATTGAGTATTCTTATGGCAGTCATATTGCACTCGAACTTGTCACAAATTGTTATATCCGGTTCGATTACTCGTACATGGTGACCAGTGTAAATCAGAAGCAGTTTACACAAAAATACCTTTCATAGACCAGTGTGCACTAGTTACCTAACTTTATTTTTCTTCACCGGAGAGATCGTACCTATTCGTTATGAAATGCACGTATATCAATCCTTATCAAGGAAATAAATAAGTACATTAGTTAGTGCCCGGGATTTGAACCCGCAACTTCTGCATTGAGAAGCGTTACCACTAGACTACGGGCACAATTAACCATAATACCTACTCGTAAAATAATAAATCGAAAAATATATTTTTGGTAGACTAAGTGACAACCCTACGTATTCCAATGCACGTGTTGACTGACCGGCCGGCGCCGCCGGGCCGCTAGTCGCTAGCTAGCGCTAGCTAGCCCCTCTCCCGCTCGCTTCCCGCCCCGCGCGGCTCAGCGTTCCACACCCCGCTACCTTGCCTCATACCTCAGCTATTGGCCGTCATTTCTCTGTATTCTTTCTTCGTAGTGCTCACTCTATACATAAAATCTCTTTGGAAAAATGACGTGATTTTTTGGTGTCTTCTCTCATTGAATCGGCGATTTCTCGAAAACGAAAAACTATATCGAAAAAATTAAAAAAATACCCTCGGGGTATTGAGTTGGGCTACAATTTGCAAAAAACAGGACCTCGCTATCTCTCACGGTCTAGGCTGTAGCTTATCCTGCGCGGACTAATCTTGACGTAGTGATGCAAGCGGGAATTTTGCACATAAATTTCACTGCAATTTTGCAGTGCAATTTTGCAATTTTTCTGCAAAATTGCAGTGAAAATTTCACTATAAATTGCATAATTTTTTTTATAGAATTTAAAAGAAACTAAAAGCGGAATCGTGTTTTTTGCCGAAATTTAATCATATTTTCATGTTACAACTTTTTATGAAAAAAGTATACTTTAGGAAATATTGGACTGTTTAACATTTTGTTGTTTGTTTTAATGGGTTTCTGATATTTTTACTTTACATTATGCGTGTAATCTGTAAATTCATCAACACGTGCACGCGTATTTACCTACTTACTGCATATTACCTACGTACGAGACGAGTGCGTACATATTCGACTAATAGTCAGCTAGATTTGGTCTAGCTAGGGAATTCCGGGATCGCTCGGCTCCGTTCTGAACGTGTGTGTGACGCGGCGCGGTTCGCGGCGACTAAGCGGGTACAAATAGTGATGCAAGCGATGGAAATATTGCAGTGAAAGTTTCACTATAGTTGTGTAGGAAATATTCTTCTGTTTATATTTCTATATCAAGTTTTAATGGGTTTTGATGTTATAATGTACTTCTTTACGGACGTTAGGAGGACGGAGGGGTCCTGTTTGTTTCTTGATCGATTGCTCTCAAAATCGATATCAAAGGGCCCGCGTGGTCTCCGATCACGAATCTGTGGTCCTAATTGAAAAAAGTGGCCGCCATTTTGAACTTTTTAGTTACTGGACCGATTGCTTTTAAAATCGATATCAAAGGGCCCGTGTGGTCTCCGATCACGAATCTGTGGTCCTAATTGAAAAAAGTGGCCGCCATTTTGAACTTTTTAGTTACTGGACCGATTGCTTTTAAAATCGATATCAAAGGGCCCGCGTGGTCTCCGATCACGAATCTGTGGTCCTAATTGAAAAAAGTGGCCGCCATTTTGAACTTTTTAGTTACTGGACCGATTGCTTTTAAAATCGATATCAAAGGGCCCGCGTGGTCTCCGATCACGAATCTGTGGTCCTAATTGAAAAAAGCGGCCGCCATTTTGAACTTTTTATTTACTGGACCGATTGCTTTTAAAATCGATATCAAAGGGTCCGCGTGGTCTCTGATCACGAACCTGTGGTCAAAATTGAAAAAAAGTGGCCGCCATTTTGAACTTTTTTGTTTCTGGACCGATTGCTTTCAAAATCGATATCAAAGGGTCCGCGTGGTCTCTGATCACGAATCTGTGGTCAAGATTGAAAAACAAATTTTTTCTCTTGTGTTCATCTACCATCAGTCGGAAGACTTTTATTAGATGTGTTGTGGGTAGGTTGACGTGAAGGTGCCACATGCATCAATGTGGCTCCCCGTAAGATAGTAGGTACAGCTTCCTCATTTTCTTTCTTTTTAAATCTTTCTGTAGAAAAGCTGTCCGCTTCAATCTGTTAACATTCCCTGTTGTATTCAGCAGGCTAGATGCAAGTTGATTGGGGTGTTGTGATAAGCGGTTGCTGTAGTTATTGTTAAGTTGGCATAGTTCTTCCTTTATTGTTGGCACATCAAGATAATCGTGTATTTCAACATTTTTGGCGAAACACGGTGCGCTGACAATTGTTCTGAGGATTATGTTCTGTGCTCTTTGCAAGATCTCCACATTAGGCGTGCTTGCAGTGCCCCAAAGCTCTATTCCATACGTCCAGACTGGTTTAATAATGGCTTTGTACACCAGGAGTTTATTTTCCAGTGACAGTGATGAGTTTCCCCCAATTAACCATTGAATGTTCCTAAATTTCATGTTGATTTCATTGCGCTTTATTCTGATATGCTCCTTCCAAGTAAGTCTACGGTCAAAGTGGAATCCAAGGTATCTGACCGTGACTGTGTTGGGAAGAGCCTCTTTGTCTAGCCTGACAGGGGACAATTTCCTTGTCTGAGCGAGAAGGTGTTCTTCAGTTTTGTTTAGCTGGCAGTGCTATCTTGACTAGTGGCAATGTTTGTTGTATCATCAGCGAAAGTAGCTGTTAGGGCATTATCGGTCTGCGGCAGGTCGGCAGTGTAGATGCAGCTAGAACACTGGACCAAGTACAGAGCCCAGTGGGATACTAGCTTCGCATCCATGGAATTTGGACTCTGAGTCTCTGGCTTTTACTTGGAATATTCGATCGGTCAAATATGATTTCAGGAGTCCGAAGAATGAGTGGGGGAGTAAGGTTTTGATTTTATAAAGAAGGCCCTTGTGCCATACTTTGTGCAATCGGTCTAGAAACAAAAAAGTTCAAAATGGCGGCCACATTTCTTCAATTCTGACCACAAATTTGTGATTGGAGACCAAGCGGTCGCATAGATATCGATTTTGAAAGTAATTGGTCCAGTAACAAAAAAGTTCAAAGTGGCAGCCACTTTTTTTAAATTTTGACCACAGATTCGTGATCGGAGATCACGCGGACCCTTACATATCGATTTTGAAAGCAATCGGTCTAGAAACAAAAAAGTTCAAAATGGCGGCCACTTTTTTTCAAATTTGACCACAGATTCGTGATCGAAGACCACGGGGACCCCTACATATCAATTTTGAAAGCAATCGGTCTAGAAACAAAAAAGTTCAAAATGGCGGCCACTTTTCTTTAATTCTGTCCACAAATTCGTTATTGGAGACCACGCGGTCGCATAGATATCGATTTTGAAAGCAATTGGTCCAGTAACAAAAAAGTTCAAAATGGGGGCCACTTTTTCATGTTTTACCACAGATGTTTTACACAGTGCCCACAGGACCCCTCTTCTTCGCCCTCTCGACCTGACCTAAAAAAAAAAAATTTTTGAAATAAAAAAAAACTTATATAGGCATATGAAATTTATTGTGAAACTTTCACTGCAATTTTGCAAAAAAGTGCAAAATTGCACTACAATATTTCAATAAAAGAAAAGAAGTTTAATTTATTTCATAGAGATTTGCATAACGTCCGTAAAAAAATATAACTTCAAAACTTTGTTTAAAATACCTAAATTACTGAATAACTCCTGAAATATTAATTTTAGAGAAAAATGTTTCACGTGAAGAAGTTTATATTTTTTGGCAAAGAATACGATGTAATAAGAAAAACTGGCAAAAGTTAAAAAAAAAAAATCAAAATACATTTCCGAAAATTTCCGCAATTTATGAAAGTTTCACTGCAAAAATGCAAAATTGCAGTGCAAAAATGAAAGTTTCACTGCAACTTTGCATCTCTAATCTTGAGTAGTAGCATTAAAGTTTATGATTTTTACATATAAATATAATGTTTTGGAATATTATGATTGATAATGAAAGTAAATATTATAAAAGTATAATAATTAATATACTATTTCTTGTTTCATCCATCGCTCGTTTGCCGTTTATGGCGATTAGACATGTGAAATTTTTCGAGGGATCGAAGAAATTGTCGAAAGGAAGCCATCCACCATGTTTGGGCTCGTTGGATTTGTCTTCGCAAGTACTCTAGTCATATTTCCAGGGTCCTGATGATAGAGCCAGAAGGAAGCCATAGGAATATAGGTTAGATTAGAACCTAACCTATATAATATTTTTATATTTGATATTTATTCATTTGTTACTTTAGTTAGACATAATGTCAAGCTTATCTCTTTTTCTGTCTAAATTTGAGTTAAAATTTTTTAAGCTGCTTGTGTTTTTGAAAAATAATAAAAAATTTATTAATGAAATACTTTTTTTTTTATTTTGTTGAGTTCATTTTCAATGTACCTCGAAGTAATGCAGGAGATCTGTGAATTTTTTAAAACATTCTTTATTTCACTCTTTTTAGTAATATCACTAGGAAGAATCACAGAAATCGGTTGTTCCATTTTCCACACTTAACAGTCCATATCTTCAAAACTAATGAACCGATTTTGACGAAACTTCTATTGTTCCCTAAGTTGAAGTAAATGCAAGCCAATAAGAATGGTCTCAAGCCGATTAACAGTTTCGGAGAAATTCGTGGACATACATACATACAATACAAACATATAAACAAACATACATACAAACATACACCCTTGTGTACTCAGTCCCGAAAGCGAGGCGTTCTGTGTTTAGTTGTTGAGAAGCACGAAAACGAGGCCTTAGTGATACAACAGTATTTCACAATGTGTTATGTCTTTATGTGATGTATCTTGAATATAGGTATACGACAATCTTTCCCGTTTCTCGATAGATGGCGTATTGCATGAGATATTGCAATTTTCAGAAAAGTGCTAACACACGAATCCGAGGCGCGCGCGCGAGACTCGAGCCTCGCTTTCGTCATTTTCAACTATCCTCCTTGTTTTCAACAGATTTAGAGTATCGATCTTTTTAAAGGTATGAACTTTAAAAAAATTAATTGTAGCTACTCTTCATAAACAAATGATTACGTGTTTCAGGGTTTTTGGATTTTCAGATGTTAAGGGGTGGAAATGGGGGATGAAAGTTTGTATGGGAGTATCGATTTTTTTAAAGGCAGGAACTTGAAAGTTTTAATTATAGCTACTCTTCATAAACAAATAATGACGTGTTCCAGGGTTTCTGGATTTTCAGATTTTAATGGGTGGAAATAGGGGATAAAAGTTTTTATGGAAGTGTAATTTTTTTTTATAGATAGGACTTGCAAATTTTAATTGTAGCTACTCTTCATAAACAAATGATCACGTATTTCAGGGTTTTTGGATTTTCAGATTTGAAAGGATGGAAATGGGGGATGAAACTTTTTATGAGTGTATCGATTTTTTTGAAGGTAGGAACCTGAAAATTTGAATTGAAGCTACTCATCATAAATAAATAATGACGTGTTTCAGGGTTTTTGGATTTTCAGATTTTAAGGGATTGAAATGGGGGATGAAAGTTTTTATGGGAGTATCGATTTTTTTAAAGGTAGGAACTTGCAAATTTTAATTGTAGCTACTCTTCATTGTAGCTAATCAACAAAAACCCATGGTTTGTGGTTACTTTCAGCAAATCTTTTGATGTGGACTTTTCTGCAATAAACATAAGCAAATCGATACCTCAGCACTATACTGAAACACGCTCAAAATTTTGCAGTTGGACACATGGCGAATAATTTCTGTACCACTTCAACCGATTTCGATTATTCTTTTTTATGTTATATTACTAAAGAGAATGAAATAAAAAAAAATATAAAAACCGCCTTCAAAAATGTATGAAATAAAAAAAAATCGAACCCTAGAGTTGAAGGCGGTGCTAAAGAAGGCTACACAAATCACAAAGGATATCATCCACTCATGTTTTCTTTCATGCATCATTTTTGCTTGCTTTGATGATGCAAATTTGATGATTTGTTTAAATAGTTTTTTATTTCACAGTTTTTTTAGTAATTTTTTGCTATTAATGTACTCGGCGGAATCGCTCGACCTTCGGCCTCGCGATTCCGTCTCGCTTTCCTATCCGATCTTGACCAAATTGAAATGGACCACACGGGAAGCACCAGCTTTCAAATAAAAAAATAATCATAAAATCGGTTCACCCAGTCGAAAGTTCTGAGGTAATAAACATTAAAAAAAAAAAAATATATATATACAGTCGATTTGAGAACCTCCTCCTTTTTTTAAGTCGGTTAAAAAGCAATTCCGCCGAGTACACTAATAGCAAAAAATTACTAAACAACCGACTTCAAAATTGTATGAAATAAAAAAAATCGAACCTTAGAGTTGACGGCGCGCGGCACCGGTACTAAAGCAAGCAAAAATGATGGAAGAAAGAAAATATGAGTGGATGATAGTGATTTTTTGTAGCCTTCGTTTGCATTGCACCGCCTTCAACTCTAGGGTTCGATTTTTTTTTATTTCATACATTTTTGAAGTCGGTTTTTATATTTTTTTATAAATTGTCTTTTTCTATTTCTATTGTCTGTGAGCATCTGTGAGTAACATAAAGTTCAAATACATCGGTAGGAGATATGCCATATGATGAAAATCGCACTTCATACGATGGACTTAAGTCTTAGTTTTTATTTAATTTGTTTGTGTTTGTATCCAACTGAAATATATGTTATATGTTTATTTTAATTTGTTATTATAATTTATGGTAATACCTAGATAATAAGGCTAGGATTGATCGAATGACCCGGTCGTACTCTGCTGCAAGCATTTTTTTCGCAGTTTTTAGAGGATTTTGTCTGAATAACAATGAAAACTAATAAAAAATGTGAGAAAATAAAAAGACTATTAGACTTTATTTTCTCATTTAAAAAAAAAATTATTTATTTATTTACTTTATTAGAAAACACTACAGCATTTACATTTTCAACTACTTTTTTAGGTTTTTGATTTGTATTCAAAAATCTTGTCGCGCAAATTGTAAAGAAAATACATACTATACAGAGTGATTTTACATGCGCTAGCAAAGATACATGGCCATGGCCAAAAATTAAATTACATACTAAGTCTTAAACTGTCAACAGTTTACATAGATTAAAAAAACAAATTAAATTACATTTTAAGTCTTAAAAAAAATTCAAATACAATTTTCATTATATAATTATAACAGAACTACTTACCTCAAATATGTCCAAACTTAAACAAAGTGAATACCTACTTCCAAACCACAATTTTGTATTATTTATTAATTTTTTTAGAAGACAATTATTTTAGTTACAATTGTCACATTTCATTTCTCAAGTAAAAAGGCTTCCCCGTCATAGCGGCTTGAATAATATCATCAAACGCTCGCTGGCTTCAGTAAATATTCCGTCTACGCTGGAGCCAGCGGGCTTATGCCGCACAGACGGGAGAAAGCCAGACGGCATGACGCTGGTGCCATGGTGCCAGGGAAAGGCGCTCTTGTGGGACGTTACGTGCGTGGACACCTTGGCCCCGTCCCATGTACTCGACTCCTCCAAATCTGCCGGAGCCGCTGCATCTAAGGCAGCTGCCATCAAAGTGTCTAAGTACAGCCCGCTGCGCGACCACTTTGAATTTCAACCTTTCGCCGTAGAAACTTTGGGGCCGTGGTCGTCAGACACCAAAACTTTCTCGGAGAAATTGGGAAAACTTTTAATAGATAAATCTGGTGACCGCCGTGCCAAGGCTTTCTTTGTTCGGCGAATCGCCATTGAGATTCAGAGGTGTAACGCGGCGTGCGTACTTGGCACTTGCACCGGACTCAGGCAAATTTAAATGAAATATATTATTTATAGGTAGTTTTAATTATTAATATTTTTTTTTCGTTTAGTTTATAAATCATTTTAGTTTAGTTTTTCATATTTCTTAATTTTAGTTTAATTTTATTGTTATATTGTATGATTGTAATAAATAAATAAATAAATAAAAGTTTAATAAACACCTATATTATGTAATTTGTTAAAATTTTCAATAAAATATTTGAAATTTGGAAAAAAAAAGTAAAAATTTGATTATTGCCAAGCGTATAAATATTCAGTTGTAGACATATAAAGGTCATTCGCTCAATTCTGCTAACCAACCAAAGTGTCAGAAGCAATAGCAAGGATACATGTACCGTGTGGGGTCGGCACTTAAAAAGAATAGCCCCACTGCATCTCTCCCCGTCGCATGTCGTAAAAGTCGACTAAGGGATAAGAAAATTCGTCAGCCTCGGTAGCTCAGTGGCGCGGTTCGTTAGTCAACTGTTATTAAGCAACGCTGAGCGCGGTCAGTGATTGGATGGGTGACCGCTCGACCGTTGGAGGCTGACCGTGGTTCGGATTCCACGTTAAACTGTAGGTCCCTTCCCTTCTTACCTTACTAGGTGGTAGGGTTTATCCCGGCCGGGTTGGTACCACCGCACTGAACGAAATGTCGGTCGAAACGGCTATGTAAATAGTTCGTGTTTTCCGTCCAGTTTAGTGTAGCCGACATGAAATGAAGGGAAGCACTGACATGGCACCTAGTTCACCCTGTGTTATGGGCTGACATCACGGATGTTGTAGGTGATGTAGACAACCGTGTCAGGTTCCATAAAAAAAAAAAATAAAAAAAAATTTTATACTAGCTATTTGCTAATGGCACATTAAATCTGGAAAATGAAGAATCTTCAATGATTTTTCATTCCTACAATAACAATTTGTAATAGTGGAAATATTTATTTGCGGCTTTACTCACGGTTTTTGTATCGCATTGCCGCGACGTTTCGACTCGAACATTCGAGTCATTTTCAAGCGAGCTCCTGTGTCCGGCGGCGGTCAACGAGGAACTAGTCAGTTTGACATGTTCCGCCTTTGACGGAGATTGTAGCTGTGGTTCCGGAGGTCCGCTGACAGACAAAAGGCACTAGTAGTGTCCTTAGTGTTTTTGTCCTCAGCGATGCTAGCACCGGATTCCACGAAGGTGACAACTTGAACGCATCTTCCCTGTTGAAGTTGGCATGCTTGGCGATTTCTATGGACTCTCGAACAAGACGAGGGATGTGTCGGGTTTCAGTCGAGATTACCTCAACCTGATCGAACCTGATCCAATGGTTTATGCCGGAGTTCATATGTTCGCAGACTGCTGACTTCGTGGAATCTTGATTTTTGGCTGCTCTGATGTGTTCCGAAATACGCGTCGCTACGCTTCTCATGGTCTGCCCCACGTAGACTTTCCTACAACTACGCGGAATTTTGTACACACCTGCCGATTGCAGAGGTAGTTTGTCCTTAACGTATTGATTGACAGACTTCTCGATGTGGTTTAAAGACAGTGCCTATGCTTAGTTTCTTTAGTCTTCTACTAATTCTGTCAGTTACGCCTTGAATGTACGGAAGAAAAACCCTCTGCCTTCTTGCAGTGTGTACGGCCGGTCCAGGTCTTCTTCTTCTTGTATGTAATGCATGTTGACTGTATCCATTTTCCGATAATGTTTTCTTCACTAGCCTATTTTCGGTCTCGACTTGGTCTTTGTCGCATATACGTTCAGCGCGGTCTAACAACGCTCTAACCACAGATTGACGCTGGTTGGGTGCGTGGTGTGAATCAGCTTGTAAGTACTTATTAGTATGTGTTGGCTTCCTGTAAACTGTATGACCAAGTGAGCCGCCCGCACGACGAGTGACGAGCACGTCTAAGAACGCTAATCCATTGTTGTCTTCGAGCTCCATCGTAAATGTGATACGTGGATGGGCTGTGTTGATGTGGTCCAAAAACTCTTGTAGTGCTCGTTGTCCGTGTGGCCAGATTGCGAATACATCGTCGACGTACCTCAGCCAGATGGTGGGAGCCAGCACTGCCGAACTTAATGCGCGCTCTTCAAGATTTTCCATGAAAACCTTTCATGGAAAATCTTGAAGAGCGCAAGCGCTCTGCATTCGGCAGGTGTGCATAAAATTCCGTGTAGTTGTGGGAAAGTCTACGTGGGGCAGACCATGAGAAGCGTAGCGACACCTATTTCGGAACACATCAGAGCAGCCAAAAATCAAGATTCCACGAAGTCAGCAGTCTGCGAACATATGAACTCCGGCATAAACCATTGGATCAGGTTCGATCAGGTTGAGGTAATTTCGACTGAAACCCGACACATCCCTCGTCTTGTTCAAGAGTCCATAGAAATCGCCAAGCATGCCAACTTCAACAGGGAAGATGCGTTCAAGTTGTCACCTTCGTGGAATCCGGTGCTAGCACCGCTGAGGATAAAAACAGCCTTTTGTCTGTCAGCGGACCTCCGGAACGCAGCTCAAAGCCAACATCTTCAAACTACCCACAGCTACAATCTCCGTCAACGGCGGAACATGTCAAACTGACTAGTTCATCGTTGACCGCCGCCGGACACAGGAGCTCGCTTGAAAATGACTCGAATGTTCGAGTCGAAACGTAGCGGCAACGCGATACAAAAACCGTGACTAAAGCCGCAAATAAATATTACACTATGAATGTTAACCACGGTAATCTTAAATCACATTTAAACAATTTGTAATGTTTTGTAAAAATTTTAAGAACAATTTAATTAAGTTGTAATTGGTCAAAACTGTATATTACTTAGGTTCCTTCCCACAGGATAAACTTTGTTTAGTGTGGGAAGTGACATATAAATATGTGTAAAACATTGTTTATATAATAAATGAATTTAAATTTAATTGAAATTGAAATTGAATTAGCAAATAACCTTCTTATACTTGAAACCTTATTGTAAATTTATTTAATTTTTGTTTATTTTATATTTAAAAAAGCTATAAAATCCACTACATATCTACTCTTTCAGTGTGCATGTGTAGTTTACCCGAGCGAAGCCGGGTTCGCAGCTAGTACATTTATATTTTATCCTATACATACAATTGTTTTGTATGTATCAGTTAAGTCGAGTTGAATTCGCGCATCAAGGTTCCGTAGTTCCTATAACACGGATAAATACATTCCCGCGCTCAACGTTCTCCTCTATTCTTTTGTGATAAGTATACGAACTAATTACTAGGTACTTACTTACTAGTAATATATTATGAAGAATATTTAAACGACAGGTCTGCACTCTTATCTGCAGGTATCTGTCCGTCCATCCGTCTGTCACAGTATGTAGCTCCTAAACGGCTTAGGAGTCTATAGACTACCTAGCATTGCTTCGCATGATCCTATGTTATATAAGGTGTCCAACGGCAGATTTCCGATTTTGAAAATGTATAAAAAAAACAAAAACATAGACCAATATTATTTATTACAATGTAAAGAAGACAAAAGCGAATTTTATTTTTTAAAGATTATATTTTCTAAAATTACATTTTCTACATGTCGACCTTCGTTTTTTATGCTCTTCTCCAACCTATTCCGCAATTTAAAAAACACCGTTCTTACCACAGAAATCATACTTCTCTGATCTGTGGTTCTAACTGTGCGATATCGGCAGGCTGAGTAGACGAGACTTCTGAGATAGCCCCACAGAAAAAATCCCTATTTTTCCTTTAATTGATTTTTTCTGCAGGCGCCCATTTTTTTTTTTTTTTTTTTTTTTTATACTTAGTGCGACATGTGGCGCCGAGTCACCCATAAGGTGTCTAGCGACGCCCATGGACATTCGGACGCAGGCGGGGGCTGCGAATGCCATGCCGGCCTGACAGGTGCCCATTCACGCCTCTCTTGAAGGACCCGAGACTATACTTGGGGGGAAATATGCCCATGTATAGATTGACCTATTAAGATGGAAATAAGACTCAAACCGTGCTACCCGAGCACTGATAATTGAAACACGAACCGTATGCAGATGGAATAGGTGCGAGATTCGTTCTACTCTGAAAATCACACGATACAACATGTCCCAAAACTCAACGTCAAGCGGGAACCAGGGAGTAGGCCCGTTTATGGCTACCCAGGGAAAAATAAGAAAAAAAATCGGAGTCATTTGATTTTTAAGATATGAGCATTTTTTTAAAAACACTCGTACAACATTTTTTGGTACTAGGTACGACTACAAATTTTCAAATATAATTGTAAAATTTGTTTTATTGGTAACTCTGCTATTGATCAGTATCCCAAATAAAACCAAAATGCCCATAGCTCTTTTCTATTCTGTGCCCATAGTTTTATGACAAAAAATATTTAGATCAATTTTTTTCTGAAAAAACAAATGACTCCGATTTATTTTTTCTCATTTTTACCTGGGTAGTCATAAACTGGCCTATACTCCGTGGTTCCCGCTTGACGTTGAGTTTTGGGACACGTTGCCGAAGCACGTTGCATATTAAATTTGACGTGTTGGAAAGATGGAAAACAATATTTTTTTCGCTACGGTTGTAGGGAAAAATATTATCTATATTTCTATGAGGGTCTTGTATTGAAACAATTGATGTTTCTCAAGATAATTTAACTTGAAAGTACAATTTTCGTACTTTTCATTATTTTTTGGAGATTTATTTAACACCTTTCCAAAGTAGTAAAATATATATTTTTTCGCTATGTTTGTTAATTAAAGATCAATACATGTAGTCCAGTCATTATATCCAAAAAACCGACCCTACCCGTGAATAATCAGTTCTTGGATTTTGTTTTCGTAGGTCCCTCGGGGGCCCGGTTTCAGGGGCCCTGATTCAGTCTACTTTTTGAATTTACACTCCCAGTGACCCCCCCGAGGGACCTACGAAAAAAAATCCAAGAACTGATTATTCACGGGTCAAAATGTATAATGACTGAACTAATAATAACACATATTTTTTATAGATTTTTTATCTTTACCAATAGCGCAATAATTTCGTTGACCTATGGGTATTCCAGATAGTTTTAGATACCTATCTGTGATTAGATGTGTATCATCTATCGAAAAATGAATCGGAGCTACCGCTACCGGTTCGAGGTTCGAATTCGGCCGACGACGACGCTAATGCCATGCCGGCCTGACAGGTGCCTCTTCATGCCTCTCTTGATGGATCCGAAACTGTACTTGAGGGGAAATATGTTTCATACGAAATATATGTTTTCCTGATTGAAAAATTGACTTGCATACCTACACTGCTGCTTCACCGTTCGGAATCGGTGTATAACTGTATAACTACATAACTATGTATTACTACTAGTGTATAACTACAGCATCAAAATGCCGCACCGCGCGGCACTGATTGAATAGCGAAGCGTTCGCTTGTTTTATAGTATTTGTTCAAAGTTTGTTAAACCAATTTACATTACACGAATATCCAAATCTGTCAAAATAAGTAAAATTTTATCTTACAACATCTGCAATTTGTATAAACTCAAAATAATGTTTTAGAAAGCTGCAATTTCGAAACAAAGAGAGCATTTCGGAGTATTTAGGACCATTTAGTAGTACGTTTGTGATTTTTTTTCACACATTAATTGACATAAATAAAAATAAAAATCTATCACCAACTTTTAAATATGGTCAACTTTTAGATACGATTTTAGGTATAAGGTCGATATAAGGTCTTTCAAAATTAGTTCAGAGTACGCTAAGGGGGAGGGGGGGGGGGGGGGGGGGGGGTTCGGTATCATATAGGGAGTAAAACCTATATAAAATTTTTTGGACCTTGGGCTTTTTTTTTTATGTAAAATATGTTTTTACGTATTTAAATAAAAAAATAGGTGGTTGATTTTTATAGCCTAATCGATTCAGTTTCATAACAGTAACAAAAAAGTCTTCATCACCATTATGATGTAACACGTGTAAGTTGGTAAAAAAAATCAAATTCTTTCTATTCCATACTAATAAAACTGAAAATGTGGTTTTTCACAATTTCTGAAAGAAAGAGATCTATGTGTTGGAAGAGTTTTTTTGTTCCTGGCATGAAACTGAAACGATTACTAAAAAATTGTTTTTACATTTTATATTATAAAAATTTTTTTTTGTAAAAAAAAAAATTCTTTGTTCTTCAAAAGTGATCTATTTCCGATACAGAACCCCCCCTTAGCGCACTCTGAACTAATTTTGAAAGACCTTATATATATTTTTGAAATTCGTTGAACAAAAAACCGAAACGAAAATGTGGCAAATTTTGCAAATTGTCTCGAGTAGGCTCAAATTGTAGCTGGCTGCGGTGGTACCACAGTAAAGGACGACATATGACCGCATAGTAGCCTCAGCTCGTCTAGTCCAATATAGCCAGTAAGCCAAAATATGGAAGTCTCCGATATGGCACCTTTTCGCAGGTGATATTGGCGGGTCGGAGCATGCGCTCTGAGCCATCTGACTCGATGTTAATTGATTCAGTTCATCGGGGTGATTTGGACCGCAGGTTATTAGATTATAAGAGGTTATTAGGTTATAAGAGGACTAACAGCACAGGATTACATATAAAATAAAATAAAATTACTCCTGTGCTAAGAGCGAACTTCGACCACACACTTTGAACAAAGCTGGTGTTTTATCGACTTTTCTCTTGTTTCAGCGTTCGGAAAACCTGGATTTGTCCCTCTCCGTGTTACACAATCCGCGAGCCAACGGATACAATATGAATGATCAGGTGAATGAAACGTTTCTTCATTCATTATAATTATACCTATACTGCTCGCTTGTATCATAGTAGTAGAACAGTAGTATAGTCTCATTTCAAATCAATTGCTCAATTAATTCAAGCTGTGGAACCGGAAACGCTTTATATGCTAAAATGCTATTCCAATTAAATTAATTAGAAAAATAGAATGACCGGACCGGTAGAAGGGTTAGATACTCGTAGGTAATTCAGTGTAGCCGGCACGATCAAAGATAAGCACTGCCATGGCATCGTTCATCAATGGGCTAACATCACCGTATCATCCATAAAAATTTAAAAAAACCAATGTACTACCTAGGTGATATTATATTACACAGGAGATAATAGTACAACACAATGTCACGTTAAAAAAAATATTACCCTAGTTGGGTGAAGAAGTTTATAAAAAATTCAGAACTGTATTAAATCCGCCTTTTGTGTTCCATGTTATATGGTTTACAATATTAGTATATTTTGAAGATAAAGATTGAATGATGATAATTGACAGGAGACAAACTAAAGAAATTTATGGAGCAAATGTGAGTGCAAGGGTCGCCTTCTAGACGCACGTACCTGAGCATGTGCTCAAAAAGGGTCAAGTGCGTAGTACCCGTAACCGACGAGCATGTGTGAAGAAAATTATGAGAGTGGAAGAGGCGGCTGAGGTGTGTCAGGATCGTGGTACGTGGAGATCCGTTGTCTCTGCCCACCCCACTGGGAAACAGACGTGTCGCTATGTATGTATGTGTGACTTGATTTGAAGAAGTCATTCTGAAGCACCGTGTATACAATCTATTCTAAAAAACTCAATTTCACCTATATAAAGAAAATTAAATAAGGTTCCTCGAAGAAAATAAAACAAGAGCAAAACACAAACAATATTGTATTGGCCCCGTGAACGAGGACTCGCGTCTCTAGCAATAGCAGCACATCCAACAGAAAGCCAGCCGCAGTGTGGTCATGCCGCAGAGCAGCCCGCACCAGACCGCGCCCACGAGGCCGGTAATCGTGGTCTCGCAGCACCAGACGCAGGGCGCCGCGCATTTCTCCCAGGTAAACTTCGGCGTGGGAGGGAGGTACTCACATGGGTCGTCAGACCGGAACATACCTGTCACAATCGGATTGCACAACTTTCTCAGTTCTTGTGTCGCGCTGCACAAAATTGTGGAATGGGCGAACATGTTTCCGTACTCCGTACTCCTGCAATGCTTGCATCTTCAAAACGCGACCGAACTGGCACCTCATCGGATGTGAAATTGGCAATGGCTATACCTGATTATGAAGGATTATGAACGTGATAAGTGATAACACTTGACAATAAATAGGATAAACAATGGCATACCCATTTTGTAAAATTTGGCTGCTACCTCTTATATTTTCCTCCTCGCAATATTTTTTTTTCAATTAATGACTAACATATGAACATTAAAATGATATTTACTACATTTTCCAAAAAAAATTTATGCGTGTAATCACCAAAGAGAATATTAAACCGCACTCACGACCGTTCACAGTTATTTTACCTCTAGCCATCAAGTTGGCTAACCTGAGCTCTGTGCTGCCATAATTGTACGAATTGTACATAACTGTACGAAATATTTGAACATATTTTTAGAATAGAATAGAATAGAAACTCTTTATTGCACACAAATTGAAAGAAGAACAGTACACGAAAAGAAACATGAAATGCAGGAGTGCGCAAAAGTGGACTTATCACTACAAGTACAAGAGGTACTTATACATCATTTTCACTACCACGGATAAAATATTAATAGCAAGTAACCCTTTTTAGGACCGTAGTACTAGTGACAGCAAGTGGTGTCAACCTAACGAAAGATACAATGACATATCAGACAGAGGTAAAATAAGGGTCTGGCACATGAGAGAACAAAATTGCTGTGATGTTTTGGAGGTTAAAAAATAAATAAACAGGGTTAATATAAAGAAGATGCGTCGCTATGCGACGCATCCATATCCATATCCATCCATTCCATACTATTCCATATTATTCCCAAAGAGTTTGTATTACGTCGCTGCGATACAAACTCTTTGATTATTCCATACTAATATTATAAATTCGAAAGTAACTCTGTTGTCTGTCTGTCTGTCTGTCTGTCTGTTACCTTTTCACGCCTAAACCGCTGAACAGATTGCACGGAGATGAATTGCATCCTGAGGACGGACATAGGCTACTATTTGTTTCAAAAAACAACCCTTAAGGGGGTGAAATAGGGGATGAAAGTTTGTATGGGGAACTCAGCATTTCTTAAGTTAGGGATATGACAATTTATATTTGGGCCTTTGATATGAAATAAAGAAATACGTGTTTCAGCGTTTTAGCTAAATCAACCCTTAAATTAAAATAGGGGTGGATTTCAAAATTAGATTTTAGGATTTTATAAAAAAAATTACGGAGATGAATTGCATCCTGAAAGAACATAGGCTACCTTTTGTCTCAAAAAATAACCCTAAACGGGGTGAAATAGGGGATGAAAGATTGTATGGGGAACCCATCATTTCTCAAGTTAGGTATATGAAAATTCATATTTAGGCTTTTGATATGAAATAAAGAATTACATGTTTCAGCGTTTTTGCAAAATCAACCCTTAAATTAAAATAGGGGTGATTTCAAAATTAGATTTAAGGATTTTAAATGATTTTAAATAATTTTATCCATACCGGGGGTGGCTTTGAAGAGGGGGGTTAAGGTAGGGGGGAGGGGTCCGCGGGGAGAGGGGAAGGGAGGATAATTTAATCTCTATCTTCTTTTCTCTATCTCTACTTCTTATAAAAGGAAACGTCTGTTTGCATGTATGTATGTATGTTTGAGGTAAACTCGGAACCACCTATCAGATTTTGATGCGGTTTACACCAATGTAAAGAGTAGTTTTTCAGGCACACTATAGGCTATATACCATAAAGTTAAATAGCCTTAGGGTTGAGCAGTATCAAAGAAAACGGAATTTAGTGTCGAATGGTCGTAATATATGGCGTTAGCAGTTCTGTTGCGTTGCGTTGGTGTAGATAGATGCTTTTGGTAGAAGAGACGAATAGAATAAAGAGTAGATATCTATACTTAGAAAATTGTTTGTCCTGACTGACTGATCTATCAACGCACAGCAAAAACTACTAAGTCTAGAAAGCTGTTTGGAAGATAGATTTATTTCATAACGCAAGCATCCGTTAAGGATTTTTGGAAATTACAACTTTAAGGGGACGACGACTTTGTATGAAAGTCTTTGTTATTTGAAGCTGGAAACATGAAAATTTGAATTACAGCTGCTGAGAATAAATCACTAAAGACGTGTTTCAGGGTTTTTGCTTTCCAAATTTTAAAGGGATGGGGGGGGGGGGGGAGGGCGGAATGGGGGGGTGCCAGTGGCCTCGCCCTTAGTTACGTACTTTCTTCGAGAAGGTTTACTGTATTCCGTCACTCACCTTTGGGGGGAATCGCTCGAAGGTCATGGTGAATCCTTGGCAATTGGCCTTGATATTGCCAAGGCATTTGACCGGGTTTGGCACAAGTCGCTCTTGGGCAAATTGCTGGCTTACGGACTTCCTTCTGGCCTCTGTGACTGGGTCGCCGACTTCCTACATGGGCGTAGCATTCAGGTCCTAGTGGACGGTTGCTCGTCGGACGCCATGTCAGTGAACTCCGGCGTACCACAAGGATCTGTGTTGTCACCCACGCAGTTTCTTCTGCATATCAATGATATGCTGTCTCTGGGCAACATACATTGTTATGCAGATGACAGTACGGCACACGGATCCTACACCAGTCACCCTACAGCCAGTCGGGATGTTGTGGATGAGAAGAGGCGAAGACTTGTGTCCGAGCTCGAACACACACTCGGCTCTATTTCCGAATGGGGCCGTAGTAATTTGGTCGAGTTCAACGCTTCCAAGACACAAGTTTGCGTGTTCAGTGCGAAGAGAGCGGCGTTCACACCGGCTCCTTCATTCCAAGGCACGCCGCTTAAATTAAGCGAACACCTCGGGGTCCTCGGAGTCGAACTGTCGCACGACCTGAACTTTTGTCGCCATATCGAGGGGAAGGCCAAGCTGGCTTCTAAAAAGCTGGGCGTACTCAATACTTTACTTTCTTTGAGAAGGTTTATAGTCTTTCTGAACCCAGGTCTGCATTCTGCCTCGCCCTCAGTTACTTACTTTTCCGAGAAGGTTTATCGTCTTCCTGAACGCAGCTCGGCCTTCGGTCTCGCCCTTAAGTACTTACTTTCTTAGAGATGGTTTATCGTCTTCCTGAACGTAGCTCGGCCTTCGGCCTCGCCCATGGTTACTTACTGTCTTCTTTGAAATACGAATTTCACGCGAGCGGAGCTTTCTATATATTAACCCTAACCTAATGTTGAGGCAGTGCATGTCGTTTTTGTTTCGTTTCGTTTCTGCCACTTCGCGTTTACAATCAGCTGATTATAGCGCAAGAGTTAATTTTGTTCTTTCATGTGCCGGTGCCGTAAAATAACTGTGAACGATCTGTAATCTGTCTGTTTGTAAGTTGAAGCATCGTGGTTAAGTGTGATCACTGATCACTGATCGTGAGTGATCAATGATCAATTGATCATCAAAGATTACTAATTTATAGCCTCTATGCGATTTGTATGCGACAGACTGAAGCCAAAAAAAAGACGACACTTACATAAGACGAATAGTCATGCACAAGTCATGTCGGTCAGGGTTGGATGCGAGGTCACTAAAAATCATCGTACGCGAAGTCGAAAATGATGGTATTTGGGGCAAAATTATCGGACCCTGAACAAAATGATACAATTGATTAAGGCGGTCAAATTGAGAAATAGGTCAACTTTAAAAAAAATGTCACAACTATTGGAAAACATAAAAAATCTATAAAAAATATATCTTATGCATTGGTCTTTAACTAACAAAGTCTACGTTTCAAAACACAATTTTATTATTTTGGAAAAGGTGCTAAATAAATTAAAAAAAAATAAGTTTATCATCCTTTCAAATTGAATGTTCTGGAAAATTAGATATAGTTTCAATACGAGACTTGCACAAAAATGTACATATATTTTTTCTCAACAATTCTGCCGAATTATTTTTGTATTTTCATGTTTTATAACGCGTCATGATGAATAAATACCCCAGTTTTTCGTACAAGCGGCAGATTTCGCCGCGCGGTCCGTGCGATCCTCGCCTCCCGCCAGTCCCGCGCGGGTCGTTGTGCTAGTCGGACGTATGTCGGTTCGCTCCGTGATCGCGATAGCGCTAAATCTTTGACGTACAAACTCCAGCAAGAGATACGAAAATTGGCCCCAGTAGTAAAGTGGCGTGTAGCTCAGCGGGAACGGGCGTGCTTACGACCCGATAGGTCGTCGGTTCAAATCTTGAAGTTTATAACTTTTTTTTATATTAGGTCCTTACCTATGAAATTGGCGTTTTATATAGAACAAATCAAACAATTTTTTTTAATGAAAAATATATTTTTTTTAATCGAAGTATTGGCCGTTATTATCAATGCACTTTTGCCATTTTACTGAAAGTTCATTGATGCCTCTGCTATAGAAATCCTGGGGATGGGAATCGATTAACTCTTTAAAGGCGTTTTTCACTGCCTCATCGGATTTGAAATTTTTCCCCTGTAAAAAGTTATCCAAATAAAAAAAAATGGAAACCAGTTGGAGCAAGGTCTGGTGAATATGGTGGGTGACGGAGAGTTTGCATTCGTAACTCCCGTAGTTTTGAGACGGTCCATTGTGCGGTGTGTGGGAGAGCTTTGTCGTGAAGAACGAGTGGACTAGAGCAATTGGCAAGTCTCGGTTGTTTGACAGCGAGCTTATCCATCATTATTTTCAATTCTTCACAGTACACATCTGCAGTAATTGTTGCGCCAGGTATCAAGAAGCTGTAATGAATAATACCGGCACAGGTCCACCATACACTGACAAGCAACTTCTTTTGACTCAATTTACGTTTGGGACATGGTTTGGCTGCCTCCCCTGTGTCCAACCAGTGTGACGGACGTTTTCAGGATCATCCAGGATCCACTTTTCATCACAAGTGACAATCCGATTAAGAATCCCCTCATTCCTGTGCCTATTCAACAAGTTAAGGGGGGGTACTAGGCAAAAGCACTTCGTATTTCCCTAACCATACCCATATTTCAAGTAGTTTAACTATAATTTATATGCCTATAGTTGGGTAAAGATTCAAGGTATAATGTGATTACGTTATTTTTAATTTAATCTTATAAATTCCCTTAAAAATATGTCGTTGAAAAGTGGTAAAATCGTTCAAAAATGCCTTTGCTATTTCCCTCGCCATTTTTTACAAATGCACCTAATACGAAAAATGCACCAATGAGCTTAGAGTCAATAAGACTAAGAATCATCTAAATAAATTCAAACGCTTACAGAATAAAGCGTTTTTTGTATGGACGTATTTGTAACGAGAGTAGCAAATGCATTTTCGAACGTTTTCACCACTTTTCACCCACTTATTTTTCAGAGAATTTACAAGATTATATTACAATAATCTATCACACATTATACCTTGATACAATACAATAATCTATCACACATTATCTTTACCTAACTATAAACGTATAAATTATAGTTATATCTATTGAAATATGGCTATAGTTAGGATAATATGATGTGATGTTTTGCCTAGTACCCCCCCTTAAGACAAGCTTCGGTGCGATTTTGTTGTTGTTGTTCAGTGAGTTCATACGGTACCCACTTTCCGAGCTTTTTTATCTTTCCAATTTGACGTAAATTAATCAGTATTGTTTTATCTCTTACATTGAAGGCTGCTGCTAATTATGACGTGGTTTGTGATGAATCTGCTTCAACTATGGCTTTCAATTCATCGTTATCGACTATCGTCTCCGGTCGGCCATGGGGCTCATCATTGAGATGCAAATTTCCAGAACGGAAGCGATCAAACCAAAAACGCACAGCCCGTTCACTTGCGGTACCTGGTCCATACACGTCGATGATATTGCTTGCCGTCTGTGCTGCGTTGGTGCCGCGACGGAATTCATATTCGATAATAACACGCAATTTAGATTTTTCCATGGTCACAGAATCAGCGATGTAAAAAAAACCGAACGGTGGGAAAACAAACGACCAACTGATTTTGAAAAAAGAATAATTTGCCTTTATAACAGAAAATATTTGAATCTGGAATTCCTACGCAAAAAAAAGTTAGCCACGTTCAAAGTGGCCAGTTTGTAGAAACGCCAATTTCATAGGTAAGCACCTAATATATCATGGGCAAATGTATATATCATGGGAAAGTGGTCAAGTTACAGGTCGAGCTCGCGTAAAGAGGGTTCCGTACCATCCCGTTTTCTGTGAGAGCTAGAAGGCTTAGGATTTTTTGACGAAACTTCGTCATGAACTTTTGTTTTGGTCATAACTCGAGAACCACTGGTGCCAAACCCATTGTGTTGGTACTCAAACTTCAGGTCTCGAGTTATGACCAAACCAAAAGTTCATGTGACAGATGGATAGATCTCATCGAGACCTGAAGTTTGAGTACCAACACGATGGGTCTAGCACCAGTGGTTCTCGAGTTATGACCAAAACAAAAGTTCATGACGAAGTTTCTAGTTCTCGCAGAAAACGGGATGGTACGGACAGCATGTAGTTCTGGTACCCATCCTGATCCCATGCTTTTCATCCAAGTGTACCGCTTAATATCCACATATTCCCTTGTAAAGCCTCCACGTAGCAGTAACGTATCTGGTGGAGAGCTTTTGGAAACAATCTTGTAGATGAAAGATGTTTTGGAAGAGGAAAATCAGGGTAGAAAAATGGAGCTAGAACAAAAAATTTACAATATTTCAGATAAGACCGGAATTGAAGACCAAGATTTAGTTCTGGACGATCATGATTACCTAGGGCAAACTATTGACGAGTTTGCTCTCACAGTTTTAGCTGGATATGTATCGAGGAAGATGAGGAAACTTATGCCAGCCAAACAGTGCCATAAGTGTTCCGAATGTGTTGGTGCACCAGAAGATCAGCCTACACTTGACAGGGAGAGCCTGCTAAATTTGAAGTCAAGGGGTGGACTGCTTAGATGTTCTAATGAACTCTATGAACTCCTGTTGAAGGTAATAAGACACTGAAAAAATATAAATGTTACAGCGATACAGTTAGATGCATGCAACTAATATTAATTTACTTCACATAATTTTCACTTACATTTTACATAACAATTTACAAATTCCTTTGCAGATAGAAAGTACTGTGGAAACTATGTCAAAAACAGAAGCTCTGCACAAAAATTTGCTATTTCCTATCTTGGATGAAATGCTGAAATCCACGCACATTAAAATGATAGGTTGTGATGAACAGAGTCACAAAAAAAAGTTGACAATATCAGTAATCACATTCGACCTCACTATTCGGATGCATTTCATCTGCAGCGAAGCTAACCAAGCAGCGCAAGAGAAGAAGAGGCAGAAGAGAAATATGGCTAAACTAGCCAAATTGTGATGTAATTTTTTTTTTTTTATGGAATCTGACACGGTTGGCTACATCACCTACAACATCCGTGATGTCAGCCCATAACACCGGATGAACTTGGTGCCACGTCAGTGCCTCCCTTCGGTCGTGCCGGCTACACTGAACTTGACGGAAAACACAAACTATTAACATAGCGGTTTTTTTTATGGAAACTGACACGGTTGGCTACATCACCTACAACGTCCGTGATGTCAGCCCATAACACCGGGTGAACTAGGTGCCATGTCAGTGCTTCCCCCTTTGATCGTGCCGGCTACACTGAACTGGTCGGAATACACAAACTATTTACATAGCCGTTTAAACCGACGTTTCATTCAGTGCGGTGGTACCAACCCGGGCGGGTTAAACCCTACCACCAAGTAAGATTAGGAGGGAAGGGACCTACAGTTTTACGAGGAATCCGAACCTCGGTCAGCCTCCAACGGTCAGCGGTCACCCATCCAAGTACTGACCGCACCCAGCGTTGCTTAACATTCAATAGCGACAGTTGGCTGTCTGCACCACTGAGCTATCGAGGCTGACATTTCAACCGACCTTTCATTCAGTGCGGTGGTACCAACCCAGGCCGGTTAAACCCTACCACCTAGTAATATAAGAAGGGAGTCATATCCCTTAGTCGCCTTTATTATGTATGATATTATTATAATCTTCATGATATGATAATATATGATATATTATTATATAAGAACCTTTTGTTTAAAATAACTAATGTGCAAAATCAAAGAGAAAACAATAATTATGTCCTTAGGTACCCGAGGGACAAGTGCGCCTCTCGAAATGAAACTCGCAATCGTGACTAATTGATACATTATGTAAAACATGTGTTCTGTGATTTATTTACTTACATCCCCTGGATTACAGTACAGAATTTGGAAGCATTACGAATGTACATCATACGATCGTTATAATTATCGTACAAGTACTATAATAATCGTACGAATTCCAAGCCTGGTCGGAAACAGGCGATTGCAGCGCGCCCGTGCTAGCTGCTGTAACTAAAAGGTGCCGTCAGTTCTTGCTTCACTTTTTCTTCTAAGTTATCCCACCATTAGTTTCCTACATCGTGTTTATAGCGAAGATGCGAAGTTCATTCGTTTCTTTGCCAAAATTCAAAGACGGAAAAGATAAACTTCAGTGGGTAAAGAGTAAACAGTCATATATTCTGAACTAATTAAGCTCGGTAATATTTTATTCACAGGAAACTCACAAATAATCTGGCTACAGTTTTGATTATACAACATATCATCCACCAAAAATTATAATATGCACGTTATAAATTATATTATTATATGCGATAAGTACCAAAATGTACGCTTGTATGCTCGTAAGAGAGCAGTATTAGCACAAATTTACAACAATTTATAAAACGTTTTATGATAATAATTATTAAGTACATTTTATTAAAGACATTTACAAAAAGAATATGACATGTTCAATTCTTTGGTAATTATTCTATACAAAACATGCAACAGACGATAGATTTACATGCCATCATGAATAGAACACAAGGTGTCCAGATTATTATAGCCGCGATGAAGAGTAAGGCGTTAAGGATGCTACGCCACATGCCCAAGATACGTAAACAAGCCGGGTAAAAACCAGGAAGCAAGTAGTACACCCACATACACGGTTTGCGTTTTAACGTATATAAATAGAGAGGATGGGGGCATCCGAATGGATCACCGGACCTCCGTCTGTTAAATTTGTTGAACCGCTTCATTCTTTCCCTATTTTTTTTAGCAGTCTTCTTTATCTCCTTCCTTGCTTTCTTTCTGGACTTTTGTCTTTCCTTTCTCTCTTGTGCATCATTTTTTTTTTTTATTCTTTTTCGTTCTTGTATTTTTTTAATTTTTTCTTCTCTATCTCTAAGTTTCTCTATATCTCGATCAGTTTTGTCTTTTAGCTTTTCAATGTCTCTTCGCTTCTTATTTTCAATTTGTTTCAACTCCTCTTTGAACTTATCTTTCCTTTGTTTTTGAATTACCTTTGCTTGCCTTTGGAATTGCTGTTTTGCTACTACTTTCTTGTGTCCTTCCTGTGCTTTTAAGGCCATACTCTTGACCCTTTTTTCCTCCTTTTGTAATGTTGATTTTATTGTATTTAGATTTTTCGCATATTTTTCGCTTAGTGGAATAACTACTTTTTTACCGCGAGGCGCTATTGTAACTCCACCCATCTCAGGGGTTCTCTCGTTAGCGAACATTACTTCATTCCCGCTTCTATAATCACTCATATTTTCGCCATATCTTTGTCTGCCAACCATTCCTTCTTCGGCACTTCTCTGGTCTTGTGTTGTAGTTCTTCTGTCCTTATTTGTCTCCCCGTTAATGGACATTACTTCATCTCCGCTTCTATAATCACTCATATTTTCGCCATATCTTTGTCTGCCAACCATTCCTTCTTCGGCACTTCTCTGGTCTTGTGTTGTAGTTCTTCTGTCCTTAGTTGTCCCCCCGTTAATGGACATTACTTCATCTCCGCTTCTATAATCACTCATATTTTCGCCATATCTTTGTCTGCCAACCATTCCTTCTTCGGCACTTGTCTGGTCTTGTGTTGTAGTTCTTCTGCCCTTATTTCTCCCCCCGTTAATAGACATTACTTCATCTCCGCTTCTATAATCACTCAAATTTTTGCCATATCTTTGTCTGCCAACCATTCCTTCTTCGGCACTTCTCTGGTCTTGTGTTGTAGTTCTTCTGTCCTTAGTTGTCCCCCCGTTAATGGACATTACTTCATCTCCGCTTTTATAATCACTCTTATTTTTGCCATATCTTTGTCTGCCAACCATTCCTTCTTCGGCACTTCTCTGGTCTTGTGTTGTAGTTCTTATGCCCTTATTTCTCCCCCCCTTAATGGATATTACTTTATCTCCGCTTTTATAATCACTCTTATTTTTTCCATATCTTTGTCTGCCAACCATTCCTTCTTCGGCACTTCTCTGGTCTTGTGTTGTTGTTCTTATGCCCTTATTTCTCCCCCCCTTAATGGACATTACTTCATCTCCGCTTTTATAATCACTCTTATTTTTGCCATATCTTTGTCTGCCAACCATTCCTTCTTCGGCACTTCTCTGGTCTTGTGTTGTAGTTCTTCTGCCTTTATTTTTCCCCCCCGCAGTCGTACTTTGGTCTGCACTCACACGACTTCGACTTCGTGTTTTTTGACTTTCGTGTGTTCCGGACCTGTTTCTTCTTTCCTTGGAAGATTTTTGACTTGGTGTGATCGTTGCTCCTCCACTACTAGTAGTGCCACGTTTCGGGTGCTTTCCTTTTCGTTTTTTCGTAGTATCTGTTATTTCTGCACTCTCTTCTTCCTCATCTTCTTCTGAAACTTGATTTTTCCAAAGACATGATTTGGGAGGACGAAAATCAGCACGATTCGGCGCCCAACCTGATGGTGGATTACATTTGCATTTTCCTTCTTTTTCCATACACGTGGAAACGAAAACCGCTGTTGGCAATACTTTGTGTGAAGAACTGTGGTAATAGTTACTGGTTCTGTTAACATGTTTTTGAAGTTGTACCCAAGATCGGTTAGAGAAAGCTCTTTGAGGATGAACAGTGACAGATTTATTCCTTTTATATACTTGATATCGGCTGCATACCTTATCAATTTCCAAAACGCTTCTGTTATTTTTTTTCGCTTTTTTGTCTTCGAGATTTGTGTTTGAAATTTCATTCATTTGAATTTATGAGAGCGTACAATACAGATAGCGGGACTGATCTTAGCGGGTCGCCACCCGCAGCGGCGGATCGCGCAAACGGCTGCGCATAAACCAAAAAAAGGTTAGCCTCGGTTACTTAGCACTGGTAATAGTCGCAGAAAAAAAAGGTCACTCTGAATTTCTACAACTGTGTTATGCATCGAACATACTTAATTATGTACCTATGCAGTTATTTGCTAATATCGTGCACGCATGACGGAAGCCTTGAGCAAGCACTGATCCCTATCTAGTTTATAAGTAAGCCGTTGTACAAATACTTTCAGCATTCATGTTGACAATCAATAAAAAATGTGTCAAAAAAGGTTGAAGGAATAGATTACTAATATTGGTTGTAGGTCACTTGATTTATTAGAAGCACAGACTAGGGACTAGAAGTGATAAACCACAGACTGAGCAAAGACCATCGTGACCAGTAGGTAACGGTAAGATAAAGAATGTTTTATCTAATCCAAAGAGCACGACGTGCCAAAGAGTCGCTGCGCTCCTACCAGATTTTGCTAAATCGCTGACAAAGACCAAGAACACTATAGAGTTACTAAAGATAATCCTGTAGATTGAAAACTAGAACATTCCCTATAATTATCTTTAACTTTTCATATTGCCTGCACCAATCCTACGGTACAGATGACCCGAGTGGTAGAGGCTTAAAGACGTGTTCACTATTTTATTTTTATTGAAACTCACACGTTTGGTTATCTCACCTATAACATCCGTGATGTCAGCCCATAACACCGGGTGAACTAGGTGCACATGTCAGTGCTTCCCTTTTTGGTCATGCTGACTACACTGAACTGAAACTTTATCGTTAAGAGTCCGTCGGTTTGCGTCCCATACAAATTTATAATTATAATTTCTTTAAAACGGAGAGACCGATTGTAATGAAACTTTGTACGCAGAAGCAGAGCCTAAAATTGTGTACCTATGAATTAATTAATTTTGACGTGAATTTGATGAAACGTCTTTATGGGCTCGAGTAAGGGGGTGCGACTAAAAAAATTCAGACTTTTTGTGTACTTTGCGACGCTTAGTACTCAGCAACCAGACTACGTACAACCATTCTAAATATGTCGGATGAAAGATCCATCTGACGCCTTCAAATACGTTATACATTTTAATTTTGTTATTCCATCCCTTCTGGCTCAAATCAGCCCTTCATGTTGGCATGTTTTAAAAATGCGAAAACACGCCAACTTCAAACACCTCTCGCGCTTTAGTCGTTAACGCTGTATAATAGACAAACTACATCGAACAGACAACATGTTTTAACTTTATTCGATACTTCAGACAAAACCTTGTATGAAGCCTAGGTGGGGCGATATGGGCTACCAAAGTTGAAAATTTTTCTTACGAAAAAATAGTTTCAAACTTCGCAAACATCTAATTCACGAACTAAGTTTGCCATACGCTAGGGTTGTCAAAAATCTGGGAATCCTTATGGATGAGACGCTATCTTGCCAGGCTCAGGTCAACGAGGTCAGTCGAAAAGTCTATGCTGCGGCGCACTCCCTGAGACGGCTTCAGAACCTTCTTCCGACCACTACAAAGACCATTCTAGCACAATCGTTGCTTCTCCCCATTCTTGATTATGCAGATGTATGTTACCTGGACGTTACTGAGGAACTCCTGGACAAGCTTGAGCGTCTGCAAAACATGTGTATACGATTCATTTTCGGACTACGCAAGTACGACCATGTTTCAGAATATCGCAGACGTCTCAAATGGCTCCCAATCCGTCTCCGCAGGAATTCCCACATTCTTAGTCTTCTTTACTCTTGTCTTAACAACCCCTCTGCTCCCGAGTATCTATCTTCCCGTTTTCAGAACTTATCTTCTCACGGTGTCCCACTTCGGTCTAGTCATGACAATATTTTAGCTATCTCCTCTCATAAAACTGGTTTTTATACGAACTCATTTTCTGTTCACGCAGCTCGACTGTGGAATTCACTACCGCACTTTATCCGACATTGTAGCAATGTCTAGCAACCAAACGAAATCTTATACGAGTTCAGTAATGGCACCGCCAGGTGGAGAACAACGCCAATAGTGGCGGTGGTGTTGATTAAACTCTAGTCGTGGCCGACGCAAGGGCCAGATCAGTTGTAAGTCGAAGGGCAGTGAATTTTTTGGTCGAAATAAATTTTCAACACTCGTAAAAACGATAAATGTTGTACTGAGAGTTCACAGTTTGTGAATATACATTAAAAGGTAAGTGATCATACATTCTTTGACCGAAAATTGAAAGAAAATATTGAAGTTTTATTAATTTTTAATTTTTGCTCAGGATCGAGAGTCCCCCAAAGCCGGACACTTAAAATGTCCCCTAAGACCGGACAATTTCGGAAGTTCATTTATATATATTTGTGTACTTCTTTTATTTTGCAGATCGACAGACATCATGCCTAATGAATCAGACAAAATGCGGACACCAGTTTCCGAACGTAGAAGCATTAAGGAGGTGGCATTAAACCATAAAAAAGGTGGTAACAAAGAAACTCTCAATTCGTAAGGCAGCATACAGATACGATGTATCGAAAAACACAAGAGAAAATAATTCATTGTTCATAATCAGTCTTAAAAAAAAAAGTCTTAAATGAAAACAATATGTGTCATTTGCTTGGAGGACACTGATGAGGACTGGATTCTCTGCCAAGGGTGCAGGAAGTGGGCACACGAAGCTTGTGCCGACGCGACATTCAAGGCGGTGTAGGTAGAATATAACATTTGTGATAGGTGTAGGATGGAAATTTTATGTTGTACTTATGTATTGTAAGTTTAAATTTCGAACAATTTCGGTAAATAAGGTAAAAAACTAGAATAAAAAATACTTTATTTTGTGTCCGGTGTTAGGGGACAGTTTTTAATTTAAATATTTTTAACTTTTATTAATTTCGAATGATCGTATAAATAAAATACTTTAATTTAAAATAAAATATATTGCCCTAATAGTATTTTTTTTTATGGAACCTGACACGGTTGGCTACATCACCTACAACATCCGCGATGTCAGCCCACAACACAGGGTGAACTAGGTGCCATATCAGTGCTTCCCTTCATTTCATGTCGGCTACACTAAACTGGACGGAAAACACGAACTATTTACATAGCCGTTTCGACCGACGTTTCGTTCAGTGCGGTGGTACCAACCCGGCCGGGATAAACCCTACCACCTAGTAAGGTAAGAAGGGAAGGGACCTACAGTTTAACGTGGAATCCGAACCACGAATCAGCCTCCAACGGTAGGGAATCAGCCTCCAACGGTCGAGCGGTCACCCATCCAATCACTGACCGCGCTCAGCGTTGCTTAACAACAGTTGACTAACCAACCGCGCCACTGAGCTACTGAGGCTGACGAATTTTCTTATCCCTTAGTCGACTTTTACGACATGCGACGGGGAGAGATGCAGTGGGGCTATTCTTTTTAAGTACCGACCCCACACGGTACATTCATTCAGTTTGTTTATATATTTATTAATATTATAAATATTCTATATATTTATTAATTTATATGTATTAAACATGTATGGCTTATATTTTACTAACATGTACTTATATGTATTGTTAATAAGTATTCTTATTATTATTTTATCTTCAATTGTCACGCTCAACTCTTTTGCTACTAACTACTTACATTCCACTATATTATCGAATCTCAAACATCCAAAGGTTACTGTAAGAAATCTCTGTAAGGGATAAGTCCGCCTTTGCACCTTATGTAAATTTTCCAATGTATTTTTACTGTTTAATGTTTACTGGAGCAATAAATAATTTTCTATCTATCTATATATCTAAGTTTGACGGCTGCATGTGTACATGCAGACACCCTCGATTTTTTTTTCCATAACTGTTGTCACAAAATAATTATAGTAACTCCAAGATTTTCATAGTAAACTTATAATTAAGAGTTTTTTAAATAACTGCTTAAATTAGAAAACAAATTCATAAATCTCATGCATTACATGAACTTCGGGTATTGAACACTTGTTTGATTTGTATTTGTATAGGCTAGCTTAGGTTAGTGTTACGTTCAATGAAACACAAGTTCGGCATAAGATTGATTTTATTCAACGCACGCTTCCTATACTATTTATCTTTATTTAGTGTTTACCCGCACCCGATATCCCCCTTTCCAATTGAAAGAATTTAAATTAATTCATATTACATGCACTTTTCTTTTTTTTTTTATATAATCTTAAAACTCATTTATCTTTTCTATTTGATGAATTATAAGTTAAGACTAAAGAATTATAAGTTAAGAGGCCAACAGAAGGATTCAGCTAGGCTGGGCGGCATTTGGGAAACTCCGCCACATCTTTTCATCCTCCATCCCACAGTTATTAAAGACGAAGGTCTTTAATCAGTGCGTTCTGCCAGTAATGACGTACGGAGCGGAAACGTGGACCCTGACGATGGGCCTGGTCCACAAATTTAAAGTCGCTCAGCGAGCTATGGAAAGAGCAATCCTCGGCATTTCCTTGACCGATAAAATCCGTAACGACGTGATACGTCAAAGAACTAAGGTAGTCGACATTGCTAAGAAAATAAGCAAGCTGAAGTGGCAGTGGGCTGGGCACATCTGTCACAGACCCGACAACTGATGGGGTAGACGGGTGCTCGAATGGAGGCCACGTACAAGCAAACGTAGCGTGGGACGCCCCCCGGCTAGGTGGACAGATGACCTAAAAAAGGTAGCCGGGAGTGGATGGATGAGAAGAGCGGAAGACCGCGTGTGGTGGCGTGCCTTGGGAGAGGCCTATGTCCAGCAGTGGACCGATACAGGCTGATGATGAAGTTCAGACAATATTTTTCATGCAATTGTTGAGCTTAATCCATACTTCCATACTATCCATACTTCCATACTTCCATACTAATATTATAAATTCGAATGTAACTCTGTTGTCTGTCTGTCTGTTACCTTTTCACGCCTAAACCACTGAACAGATTTCGATAAAATATTGCACGGAGATGAATAGAATAGAATAGAATAGAAATCCTTTATTGCACACAAAAACACAGAGATACACAAGACAGAAGATAACATACAGAAGAAGAATGGAAGCTAACAATAATTCACACACAAACAAGAGAACAGTAGCTATAGAATAACAAGAGAATAGTAGTATAATGTTCTAGTGATACCTCGCCATTCTTCTGGTTTCTATACCGACTCTTTCACTGTCCACTCTGCACGTCTATGGAACTCATTGCCGTACCGCATTCGTCACTGTCAGACTCTTGGCACATTCAAAATCTTGTTGAAGAAACATTATCTCAGCAGTTGCTCTGTTGTGGAATAAGGGAGATGAATTGCATCCTAAGGACGGACATGGCTACTTTTTGTCTCAAAAAACAACCCTTAAGGGGGTGAAATAGGGGATGAAAGTTTGTATGGGGAACTCAGCATTTATTAAGTTAGAGATATGACAATTCATATTTGGGCTTTTGGTATGAAATAAAGAATTACGTGTTTCAGCGTTTTTGCTAAATCAACCCTTAAAGGGGTGAAATAGGGGATGAAAGTTTGTATGGGGAACCCATCATTTCTCAAGTTAGGGATATGACAATTCATATTTAGGCTTTTGGTATGAAATAAAGAATTACGTGTTTCAGCGTTTTGGCTAATTCAACCCTTAAATTAAAATAGGGGATGATTTCAAAATAATATTTTAGGATTTTATAAAATTTTGTACAGAGATGAATTCCATCCTGAGGAAGGACATAGGCTACCTTTTGTCTCAAAAACAACCCTTAAGGGGGTGAAATAGGGGATGAAAGTTTGTATGGGGAACCCAGCATTTCTCAAGTTAGGGATATGACAATTCATATTTAGGCTTTTGGTATGAAATAAAGAATTACGTGTTTCAGCGTTTTTTGCTAAATCAACCCTTAAATTAAAATATGATTTCAAAATTAGATTTTTTTAAAGGAACTTGAAAATCATTATTATAGCTACTCATCATAAATAAATAATGACGTGTTTCAGGATTTTTTTATTTTCACATTTTAAGGGGAGGAAACGGGGGGTTAAAAATTGTGTAGGAGTATCAGTTTTTTTAAAGGTAGAAACTTGAAAATCATAATTCTAGCTACTCATCATAAATAAATGATTAAGTGTTTCAGGGTTTTGAAAAGGTTTATCCTCTTCCTGAACGCAGCTCGGCCTTCGGCTTCGCCCATAATTACTTACTGTCTTCGAGAATGTTTATCGTCTTCCTGATCGCAGCTCGGCCTTCGGCCTCGCCCTTTGTTACTTACTTTCTTAGATAAGGTTTATCGTCTTCCTGAACGCAGCTCGGCCTCGGCCTTCGGCCTCGCCTTTTGTTACTTACTTTCTTCGAGAAGGTTTATAATCTTCCTGAACGCAGCTCGGCCTTTGGCCTCGCCCTCAGTTACTTACTTTCTTCGAGAATGATTATGGTCTTCCTGAACGTAGCTCGGCCTTCGGCCTCGCCCTCAGTTTCTTACTTTCTTCGAGAAAGTTTATCGTCTTCCTGAACGCAGCTCGGCTTTCTGCCTCACCCTTTGTTACTTAATTTCTTCGAGAAAGTTTATGGTCTTCCGAAACGCAGCTCGGCCTTCGGCCTCGCCCTCAGTTACTTTCTTCGGAAAGTTTTATCGTCTTCCTGAACGCAACTCGGCATTCGGCCTAGCCCTTTGTTACTTACTTTCTTCGAGAAGGTTTATAGTTTTCCTTAACGCAGCTCGGCCTTGGGCCTCGCCCTCACTTGCTTACTTTCTTCGAGAAGGTGTATAGTCTTCGTGAACGAAGCTCGGCCTTCGGCCTCGCCCTCAGTTGCTTACTTTCTTCGAGAAGGTGTTTTTTTTTTTTTTTTTTTTTTTATGGAAACTTGACACGGTTGGCTACATCACCTACAACATCCGTGATGTCAGCCCATAACACCGGTTGAACTAGGTGCCATGTCAGTGCTTCCCTTCATTTCGCGCCGGCTACACTGAACTGGACGGAAAACACGAACTATTTACATAGCCGTTTCGACCGACGTTTCGCTCAGTGTGGTGGTACCAACCCGGCCGGGATAAACCCTACCACCTAGTAAGGTAAGAAGGGAAGGGACCTACAGTTTAACGTGGTATCCGAACCACGGTCAGCCTCCAACAGTCGGGCGGTCATCCATCCAATAACTGACCGCACCATTAAGCTACCGAGGCTGACGATCCCTTAGTCGACTTTTACGACATGCGACGGGGAGAGATGCAGTGGGGCTATTCTTTTCAAGTACCGACCCCACACGGTACAAAATACAATTTAGGTGTATAGTTTTCCTCAACGCAGCTCTGTCTTCGGGCTCGCCCTTAGTTACTTACTTTCTTAGAGATCGTTTCTCGTCTTCCTGAACGCAGCTCGGCTTTCGGCCTCGCCCTCAGTTGCTTTCTTTCTTCGAGAAGGTTTATGGTCTTCCTGAATGTAGCTCGGCCTTCGGCCTCGCCCTTAATTACTTACTTTCTTAGAGATGGTTTATCGTCTTTCTGAACACAGCTCGGCCTTCGGCCTCGCCCTCAGTTACTTACTTTCTTCGAGAAGGTTTATGGTCTTCCCGAACGCAGCTCGGCCTTCGGCCTCGCCCTCAGTTACTTACTGTATTCGAGAAGGTTTATGGTCTTCCTGAATGTAGCTCGGTCTTCGGCCTCGCCCTTAATTACTTACTTTCTTAGAGATGGTTTATCGTCTTCCTGAACGAAACTCGGCCTTCGGCCTCGCTCTCAATTACTTACTTTCTTCGAGAAGGTTTATGGTCTTCCTGAACGCAGCTCGGCCTTCGGCCTCGCCCTTAGTTATTTACTTGCTTTGAGAAGGTTTATAATCTATCTGAACTCAGGTCGGCATTCTGCCTCGCTCTCAGTTACTTACTTTTTCGAGAAGGTTTATCGTCTTCCTGAACGCAGCTCGGCCTTCGGCCTCGCCCTTGGTTACTTACTTTCTTCGAGAAGGTTTATCGTCTTCCTGAACGCAGCTCGGCCTTCGGCCTCGCCCTTAACTACTTACTTTCTTAGAGATGGTTTATCGTCTTCCTGAACGCAGCTCGGCCTTCGGCCTCGCCCTGAGTTGCTTACTTTCTTCGAGTAGGTTTATGGTCTTCCTGAATGTAGCTCGGCCTTAGGCCTCACCCTTAATTACGTACTTTCTTAGAGATGGTTTATCGTCTTTCTGAACGCAGCTCGGCCTTCGGCCTCGCCCTCAGTTACTTACTTTCTTCGAGAAGGATTATAGTCTTCCTGAACGCAGCTCGGCCCTCGGCCTCGCCCTCAGCTACTTACTTTCTTCGAAAAGATTTATATTCTTCCTGAACGCAGCTCGGACTTCGGCCTTGCCCTGTTACTTACTGTCTTCGAAAAGGCTGGTACCTCTGGACGTCTATAAACAAAAACGTAAATCAAATAAATAAATGATAGAAAAGTAAAGAAGTTTGTCTTCGAAAAGGCCGAGCTACATTCAGGAAGACCATAACTTCCTGAATGTAGCTCGGCCTTCGGCCTCGCCCTTAATTACTTACTTTATTAGAGATGGTTTATCGTCTTCCTGAACGCAGCTCGGCCTTCGGCCTCGCCCTCAGTTACTTACTTTTTCGAGAAGGTTTATCGTCTTCCTGAACGCAGTTCGGCCTTCGGCCTCGCCCTTAATTACTTACTTCCTTATAGATGGTTTATCGTCTTCCTGAACGCAGCTCGTCCTTCGGCCTCGCCCTCAGTTACTTACTTTCTTTGAGAAGGTTTATTTTCTTTCTAGAATGCAGCTCGGCCTGAAGCCTCGCCCTCAATTACTTACTTTCTTAGAGATGGTTTATCGACTTCCTGAACGCAGTTTACCGATAGTTACTCACTGTCTTCTTTGAAATACGAATGTCACGCGAGCGGAGCCGCGGGCTCAGCTAGTAATATATAAAACAACCCCCTCGGGGAAACCGAGGGTTTTGTCTTTGCAATACAAGATGAGGTTGTCAAGACTAAAAACTAAAAACTATAGGAAAGTATACTAAACTATAAGGATGGCACCATTGACATCTGCCGCGCCTGCCACCAACCTGGCGAGTCCCTCAGACATGTGATTTCCGGTTGTTCGCAGCTTGCCAACACCGAGTATCTGCATAGACACAACCTAGTGGCCAGGATTATCCACCAGCAACTTGCCTTAAAGTTGACAAGCTATAGCCCATGAATAAAAAAAGGTGGTCAAGTGAACGGTTCACTTGACCACTTTTTTTTTATTCATGGATACCGGGATCCCGGGATCTCGAAACACCGGGAACCCGGATGATATTTTGCGGTATTGTCAGTACCGGTGTTGGTAATCGAATACCGGGATTTCGGTATTACGTTCAATCAAAGCGCATAATTAAAATTTTATAGGTACTGCAGCGTTGCGGCTGAAAGTATTTCTACAATTTTGTATAAAACTTATCACGACACGCCGCTCAATGCATTGGTACAGCAGTGTCATGTCGCTACAGTGCAATGTTTAATAAAAAACATCTAGTAGAAAGAATCATATCATATTGCTGCAGTTAAAGCGTCGTCACACAGCACCACGTCAGGCCTGCGACATGATTGAATACATGTAGCGACCGAATTTAATACATGATAGATGTGAAATCAAATATAAAATTCACTGACAAAGAGTTAGACACGTTGCAAGAAATTCAAAACGCCCTCAAAATTGTGAAAGCCACTGTAGAGGCACTCTGCCGCCGAGATGCAAATCTCCTGACGGCGGAAGCAGCAAGTACCTTTATGATAAGAAAACTGAGAGCCCAAAATAGTGGTATATCGTTAAAATTGATGGAGGCTCTAAAAAGACGGCTAAAAGAAAGGATTCATCCGATGACTGGGGTACTACTTTACCTGAATAATCATAAAACTTACTATGAAAATTCAAAACGAAGAAGAAATCTTTCCACTTGCAGAAAATGAAACTATTGTAGAGGAAATTGTGAAAATGTACAAACGGTTGTACGATGATGAGCAGCTAACGACTCAAATAGCGCGACGTGAATCTACAGGTGGTGCCTTCGTCGCTACAGGAACTGAACCGATGGGTCTTGAAGATGAGCTCAACCTTTCATTGTCCACAGCAATGATGAGCGCGACAGCAGACCCTTCCGGTATGGCTGGTATCGACAATGAAGCGATCTCATCATCAGACATGAAGAGAATAGTACGCGTGGAGATGGCACTTCTTGAAAATGCAGGCGACAGGGCCAAGCATTTATCAAAAGTATTTAATGCCCTGAAGACAATGCGACCTACAAGCGTCGATTCCGAGAGAGCATTCTCTAGTGCTGGCTATTTGTGCAGCAAGATCCGCTCTTCTCTAGCTGACCAAACACTAGACATGCTATGTTTTCTGCGGTCCCACTTTCAAACCGAACGTGCTAATAAACTTTAACTTGTTTTGCTCTCCTTTGTTTAATTATTTTAATGTGTCAAATTCTAGTATTGTTTTCTGAGGTAATTTTGTGTATTCTTTTTTTTATATGTTTTATATTTTAACTATTTGTTATTACACTACCATAGTTTTCAAAACCAATTCATACCAAATAATTATGTATCTATGTCTAAGCCAAAGCTGGTTTACTAAGTGATTAGTGTAAAATGTTAATTATAGAATATCATTGCGAATTACTACTGTTTTGTTATTATGTAAACTGATAAAACACTACTTTTGTGTATATTTGAATAATTAAGTAAACCAAACTATATTCTGTTTTATTTCTAACCTCGCTTCATACATTTTAAAAAATTTAACATTTACTGTCAATAATTTATCAATTAAAATCCATTCATTATCCATTTATAAATTAATTTAAACTGTTTTTGTCTTCTATATGCATATTAAACAGTAAAGCTTCAAGTTTCAAAATATTTAAATAAGCTTGCATAAACTTACCATACAAAATTTTAACACAATTCTTAAAGTTTATGATTTTTTTTCCGGGATCCCGAATTTACCTGGATCCCGGTATTAAGCATTCAATCCTGAAAAAAATACCGGTATTGAAAATGGGCACCGGTATCCATGCCCTAAGTGAACCTTGTTCACGAGCCGAGGGTCCCGTTACCGCACTGCTTCGCTTTCATCTATTTATTTTCTACCAGGGTGCGGTGAGGCTTTGGATGGGTAGCCGTACGACCATGGTTCGGCTGGCTGTGGTTCGGATTTCACTTGAAACTGTAGTTTCATCCCTTTATGTGCATATCTAGCTGGAATTGATCAACCCGTTTTGATTGGTACACCAACACTGAACGAATGTCGGTCGAAGAAAACGGCTATACTTAAAAATTATACATGTTTTCCATCCAGGTTAATGTAGCCGGCACTACCAAAGGAAAGACTGGCATGGCACCTCTCTGACATTGACTGACTAACTAACAATTACTCTGGTCTGGCACATACTTTACATGATAAATAGCATCAAGTCAAACTTTATTTGCATGTTTCTGCACTCATCACGTTAAAACTACTTCACCAATTTGAATAGTTTTCACAAAAATATGGGATATGCCACTTTGTTTAATAAAAAAGTATTTCTGCGAGACAGAAACTGTCGAGTGCAGGAGACTCGTTTATTGAAATGTATGATTTTATGTGTTATTAAATATTTTCATTTCGTTTATTTCCAATTCATTTCATCCATATCTCCTACTTCCATCTTAATTATTATTTTGCCATATAAATAAATAAAGCGAAGTTTCTACTTCGATCGTCGGCGATCGGCGGTGGCCGTTTATCGTATCGTAATTATGCCAATTTATTAGAATTTTTTTATTTAATTGAAAGCGCAACTTATGGCGCCGTGCCACCCATAGAGTGTCTAACGACGCCCATGATTTCGCTTGGGATGGCTCTGCCAAATACCAGCTTGCGCCTCTGGACTTGCGTCGAGCCGTGCGACTAGTGGGTGACCTCGAATTGTCCGGTGACCATGAACCGTCAAACATCAAACTTCTGAAAATGCTTTTTTTGGAACGACCAAAGATTAAGAAGTGGATATCTACAATGCAATGTATAAAAGCTTGTGGCGTCATCTATTATTCAATAGTGTGACTAATCTATTTTAATGAAACGTTTCTTGTATGGGGGCCTGCCTTAATTTTTAACTTTTTCTTATTTTTCGTTGTTATTTGTTGTTTCCTCTGCCATAGTAACACATATTCTATGAAAGTTTCAACCGGCTACCTATTACACGCCAGTACTCTTTTCTATTCTGTGCTATTACGGTTCAAGAGATACAGCCCTCGGACGGACGGACAGACGACGGAGGCTTAGTAATAGGTTTCCGTACGGGATATGGAAACGTAGAAAAAGAGACAGAAAAGCTTAAGGCCCGTTTACATTTATCACTTTGGAGGTACAACTCGGATGAATCATCCAAAGTGATAAGTGTAAATTGAGTTTCAATGCGAGTTCAACCAGAGTGAACATCCAAGTTGAACGATGAACAAAGTAGACCCTCTTCCTACTTTTGTTGAAAGCAATCTTCATCGAACGGATGATTCAACGATAGTGACAGTGCGGGACAAGTCTAAACAGACCAGCCTCATTTTAGTGAATGCGCAGGACAACTTTTGAAACTTGAAAAAAAATCTTTCAAGTGGCAAGATAAACACATGCCAATATTTTTAGTGTTCTACCATCGATAAGAGTGTTTGTGGAACACAAAGGAATACTCAAAAAGTATCCAAAGGGGGAAGCCTAAAAACTTTGTTTTTTTTTAAATAATTTTATTACATTCATCTAACAATCCTTGACAAATTATATGTATTCCAGCACGTACGAATTCATTACGAACCCGCGACATTTTTACTACAGAATTAATGTTTTTTTTTAGGGAATCTGACACGATCTCCTACTAAATCCGTGATGTCAGCCCATAACACCGGGTGAACTAGGTGCCATGTCAGTGCTTCCCTTCATTTCATGTCGCCTACACTGAAATGGACGGAAAACACGAACTATTTACATAGCCGTTTCATTCAGTGCGGTGGTACCAACCAGGGCGGGTTACACCCTACCACCTAGTAAGGTAAGAAGGTAAGGGACCTACAGTTTAACGTGGAATCCGAACCACGGTCAGCCTCCAACGGTCGAGCGGTCACCCATCCAAGTACTGACCGGCCCAGCGTTGCATAACAATCAATAGCGACAGTCGACTGTCTACACCACTGAGCTATCGAGGCTGATGAATCCAAAATGAAGATTGAACATGTGTAAACAGACAAACGTTCAATGTTCATCTTCACTTTGGTTGATTCACTATTGATGTACATCCATAGTGACATAGTGTAAACGGCGCTTTACCAAATACTATGCACTCAAAATTGAAATTGAAAGGTTATGGAAAACAAAAGCCAAAATTATACCAATAGTGATTGGAACTACAGGAATCATTGGCAGATCTATAGACAAATACATTTCGGATTTAAAAGCATATATCAAAATTGAAATTCTACAACAACAAGCTGCTATACATACATGCAATATAATGACAAAATTTGTTGACACAAGGTGATCTTGGGCGGGGATGATGAATACATAGGCTGTTCCGAAAATTGTTAGTGAAATGAAAAATAGTTAGACTATGAAAAAAATTTATTTACAGCTTTTCAAAATATTTCCCTCCAATCCCTATGCACTTATGCATTAGCAGCCTTTACACTAGACAGATCGGAACGCGCTCCCGGGAACGCAGTCCGAACCGCGCGCTGGAACGCGCTCCAACTCGACAGTTTGGACTGCGTTCCGAACCGCAGCGCTAAAATACGCACATTTTGGTGCAACAGTTTTGAACGCGCTCCGAACTGCCTTTATTCGTCGCGCGCGCCGAACTGCAAGTGTAAAGCCAATTTTGAGAGTTTGGCGCGCGGTTCGGACTGGCGCGTGGAGTGTCCCCGTTGCACAAAAGTTTTGCTTCAGATCTGAGTAGACACGGACTCTCCTGAGGTCGTGATCGCTCTAGCTGGCTTATTAGCCACTTTAAATAATAAACCTAAACGAAGAATGCGGGAAAAAACGTATAGACGTCGTTTTGGCCACATACTCATGTTAAGTGAACTGCATGAAAACTATCCAGAAGATTACAAAAATTACTTTCGGATGGACAGTGCCAGCTTTGATTATTTACTTGCTATAGTGTATTCAAAAATTAAAAAGAGAAATATAGTATTTCTGCCCTGGCTTTAAGTTTTTTTTTTTTTATTGAAAAAAAAAATACGTAAATAATACGTAAATACGTAAATACGTAAAAAAATTAAGTATAATAATACCCGACTTATATTATATTAATATAAGCATTTTAAAGATATTTCGTTTTTTTTATAAATTCTTTTTATATTTTATTTTAATAATTTAATTAAAAATTAAAATAAAATATTTTAAGAGAAAGTTTAAAAATATTTTTTATAATAAAAAATAAATTATTAAAAAATATAAAATTTATATTATTTATTATTTTTAAAATAGTATTTCTAAGACTTGGTCTTCCACAAAGCAGGATGAGATATAAATATTAAAATGAATTCGGTGAGCAGGTACTTCCACAGTCCAAACCGACATTTTGGAGCGTCCTTGCTTTACACGTGGTGCTTTTTAGAACGCGCGCCAAACTCTGACACATCTGCGCGCGCCGAAGCGAGAGTTTGGAATGCACGCCACTTGCCTTTACACTCACAGTTTAGAGCGCGGTTCGGAGTGGCGCGTGGTGAGGCGCGCGGTCCGAACTCTTAGTGTAAAGGCCGCTATTCGGGTGAACCAGGTTTCAAAACATTTAAAAAACGTATCTTGCGGGAGGTCGAAAATTAACCGCCGAAATTCTTCGACGGCCTCGTCTGCAGTGTTGAATTTTCGCCCTCGAAGCATTTTTTTTACCGTAGGAAATAAAAAAAAATCGCATGGAACTAAATCTGGGCTGTACGGAGGATGGGATAACCTTTGTACCCCCGAAGTTGTCAAATAGTCCATGTTTCTACCGCACCGGTGTGTGAGCGGGCGCGTTATCTTGGTGAAAAAGCATGCCACGGACGCCGCTCCTTGGGCGCTCGCTATTCAACTCCCCGAAAGCTTGAGGCAGACAAACTTCGCAATACCAATCTTCAGTTCAGCCTGAATCTCCCGATGTGTAATGTGTCTATTCTCCCGCAATAGCCACTCTACCCTGATGACGTTTTCATGAGTGACTGCAGTTGATGGTCGGCCGGGTCTGGGGTCATCGTTTAGGTTCTCTCGACCACGTTTAAATTCACGAAACCAATAAGTAACTGTTGCTAACGCAGGAGCAGACTGCCCAAAAGTAGCTTGCAAATTTTCGTGAGATTCCTTGAAGGTTAACCCTAGTTTATAAGCATGGAAAATCATAACACGAAAAGCTTCTCGCGAGACGTCCATTGTTGCAAATAAAATATGAGTGACGGATAACCGTTAAAAATATTTAAAAAAAGAACTACACATAGGTGGCCAATAATTTTCATCAAGGAGATTTGTATTTAAATTAGCCGTCAAATCAAAGTAGTTTCTGGAAAAAAAAAAAATTATTTATTCTGTGGCTAACAATTTTCGGACCAGCCCACGTATTTCCTTATCTGAGATGTAGATTGTCCAGCCAAAACCTAACGATGGCTGAGGTTCCAAAAAACTTGGATGAGGGTCTATATCTATACTATTCTATTCTATTCTATATATATAATATTATATATTATATATTTATATATTTTATATATTTTTTATTCCATAGACCATTCATAGCATACAAAAAGAAGGTGAAACATTTAGAGCTGACTTGAATATTTCGGATCCTACTGAAGATGAAAATATAATACTTAAATACCAAATACTTATCAATAAAGAAAAGTGGAAGATGAAGCCCATTCACGGTCAGATATTTAACCAAATCCTGGCGCATACTAATACTGACTATCAGAAATCATTTACATGGCTTAAAAAAATCCAACGACCCCCAAATTAGAATCCCAGATATTTGCAATACAAGACCAGGCAATTATCACAAAACAGTTTGAAAGAGATGTACTCAAACGAGAGGTCTACGGTAAATGTCGCTTGTGCAGTGAACGAGACGAAACCGTAATGCACATTATATCAGGTACAACAATCTCGTAAAATATGTGTATTGGTGCCTGAGAAAGAAACATCAATTTCAAACCACCAAATTTTGGTGGCAAATTAAATGAACCACATGTACCTAATTGAAAACGAGTCTAGCAAAATTACCTGGGAACTACCAGTAAATACCGACCTTGCAATACCGAACAATACACCAGATTTGATATATATAGATACACTAGCTGAGCCCGCGGCTCCGCTCGCGTGAAATTCGTATTTCAAAGAAGACAGTAAGTAACTATGGGCGAGGCCAAAGGCCGAGCTACGTTCAGGAAGACGATTAACCATCTCTAAGAAAGTAAGTAATTAAGGGCGAGACCAAAGGCCGAGCTGCGTTTAGGAAGATGATAAACCTTATCGGAAAAGTAAGTAACTGAGGGCGAGGCAGAATGCCGACCTGGGTTCAGAAAGACTATAAACCTTCTCAAAGAAAGTAAGTAACTAAGGGCGAGGCCGAAGACCGAGCTGCGTTCAGGAAGACCATGAACCTTCTCGAAGACAGTAAGTAACTGAGGGCGAGGCCGAAGGCCGAGCTGCGTTCAGGAAGACGATAAACCTTCTCGGAAAAGTAAGTAACTGAGGGCGAGGCAGAATGCCGACCTGCGTTCAGAAAGACTATAAACCTTCTCAAAGAAAGTAAGTAACTAAGGGCGAGGCCGAAGGCCGAGCTGCGTTTAGGAAGACCATGAACCTTCTCGAAGACAGTAAGTAACTGAGGGCGAGGCCAAAGGCCGAGCTGCGTTCAGGAAGACTATAAACCATCTCGAAGAAAGTAAGTAACTAAGGGCGAGACCGAAGGCCGAGCCGCGTTCAGGAAGACCATGAACCTTCTCGAAGACAGTAAGTAACTGAGGGCGAGGCCGAAGGCCGAGTTGCGTTCAGGAAGGCGATGAACCTTATCTAAGAAAGTACGTAATTAAGGACGAGGCCGAAGGCCGAGCTACGTTCAGGAAGACCATAAACCTTCTCGAACAAAGTAAGTAACTTAGAGCGAGGCCGAAGGCCGAGCTACGTTCAGGAAGACCATAACCCTTCTCAAAGAAAGTAAGTAACTAAGGGCAAGGCCGAAGGCCAAGCTGCATTCAGGGTAAGTAACTAAGGGCGAGGCCGAAGGCCGAGCTGCGTTCAGAAAGACTAAGCTACCTGAATGAGCGTGAGTTTTATGTGAATATTTGCCACAATAATCCCCGAAACGGGGTTGTTGAAGAAATACAATCCAAAAAACTCCCCTTGAAATACGGTGTACCACAAGGCTCCATTTTGGCCCCAACACTTTTTCTAATATATATAAACGACCTTCCAAACCACATCAAACTTGCAATCTTAATAGTATTATACGCAGACGATGCCAATTTTATAGTTACTGCATCAGACACTTCAACTATGGTCACCAGACTCAACAGTATTCTAGAAGAACTTACTATCTGGTTTAACGCTAATGGCCTTCTGATAAACAGTTCTAAGACAAAATGCGTAAAATTTAGTATCTTACAAAACCATAACGCCCAGAATCTGTTCCTAGAATATCAAAATGAAATAATAAATTTCGCAACGCAAACCATTTTTTTAGGATTCATAATAGACCAAAATTTAAGATTTAACATTCACATCGACAACACATGCGAAAAATTATCCAAAGCATGCTATTGTCTCAGAACTCTCTCAAAATCCTGCAACCTGAACACTCTCACCAACGCTTACTATGGGTACTTCTACTCTATACTTACCTATGGGATAGAATTCTGGGGCACCTCAGGGGAGGTTGTGAGAGTGTTTAGACTACAGAAGAAAGCAATACGAATAATATCAAAAGAATCATGGGATACCCACTGCACACCACTATTCAAAAAACTAAAAATGCTCACCACATACTACCTATACATAAAGAAAGCTGCGTTGCATGTGCGAAAAAACCCATCACATTTTGAAGACAAAAAACATAAATATGACACCAGATATAAAGATAACATAGAACAAATTGCACACAACACTACAAAATATCAGAAAAGCCTACAATTTAATAGTGCAAACATTTATAATAAACTACCAAAAAACATCCGTGACGAAAAAACATACACACAATTTAGCACCCGACTACATAATTGGCTCCTAGAAAAACCCTTCTACGACCTAAAATATTTCAACATAGTAGTCTAGAGCCATTATGTGGTTGGAATGACGACGAGGAACATTATATAGGTAGTTGTAGGCAAAAGCTAAAGTTTGTAAAACTGTATTGCTGTAAGTACATGCCTAATTATGTATCCAATAAATGATTTGAATTTGAATTTGACTATAAACCTTCTCATAGAAAGTAAGTAACAAAGGGCGAGGCCGAAGGCCGAGCTGCGTTCAGGAAGACCATAAACCTTCTTGAAGAAAGTAAGTAACTGAGGGCGAGGCCGAAGGCCGAGATGCGTTCAGGAACACTATAAACCTTCTCGAAGAAAGTAAGTAACTGAGGGCGAGGCCGAAGGCCGAGCTGCGTTCAGGAAGACTATAAACCTTGTCGAAGAAAGTAAGTAACTAAGGGCGAGGCCGAAGGCCGAGCTGCGTTCAGAAAGACCATGAACCTTCTCGAAGACAGTGAGTAACTGAGGGCTAGGCCGAAGGCCGAGCTGCGTTCAGGAAGGCGATACACCTTATCTAAGAAAGTCAGTACATAATTAAGGGCGAGGCCGAAGGCCGAGCTACGTTCAGGAAGACGGTAAACCTTATCTAAGAAAGTAAGTAATTAAGGGCGAGGCCGAAGGCCGAGCTACGTTCAGGAAGACCATAAACCTTCTCGAAGAAAGCAAGTAACTGAGGGCGAGGCCGAAGGCCGAGCTGCGTTCAGGAAGACCATAAACCTTCTCGAAGAAAGTAAGTAACTAAGGGCGAGGCCGAAGGCCGAGCTGCGTTCAGGAAGGCTATAAACCTTCTCGAAGAAAGTAAGTAAATGAGGGTGAGGCCGAAGGCTATAAACCATCGCGGTGAAAGTAAATATAAACTATGGGTGAGGCCGAAGGCCGATCTGCGTTCGGAAAGAGGATAAACCTTCTCGATCAAAGTAAGTCACTATGGGCGAGGCCGAAGGCCGAGCTGCGTTTAGGTAAACGATAAACCTTCTTAAATAAATTAAGTAGCTAAAGGCGAGGCTTCAGGATAACCTGCAGTCTGAAATACAGTAAACCTTCTCGAAGAAAGTACGTAACTAAGGGCGAGGCCACTGGCACCCCCATCCCCCCCCCCCCCCCCCCACCCCTTTAAAATTTGGAAACCAAAAACCCTGAAACACGTCTTTAGTGATTTTTCTCAGCAGCTGTAATTCAAATTTTCATTTTTCTAATTTCAAATAACAAAGACTTTCATACAAAGTCGTCGTCCCCATCCCCCCCCCCCCCCCCCCCAATAAAGTTGGAAGGTTAATAATTTTTTAATAAGTTTCCATAATTTTATATAAGTAAATCGCTACAATAATAATAATAGCGATATTAATAATCTTCGAGGCTTGTCTCCCGCCGCCGGCGGTGTTACCGTTTTTGTTTTTTGTGTTTATATTAATTTTGTATATTTTTAATTTTATTATCTATATAGAATTAATATAAATATTGTATTATAAAAATATGAAAATATATAATATATAGTAATATTATTAGATGAAGTCATCAAAGTACCAGGGCCGCAGAAATTGATAGGAGGTTTCCATAATTTTATATAAGTAAATCGCTAAATAATAATAGCGATATTATTAGTCTGACCACGGATACCGAAAATAAATATTTTATGATAGTGTCCGTGGTCCGATCGACTAGTCTGACCACGGACACCTTTTTGTGTCCGTGGTCAGATCAATCTAACTATCCAGTCTGACCACGGATACTGACCCGTTTTTGCTGTGCGTTGATAGATCAGTCAGTCAGGACAAACAATTTTATAAGTATAGATATCTACTCTTTATTCTATTCGTCTCTTCTACCAAAAGCATCTATCTACACCAACGTAACGCAACAGAACTGCTTACGCCATATATTACGACCATTCAACACTAAATTGAATGGATACAAGTGAATGGAGCGTTCGCTATTATGAGCAGCCAAAGCATGTCAACTTAGGGCACGTTTGGCTGTCCATGGTGGAGTGCTGGCCCCTACACTTATGTATGGGAGTGAAAGTTGGGCATGGCAGAAGAAGCATGAAAGCAGGATTAATGCTGTGGAAAGGCGCGCGGAGTATGTGTGGAGTTACAATGAAAGATAGATTGAGAAATAGTGTAGTGCGAGAGCGCTGTGGGCTGAAAGAAGATAATATAGTGACAAGGATTGAGAAAGGGATGCTTCGGTGGTTCGGTCATGTTGGAAGAATGGATGATAGGAGACTAACGAAAGAAATTTATGAAGCAAATGTGAGTGGAAGAGTCGGGAAGGGTCGCCCTAGACGCACTTACCTGGACCAGATCGGGCATGTGCTCAAAAAGGGGCAAGTGCGTAGTACGCGTAACCGACGAGCATGCATGAAGAACATTATGGGAGTGGAAGAGGCGGCAGAGGTGTGTCAGGATCGTGGCACGTGGAGATCCGTTGTCTCTGCCTACCCCACCGGGAAACAGGCGTGACGCTATGTATGTATGTCGACACTAAATTCTGTTTTCTTTGATACTGCTCAACCCTAAGGCTATTTAACTTTATGGTGTATAGCCTATAGTGAGCCTGAAAAACTACTCTTTACATTGGTGTAAACCGCATCAAAATCTGTTAAGTGGTTCCGAGTTTACCTTAAACATACATACATACATGCAAACAGACGTTTCCTTTTATAAGAAGTAGAGATAGAGAAAAGAAGATAGAGATTAAATTATCCTCCCTTCCCCTCTCCCCGCGGACCCCTCCCCGCTACCTTAACCCCCCTCTTCAAAGCGGTATGGATAAAATTATTTAAAATCATTTAAAATCCTAAAATCTAATTTTGAAATCACCCCTATTTTAATTTAAGGGTTGATTTTGCAAAAACGCTGAAACATGTAATTCTTTATTTCATACCAAAAGCCTAAATATGAATTTTCATATCCCTAACTTGAGAAATTATGGGTTCCCCATACAACTTTCATCCCCTATTTCACCCCGTTTAGGGTTGTTTTTTGAGACAAAAGGTAGCCTATGTTCTTCCTCAGGATGCAATTCATCTCCGTATGTTTTTTATAAAATCCTAAAATCTAATTTTGAAATCAACCCCTATTTTAATTTAAGGGTTGATTTAGCTAAAACGCTTAAACACGTATTTCTTTATTTCATACCAAAAGCCCTAATATAAATTGCCATATCACTAACTTAAGAAATGCTGAGTTCCCCATACAAACTTTCATCCCCTATGGGTTGTTTTTTGAGACAAAAAATAGCCTATGTCCGGTCTCAGGATGCAATTCATCTCCGTGCAATATTTTATCGAAATCTGTTCAGCGGTTTAGGCGTGAAAAGTTAACAGACAGACAGACAACAGAGTTACTTTCGAATTTATAATATTAAAGTATAAAGTATGGATTAGTATGGATGGATGGAAGTATGGATATGGATATGGATGGATTTTGAAGGCCGATATAAAGATGGAAATTTTACAGAAGCAGGCGGCTATACATAGCACAAAAATTATGTCGAAATTTATGAGTGGATATTTGGAAGAACTAAATCAAACAGAAGATCAATAGACCAGAGCTCCAAAATACTTATGTATAACATCTTAATGTACACCTGTACGCCTTATTCTTTTTCCTGGTAGGACCCTGGGCGGGAACAAGTCGGACTATTGGCACTAAGATGCCGGAAACTCCAAAAATTGGATGAAGAAAGTTATATATAAAAAAACTGTTTTAAAAACATAAAACCGACTTCCAAAAAAAAGTAGAACTAAAAAACTATTTAAAATAAAAATATAAAAACCGCCTTCAAAAATGTATGAAATAAAAAAAAAACGACCCTAGGTTCTAAAAAGGCTACACAAATCACAAAGGATATTATCCACTCATGTTTTATTTCATGCATCATTTTTGCTTGCTTTAGCACCGCCTTCAACTCTAGGGTTCGTTTTTAGGATCTCGTGGCGTTCTGACCCATTCTCAAGACCCGCTGTCAAAAAGAAAAAAAAATTGTGGCGTTTCGACCCATTTACATTTAATTTTGAGAGGCGTTCTGACCCACTTACCAGAATACACAGATACAGTAAATGAACTTCCTTTGTGGCAATTTGCAAACCTCCTATCATTTCTGCTGCCCTGGTACTTTATTTCCCATTCCCAGCTTACCAAGAAGTCTTCGGGTTTCCACTTTAATTACGGTGACTGTATTCTGACCATTTGAATACTTTATTGCACAAAAAATAACAAAAGGTGGACTTAAAGCCTAAATGCATATCTGCCAGTCATGCCTGAGATTGTGAGTAGTGTAGGTGGGTAGTGCGGGAAATTAAATGAGAGATTTTTTTCTTTTAAATAGTATAAAAATCCTTATCCTTACCTATAATAAAATCCAACGTCTGCTTTCTGACTGAGTGTCTGAGTGTCTGAGTGTATGTCTGTCTGTCCGCTTATAACTCGAGAACCACTGAACCGATTTTAATAAAACAAAATTCTACGGATAGCTTGATTCTTCCCATCAACTATAGGCTACTTACTATCACGCTAAATGGCTTATGAGGTTAGCAGTGAAGTGAAATATGAGAGCGGGCGGAGCGGCGGGCACAGCTTGTAAACAATAAAACATAAATAATAATAATGACATACAACTAAATACATTTATTAATTACTTATGTTATATTTATGTTTTTCTGAAAATTAGGAATTTGAATTTTTTGTTGTTTTTTGTTGTTGTGTTGTTTAATCTGATATACACTCCGGAAAAAAAACATAGCACCAAAGATTCGTATATACAATCTTTTGGTAGTGCAGTTGGGAATGAAAAAGTAAGGCTCTTTAAAATTCCATTGTGCACTACTACTCAGTAGTGCAAACGGGAGGAAATAATTCCAAACGACACTACCGGTTTCGCAGCTCGTAGTACAGTAGTGCAGATGGGAAAAAAAATTCCAAACAGCACTACTGGTAGTGCAGCTTGGTAGTGCAGAGTGGAAGGAACGGTTTATTTGAACGATGTATCCAAATAGAAGTATTCTATACTGGTTTTGTATGTTTACTGTGCTGAAAATTCAGCACAGTAAACATACAACACCAGTATATAATACTTCTATTTAGATACATAGTTCATAATAAACTAAATATTTTTTTAATAAAGTTTAAGTTTTATTATCTCATAGCTACAGATAGGTAACTGGTAACTGGCCATTTTCTATTCGATATTAAGAAAAATAACTTCATGTCACATTTTTTTCTGAACAATTTGGTCACATTTTATTTTATATATTATATATTTTTAACCGACTTCCAAAAAAGGAGGAGGTTCTCAATTCGTCTGTATGTTTTTTTTATTTTTTTTTTTATTATTTTTTTTTATTTATTTTTTTTTTTTATGTTTGTTACGCGATTTCTCCGTCAATTGAGGGCTGATTTAGAAATTTTTTTTTTTGTTAGTTAGGTCATACTTCCGAGGTGGTCCCATTTCAATTTTATCGAAATTGGTTCAGTAGTTTTCGAAAAATCAGCATAATACTATGGTGTTCACCATAGTAACCTTCAGTAAAACTTGTGATTTGGTCGTTTTCGGCAATTTTCAGTTTGATAAATTAGTATGGTGTGTGGTTACCTTCAGAAAAACTTTTGTGATGTGGACTTATTCAGCAATTTGCAGTCTGACACATATGGCGAATAATTCTGTACCACTTCAATCGATTCTTGGTAAGCTGGGAATGGGAAATAAAGTACCAGGGCAGCAGAAATGATAGGAGGTTTGCAAATTGCCACAAAGGAAGTTCACTTACTGTAGGTATCTGTGTATTCTGGTAAGTGGGTCAGAACGCCTCTCAAAATTAAATGTAAATGGGTCGAAACGCCACAATTTTTTTTTCTTTTTGACAGTGGGTCCTGAGAATGGGTCAGAACGCCACGAGATCGTTTTTAGGGTTCCGTACCTCAAAGGAGGAAAAAACGGAACCCTTATAGGATCACTTTGTTGTCCGTCTGTCTGTCTGTCTGTCTGTCTGTCTGTCTGTCTGGCTGGCTGGCTGGGTGTCTGTCTGTCTGTCAAGACCTTTTTTCTCAGGAACAGCTAGAGGTATAAAGTTGAAATTAATATCAAATACTAAGGTCTACGTTTCCTCGGAGGTGTAAATAAATTAAGCTTATAGGTCCACGCAATCACTAGATACGCCCATTTAAGTCACATATTTTGCTACCGGCAAACCAAATCAAAACCTATAGAGTACTTCCCGTTAACCTAGAATAATTAAATTTGGTAAGAAGCAAGGTCTCATAGCACAAGTAAAGGAAAAAATCGAAAATTGTAAATTTATAGTTATGTGACATTAAAAAAATGTTTAGTTTGTTTTGTATGTCAAGGTCCCTTTTTCTCAGGAACGGATCAAGATAACAAATTGAAATTAATATGAAATACTAAGATCTACGATCTCTTTAAGGTGTAGAATATTCAAGCTTCTAAATCAACGTAATCAAAAGATACGGCCATCTATGTCATATTTCATACTCGCAAACTCACTCAAAACAAATCAAAACATATAGGGTATTTCCTGTTAACATAGAATCATAAAATTTGGTAAGAAGCAAGGTCTTACAGCACAAGTAAAGGAAAAAATCCGAAAATTGTAAAATTGTAGTTATTGACATAAAAAAAAAATTTTTGTTTTGTATGTCAAGGTCCCTTTTTCTCAGGAACGGATAAAGATAACAAATTTAAATTAATATGAAATACTAAGATCTACGATCTCTTTAAGGTGTAGAATATTAAAGGTTCTAAACCAACCCAATCAAAAGATACGGCCATCTATGTCAGATTTCATACTCGCAAACTCACTCCAATCAAATCAAAACCTATAGGGTATTTCCCGTCAACCTAGAATCATAAAATTTGGTAAGAAGCAAGGTCTCATAGCACCCGTAAAGGAAAAATTCCTAAAATTTTAAACTTGTAGTTATATGATATTAAAAAAAATTGCTTGTTTTGTGTGTCAAGACCCTTTTTCTCAGTAACGAGTCAAGATATCAAATTGAAATTAATAAGAAATACTAACGTCTGTGATCCCTTCGAGCTATAGAAAATGAAATCTTCTAAATCTAAAAGATATCATAAATAATAAATGAAATAAATAATAATAAAAATAATAAATGAAAAATGAAAGCTTCTAAATCTAAAAGATATAATCTTCTAAAAGATACGGCTATTTATGGGAAATTTTAACAATTGCAAACTCACTCAAATGAAATCAAAACTTATAGGGTACTTACCGTTGACCTAGCTAGAGTAATGAAATTTGGCAAGAAGCAAGGTCTCACAAGTAAAGATAAAATCCGAAAAGGATATGTCGTTATGTCATATAAGAAATATATTTTTGTATACAACTTCACGAATGCCGCACAGTCAAAAACCATTGCTCTAGTGTTTATTTAGGCGGTTCGGGATTTTCCAAAACAATTGTTTTTGTACATACATAATACCTACAAATATATTGAGTGATGCTGATGATACGGAACCCTCGGTGCGCGAGTCCAACTCGCACTTGCCGACTTTTTTATATATTTCTTACATTCCTATTGTTTAATTTAATCTAATTTTACATTTTTGACAACATTCCTAATTGAATTACTGTAATATTAATTATATCTGAAATATTCTGTGTTCAAAACTATTTAAATTGTATTTTATCTGACTTATTTTAATATTATAATGAATTTTTATTACTGTATGACTTTAACATGATAATTGACGTGATGACGTCACGTCTTAAATAAATTGATGAACCCCGGCTGCACACACGAAAAAGTGTCACGTTCCATCTGAGCCTGTGTGTGCAAGCGAGAGCGCGTAACAAGCGATAGAGAGGCACAATCGGCACAAGCGTCATCACGTAAAACTATCGTCCGTAAACCAAAGATATATTATGTACTAGCGTACTAGATCAATCACTCGGCCAACTAACATGTTCCAACAAGTTGCGGTCCACGGTCCACACGTCTCTTAGTCGAGCGCGAGCGGCCGCAGCGCGCAGTCGTCGTCGCCTGCCTGCTGCGATCGCGCCTCGCACCGCGCGCAAGCGCCAGCAATAATGCCCACGTGTGTGTTAATGTGTTGTATAATGATATATATAGCTACTAGCTAGTCGAAGGTGCGATGGCGAATCTGGAGGTGTTAGAACGAAAAGACAATATGCACACGCACACCGACGACGCACGAGTGCGATCGTTCTCCCTACCCCTTGCCTCTCTCCCGCAAGCTTCCCGCCCCGCGCGAGCCCACAAGACCGGCCGCCAGCCCGTCTCCCACACGCTTCCCGCCCCGCGCGCGCTCCCCTCTCCCGTTCTGCTCTGCGCTCCGCCTCCCCGCTACCTTACCCCATACCTCAACCGCTCGAACATACTTCGGAGCGTTGGCTCTATATATAATATTTCCTCAAAGCCGTAAACCAACTTTACAGGCAACCAATTTTTATTGTTTTGTTAAGAATGGCTGGTATATAATATATATAACTGACAAAGAGTTTGTATTACGTCGCCGACGTAATACAAACTCTTTGATAACTGACTGTAATAAGAACAATATACTTATAGCACAACTGTGATAGATAAAACATAAATATGGCAATAAACAGAAAAAACTTACTTATTATAAATTATAAATTGTTAGTGAGGATTTAAGATTAGTGTTTAACATTAGTGTGTGTATGCAACTGTCAAAATGTGAAAAATGTATAAAATGTACTCTAAACCTGACGGTGTTAGTAAAGAGAATAAATAAATAAATAAACTACACGGTTGAGTTTGCATTAAAACATTATATTCTTGGAAAGGTCTGCTTGAACTTAGATTTATGACCATGTAATGAATGTGTGACCGAACTTATTTAATTATAGCTATCTGCTGAACAAAGGTAATGTCAGCATAACAGTCAAGTAAATATAGGTATAACATTTTTACTTCAAATCTACTGCAAATAATGGTATTTTACCTTTAGTTAATACATACATACATACATTCATACATAGCGTCACTCACATTTGGCTGTTTAATACATACAATTATTTTAATACCTGGACAAAGTAATTTTTCTTCAATTTCTTCGATGCCACTCATCCACACACTCTCAAAATAATGTCAATAATTTCGAATGGTAATTAATAAATGTTTACTCAAAGAAAAAACAAAATAACTAACCAAAACACAAAACAATAAAGGGTAGATGCAGGCAGACAATGCGACAGCGCACGTGTTTACTAGTCGACGTTGCAAACCGTACTGGCATCGGCCATTTCGGGTTGCAGTGGGGTGCGGGGAGGGGCGCATCTTCCGCATTCCAACATTCTTTCGACATGCACAGTTCCGAAAACCGGGCTATAGCTCAATTACACATAAAATACGGACGTGGCTACGCGACAGCGATACTAACGGTACTGAAGAAAGAAAACAACCGCCTCTCCAGATCCTGCAAGAGGGCTGTTGCCAGGGCAAAATTCGAGCATCGGTAGAGTTGGCGACACGCTGAATCAGCACCCAACTGGGAGCCGTGAGCTTTGGTCTCTCGCCAAATCTGTCGAGCCGAAACTCTGCCGCTCCTCACTTCCGCCTCTGCAATGACCTGGAGGCTCACTTGCTCACTCCGCAAAGGAGAAAGCCGACTTACTGGTGTCTCTTTGCGGGGAACTCTTACCTGGACGATTGGCGTGCCATCCCTCCATCCATAACTAGGCGTGGGAACTCCATGCCGGAAGTGCAGTTCCGACAACGAACTGTGCGGGCGGCGCTTCTCTCCCTAGACACCAGGAAGACGAGTGGGCCGGACAGGATTCCTGCATTAGTGTTGAAACGGTGTGCTCCCGAGCTGGTTCCAGTGCTGACGCGCCTTTTCCGCCTCTCTTACTCCACTTGCCGTGTGCCGGCAGCCTGTAAATGTGCGTTTGCCCAAGCAGTTCCCAAAAGGGCGACTGCTTAAACCCGAACTACCGACCTATAACGATTAACTCCCAAGGTGATGGAGCGCATTATCAATGCACAGCTCATGACGTACATGGAGACAAATAACCTCATAAACGATCGGCAATATGGCTTCCGGCCAAACCGATCTGCAGGTGATCTCCTAGCGTACGTCACTCACCTTTGGGGGGAATCCCTCGAAGGATATGGTGAATCCTTAGCAATTGGCCTCGATATTGCTAAGGCATTTGACAGGGTTTGGCACAAGTCGCTCTTGGGAAAGCTTCCGGCGTACGGACTCCCTTCTGGCCTATGCGACTGCGTAATCGCACATTAGGTCCCGCTTGGAGTACTGCTCGCACTTGTGGCATGACTCAGCCAAATACTAGCTTGCGCCTTTGGACTCGATGCAGCGTTGAGGCGTGCGACTAGTGGGTCACCCCGACGTGCCCCGCGATCTAGAACCATTGCAACTCCGTAGGGATGTCGGCGCCCTAACGTGTTCTATCGCTTATTCCACCTCCGCACAACGCGCACTGGGCAGGGATTGCATCCCTATACGCTGGACTTACCACGAATGCGTACCAATCGGTTCTGCAGATCTTTCCTCCACAGAACTGGTAAACTCTGGAACGCTCTCCCGTGAATAGGCACCTGTCAGGTCGGCATGGCATTCGAAACCCCCCTACAACCGAATGTTGCCAGTAGCGTCGTTAGACACCTTATTGGTGGCTCGGCGCCTAATGTCGCGCTTTCTATAAAAATAAACTGTTATTTGTAAATGTAGGTTTCGTGATTTTTTAAATGTTTTATACTATTAATTCTCTTTATTTTCAGACCTTTCATACACCATCATTTGGCGACGAAGAGTTCGACATACCACCAATTCACGGTCAACACGCTACTTCAGGCCTGAGCATGCAGACGTCTCATATCCAGTACGCCCCTTTGCACCATTCTGCTCCTCAAGTGAGTTTGATACCCATTGTATAATAAACAGATGGGGATTTAATTTTGATATGTAGTTAAAATATATCGGGGGTCATTTTGATGGACTTGACTCTATAGGCAGGCACTACCGACCGGGTAAACCAATGATAAACACGAGCAATCTTTCATTGCTCGTAGATATAGTATAGGACAAAATTTTGCTCTGTGGCAGATACCTATAGAACATGTCGCAAAGTACGTCACCTATTACTACCTAGATTGAGGGTTGCATTATTTCAATTCAATTGTTGTATTGCATGAAGTGACTATAGGGCGACATACCGAGGTTCGAGAAAATTTTTTTTTTATGTAATCCGATGAGTTGGAGGGACTAAAGCGCATGCTCCGACCAGCCAATATCACTATATACTAAAATGAGGTATGATACATAGGGCACACTAAAAGTTTCCGGAATTGGCCACTTACATAAACAATATTTAAAAAGTAATTACAACATTTGAAAATGGAACTCTTTGGCTGTAGAATGCAGTTTGTTTCATCTGACTGTCAATTGTTTTTCCATTGTGGCGCCATTTTAAAAATTGCGTGTCTACATTAACATAAATTTAACCCGGGAAAATTTTCGTGGTATGATTTTCTACGATTTTAAGTGTAATTTTACAGCTCATCAGAGCCTCGCTCGGCTTCAATCTGCTTTTGGCGATGAAGCACCATGCAAGACGACTATTTATTGCTGGTTTGCAGAATTCAAGCGCGGTCGTGTCAATCTCAGTGACGAATCTCGGGATGGTCGCCCGTTCACCGCTGTGAACAACAAAAACATCGATGCTGTGCGCCGTATGATCGAAACAGACAGGCATGTGACCTACCATGAGATTCGGGCATCCTTAGACATAGGCATGAGTCAAATACAATCAATCCTACACAAACATTTGGGTGTGAGAAAGCTGTGCTCGCGGTGGATCCCACACAATTTGACCGAGGCTCAAAAAACGCACCGCGTCACTTGGTGCAATGCCATGCTTACCAGATTCAACAAAGGCGCCTCAAATTTGGTGTGGGACATAGTAACAGGTGACGGCACCTTGTGACTTTTTTCTGTTCCCAAAAATTAAGAACCAATTACGCAGTCAACGATTTTCATCACCAGAAGAGGCTGTCGAAGAATATGAAAAACACGTTTCTCAGGTCACCACGGAGGAGTGGCACAAAAGTTTTCAAAATTGGTTTAATCGTATGAAAAAGTGCATTTACGCAAAGGGAGAATATTTTGAGAAACAATAAATTCATTTTTGACCTTTAATACGCCTTTAATAGTATTTTATTCTTATTAATTCCGGAAACTTTCAGTGTGCCCCACGTATAAACTAAAAAAAAATGTAGTCAAGTGAACCACGTTCACGTGCGGAGAGGGTCCCGTAACCGCGGCTTCGCTTTCATCTAATAATATTTTCTACTAGGGTACGGTCAGGCTTTGGATGGGTGGCCGTACGACCGCTGAAGTTGGCAATGGTTCGGATTTAACTTGAAACTGTAGTTTCATCCCTTTATATTATTTACTAGCTGTGCCCGCGACTACGTCCGCGTGGGCTTAATCTTTCTCAGCCTATTATAAAACGCAACGTGACTCTGTCTGTCCGTTCGTTAGTATGATTCAATTGTTTTGGTGTTTGTTTAATTGGGCAGGTTATAGACTTGATTCGATAATGACCTACATAAGCCGCAACCAATGCTAATATATAATCTACAATAACGCTTCTCTGTAAACTATATTAGAAGTAGAATTTTCAGGAATGTGTGCATATAAATTATTTAAATTACTAATACGGGAACGAGCCACGTATAGCTGACCGTGCGAAAAGCAACTCAAACTTAGATCTAAGCCTGCTACCCAACCAATGACAGTGACCAATCAGTAGGTCACAGAGTCAGTTCACAGCCTTCTCTTAATAATCCTTACATACTTAAATACTATTTTACTATCTATAACACACGTACCTATATATTTATACTAATTCTTCTTATGCTCCTTGGTGAAGTTCTTCATAGTTCTTCATAGTGTATACCCCCAATCTAGTACAACAAAAAAAAAATAATAATCCTAAAGAAAAAAAAAATAAGTTAAAATAATAAGGAATTAATAATCAAATTATTAAAGATATTAGAAAACTAACAACAGGAGAAAAATAATAACACAAATAATTAGACAAATAAGGGTAAATAACTTCTTTAGTCTAATAATATCTGGTGAATTCCTTGATTCACGACAGATGTTGATATAATAGTATGTAACTCGTTGAAGGGACAGGTTGGAGCCACTCCACTTTGGAAGTCCTCCTCCTCAGCGAGATTGCAGGTTGCTTCTCTTCGATGTGATGATTCAGCGGACAACTGACACAGCCTCAGCAACCTCCCACTCTCAGGAGCGCCTATGCAGAAGCTCCACTCAAAGAAGGAACAGGCTGACACAGCAAACCCAGGGCTCATAGACAACGGCTTCACCGAACCCCCTCCGAAGCCATCAATCTTCAGTCTCAGCAGCCCACAGAAGTCTTCATCTTCAGCCTCGCAGCCCACAGAAGCCTTTATCTTTAGTCTCCGCAGCTCACAGAAGCCTTCATATTCAGTCTCAGCAGCCCACAGAAGCCTTAATCTTCAGACTCACAGCCCACAGAAGCCTTTATGTTCAGTCTCCGCAGTCCACAGAGGCCTGAGCGCGCTCGGGGTTGCTTATCAACATTCAACCGACCGCAGCGACCGCACCACTGAGCTACCGAGGCTGACAAAAATGTAATAATATAACAAACAAAAAATTGGTTGTCTGTAAAGTTGGTTTACGGACGATAGTTTTACGTGATGATGTCATAAAGTAAATCAGTTCCGGCGGATATTTACCATGTAAAATTAATTTAAGTACATGATAAAGATGTGATAATAACTAATAAAAAATATGAGAAAATAACGACTATTAATTAAATTTAAAAACCTACATAACGCCATCTACATGTTCAACGTTGCAACAATTACCTAACTGCTAAATCAAGTATACCGCTGGCTGATGTATTTCATTTAATATTGACGCTAGATGTGGACGCTAGATGTCGCTCCATGAAATTCACATATGAAATTCACATACTGTTGAGAAAATTTGCAGCGATAAGTACACGGTCGATAGCCTGCGTGGATAACACGTCTGGTCAGTGATGGTGGCAGGGACCGCGGGTTCGAGGCTCGCAAAAGACGTAGAAATATATTTTGTATTTTCTACTATTGTATATGCCTCTCTATCGCGCTCTCGCTTGCACACACAGGTCTCTATCGCGCTCTCGCTTGCACACACAGGTTTAGATGGAACGTTACACTTCTTCGTGCGTGCAGCCGGTGTTCATCAATTTATAAGACGTGACATCATCACGTCAAAAAAAGAACCTAAGTAACGTAATGAAGATTTAATTCTAAATGTTTGTTTCCGATTGAGGCCATTTCACTTTTTAACCGACTTAAAAAAAATGAAGAGGTTCTCAATTCGACTGTTCTTTTTTTATGTTTGTTACCTCCGCCGTCGCCCGCGCACGCCCCCCTCTCGTCCAGCGTTGCCAGAAGGTTACTTTTGTAACCTTTTAGGTTACTTTTAACGCTGAAAGGTTACTTCTAGGTTACACGACTCAAAAGGTTACTTTTAGGTGATTTTTCAAAATTAATTTGTATAATAAATTTTAAATTTCTTTTCTTACACGAAACGGATTAAACGGCGGAAAAAGATCTATGTTTGTGTCACAGACTATTATACTTTACTGTGGATTCAATGCGAGTTCTGTGGGCAGAACTCTGTTTTATATTTTGTTCATGTTGGCAACGCAACACTTCGCTCGTAAATCGTCGTGGTTCTGTGTGTATTCTAAAACATGTTAAAAATAAGCCTTTCTCTCTCACACTAAAGGGTGTGAATAACCAAATCACAAAAGCGTCTCGCTTGCTCGCTCGATCAATCTAATTCGCTCTTAGTTCGTTTGCTGTCGGTCGTTCGTGTCGCCTCGATCGTCGTGTCGTGTTGGTCAATGAATCAAAGAAAGTTTAGTTTTGTTTGTTTGTGTCGTTCAGGCCTACTTACATAGTGGTTTGAATTGAATCTTTGAATTGAAACGTATTTTTTTACACATATTTTTTAAACGAAAACTAAAAAAAAATTTCAAATCCAATCAGTATGTTGGGCACATATATACATATACATCGATGGTTGGGTACCGTCTATCCTTTTTAGTTCAGTGTAATAACATTTTATGATCTTAATTTCAGGTGTTTAGCTAGTAAAATGCAACTTAAAATGGAAAAACCACTAAATCATTCACATTTCTGTAAGTTAATACAACCAACATATATCCATCAAGTTTGAATAGGTACATTACTAACTGAAAAAAAATTAAATGTTACTTTTCAGACTAAATGGTTACTTTTTTTCTATTTGAGGTAACTTTTGACAAGACCCGCTGGCAACACTGCTCTCGTCTGCTCTTGCGCCATTGTAAAGTCACTCACTATTTATTTGTTTCTTCCTTAGTTGTCGTCGCGGTAGATTTTCTGCTAATGGTAGATACACCCACACATGGTTATTCGTATTCGTGATTGTTTAAACCAAGGGAGACAAAACGAATATGTTTGCCAAATATTTGTGTACATACAGCTATGTGTGGTGCTAGCATGATAAATGTTTATTGGCTAAGTGCGTTTACCGGGGTCGCCCGAACGGCACCAAATCAACACATCGTCAGTTCAAACCGGTTGTCATGATCGATACATCGGTGTGCACAAACATAATATTACAATACTCTCAAGACTCAGCAACAAGCCTAACAAGATATATACCGCATAGGTACCTCTTTCTTGCCTCTTTCCTTCGAGCCGAAGTCTGCCGAAGTGTCCACGAAAGGAGCCGGGAATGTCTTTCAGGTGGCGCACCGGGTTTAAAGACGAGTGGCTCGGGATCAATTCTGTTGGCTCTCGCTGACAGCTGTGACGTCATAGAGCCGAAAGCGAATCAAGGGAATTCGATATTCGTTTGTTAAGTGATTTCGTGGCTCAGGGGTGAGGGTCTAGGACTAGTAGTTTTATGACCTGGGTTCGAATCCCACAAAATCTTTTTGTTTTTTTTTTTGCTTTTTTTTTTCTTTTTTAAGCAATGTTACGGTGTTTAAACTGTTTTAGGGTGTTTAGTTTTTGTTATAACCACCTAAGAATGCCACGCGCGACCACGTGCGACTTGTGGATGACCCTGTGGTGTCCCGCGACTTAGAACCGCTGCAACTCCGTAGGGACGTCGGCTCCCTAAGTGTGTTCTATCGTCTATTTCACGGGGAGTGTTCGGAGGAGCTGTTTAATGCGATTCCGTCGTCCCCATTCCACCTCCGCACTACGCGTACTGGGCAGGGGATGCACCCCTATACAATCGACCTACCGAGGATGCGCACCAACCGGTTCTGTAGGTCTTTCATTCACAGAACCGGGAAAATGTGGAACGCACTTCCTGCTGATATATTTCCTCCCAAGTACAGCCTGGGGTTATTCAAAAGGGGCGTGAAAAGGCTCCTGTCAGGCCGGCATGGCATTCGAAAACCCCGTGCATCACAGAATGTCCATGGGCATCGTAAGTCACCTCCTCGTAAGTGAAACGGTGCCACATGTCGCGCTTTCTATAAAAAAATAAAATAATAATAATAAAAAAAGAATTATTTTCGGAAAGACAAACTTGTAACAAAAACGACATGCACCGCCTCAACATTAGGTTAGGGTTTATATCTTCTTTATATTAAAGCCTGACCAGGATTATATGAGGGGCCGCCATATTGCGGAATTTCGTTGGAACTAATTTCTTACACTGGCCACAATTATGTTTGATGCTTGATAATCTGTTGTCAATGTCAAAATTGCTTCTGAACTGACATTTAGGTAAAACGTTATGTCATTGTAGTGAGATTGTCATGAATTGGCCGCCGTAATGTACAATTAGGTAATTATTTTTTGTTCTATCTAGGTGTATCTCAAGCATCTATTTACCGAATGGCAAACAAAAGAGGGACGTAAATATTATTCTTTCTGAACAAAAAACACTTTTTGAATTTACAGAAATACGAAACGTTCGAATAAAAATAGCTTAGGTTAAGTTTTTCTGAACTAGAATTTTTATTAGAAAGTTTAGTGTTTCAGCAAGGTCGATTAATAATTTTTTTAATAATTTGTACACTTTGCTTCAGGACAAATCTGCAGATACATGGAAAAAATGTTGTGAACATGTAAATGTCAAGGCTAGTTCTTTTTACATTGACATCAAAATATATATAAAAGATGTATTAAATTAAAATACATTTTGTATATCTTATTGTGTATTTCAGTGCAAAAGTACATTTTGAATAAAAACATCGGCCAATTCAATATGTGCGTACTATACTGAATGTTGCTATATAAATCTAAAAAGTGGCTCCATTTTGACAGCTCTCATATATTCCTGGGCAGGCTTTACCCCTGGTTATTTTTTTTTAAACCACCAAAACAGTTTGTATATTTCCGAATATTTCCGAAAATAAAAATTTCTTAGGAGGAGAACTGTCAGTGACAGACATCAGAATTGATCCCGAGCCACTCGTGTTTAAAGCGACTGATACAAACTCTTTGTGTTTATTTCTTTGGGTATAAATCAGTAATCTGTGGGGTGAGTGAGCGAGCAGTGTCGCCATGTTAAGAGATTTTCTCCTAGATTCAGGAGAATTTCAGTGGTACTAGGAGAAGTTTTTGCCTGTCAGAGTAGGAGAAAATTTAGGAGAAGGAAAATCACTGCAGGAGAAGATTTAGGAGTGAGAAACTTTTTATTTTTATTTTTATTTTTTTTATTGAAAGCGCGACATACGGCGCCGAGCCACCCATAAGGTTTCTAACGACGCCCATGGACATTCGGTCGTATGCTGGGGTTGCGAATGCCATGCCAGCCTGACAGGTGCCCATTCACGCCCCTCTTGAAGGACCCGAGACTGTACTTGGGGGGAAATATATGAGCAGGGAGAGCGTTCCAGAGTTTACCGGTTCTGTAGAGGAAAGATCTGCAGAATCGATTAGTACGCATCCGCGGTAAGTCCAGCGTATAGGGATGCAATCCTTGCCCAGTGCGTGTGGTACAGAGGTGGAAAGGGGACGGCGGGATTGCGTTAAACAGCTCCTCCGAGCACTCCCCATGGAATAAGCGATAGAACACACTTAGGGAGCCGACATCCCTACGGTGTTGCAGTGGTTCTAAATCGCGGGACACTTCGGGGTCACCCACTAGTCGCACGGCTCGACGCTGGATCGAGTCCAGAGGCGCAAGCTGGTATTTGGCAGAGCCATCCCACAGGTGCGAGCAGTACTCCAAACAGGACCTGATCTGCGATTTATACAAAAGCAGCTTTTGGTCCGGCGTGAAGTACCGTCGCACCTTATTGAGTACGCCCAGCTTTTTAGAAGCCAGCTTGGCCTTCCCCTCGATATGGCGACGAAAGTTCAGGTCGTGCGACAGTTCGACTCCGAGGACCCCGAGGTGTTCGCTTAATTTAAGCGGCGTGCCTTGGAATGAAGGAGCCGGTGTGAACGCCGCTCTCTTCGCACTGAACGCGCAAACTTGTGTCTTGGAAGCGTTGAACTCGACCAAATTACTACGGCCCCATTCGGAAATGGAGCCGAGTGTGTGTTCGAGCTCAGACACAAGTCTTCGCCTCTTCTCATCCACAATTTCCCGACTTGCTGAAGGGTGACTGGTGTAGGATCCGTGTGCCGTACTGTCATCCGCATAACAATGTATGTTGCCCAGAGACAGCATATCATTGATATGCAGAAGAAACAGCGTGGGTGACAACACAGATCCTTGTGGTACCCCGGCGTTCACTGACATGGCGTCCGACGAGCAACCGTCCACTAGGACCTGAATGCTACGCCCATGTAGGAAGTCGGTGACCCAGTCACAGAGGCCAGAAGGAAGTCCGTAAGCCGGCAATTTGCCCAAGAGCGACTTGTGCCAAACCCGATCAAATGCCTTGGCAATATCAAGGCTAATTGCCAAGGATTCACCATGACCTTCAAGCGATTCCCCCCTTGGGATTAAAATAAAAACATATATCTACTAGTAACTAACAAATATGTCGGTAAGTACGGTGACAATACAATGAATGAACTGTCTGTGAATCAACCAACCAATTACTCAAGTCACACAAGATAGCATTTGCCTTTTGATAAGAGCAAGGTTCACCTTCTTGCTCTTTGGATAGGATAACGTGAGTGTGTGCGTGCATCGATCGACCAACCAGCCGACGACCGGGCGGGCCAAACCGAACGAACATTTCGTTATCAATCAATGTTATTAACATTTATTCGTTATAATAATCACTAGTATACTAAGCCTACGTTGACAGTCTGTCCGTCAGTCCGCACTACTTTAAGGGCTGTATCTTTTGTACCGTAATAGGTAGCTGGTTATGATTTTCACAGATTATGTGTTATTATTGGCGGACATCCTATCAAATAATAAGAAAAAAAATTAAGGGCCTTCCCATACAAGAAAGGTGTTTTTTTTTTAGCTAACGTAAAAACGGTAATACGTACAAGTGTCAAACTTGGTGTGGTTAAAAACTAAAAAAAAGCCCCAGTTGCACTCCGGGAGTGCCGGCAGAAGTGAAAACTTTTTGTATTTCCGAAAATAATTCTTAGGTGGTTATAAAAAAAACTAAACACCCTAAAAATGTAAACACCGTATAATGCGCGGGGCGCATCTTGGCGTGTCGTCGCCGCAGCGGTTCGTCGGTGTTCTCCCTCGCACCCGCACCGTACTTGTATAGTTTATTCGCGTGGCGGGTCGCCCGCTGCGGCGACGACACGCCGAGATCCGTCCCGGGCACTATAACATTGCTTAAAAAAGAAAACAAAAGAAAAAAAAACAAAATCAATTTTGAGGGATTCGAACCCATGGTCAAAAAATACAAAATCCTACACTCTTGCCATTGAGCCACGAAATCACATAAACGAGCAAACGAATATCGGATTCCCTTGATTCGCTTTCGGCTTTACTGTCACTGAGAGACGAACAGAATTGATCCCGAGCCACTCGTAACTTAACCCTTAATGCAATGACTTAAGGTTAAATTTTAAATAATAAAAAAATTTGTTGTCTGTAAAGTCGGTTTACGTGATAACGTCATAAAGAAACAGCTATAAGAATTACCTTATTTTTTCGTACGGCACCCCTATCCCTGCCGTACGCCGTACATTTGTCGATTTCTAGCCTCGATTACCGCACGATACGGCAATTACCGTACGTTTGGCAACACTGCCGCTTGGGCCGATTGTGCCTCTTTATCGCTTGTTATGCGCTCTCGCTTGCACACACAGGCTCAGATGGAACGTGAAACTTTTTCGTGCGTGCAGCCGGTGTTCATCAATTTATAAGACGTTATCACGTCAAAATAAATCTGTCGCTTTTCGAGATCTGACGCGAGTTTAAAATTTTTAACCCACCTAAAAAAGTGCCAAGCGCCGCTAAAGAAGTTTTCACTTCAAAAAACAAATAATTCAAACAGACAAATTACTTGGTGGTTCAAATGACAATCGTGATCGTGGCTATGACGGGAGGACAAATCGTTATTGGCGGAGAAGTGATCGAACAGGTTGAAGGAAGAGTAGGTAGGTACGTATATCTCGGTCAAATACTGCTTGGTAGACAAGGTCTCCTTAAGGAGGTCGAAGGACGAATTCAATTGAGTTGGGCTGCCTCATAAATTTAAAATTCGCCCCGAGGTCTGACCCGTAGGTATATATTATGTATGACCAGTGCGTCCTCCTGGTACGGGTGTGAAACGTGAGCACTGACTATAGTTGTATCCAAAGTTGCCCAGCGAGCGATGGAACTAGCCATGCTGGGCTGGGAGTATAGCTACGCGAAATGGTGCGTAACTAATGAATGAGGCAATCCGCCGACGCACCAAAGTAATCGATATAGGAAACCAGGTGGATAAGCTAAAGTGGCAGTGGGCTGGGCACGTTAGCCGAAGGGACGACGACCGTTGGAGTAATCATGTACTACATTGGCGGCCGTGGACAGGAAAACAGTGTGGGAAGACCACCCGCCAGTTGGGGCGCCGACATACTTCGTGGTCATACGGTCATAAAGCAGTGGTCCGTACCGTTGAAGGCCGAGAGACTGGAGAAAAATTGAAGGCGAATGTCCAGCAGTAGACGCTTACACGCTGACTGTCTGACAGAGAACCCTCGGTGCGCGAGTTCGACTCGCACTTGACCGGTTTTCAGGCTGCAAAAGATACAGCTATTTGTAGGTAAGACAGACGGACGGACAGATGGCCGAGGCTTAGTAATTTGGTCCCGTACGGATAACGAACACTAATAAAAATGTGGTGCAATTTTTATAATTTGAATAACAGGAGAATTTTTTAGGAGGATGAAAATTTTCTAGGAGATTTTTAGGAGATTTTCGAAGTCAATCTAGGAGAATTTCAAAATTTGAGTTGGCAACACTGTGAGCCAGCTAACCTAAGCAAAGAATATAACCAGAGAGTTTGAACTTTGATTGAATAGTATCCCTTTATAGTCTGTGGATTCAATTGAATACACAGACTATATATTGAATACTACGTTGTTCTGCCGCTATTGGTGAGTGATTCAAAGAAGAAATAAAATCCAACCAACGAACCGCAGATAGACTAGGCACATTCATTAGCTTTTAATCACGTACCTACCTACTTAATTATTATCTTAAAATAGGTACTGACATTTACGTCGGTCCCGAGTTCCGACCGTCGCTTCGCATTTTGAGGTTATATTCATTTGATTGTGGGTCGAATCGAACGTCTCTATTATAAAAAAAAGTATAAAAAAGTAGGTACTGCTCATAAGAAAAATTCTTATTACTAACAATTGTAAGTACTTGTATCTTATATTCAGGCAAAATTTTAAATGTTTGTCTGACATGACCTTCAAATGTTTTTTTGAACTTGAAGCATAGATTTTCTCCTCACCTATTAAAAATATTCTAACCTATAGCATATAGAATACGCCTCAGAGCATCGCTTCATACAGAAGGAAGACAGTTCCACATATTTTCCCCTACTAGCTGCGGTATTGCAGAGTTGCTGTATTGAGAGCATAAAGGCAGAGTATTTTCCCGCTCCTACTTTTCGAGTTTAACAGTGCGCTTTTGGAGATATAAATTATTAATACACATTATGTAATTAATTTAAAATAAATTTTATCAAAATAAGTCTAATTAATCCACAAAAGGTTACAGAAATCGCACATTTACAATTAAAATATTCGATATATTCCTCCTCCCTTACATCATATTTTTTAATCAGGTAACACTGCCTTCCTATACCGTTCTCACTTTGCGATGGCTTCATTATTATTTTTAGCACTAACAGCTTGAAGCTGGTGCGTGCATATCACTTTTGAGTGCACTTGTTTATATTTTAATTAAATTTTATGAAGCTATACATTCTATTAAATTTTTCTTTTTTTTTCTCTCTCTTCTAGGTGTTTATCTAACGTTTTTAAATCCGTTTACACTTTTATCACTTGTGACCTCCTGCTTTTATCACTTACGACCTCCTGCGGTAGTTCGTTCCAAGAGTCCACAACTCTGTTCACCAAGAAGTGTTTCCTTGGGTTAGAATTAAATGCTGAGCGGTTTAGCTTTAAGCTGTGTCCTCTAAGGTGTGCATTGGTATTTTTTGTGAAAATTTCTTTGAGATTTGGTAAGTCATAGTAGTCATTGAGGCTTTTGTATGTATCAATAAGATCTCCTCGTTGACGATGCTCCTCTAGGCTGCCAAGTCCGAGTGCTTCGAGTCGGCGTTCATAGTCTCGTTTTTTGAGATGTGGGACCATTTTTGTGGCTCGTCTTTGAACGCTTTCCAAAAGATCTACATCCTTCCTGAAGTCTGGATTCCAAATCAGAAAGGCATATTCTAATGCGAACATAGGTTTTGTATAGTTTAAGGAATAGCTCTGTAGTTATGTAATATCCAGAGCCATTGGCAGTAGAGGAGGGTGTCAATCGAGGTCTGGACTAGCGATTGACCACTGTGTAGGAAGGTGTGGAACTAAGCTTGCGATGGCTTCGCCGAACATATCCGGGCCCATCGGCAGTAGAGGAGGGTGTTAATCGAGGTCGGGACTAGCGAGTGGCCACTCTAAATTTCCCGCGCATGCTTCACGTTTCGGCTCGCATCAAGCCCTCGTCAGCTAGTCTGCGTTGACTAGGACGCGGAGAACCACCAGTCCCGCTCTCGACCTCCCCTCTCTACCTAACTATCCATATTCTGTAGGATGCTTCCAGTGACGTTTTCGAAGCTCTCCATATATTATGAGCTTAGCGTCGATCTTGGCAGCCCTAGATTCTTGAAGAGACTGTAGAGCGACTTCGCTGGTAGTCCTCTTGCTCCGACTTCCACAGCGAAGAGATCAGTCTTGAATCTGTTTCTCACAATCCGGTCTACTAAGTTGCAGTACCTGTTGAGTTTTATGTTGTGGTCTTTCGGTATGTTACTTTCCCATGGAACGGTAAGTTCAACAAGTAGGTACTACTTGCTTTGTCGCTTTTGAGAAAATGAGTCTATCCGGTCTTAATGCTGTGGTACAGATTTCCGAAGGCGTCTGGTAATGCTTCTCATGTGTGTCCATCAACAATTCCCAATCCTTTGCTGCTCCCAAAATTGAAGAAGGTTTAGTCCTATCTTTGGGCAGCTTTTTGGCTCCAGGTTTCACAAAGTTGACCTTCTGGAAGCCGCTACTCATTTGCCCTTTCCTGGTCCATGCAATTGACAGGTTGATGGCCTCTCTGATGATTTGGAGGACTTTATCATGACGGTAGGAATACTGGTCTCGCTCAAGTAGTATTTTGCATCCGCATAAGAAATGTTTGGCCGTGCCTACGGACTCCTTACATGACGGGCATAGTCTATTTGTAGATTTCCCCCATCTAACTAGGTTACTCGGGTCGGGGAGAAAAGCTGGAATGCATTTAGGTAGAACTTAAGCAGCTCAGGGGACCAGTTGTATATTATGGATTTCCTCTTCAATGCAGGAGGGATGCAGAAATCGCCCATCATTCTGCATTTCTAGGTTTAAGGCGTGAAGTTTGAAACCTTGTTCCATGTCCTCCTGAAGCAAAACCTTTAAGTATTTCTTTATCAGACTTTGCTGTTTCTATGCCCCGTCCAGATCTATTGGCAGGCCCGTCTCTGCAGTAAAAGGTGCCCGGGGCAAACACAAGCCGTCCCCGCTCGCTGCTGCCGCTCGTGGCGCGCGTGGCGCCGCTAGACGCTCCCCGCGCAAATAAATTTCTTATTGAAGTAGCCCAAAATCCTACTAACATTTGTCGGAGTGGCCCAAATTGAGACCAGACCGCGCAATATACTTATGTGTGTTCGTTTAGGCTTTTACCGCTATTACACATTGTATAAATTTTTCGGTTATGCGGTATAGGTATAGCGACTCACTTTTATTAGTCGACGTTTCGACCCTCGCTCCGGGGACATCGTCAAGACTCGCGGAACTGTGACGACCTGGAGGACACCCGGCACGTCGTCCAGTCAGATGTCAACTGCCGGTCGCCGCTGACGTAGATTGTAGCGATGCGAGGGTACTTCGGCCGATGCGGGTAGGTTCGACATCTCTTGCTGGAAAAGGTCGGTGCACACGTAGCTCACTGTGTCTATGGCTGCCAGAGCTTGATGCTGGTTACCATCCGAGCCATGCTTCGCCAGCAGAGGAGTCCACGACGAAGAGAGTACCATGCTGTCTTCCGCATGTCTGGAAATTTCAATGGATTCTCGAAACAAACGTGGTACATAGTGTTTTTCGACTGATATCGTACTGGTTTGGTCGAATCAAATCCAATGATTTATGCCGCTGTCCAGAGCATGCTCACAGATGGCTGACTTGTGGAACTCGTTGTTCTTCATCGCCCTTATGTGTTCCGACAACCTTGTCTGAACACTCCGCCTCGTTTGTCCGATGTAGCACCTCCCACAGCTACATGGTATTTTGTATACACCTGGAGCCTGCAGTGGAATCTGGTCCTTGACTGTTCTCAACATGCCTTGGATTTTTGTGAGAGGTTTGTAGAAGGTCTTAATGCTCAACTTGCTCATCAACTTACCTATACGGTCCGTCATCCCCCGTATGTATGGTAAGTAGGCGCACCGCCTTCCGACCTCTACCCTCTGTCGCCCTGTTGCTGCACGTTGAAGAGACAGGCAGGCTCGTGGTTTATAGCCATTCTGTTGCGACGCTGTCCTTACTTTGGCAAGTTCCTCCTCAATGTGATTGTCATCACATATCTTGTTGCAACAGAATGGCTATAAACCACGAGCCTGCCTGTCTCTTCAAAGTGCACCAACAGGGTGACAGAGGGTAGAGGTCGGAAAGCGGTGCGCTAACTTACCATACATACAGGGGATCACGGAGCGCATAGGTAAGTTGATGAGCAAGTTGAGCATTAAGACCTTCTACAAACCTCTCACAAAAATCCAAGGCATGTTGAGAACAGTCAAGGACCAGATTCCACTGCAGGCTCCAGGTGTATACAAAATACCATGTAGCTGTGGGAGGTGCTACATCGGACAAACGAGGCAGAGTGTTCAGACAAGGTTGTCGGAACACATCAGGGCGATGAAGAACAACGAGTTCCACAAGTCAGCCATCTGTGAGCATGCTCTGGACAGCGGCACAAATCATTGGATTCGATTGGACCAAACCAGTACGATATCAGTCGAAAAACACTATGTACCACGTTTGGTTCGAGAATCCATTGAAATTTCCAGACATGCCAATTTCAACAGGGAAGACAGCATGGTACTCTCTTCGCCGTGGACTCCTCTGTTGGCGAAGCGTGGCTCGGATTGTAACCAACATCAAGCTCTGGCAGCCATAGACACAGTGAGCTACGTGTGCACCGACCTTTTCCAGCAAGAGATGTCAAACCTACCCGCATCGGCCGAAGTACCCTCGAATCGCTACAATCTACGTCAGCGGCGACCGGCAGTTGACATCTGACTGGACGACGTGTCGGGTGTCCTCCAGGTCGTCGCAGTTCCGCGAGTCCTGACGATGTCCCCGGAGCGAGGGACGAAATGTCAACCAATAAAAGTGAGTCGTTATACCTATACCGCATAACCGAAAAATTTATACAATATACTTATGGCCAATACTGAAGAACGCACACTTGCGCTGCGTGATCCTGTGTCTTTTTTGCGTTGTGTAATTTTAGAGAAAGCTTAGGCGACGGAGGCGGCGGAAAGCCTGTGTGGCCTAACAATCGGGCGCCCCTCTAACGCAGGGCTCCCGGGACGCCCGGGGCGCCCGCCCCGCTCGCCCCGCCCTTGAGACGGCCCTGTCTATTGGTGCGTGTACCAACTTGGAATGATTTGTAGAAGTCGAGTCTCAATTCCAGTTCATCTGATAGCGATGTGTTGGGTAAGGCTAAATTTCCACAAAATATCACTAAATTGGGCCCTGGCACTTCATACTCGAAGAAGAAGCGCCATATTGTTTAATACCAGAATAACTATTTTTACTTGATATATCACTAAATACATTGCTATTGGATTTTTAACAGTATAGGTACCTGCTAAAGTTGTGGTAGGTAATTCCTAGGAACTTTTTGACCCTTTCAGAGCAGTTTCAGCATATTTTCCCTACATTTTTCACTATATACTCCATACACCCAAACCGAATGACAGCTGCCTATAGACTGATAATGATAGGGCGTCTGTCCTTTTACGACATACACGGGGAGAGCTGCAGTTGGTTGTGGTTGTTGTTTTGGTTTGAGGTTGGCTCTAGGCCTGCAAACTAATCCCGCTTGGTTGGGGACCTTCGTGCAAAACCCCGCAGTCTCCAGCTACCCCAGCCAGCCTATGTCTTCCATGAAACCCACAAGTCGTCCGGGGTATCTGCAGGCCGCTTATCCCTTAGTCGCCTTTTACGACATGCACGGGGAGAGATGCAGTGGGACTATTCTTATTAAGTACCGACCCCACACAGTACGAGCTGCAGTGGGGCTATTCATTTAAGGTACCGGCTTCACACGGTACAATGATGCTTGGTGACGAATGAAACTGCCGAGCATATTTTGTTGGAGTGCAGTGTGCTTGACAACCACCGAAGGGACATACTCCGTTCTCCATCTTCCGTTGCAGAGGTCTGCAGACACCCGAGTCGACTTGTGGCTTTCATGGAAGACATAGGTTGGCTGGGGTAGCTGGAGATCGCGCGGATTTGCACGAAGGTCCCCAACCAATCGGGACTAATTTGCAGGCCAAGAGCCAACCCCAAACCAAAACAACAACAACAAGTTAAGATGATGGAAATATTTATTTACGGCTTTACTCACGGTTTTTGTATCGCGTTGCCGCGACGTTTCGACTCAAACATTCGAGCCATTGTCAAGCGAGCTCCTGTGTCTCGTTGACCGCCGCCGGACACAGGAGCTCGCTTGACAATGGCTCGAATGTTTGAGTCGAAACGTCGCGGCAACGCGATACAAAAACCGTGAGTAAAGCCGTAAATAAATATTTCCACTATGAATGTTAACCACGGTAATCTTAAATCACATTTAAGTTAAGATGAGTTTATTGAAGCATTGGGTTTGTGAACAGATGGGCATGATGAACCCGGCGCAGGACGGACTGGCGCCCCCGGGCGGCGCGCCCTCCTACCAGCAGCCGCTCTACCTGCAGGAGCCGCACGCGCCGCTCAACCCGCACACGTAAGTTGTAAACTTACATTACTAGCTGGCAGTGCCGGACTTTACTGTTCTTAAGTATAGGCCACTTGCCGCCCGCCCAAAACATGAATAGCATAGAATAGGAGTATTACTAAGTCGCAATGGGGACTTCAAACGTATACCCAAATGATATTTAGCATTTAATAGATCAAAAACTCTATCCAAAAGTGACTTGCTAGAGTATTGCGTCCATAAATCGCGCTAGAACTTGACGGCTTACACTATACCAAAGCGCAAGTGTTACTTGTAATATTCTATAGCGCCTTTGGAAATCTGCCGCCCCTAGGCCGCGGCCTATACGGCCTAATGGTAAATCCAGCACTGCTAGCTGGACTAGCTCTAACGCGGTGCAACTTACAAATAGAAAACAACTGTACTGCAAAGAACGCATTTAGGTCGCATGTTTATGTTGCACACTTTATGACTTTGGGTACTGTTTCCTAAATGCTGCACACTACGCCAATGATAAAAAATTTACCCCATGACTTCCCAAATATTTATATGCTTACACCCTTTGGGCGTGGGGCATTGATTTACCCCCACCCTCTTTGTGGAGGGGGGAGGAGTGTTTTTGTATGGAAAATATAATTGGGGGGGGGGGGGGGGGGGGGGGTAGCTTAGAAGAGGGGAGGGTAACATTCATTTGTATCAATGTTGGATGTTATCAAGAATGGTTCTTCTTCGTGGGTGTAATCGAACCGGATAGAACAAATTGTGACGAGTTCGAGTACAGTAAAATGCCGGCACTTCACTTGGCTGTATGCACACAAATATTTGGCAAAAATTTCTATTTCGTCTCCCTTTAATGACTTGTTTAGAGCGAGATAAAACTAAAATATTTGCAACAATCGCGAATACGCTAAGCCAAGTGAAGTGCCGGCATTACTGCCATATGAACGATCAATAAAAAATATACAAAATGTGGACACAGGAACTACAGCAGCGCGACGTCGACGCCTGCCGGCAACTACATGATCCAGCAGCAGCCGGGTGGGCAGCAGCGGCTACTGATGATGCAGCCGGCGTCCGTGATGGGCGCGCCGCCCGCGCCGCATCCCGCCGCGCCGCACGCCGCGCCGCACGCACAGCCCGCGCCTGGCCCGCACTACGGCCGCTCGCCGCAGCGCGCCTCCCCGCCTGGCGCCACCACCAGCGACGACTCCGACGACAGTGTACCGCCCTCCCATCACGCTCAGGTACTCCACCGGCATATCTTGATTATCACCACAGTCGTGTAAATATATGCATACATTCCTTCGTTCAATGTTTTGTAGAAATGTACGTGGAAAAATAAGTATTTTTTTAAAACCACAAATATTAGGTACTTATGTGTGAAATTACCGTTTTGTATAGAAAAATTAATATTTTTGTTTGTATGAAAATAATATAATAAATTCATCCAAATATTGTCCCATATTATCTATACAGATATGCCATTTTAATGGTATTTGGATGATGCCTTTGCTATAAAAGTCCTGTGGACGGAATCAACAAATTCTGAAATAAAATAAAATTTATTCAGCTACCTTCGTTACAAACACATTGCAAACATTGCCTACAGATGTTAATCTGTCTCGAAGGAGCCGTTTCATAGACATTGCGACTTTATCAATTTTGCGTTCATCATAGCAGTTTTAGTTTAGTTTCGTTTTAGTTAATATAATATAAAAAATATATAAAAATGATAGATCTAAGACTTAAATTTCTAAGTAAATGTAATTTATTATAGATTCGTATTATAATAATATAGTGTTGATAGATATAGATAGAAAAGAGAGTGAAAGCCGGCAACCAAGTGAATGAAGCGTTGCACCCTATTATGAGCAGCCAATGCATGTCAACTAGGGCACGTTTGGCTGTCCATGGTGGAGTGCTGGCCCCTACACTTATGTACGGGAGTGAAAGTTGGGCATGGCAGAAGAAGCATGAAAGCAGAATTAATGCTGTGGAAATGCGCGCGTTGAGGAGTATGTGTGGAGTTACAATGAAAGATAGATTGAGAAATAGTATAGTGCGAAAGCGCTGTGGGCTGAAAGAAGATATAGTGACAAGGATTGAGAAAGGGATGCTTCGGTGGTTCGGTCATGTTGGAAGAATGGATGATAGGAGACTAACGAAAGAAATTTATGAAGCAAATGTGAGTGGAAGAGTCGGGAAGGGTCGCCCTAGACGCACTTACCTGGACCAGATCGGGCATGTGCTCAAAAAGGGGCAAGTGCGTAGTACCCGTAACCGACGAGCATGCATGAAGAACATTATGGGAGTGGAAGAGGCGGCAGAGGTGTGTCAGGATCGTGGCACGTGGAGATCCGTTGTCTCTGCCTACCCCACCGGGAAACAGGCGTAACGCTATGTATGTATATCAGTTATTTATTATATAGGTACAGTTAGTTCAATCCACGTCGTAGTCTGTCTGTCTGTCTGTCTGTCCTTCCGTCCGTCCGTCCGTCCGTCCGTCCGTCCGTCCGTCCGTCCGTCTGTCTGTCGGTCCGAAGGCTGTATCTTTTGAACCGTAATAGGTAGCCCGTTGAAATTTTCACAGAATGTGTTATTATGGCCGATAACAACAAATAATAAAAATAAGAAAAAGTTAAAAATTCACGGGGGTTCCCATATAAGAAACCAAAAAGTGTATGCGCGCGCGCCATCTACCGAATAGAGTGTGAAGCATTTTAACTAATCATAACATTTAGTTTTTTTCTACATGCTGACATGTATTGGACCAAACGTTGTTATTTATTCGACCAAAGGTTTCATTTAAAATAGACACCATTGAGGTGTAGTTTTTTGATTAACATTGCGGCTCGCAACGTAATTTTTTGCAATACCTTCACCAAAAGTTTTCCATCGGATTTAGGTCCTGGTGATAAGGAGGCAGCTGCAATACTGTGAAACCATAATCTTTTAATAAATCGTACACCTTGTACCTCCGAAAGTTTTCTTTGTTTTTTTTATATTACATCTACTCTTTATCTACTTTTTTTAAGCTAGCTTGAAAATCTTGCACTGAGCCAAGTCTGCATTTACAATTTTTTGGAGTTGGACGTAGTTTGGTATTTTTTCCAAACTAGAGTTATGATAGGTTGTGTTATCTAAGACCACCACGCAGTGGCGGCTGGCCCTTAAGTGCACTCGTGCGCCGCACTACCACAAAACAGCGCCTTCACCCGAAAGAAATAAACAAATTAAAATATTAAACATTTCCATGAATATCACCGATCGAAGTAAAAATATCAAACTGAATTCGTTCCTATTTCCTAGACAAAAAGGCACGATTTTTCTGTACGTAATACGTACTACATACTACGTATCGCCGCCGAGCTCGCCGCCGCCGAGTGCATTAGAAAACACCGCGAACGTCTCTTGTATTGATACTATGAGAAAATGTCTAACGCCGCTGCCCCGCCGCGTGAAACAAAACACTCTTCATACGATTATGTGTGGAACAAGGTTGCGTTCTGCGTGTGACACACGACGGAAAAAGAAGGACAGTATATTGTGGATAGACGCGCGTGCGACACGTCGCGACCGAGCCAGCCGACGATGAGCCGAAGTAAGCCGAGATCGTGAACCCGACCGCGGGCACGTGCGGGCGGGAGCGCGCGGGCGCGGCGGGTGCGATCCAAACTCTGGGTCGAAGATACACACAAGCGCTAAGTATACTGCGCGGGGCGGATCTCGGCGTGTCGCCTCCGCAGCGGTTCGTCAGTGTTCTCCCTCGCACCCGCACCGTACTTGTATAGTGTATGCGCGTGGCGTGTCGCCCGCTGCGGCGACGACACCACAGAATAGAAAAGATGACGGCTGCGCTGTAGTATAAGGCCTGCTAATTAGAAATTGCTGGTAGCTGGGACTGGTAGGTGAGGGTCTATGGAACTATTACCAAAAAGAATTGTTTGCCGGAAATGCGTAGTTTCGGAGAAAAAAATAAATTTCCCATACAAAATTAATTTTTCATACAAAATAAAAATTTTTTTTTTGTTTTTTTAAGGCACCAAAACATTGGTTTTGAATATAAATGTATGTAAAAACAAGGGAAGTGGTATGGGTGAATGGTTTGGTGGTTTAAAAAAAAAATAACCAGGGTTAATATATAGAATATGGGTCGCTACGCGACGCATCTTCTATATATTAACCCTAACCTAATGTTCAGGCGGGGCATGTCGTTTTTGCATAAATTCCTATTCAAAATAAATGTTTTGGTGCATTAAAAAAAAATATTAAAAATCTAAAATTAATTTTGTATGAAAAAAATTTTTTTCAAAATTTTTTTTCTCCAAAACTACGCATTTCCGGCAAAAAATTATTCCTTCCATAGTTCCTTAGACCCTCACCTACCAGTCCCAGCTAACAGCAATTTTCTAATTAGCAGGCCTTATACTACAGCGCACCCAAGATGACGACACGCCGAGATCCGTCCCGCGCATTATACCTACATGTATGTACGCTGTTGCACCACTCGACAGGCGAGTCCATCTTTGGAATATGGGTTGTTTCTTATATATAACAGACCGAGTTTGCAATTGAATATTTGAATTATTCGAATATCGATTTGATACATATTCGAATGGTAATTTATAAAATATTCGAATGTTACGACAAACATTAATGCGTTACGAAAATATTTCGCTATTTTAGTTAAAGTCAAAAAATGGAATCACCCAAAGAGGTAGGCAGGCGCTGTTTGGCGCGCCGCGCCTTCTCAGTTCGGGGCGAGACCCGTCGTCGCGTGACGCGTCGACCGACAACCGCCGCGCCGCCGGCGCCGCGCCGGGATGTTTTGCAAATCCGTTTTTTAGCAGTTTGAACGACTTTTCATCAGTTAACATGTACATTGTGAAGTTTTCTTCATTGCCCGGCGCTGCAAGGACGCGACACAAACATTAATATCAGTACCGCACATCGACGTGTACCGCACGCTGTCTGGCCGGGCACGCCTCGCGCGCGTGTGCGCGCGAGGCGCGGCTCGCTCGTGGCCACTGCGCGCGCAGTGAAGTGTCGCTTTCTTCGAGCAATTAGGACGCTGGATGGGTACATAATTTTTGCAATTAAGTCAAGATCGCGGTATCCATTAGATTCACGTTTGGGTATAGTACTAAGTAGCTAGCGCACACCCAGTCCCATAGGTCACCAGCCGCCACTGCCACCACGGCATCTTTCGGCTGATTTGGTGTCAGCTTTTCTTTTAACCACTTTAGATCATTTTCTGTGTTCATTTTATCGTGATAGTCTCCAGATTTGATCTCTGCCCTGTATGTCAACAAAGCATTTGGTATAAAACCGTCTACTTCCAGCTTGTACTATAATTAGTACTCCTTTTGCTAGATTTTGCTTTATTCCAGTTTTGGAATTATTTTCTGCCCAGGACTTATTTTGCATGTGATTTGTATGAATATATGAGTCATCAGTGTACACCAGTGGCGCCCATACTTTTTTCTATGAAGATCAACCTACAAAAAATTTTAGGTTGTAAGATCGACACTTGTAATTTTTATTTGAATTGAAAGCTATGTTCATGACGACACCACCCGGAAAATGTTAAGTCACATCTTGTGGAAGAGGAAACCGCCAGGAAAATGTTAAGTCACATCTTGTGGAAGAGGACACCACCAGGAAAATGTTAAGTCACATCTTGTGGAAGAGGACACCACCAGGAAAATGTTAAGTCACATCTTGTGGAAGAGGACACCACCAGGAAAATGTTAAGTCACATCTTGTGGAAGAGGACACCACCAGGAAAATGTTAAGTCACATCTTGTGGAAGAGGACACCACCAGGAAAATGTTAAGTCACATCTTGTGGAAGAGGACACCACCAGGAAAATGTTAAGTCACATCTTGTGGAAGAGGACACCACCAGGAAAATGTTAAGTCACATCTTGTGGAAGAGGAAACCGCCAGGAAAATGTTAAGTCACATCTTGTGGAAGAGGAAACCGCCAGGAAAATGTTAAGTCACATCTTGTGGAAGAGGACACCACCAGGAAAATGTTAAGTCACATCTTGTGGAAGAGGACACCACCAGGAAAATGTTAAGTCACATAAAATATTATGAATTCTTCGATGATTCTACGAGTCATTTCTTGCTCTACATAATTTCAGCGATCGACCTAAAAGACTCTTGCGATCGACCGATCGACCGTTTGGGCACCACTGGTATACACTATAGGTCTACCTTCATTACGGAAAGACTTAACCTGTTTCAAGTATTTTAATCTTAACATTTGAATATCATGTCTCTGTTAGCACCTTCCTGTTATTTTCAGTTCTTCTCCATTTATACCCAAGTTTACGTAACAATGTTCTTAGAGTTGTTTTACATCCATCAAATTGTATACGCTTTCTAAAAATGATTTTTTTTCCCGTAATAATGTTGGAAAATGATAAAAAAATTAGTGGAGCAATCTCGTGGCGGGTAAGATTTGACGCAGCGCAGACTACACTACTCGTGTGCATCGAGCCGCGGTCCACTCGTGACTGAGGCTCGGGTCAAACCCTCCACACCCCGCACGCACCGCACAACCTCCCCGCACAAAAAGTAGTGGGGCGCGTCTTGGTGGATTGAACTATCTGTATATGTAATGGCAGTGGTCGAATTGGACTTATTCACGAACCGAAACGCGTTTCCCTCCAAAGCCCCCAATAAAATTTAAATATACTTAATTCATATATTATTTTTGTCTATAATAATATGCACTCTTTTGCGGCTGACTACTACACACACATACTAAGCCCATCAACCAACATACATGTATATAAAGAATCTTCCTATGAACGTAGTGCCAGATTTAAGCCAGCGTGAGGTCTGTGGCAAATGATGTCAGCCAAACGAGGGTCTTTGCTTTGTTATAGGATCAATCACCATATCACCACTAATAACAAAAAATACCTAATGCATCTGCAATAGCGAAATTTTCGAAAATTCCTTCACTGGTGTTTATATTAATGAAACTAAGTATGTAGGTACAAAATGACCTATTTCGAAATCGTTTTATCTATCGTTTTGTCAGCCTCGTTAGCTCAGTGGTGCAGACATTCAACTGTCGCTATTGAATGTTAAGCAACGCTGGGTGCGGTCAGTACTTGGATGGGTGACCGCTGACCGTTGGAGGCTGACCGAGGTTCGGATTCCTCGTAAAACTGTAGGTCCCTTCCCTCCTAATCTTACTTGGTGGTAGGGTTTAACCCGCCCGGGTTGGTACCACCGCACTGAATGAAACGTCGGTCTAAACGGCTATGTAAATAGTTTGTGTTTTCCGACCAGTTCAGTGTAGCCGGCACGATCAAAGGGGGAAGCACTGACATGGCACCTAGTTCACCCGGTGTTATGGGCTGACATCACGGACGTTGTAGGTGATGTAGCCAACCGTGTCAGTTTCCATAAAAAAAAAATATCTGTCTGTCTGTTTGTCCAGACATCACGTTAAAACAGATGCTTCAATTATCGTGAAGTTTCATCAATAAATTCAAAAATGTCTAGAAAGTGCACCAAATATCATCATCACGCTCAATTATCAAAGAGCTGAGCATTGACGAAAAATATCAAATTATGTACTACAATATTTTATATTATGCCCGGCACGAGGAGGGCTGATCGCAGGGAGGGGTTACCATGCACACATACACCACGCCGCGGACCGGCCGGTCAACCAGAGTTGAGGAGAGGAGATTGCGGGGTTTTGCACGAAGGTCCCCAACCAAGCGGGATTAGTTTGCAGGCCTAGAGCCAACCCCAAACCAAAAAAACAACAACCAGAGTTAACCAGACGCGAACGAATGCACGCCGCGCACAGACACAGTCGCAGTCAAGTCGCAGTCAGTCAGTCGTCGCAAGCGGCGGGTGGCCGAGTGGTTTGGGCATCGGCTTCTCATACGAGAGGGCCGAGGTTCGAATCCGGTCGGCGTGTACCAATGAGTTTTGTCTGACGAAAAAAAATTACGTGCATACCTACACCTGCTGCTTCACCGTTCGGAACCGGTGTAAAACTGTAGGTCCCTTCCCTTGCCCCTTACTAGGTGGTAGGCTCAAATTGTAGCTGACTGGGTTGGTACCACCGTACTGGATGTAAGATGGCCGCATAGCAACCTCGGTTGTGTTCTCCTCTAGTCCAGTATAGCCAGCAATCCAGGGAAGTCTCCGGTATGGCACCTACCTTCTCGGAGGTGAAATTGGCTGGTCGGAGCATGCGCTTTGACCCCTCCGACTCAGCCATCCATACTGAATGGCTGAGTCGGAAAAAAAAAGTCTAATTGTTGCTTTTTTGTCCTGAAAAGTGGGAGCAGTGTGAATAAAAATCATTTTTGTGATCCGGAAAGACATGAGGAAAACTTTTACGATACGGAACGGTGATTTCACGAACCGGAACGGCGTTCCGGTGCGTTCCGGTTCAATTCAAGCACTGTGTATAGGTGTATATGTATATAAGCGTGTATATATATTTATACGTATAAAATTTAAGTTCTGAAGTTCCTATGATTAAGTATATTTTCTTTTGTCAGGTTTGGTTGGAACTATGAAAAGATTCTCAGTTTTGCGATAGTCAGTTATTTAACCACTTCTTAAGTATAATTTTTCTCTTATATTTGGGTACAGTCTCTTTGTTGTAACCACAACCTAGACTAACTTTATTATATTAGTCGTCTGGTTCCAGTATGCCACAGCTGACGGTTATTATGACGTAACAGCTATCGATACCGTCGACAAAAAAGTCGGATAGACGAATGCCCCCGCCACCAGGTGTTAAACTGAACTGTCGTTACTTCGTATTTCAGGCATAGAATTAATATGTACTACCATCTAATAATAATTCTACGTAATTAAGTGACATGACTAGTGAAGCTGCCACGCAGAACACGTCATAGTCATATTACTATTCCTTTTTTTACTCGTAAGTATTGGCATTTGAACACAACAAATGTAAGTAATAAAACAAATAACACAAAAAAAAAATCGTACACGCGCGAGGGATAGGTAGCTCAATTACACATATAATACGGACGTGGCTACGCGGTATTATATTCTTTGGCTACGCGACAGCGATACTAACGCTACTGAGCTAGGCGTCAGCGGGTGTGGCGTGAGGCGCGATGTGCGGAAGCGCGGGCTGAGGTAGCGGCAAACCAGCAATAGACAAGTAATATACGTAAGGAATAACCTATAATTTTGTGCTAATTTAGTTTTCCAATGCTTTACTTTAGGTTTGTGTTGCCCTCTTGTTTGTTCTGACTGCTTCCGAACTTTCAGGCTTATATTCATATTTAAGCTGAAGACGGCTTATATATACAGTTGTCTCACTCACAGAATACCACCAGTCCTGATGAGCAAAGTATGAGTAGGGTAGCGATAGGGATTTTTAAAAAGGACATGGAGGAACGCCCGCTGTGCTCACTCCTGAATTATTAGATTTGTCCCCACGCAGTAAATACAGTACGACATAATAGATTCGCCATAATAATCGCCTTAATAAATCATTTTAATCATTTATTGTCAGCAAAAATTACGATATTTAGGATATTTTCTGCCTGCTTACTTATACTTACTTACGTGCACCTTATGTGGCCTTACTGCCACGTAAGGTGCTCATCCAAATTAACTCCTAGGTACCTAAAGCGTGTAACCCTCCCTTAAGGCTCACACATACACTCTCCCGATTCTGTACACGTATGTAGTCTTACCTTGTGACCATTGCGTACTCCTCTCGCTCTAGAAATTGAAAAACACATGTATTTTGTTTTGCTCGCGTTTAGTTTTAAGAGGTTTTGATCAAGCCAGCTCTTAACATCTGCCATACCTTGTTCTTGAAAATTCTAGTCCAACTAGTGCCTGAGCATAAGATAGCTGTGTCATCAGCGTACGTGACTACCTGCGCATCAGCTAGTTTTTAGCCACACAAACAATTAATGTAAATTAGGAATAGAGTAGGCCCTAGAATACTTCCTTGTGGTACCTTACCTGCAATGAGTCACTAACAAATTCACCCTTTTTTCGATTTCACACACTCTGGAATGGATAAAAGCCTCCAATAATAACACATTCACATTCAGAAATGTATTCCTTCGAATTTATACACAAACACAACAATGTAATGTCTAAAAACACCAAACATCTATTTATTTGCGGCCGCGGTGCGCTGAATTTGCGCGCTAACATGACGTGCAACACCAACTCTCGAAAACTGAAGAGTCCGTAAATTTGTTGTTTTAGGCTGGGGCCAAAGTGAATCAGATCAAGTAGGTCATACCTTTATTTAGAACCATAATCCTTATTCATATAGGCGTTCCGCACCCTACCCATTTAAAGAGTGTGTATTTCAATGCCGAAAGTCAGACGCTCCGCTGTTTTAAAGTTTTAACGCAACATATCGGTCACCTTTCGTTGCAATTTTGGAACGGCGATGCGTGAGCGGTTAAGGAAATTATAACTTTAATTAAATGAATGATAAATCTAATTTGAATCCTTTTTCTGTTATATTCGTAGTAAGTACAGTAAATAAAATAAAATATATTTTTTTACTGGACTTTAGAATATAACATTTCAACGGGAATATGTGTCACGGACCACGCTATAACTACCATCGGGGATAGTGAGAATTCTTTTCGTTTGGTTTGTACACCATTACCGAACGGTAGATCAATGCGGACAGTCGACACTACCATTTCGGTCCATTTTTGGCGCTGCCAGCATTTGTGGACGCTGACGCTCTCAAGAGTTTAAAACAGCTAATTATCAGGAGTGATGTTTACCTATGTAGTAGGTGTATGTTCGTTGATCCTTTGTATGTTGAGATGGAGTATTGAGAATGTCTCAAAATGTTCAGTTTTAATGTTTCAAGAGGTTGTAACGTCAAATTTGTTTCCCTGATTTCCTGATAAGCGAAATGTACTATAAAAATATAACATTTATTTAGCTCATGTAATCATAAAGCTAAGAGTTTATCTTATTCGCTTATATAAGATGAACATCGGATAAGTGTAGTGAGGCCGGCACATACCTCCAAGCACTCCCCCGGTGTGTGCCGACTTCACGCACGAAGCGCGCATCGGCTTCCGTGTGTGCCGGCCCTCGACACGGTGAGTTCACAACCTTTTCCACTTCGAGCTGTAGTTTGAGTAACCACCGTTAGCTTAGTGGGATTGTAAATTACTCTAAAAAGTAAATAGCTCGCAACTAACTCTAATTTTAATGTTTGTTGGTAGTTGCCTGGTGATGCGGAAAGTCTACTGCCAATCCATTATTGCTCAGCGAGCCGGCAGCAGCCACCTACGCTTCATCAGGTAACGCCAACAACATTGTACCCTCTGCAGTTAGCTGTTTCTTTCACTGAAGAAAAATCCAAATTTGTTTTAAATTTTTTTTATTTGGGATAGTATGTATAGAAGAAGCGAAAAAGGGTAAAAGTAAGGCAAACCTATTTAATTCCATATCTGAGAATTAGTTCACTCTTCAAGTTATTGTATAGACTATCCTCTCAACTAAAATAAAGTAGAGGTAGTTGACACCTATGGAGGACTCGGCAAGTGCTCCGCCGATTACAAAATTCGAGGCTTCACTTGATATGTAAACACTCTATTTTAGTAGAGCAGCGAATGCACATTAGATTTATTTTGTTGTGTTGTGCCACACTCAGGGAGCGGCTGGACACAGTGTAAACCAGTTACTCTGTCGAGCACCGAGTGCTGCTCAAGGGAGTGTTTGATAGGTGTAAATTACTCATAACTAATATTATAGTCATATTGCCCTGTTTGAAGCTCAACTTACCAATTGTATGCCTTTTACCCAACTGCGCGAAGCAAAAAGGAGGGTAATGTTTTTTTAATGCATATAACAGCAATGGCTGTTGCAAAATGGTATTGCTATATATACCTTTGTAACTGAATGTGTGTTTTTAGCAGCTGAGTGTGGGAAGCGCTGGGCTGAAGCGACCATCCCCTGAGCCGGTCGACAATGGAATCAGCCGAGGTCAAGTCCCCAAGAAACCCAAGGTGCAGAAGAAGAAGAAGAAACGGGATCCTAACGAACCACAGAAGTGAGTGATAAATATTTTTTCCTTGTTTTTCTTGGACCCTTCAACCGAGGAGTGAGGCACTGTCGAGTATAATAGTTTAATATAATAATAGTTTAATATATACGAAAATATATTTGATTAAATACAACTATGTGCGTACTTTAAGAGTATGCTCTTAGTAGTAGCGAGTAAACTCGGTAACTTATTTAAAAATCTGTTAAGTGCGAGTTTTACTCGCGCACGGAGGTATCCGTATTTAACCCTCTGCAACTGACGTGTCCAAATTTTTACAACTCGACTGACGTGGTAGACTAGTTGACACCTTAAAATCATATTATTCTCTAATTTCTTGGTATATATACATTGTCATGGATTTATTTCTATTATTAAAGACACCCTCTTTGGGATGTAGAACATTTTATAGAGACAATAAAACTAAATTGTAAAGAATTATAAAGTTTATTAACTTCAGCGAAAATCGACTAAACAAAAACATACCCCTATAAAAAATTCTAAAAAAAAATACATGAACACTATAAATAAGGAACAGTTTTTTTATATGTAAGCTAATACTATAAGTAATAAATTTTACATATTTAAGAACAATTCAACGGTTAGATCGATAGATACACAGGGCCAAAGTCTCACAATTTTGTTGGCATTCTTCACTTTGAGATTCTTGGCTTTGAGCATTGTAGACAAATTGGTTTCAAATAATCGCAGCAGGTGTGACGATTCTCAATACTGCTTGAGTGAGCCATCTGAAAAAAAATCTTATAAAACTACAATTAACGATTTTCGGATTTTTTCCTTTACTTGTGCTGTGAGACTTAGCTTCTTCACAAATTTTATGATCCTAGGTAAACAGGAAGTACCCATAGGTTTTGATGAGTTAGTTTGCGAGTATCAAAATATGTGATGACCGTACCTATCTTTTGATTGCACTGTTTTTAAGCTTGATTTTTTACACGTCCAAGGGACCGTAGACCTTAGTACTTCATATTAATTTCAACTTGATCCCTCTATCCTTTCCTGAGAAAAATGATCTCGACAGAAGGACGGACGGACAACAAAGTGATCTTATTAGGGTTTTATTTTTTTTCTTTCGAGGTGCGGAACCCTAATAAATGATAATTACAAAACATTTACTGACAGTTACTGACGAGTAGCCTAATAGACACTATGAAAATTTTACGATTACATTGACGTGGTAGTCTGTGAGACACTTACCTTAACGCTGACGTGGTAGTCTAGTAGACACCGATACACCCTAGCCGGTCACATGCACTTGCTGCGACTGCTTGCACCGCACTGGCCACCCCCGGAACGCGAACTATGAAGGTACTGAGAATGCGAGAATCGTAACTTGAAAAATAACAACGCTATTCGAATTTTTTTATTATGCAGTGTCTGTGGCACTACCACATCAGTTGCAGAGGGTTAAAAAAAATCGTAACCAAGGAAATAACAACGGTAACCAAGGAAGTAACAACGGTAACCAAGGAAGTAACAACGGTAACCAAGGAAGTAACCGTAACCCTGGAAACAATCAGAACCGTGGTAACAATTATGTCCACAAATGCAACATAAGCAAAGATGCCATATTTGAAAATCAAATACTTCAATGTGAAAACTGTCATGAAAAAATAAAAAACCAAAATGAAATTGATTTCGAAAAAGTAAATATTCAAGAATATGTATCCGTTATTATCTTTTGTCTTTCAACATGCAATGTATAAAAGCCTGTGGCGCCATCTATTATTCAATATTGTGACTAATCTATTTTATTGTACGTTTCTTGTATGGGGGGCCCCCTTAATTTTTAACATTTTCTTATTTTTCTTATTTGTTGTTATATCCGCCATAGTAATGCATATTCTGTGAAAATTTCAACGGGCTACCTATTACGGTTCAATACACCTCGGACAGACGGACGGACATACGGCGGAGGCTTAGTAATAGGATTCCGTACGGGATACGGAAACCTAATAAAAACTAGCTTAAGTCCGCGGCTTCGGTCACATGAAATTCGTTTTTAATAAGAAGAAAGTAAGTAATAAAGAAGGCCGAGCTGCGTTCCTGCGTTGCCTTTATTTCGGCGGGTGGAACAATCGGTTTGTATGGGATCCACATCTTAGCGTAACCGGAACTGAATTTTCTTTAGCCTATCCTGTGTCACGTATAGTTAAATGTGCTTGTATAAGGTTCATCGGATTCGGATGATCGGCTTAAGAATTATGGAGGAGCATACATACATATAGAAAATATTTCTCAAAATAGTCAATTTCTTTCGTTTTAGTATCATACAGTCTACAAGCGCAGTATCTCAGTAGTATCTCAGTAGTTACTTTGTTTTAGTAACTTACACCATGCCATGACCTCCCTTACAGATTTATTATTAGCACTAGCTTTTGTCCGCAGCTTTGTTGACGTGATATTCGTATTTCAAAAGAAGAAAGTAAATCATTAAGGGCGAGGCGGAAGGCTGAGTTGCGTTCAGGTTCCGCCTTCTCGTATAGTATGTAACCGTTCGTAACGTAAATACCTACCTATTCCGGCGCACGGAACATAACGGTTTGTATGGTAGCCACATCTTAGCATAACCGGAACAGAATTTTATTTAGCCTATCCTGTGTCTCGTATAGGTAAATGTGCTTTTACTAAGTTTCATAAAATTCGGATGATCGGTTAAAGAGTTATGGAGGAGCATACGTGCATATGTACATACGTACAGAAAAGATTTCAAAAAATCATCATTTTAGTTTTACATGAGAGTCTACAAACTCAGTATCTCATAAAAGAAAGTAACTTACTCCATGGCCATCCCTTACATATTTATTATTAGTATTGATTGATGAAATGAAATAGTTGAAAATGTTCGACTTTTTCAGCCCCTCGCCTTAAGCCAACTAGGCCACTTTAGGCTATATCATATTAATAACATGCTCACCTTAATAACCACAATACAAACTTCCGTATGTTTATTTAAAAATAAGAGCTACGAAATCCGGCTAGATCTTGGCTTGAGCATTCTGCAAGAACGAAGAGAATGGGGAGATCTCATTGAAACATTCAAAATTCTGAATGCCTATTACAACGTTAGACAGATAGATAGATAGAAAATGCTTTATTGCTCCAGTAAACATTAAACAGTAACAAGTACATTAGAAAATTTACATAAGATGCAAAGGCGGACTTATCCCTTACAGATATTTCTTACAGTCAACCTTTGAATGTTTAGATTCGATAATATAGTGGAATGTATGTAGGTAGTAAAAAGAGTTGAGCTTGAGAATTGAAGATAAAAAAAAATTATAAAAATACTTATTAACAATACATATGTATAAGTACATGCTAGTTAATTACAAGCCATACATGTGTTAATATATATAAATGAATGAATGATTTTCGTGTCATCAAAAGGCAGCCATGTTTCCTTCAAAGTGGTCCTGTCATTATTATTTTTTATTTTATTGGCAATCGTCTTTTTAAGACATTTTGGCCAATGTCATGTAAGTGAGAATACATGGTCATATGCGGTCAATTATGGGGAAAAAATTCTAACTGAACACAGAGTCTTGACAACACACAAAGAACATATATTCCACGATATCAGTGCTGCACAAAAATCTTGACACGTATCACCTCCACCGCATCTTCACACTGCAGTTAGCACGACAATTTTAAAATAAAACATGTGTGTTTGGATTATATATATTTTTTTACTTATCGATAGGCAAGCCTTGCTTTTGGACTTCTATAAAAAGTCACACACCTGCCGCTACCCTTGCGATGTGCATTCTTAAGTGGTATGTTTAGTGCATCAATACATTGATTACAAGTTCTATTCACCTATTCCTTGTTCATCCGAACGTTTGTATGGGCTCTCATCTACGTGTCTCGCCTGCGAAAGGACATGAAGATCGAGGACCTCATCCGCCACGTCCAGGATAAGGGTGAGCGAGTTGAGAGTGTCGAGGCT